>JAUCMX010000028.1:1548820-1713820 GCA_033459395.1 Hemibagrus guttatus
TTTATTTATTTTTGTTTATTTTGTTTTGTCCTGGGGTGAAAGTGTTAAAATATGACTCATCTAATCTAAGAATCCAATCCCCAGTCCCCTCTGCAGCCTGTATAAAATCTTACAGCAGGTTTTTAATTGTAGAGCTTTAGAGTTATATTATTTATTTAAGCTTACTTTAGAGTTATAGAGTGTTTTCACACAAGAAGTATTCATTCCACATAAAACACACATGTACTAGTGTTATTCATCAGCTCGATGGCATCTCATATCCGATCTAAACATTCACGTGTTCACACCGTCATCATACAGTGTAAATGTAAATGTTCTCATTAATCCGAGCAGCCGAGAAGATCGCCGTCTCAAAATATCATGAATTCTGTCTAGTTATGCCATCAAATATTAAAAGTATGATTATAATTTTAGCTCATTATTAACGAAGGCCTGAGGCGTGTTATGAAACTTAATCAGAGATAAGTGCCTGACTGTGAGCTCTTCTATTTTTAGTCTGAGAAGAATCGAGTAATGAAAGTTTAAGGGGAAATGTGGCGTTAGTTGTAAAATAAAGTTCTATTCATGGATATGGATATGGATATGGATATGGATATGAACGCACGATGGATTAGAAATGTTTTTAAGAGGAATTGAGATCGGGTCTTGGGAAGGTAGATTGATGTAGATTATTTAAAACCAGTTGGTTATTTAGGAAGTCTGTGAAGCATACAATTATTAGCTACTCAGTCTGACAGGAAAAGTTATGATAATGATACAGTATGTACTCACTGGTGTGTGAGTGTGTGTGTGTGTGTGTGTGTGTGTGTGTGTGTGTGTGTGTGTGTGTGTGTGTGTGTGTGTGTGTGTGTGTTTGTGAGTGATCTGGAGGGTAAACGGTCGATGTGCCCAATGGTTCAAAAAGAAATAAAGTAGGCACTGAATTGAATATGTTGACTAAATTATTCCAAATATTTATAATATAGAGGAGGCTGTTTGGTTCCTCAGTCAGGACCACAACTAGAACTAGAATTTGGGTCTTTCTGGACTTTTTTGAACAACACCCAACACCTCATGCAATAATTGCTCAAGCACATATTGCATATATTGTACTAAAATTGCACACAATTGCATTTTATTCACAATAATCCTACACCATATTCATATGTATTTTTATATTTTCTATATATATTATTTCCTTTGCTTGTACAAATAATATTTTTATAATAATTATATTTAAAAAAAAATAATTATATTATATTATATTATATTATATTATATTATATTATATTATATTATATTATATTATATTATATTATATTATATTATATTATCAAAACATTTTGAAATTTAACTTAAGGGAAGGAAAGAAAGAACTTGAAATAGAAATAAAACAAATGTTAAATTGTTTATAAACAACAGTGAAGTAAGTCTCTAAAATTTAGATAGATAGATAGATAGATAGATAGATAGATAGATAGATAGATAGATAGATAGATAGATAGATAGATAGATAGATAGATAGATTATAGCAAAGGTACATGATATTTTGTCTTGTTAGGCAAAAAAACAAAAACAAACTGAAGCAACTCATGTCCTATAAGAAAGAACTCTATTTTTTATTGTAAGGTTTTTTTTTAAATTAATTTTATTTTTTTTAATGAAATGTCGAACTGGTTGTGGTGGTGTATTTGAAAATCAGAATTTCAGCGTTTCATCCCTCTTTCTTTTCTCTCTTTCTTTCTATTCCTTTCAACTCTGCTTGTCTTTCACACCTTGTACATAATGATCCAATGCCACTACAAGAAGATCCATTGATTAGAGAACCATTCCAACTAAAAAAAGGAATAAAAAGAGTCTGTGTATGTGTGTATGCTCCGTGTTTTTCCTGACTGATTGGAGTTTGGTGGATCACATCCACTTCCAATTCATGCTTCTCTTGATTAAAGGATTTGATTATGGCCTCTTTTAAAATAAAATAAAAAAAACATGAAAATGCTCTTCAGCTGTGTCTAAGCGACTCAGACAGAGATGGGCTACCTGGAGAAAATGTTTCTTACAGCGCAGAGCCCTAGTCTGTACACCTAGGTCCTGTCATCTTTGTGAAGCAATGGAATTATGAAGAGTGACAGCATGAAAAGCTAAAGTATCGCCTGTAGGTTTATTACGACTCACGACTTGTGTAGCAAGCAATCGATCAAATTCGAGCGAATCCAGGGTTATAAGCCATGCTTGCTTTTAACTTTGATGGCTGTCATGTGTATGCGCTGTTCATTTGCAGGTCAATTGCATGTAAGTAGTGTATTGCCTATGGATGTTAGTGCAGCAGCGGTGGAGGAAGTATGTGAAACAGAGTGATGGTCTTTCTCATGAGAGAAAGCCAGGATGAGAGAAAAGCACTCTTGGTAATTGCAACGAGATTGCTTTAATAGCATAACATATGCCATTTACACAGCACTGCTAACATTGTTCCCTCCTTTGAGAAAAGTATTGTGGTGCTGGTGATTTTATAAAAATAAAAAGCTTACAGGTGAAGTGAATAACACTGATGATCTCCTCATCATGGCACCTGTTAGTGGGTGGGATATATTTGGCAGCAAGTGAACATTTTGACGTGTTTGAAACAGGAAAAATGGACAAGTGTAAGGATTTGAGCGAGTTTGACAAGGACCAAATTGTGATGGCTAGACCACTGGATTAGAGCATCTCCAAAACTGCAGCTCTTGTGGGGTGTTCCTGGTCTGCAGTGGTCAGTATCTATCAAAAGTGGACCAAGGAAGGAACAGTGGTGAACCGGTGACAGGGTCATGGACGGCCAAGGCTCATTGACGCACGTGGGGAGTGAAAGTTGGCCCGTGTGATCCGATCCGACAGATGAGCTACTGTTGCTCAAATTGCTGAAGAAGTTAATGCTGGTTCTGATAGAAAGGTGTCAGAATACACAGCGCATCACAGTTTGTTGTGTATGGGGCTGCAAAGCTGCAGACCAGTCAGGGTGCCCATGCTGACCCCTGTACACCGCTGAAAGTGGCAACAATGGGCACATGAGCATTAGCAATGGAAGAAGGTGGCCTGGTCTGATGAATCACATGGATGGCCGGGTGCGTGTGAGTCGCCTACCAGGGGAACACATGGCACCAGGATGCACTATGGGAAGAAGGCAAGCTGGCGGAGGCAGTGTCATGCTCTGAGCAATGTTCTGCTGGGAAACCTTCAGTCCTGCCATCCATGTGTATGTTACTTTGACACGTAACACTTACCTAAGCATTGTTGCAGACCATGTACACCCTTTCATGAAACAGTATCCCTGATGGCTGAGGTCTCTTTCAGCAGGATAATGTGCCGTACCACAAAGCAAAAATGGTTCAGGAATGGTTTGACGATCACAACAACGAGTTTGAGATGTTGACTTGGCAGACACCACAACACACCTTCAGGGATCTAGTGGAGTCCATGCTTCGACGGGTCAGGGCTGTTTTGGGGGGCCAACATAGGCAGATGGCCACAATGTTATGGCTGATTAGTGTGTAGTGTGTATATATATATATACATAATGGATCAAACATCTAAGGTAATGAAAAGAAAAGCTACACTATGTGTAGTTCAAAAGGGGTCAAAACTTTGTGCACCCCTGACCATCAAAACCCATGTCTTGTCTCTCCTATTTCAAATTTTTCCTCTTTCAACTTCATGCTTATAATAAGCTCCACTCTTCTCTTCTGGGAAGTTTTCTAATAGATGTGTGGATTTGTGAGAGTGAGGATTTGTTTTCATTCATTCATCTACAAGGGCATTACTGAGATCAGACACTGATTTTGGGATGTTGATGAGGCTTCAGTTCCAGTTCATCCTAAAGGTGTTCAGTGGGGTTAAGTCAGAATCAGGGCTCTGTGCAGGACACTCCAGTTCTTCCACTCCAACCTTAACCTCCACACCGTGTACCGGGGCATCGTCATGCTGGAATAGTGTTTGTGGCTCTTAGCTCCAGTGAAGGAAAATTGCGATGCTACAGCTTACGAAGACATTCTAGACAATTCTGTGCTTCCTGCTTTGTTGCAACAGTTTCATAAAGAACCACGTATGGGTGAGATGGTCAGATGTGCGTATTCTATATTTTGGGCCATATAGTGTATTGGCTCAGTGGTAGGTTTCTCACCTATCATGCAGAAGGCCTGGGTTTGATTCCCAGCCACTGGATGCAGTGCTGGTCCCAAGCCCGGAAAAATGGGAGGGTTGCATCAGGCATCCGGCATAAAACATTTGCCAAGTTGTTGTGCGGACCAGTTGGTCCGCTGTGGTAACCCTGAACAGGGAGCAGCCGAAAGCAACTTCTATAGTGTATCTCAGATTAGAATGACAATTCTGTCTAAAGTCTACAAACTTTTAACCACTTGATCTTATAGATATCATATTCAAAAGAATCTTAGAGCTAGTAGTGGAGGCATAAGGAATAGTTACTTTAATAGAAAGTATGTGAGTATGTAATGATGTACAAACACTTGTCCAGTACAACCCCTCATCCTGTGCACCACTCTGGAGTATTGATTGACGTAAAACCAGCATATACTGTATATCCTTTTAAAATGTAAATCTGCTAAACAGAACTGCGGACAATTTAAGCTATTTTCAAAAATTGAAAAAAATGAGAAACATGTCAGGATCACATCACCAACTTCATCTGAATTTTCTCAACAGCAGAAGATTGCAAAACGGTTGAGATTGATGAAACTCTTGACTGTTGCACCAACTATTACTACACAATAACTCATATCTAAAGGGTCCAGAGGTCATTGTGGTTGTTAGACTGCTACCTCTGGTCTCTTCCTTGCTAAGGATAAACACAAAGGCAGCTGGGGCCACTGAGCCACAATTACCTCACCATTGTGTTTCCGCCTGCATGCTGACTTGCCAACAGAGCCGTGTCACAATTTCTTCCAATATGTCATTTATGCTTCCAACATAAATGCTAAAGCCTCTTGAATGGTAGTAAATATCCCCTGTAAACAAAACCACAGCTTCCAGGTGCCGGCTGTGATAAGCTAAAGAGCTCGCTAAGGGCTATGTGAGTGCCATGGCACTTCAGAGTGCCACCTGATGAAGCTGGCTTACTTTGAATGCAGAGTGTGCTTAATGGAGTGTGGGGAAAAAGAGTGAGTTTGGTGATAAAGGGTTAGAGAAAGAACGGAGCAGAACGAGAGAGAGAAGACGTCAGTTAAGATTTTTAATAATGCAGCACCAACAGGTATTAATATTCCTGCAAGTAGACAGAGAGTGGAAGAAAAAGAGAGAGAAAATGGAAAAGCAAATGAATAGAAAAGATAAAATTAGATACAATCTGAAGGATGGACCTGATTTAAGTACATCTGCAAAATTAGAATGATTCGTCACTGTTTCCTTGAACAACCATCGTATATATAATCATGAGTAAGAAACTCTTGCATTAAAAAAAAGACTGCACACTGTCAAGCTTTTAAGAAGGACATTAAGCCACTTCAAGCCTGAAAGACAGCAGCACGTGTAGAGGAACATCACCATTAACAACTATGTGGCATGGTTCTGCTTTAACTCTGATCTATAATGCTTGAACGCTCGAATTTATATTTAAATGAGAATGCTAGCATGGTGTAAGATTATAACTTAACACCTACTGATGCTCATCACACGAGCTGGTGCATATTTATAGCTGAACTAGCTGATAAGTTCGAAGACACTTTATCAAGGTTAAAACTATTCCCCTGTTCACCTATTGTTCACAGAATAGTTTAAAAATAATTTCAGCTCATTCTCTATAACAGTGAAAAAATCTGCAACTACTTTCAATGACACTGTTAGCTAACCAGTGTTAATTTCGTAAACGAAGACGATGACGAAGAATATTCGTTAACGACCATTATTTCGGTGACTAAGACGAGACGAGACTAAGAAGAAACTAATATCTGATGATAAAAACTATGACAAAATTTAAAACGTTTCTTTGTTAACGAGACCAGACTGGACTAAAATGCTTTTTTTAGGAGTATAGGACATTCAAAATAAATGATCTCTTTGTATCGGCTAACCGTCTTTAAAAATGTGCGTCCCTGTCACTGGACTGGATAAGAGGCACTTGCATCTCAGACAGTTAGTGGGTAGGATAAATAAACTCCAACTGGCCTGGCGATCTGCAGTGGCTTCAGCACCTGAAGCTTTAGGAAGAAAAGGAAGAACTGATATATGGAAGCATTTCTGTTATAATTCCTCTGAAATAAAACTGTGCGCTGTCACAGAAAACGGAGAGAAGCCCTGTGGCTATAAAATAGGTGGAAAGAACACCACGAATCTTAAGAGGTATCAGAAAGCCTGCTATTTATGCAGCTTCTGTCACGGAAAGTCAACTATTAAATATTCTTATTTAATTACTTTTTCTTAACGTTAGGTCAGTGTGACTGGATGTGTCCACAGGGAAATTTGCTAGCAAGTTTTACGTTTTAGCTTTCTGTTAATTACTGTCAGTTAGCTAACCTTACTGCACAGTTCTGAGCCAGACTTTCACAAATGTACAACGCTTAATTATATCTTGTACAACAGTTCGGCTTTTCTGCAGCATTCACTTCTGTTTCAAATGAAATCTGTATCACATGCTGTAGAAAGATTATTTAGGCCATAGCCTATTTGTTGTACTCCAATTTTTTCCCTATTTACTTTCTGGAGAAGTTGACACTCCCATATCTGAGTTGACAGATTTCATAAATTTTTTTATTTTGCTTCCAAATGTACACCCTTAATGGTTATTATACAGTAAATACTGTTGGAAGACAAAGGTATGTTAGTAATATATGTTCAGCTGCTTTTGAACATCTGTCTGTTTATCGCACATTTATTTGAAGTTTCAGAAAATAAATGCAGTTTTTCCATAACAGCTAAAGAAAACATTTTTGGTTTTTACTTGATACTTGAACTATAGACCACTTTTACTTATCCTTAATGTATGATCCTACCTTATAAAGTAGCAGGCTGATATCCAACTAAGGAAAAGGGATATGTAGAGTTGCTCAAGTGTTGATTCAAATGTCTCATAAGCTTAATTGGTCTAAACTGAGAGAAATTATGACTATTTTTGTCTAAATACTATATAGAAAATTAACAAAATTAAAGCTGGTAAATGCAGTTTGACTAAAACTAATGACTAAAACTTGACCAAAATGCAATGACTTTTCTTCGACTAAAACTAGACTAAAACTATTTAAGACAAAAAGAAACTATTTAAGACTAAAATGTGACTAAGACTAATAACCATTTTCATCTGAAGATAAAGACTAAGACTAAGTCAAAATGAACACTGGTTTAGGAAAGGTTAAAAGCATCATTCACCATAACCTACATGCATTTTTCACATATTCAATGCTGTAATCAGCTGAGGGAGAAGCGTCAGAGCTGGAAATTTAAAAAAAAAAGCCAGATGAGCTAATCAGGAAAACTGGCTCTGTTCTAGGGTGCAAACTGGACCCTGGAAGTGCTGGTGGTGAAAAGGGGGATAAAATGGAGAGGATTATGGACAAGAGCAAATACCACCTCTATTATATCCTCGCCAAACCGCAGAGTCTCCAGTAGACTACAGCAGTGTTGCAGTAACAGAGAAAGATACAGGAAGTCTTCTTGCCTGCTGCTATCTGACTTTACAATGAGTTGACAAGGAGGTTGGGGAACTAAGTGAACGTTGGACACAATGGATTAATTATGACCACAATACTTTTTTTATATACACACTACCACATCTGCTCAACTCACATCTCTAACATACAGCTTTAAAACCTGACAACCTGTAGTATAGGCTGACCAGGCATAACATTATGACCACCTGCCTAATATTGTGTTGGTCCCCGTTTTGCTGCCAAAACAGCCCTGACCCTTCATGCACTGTGTATTCTGACACCTTTCTATCAGAACCAGCATTAACTTCTTCAGCAATTTGACCAACAGTAGCTCGTCTGTTGGATCGGATCACACGGGCCAGTCTTCACTCCCCACATACATCAATGGCCGCCCATGACCCTGTCGCTGGTTCAACACTGTTCCTTCCTTTCTGATAGATACTGACCACTGCAGACCGGGAACACCCCACAAGAGCTGCAGTTTTGGAGATGCTCTGATCCAGTGGTCTAGCCATCACAATTTGGTCCTTGTCAAACTCGCTCAAATCCTTACGCTTGCCCATTTTTCCTGCTTCTAACACATCAACTTTGAGGACAAAATGTTCACTTGCTGCCTAATATATCCCACCCACTAACAGGTGCCATGATGAGGAGATAATCAGTGTTACTCACTTCACCTCTCACTGCTCATAATGTTATGCCTGATCGGTGTATTTCCTGTACAGAAATCCGTCTGTAAATAAACTGGAGAGTTATTCATGGTATATTATGTGTTCATCATGCACTGTTTTAAGGTTTACAACTCGTAAGTCTACTCCTCCGTGTTGCTCTTGGGGATTATACTAACCATTACGGTCAAACCAAATCAGGATTAATTTGTGAATTCCTTTTAACATTTCAATTTAACCGTTATGGCTAATCCTTCACTTTGTACAGAGGAAGCTAGTGACTGAAAAACTGCTTTAGACATCTGACCTTGCCGTGACCTTGAACCTGTATGGATTGATGCCAAAATCCATCGGTTCATCTGCTGGTTAAAATGATAACTCCATACACATTCTACAAATTTTCAACCACTAGTTTTTGAGATATCACACTAAAGACATTCTCTGTGGTGGTGGAGGCGTAAAAATGTACATCTTAGTTCCACAAAATACCCGAACACGTTCACATCTGTGGGATGATTATATTGTACAGTATATCCTACAAGTCGTGCTCTAACAGGAAGCATCCAAATTTCACCAAGACCATGAGAGAAGAAAAGTTCTTCTTCTCATTCATTCTTTTTTCCTGTATTTTCAGTGATATTATGAAACTGACTGATGACGTCACTTTGACAGTGTTTGTGTCATATAAATATTCATGTATCCACATTTTTTGCTAATTCTGTTCCAAAATTGTTATGCTATATTCGAGCGTGCTAATGCCAGTACTGTGAGGCCAACGCTTTCACAATGGTGTGAATAGATTTTGAAAAAAAAAATAGAAATAAAAATCATGTGTCATGTGCTGACGCAAATAACAAAGAAGCGGTGCACACTGAGAGACTTTTGTGAGCCTTCTGAGTGACCGCGTTAAAAAGTGGTATTTTCATATCAAATGATGCACTGGAAATCTTGCACGGCTTTTTATTTTTATTTTTTTTATAATGAGCTCTACAGTATATGATTTATATGTTTGGATACTGAGTATTGCCTTTGTGTTCCACTCCTCAGTACCGGAGTTGCATGCATCGACCCTGTGTGGGGAAAAAAGAACAGATTTATGGTGTCTAAAAAAAATCCAGAGAACAAGGTGTGACAGTTAGTCATCTACCGAATCAGCTTCGACTCAATGTGTGTAGCGCTTTTCAGAAAGGATGGCATCATAAAGCAGCTGTACATAAAAAAAATCAGGATATCAATTCAGGATATAAATTAGAAATTTAAATGTGCATGTACATCCGTGTAGACCATTCATTTTGGAGATTCGGTAAGTTCCATTAGATGAATCATGTTCAGTCAGAGTCATGTTCAGTTCTTAATTCACAGCTATATACAGTAATTAATGTTCATTTTGGCAGCGGATTGAATAGGTATAAACACGCACAGTAACTCGAGCATGATGAAATGTGCAGCTAAAAGTGTTTCGGTGCTTATGTGGGTGGGGCTGTTAACAGCTAAATGAGTAGCTGTAAAATGAAGAGGGAGCATGGAACAGAGAGCGTACTGAGAGTTTGGGGGGGATGCTGCTGAGAGCAGGAGCGAGAGCAAAATAGCGACAGTGCGATTTTCATTTTTATAATTACAATAATACAGTAAGTGCAGCCATGTGATGTGTAATCCTCAAGCACTTTAGTTATACACATGGATTTGCAATATGTTACAATTCACTGTGACTGGAAAAAACACGAGGTGAAACTTGCAAACTTCACCCACACTAACCAGCATGGTTTTTTTTTTTATGTGGTTTGAGATGCATGTAATGACAGATAAAGTGAGAGAGGCATGTCGCACCATCTCTCTGCTCTCACCTGGTCCCAGGGACAGACGATCCCTCCGGAGAACATGAAAAGGTAACCCATGGCAACCAGGCAGCCCCAGATGAGCAGGGAGAAGATACGGAGGAGCTTCTTGAAGACAGATTCGATGCAGACAAGGATGAAGATGGAGAGGAAGATGGCCAGTGTAGTGGGCAAAGTGATGAGAAAGGCTACGTGGTCCTCCATGGCCTGGAGAGAGAGAAAGAGAGAGAGAGAGAGAGAGAGAGAGGAGGAGGAGGAGGGGATAAGCTCAGGTAAAGGGCTATATTTGATTGCAAACTCCTAACAAAAGTACTAGACAGGGTTTGGTGTAATTAGAGAAACATTAAGAAGGAAAATGGGGCTTTTATTTTTTCAAATAATTAAAAATATTGCAAAGGTCACATGCAGTCACATACATTCTCAGAAACATTAGCGTGAAAAACATAAAAAGCACAAATTAAAGCTATTAATGTTGCCAAATACCTGCTGATTTTTATTACTTACTTCCCTTATCCACTTATACTGAAGTAGCAGCAGAACAACAGAAGCTGATTACGGTGCTGCAAATGAATTTAAGATAAAGACGTCCAGAGATATAACGCAAAAAAAACAAACAAGCGTACCAAAAGAAAGATATGCAGTAACAATGACATTACACACGTAATATTTAATGCCGTTTTTAGACAAAGTAACTAAATAAAGCACAGCGCACTTTACCTCCAAGAGCTTTACACACTAGAAGAACTGAAACTACAAAGATTTCCTGTTAGTTTCACTGAATAATAAGCAGAGTTTAAGGATCTATTCCTCTAGAATCCACATTGATCCACAGTCTCAATTATAAAATGCTTTTAAAACTGAATCATTTTAGAAAGACCGGGTATGATGTAATATGACTTTATGACCTATGACTTTATTAGGAGACAAAAAAGGCTATTAAAACAAATTCAAATGTGTTTTTGATTGGATTAGTCTACTGCAGGCTTCAGATCATTATTTGTGATCTGTTATTTGGAATAGTCTTGTCCAATTAGCTGCAAAAAAGAAAAAGAAATCAATAAAATATGTAAACCCCCCAACCAAAAAAAACCCATTTTATACTGTGAGATAAAATATGATGGAAATAAAAAGAAAGCCCAACAAATGCTCTGAAGCCCAGAGAGTTAGGACAGGATTTACTGCAGGATGCTGAGGATCAATACTCATGTAAGCCCTGATAGAAAACCATGATACCATTCCACAGAATGGACTGGTAACATCTAGACACCCAGAAGGCAGGAGAACATGTGCATGAAACATCCAGAGGCCAACGTGACCTTTACAACCTTTCTCCCTTTTCACATCACTCCATTTTTCTTCTGCTGGTGTGTGGGTTAAAATATACAAAGTTTTCTCCTCAAGAGGAATGTATCACTACAGCACGAGGCAGCGGGTCTCTGAGAAAGAAAAACAAAGCACTGAATCATCCAGCTATCCATCCATTTTCTGTACCGCTGATCCTACACAGGGTCACGAAGCGCCTGAGGTATATCCCAAGGGACTCAGGGAACAAGGTGGAGGACGGCCTGGATTGGGTTCCAAACCCATCACAGGGCAAAATCACACATCACAGACAATTTACAGATGCCAATCAGCCTTCAACTAGAGAACCTAGAGGAAACCCCCTGAAGCACAGAGAGAAGATACAAACTCCACATGCAGAGTGAAGACAGAAATCGAACCCCAACCCCAACCCTTGTGAGGCAAACGTGCTTAGCACTAGGCCAGTCTAATCAGAATGGAGAAAACTGTGATCTCAGAGACTCTGGAGATAGATTTTTACACACAACAGTCTCTAGAGTTTACACAGAAGAAACAAGAAATACAACACCACACAAAAAAAAAAACAGTGAGTGATAGCTCTGTGGGCAGAAACATATTTTGATGTGAGATGTCAGAGGAGAACAGAGTATAAGGGGAATGAAGTGACAATAAGATACCGGTAGCTCAAATAACCATCATGTCAAGCAGAAAAGCATCTCAAATGCACTTCTGCCACCTGATTGGCTGATTGAATACTTGCACATATAATCATATATTAGATGTTTGCTTTAATACTTCATATATCATTCATATATCAATATATTAGTCTTTAAAAAAAATCTTTTTTTTGTTTCATCATATTACACTATATTGCCAAATGTTTTGGGACACCCCTCCAAATGATTGAATTCAGGTGTTGTTTTTCAGGGGTTGGGCTCGGTTCTTTAGTTCCAGTGAAAGGAACTCTTAATGCTTCAGCATTCCAAGACATTTTGGACAATTTCATGCTCCCAACTTTGTGGGAACAGTTTGGGGATGACCCCTTCCTGTTCCAACATGACTGCACACCAGTGCACAAAGCAAGGTCCATAAAGACATGGATGAGCGAGTTTGGTGTGGAGGAACTTGAATGAACTGCACAGAGTCCTGACCTCAACCTGATAGAACACCTTTGGGATGAATTAGAGCAGAGACTTCGAGCCATTCCAAAACTGGGACGTCTGCCTTTACATGCACAGGTAAATGTAATATGGAGTTGGCCCACCCTTTGCAGCAATAACAGTTTCAACTCTTCTGGGAAGGCTTTCCACAAGGTTTAGGAGTGTTTTTGACCATTGCTCTAGAAGCACATTTGTGAGGTCAGGCATAATGCTGGATGAGAAGGTCTGGCTCGCAGTCTCTATGGGCCTTGCATTGTGCACTGGTGTGCAGTCATGTTGGAACAGGAAGGGGTCATCCCCAAACTGTTCCCACAAAGTTGGGAGCATGAAATTGTCCAAAATGTCTTGGTATGCTGAAGCATTAGGGGTTCCTTTCACTGGAACTAAGGGGCCGAGCCCAACCCCTGAAAAACATCACCTGTGTTCAATGATTTGGAGGGGTGTCCCAAAACTTTTGGCAATATAGTGTATGTTTGACACCAAAGAAAAAAATGAATCTGCTTCTTCCGTCAGCATTTTCTATTCCCTGTTTTTTTTTTTTTTTTTTTTTTTTACAAAGGCTTGTGTTTATAGGTGTATATAAAACATTGTCTAATCGGAGATGTGAACTATACACAAACAATATTATAATCTATTAATAATAATTTTAATGATCACTAATAAGAATTTTGCCAGCCAGAAAATAAGTCAATGTGAAACCTGACTCATTAAGAGCATTGTTAAGACCGAGTGAGTCACCAGACGTAAGAGGAGACACCCTGGGGAGCGGGGTGGACTCAGGAAAACTCTTGCTGCATATGAGCTGCATCTCAATGAAGTCCCGAGGAATTCGTACAGCTTCGCAGGAAACAAACCAGCACAGATTCAAACACTCATTCACGGCTTTGAGCATGCTTTTCCGGCGCATGCATGAATATGCTAAACACACATATCAAAGTCTAATTAGCGCCCTCAGTCACTGATTG
This sequence comes from Hemibagrus guttatus, assembly GCA_033459395.1. NCBI lineage: Eukaryota > Metazoa > Chordata > Actinopteri > Siluriformes > Bagridae > Hemibagrus > Hemibagrus guttatus. The sequence continues at coordinate 1,562,361 of JAUCMX010000028.1, forward strand.
CATGATTAGCCCTAAAATGCCAGTCTCGCTCTTTTAAGCTTGGTCCCTGCTGTTTGTCTGAGTTAAAGTTAAAGCTGCAAGAGTGCTTGCTCATCATCCTGCCTCCTCTCTGCTAACCGAGGACATGTACGCAGCTAATTAGGCATTGGAGCGCATTTAAATCCATTTAAACTCCATTTTCCTGCGGTCACAAAAGCAGCTGCTTTATTACTGCAGAGGCCCTTCCTGCTCATTCGCCTTATCTATTTGGGCCGTGTGTGTGCGTGTGTATGTGTGTGCATGTGTATGGCTGTGCGTGGGTGTGTGTGTGGTTTTGGAAACCTCCACAGAGCTGCTGATGGGACAAGAATGTGAAAAATGTCACCCAGTGTCAGCAGTTCGAAACGTCAAAGACTCAAGCTGTAACACACAAACACATTGAGCCTGTCTTCTCTCTCTCACTCTCTCTCACTCTCTCTCTCTCTCTCTCTCTCTCTCTCTCTCTCTCTCTCTCTCATTATTTATCATCTGTGTATGAGAGAAAACCTGATAAGGAAACACTTGTGTTTTTTTTCCTGGCTAGTATATTTTTAATCCTGCACTTTACGTGTGGGTGTGGAGTAGGAGTAACCGGAGCCCATTAACACCTTCGCCGCATGACACCACATACAGCTCTCATGTGCTGAGGATTAAAGTCTGCTCAAGAGTCCCACGATGTTAAACAGGCAGCCTTCACCGCATTCACTGCATCCAACACACAGCTTGCACAAACGCACGTGCAGATAAATACACACCTGCAACGACAGATATTTCAAGGTGGATTTCAAGATTTAAACCTGGTGATAAAGCTATAATATACAGAACCACAAGGAAATAAAATTCTTCTTCATTTAGTGATAAAACGTTTCTATCACGGTGGGTGTGGTCTCTTCCAGGATGACCCCGCCCCCATCCATAGGACACGAGGACTCACTTACACACTAGGTCTTAGGTCTTAACCCAGTTAAAGATGTATGGGAGATTTTGGATGGTTGTATTAGACACTTCCGCTCTTCACCAGCATCTTCAGAACACCAACCGAGGGAATATATATTTTTTTTTATCTCTCTTTGGATAAAGCTCTACTAGAGTCTTGTAGAATTTATCACAGGATGCAGTGATTCTGTTCTGGTGGATTATGCTAGTCTAACACCTTATGTTTTGTTTTCCTTTAATTTGTCACTGTTCTGTAAAATACCAAATTTCCTGCACTCAGGAAATAATCTGGGGGAAATGGTTACGATGTTGGATAAGATGTTGGACTACTGGTCAGAAGCTTGTGAATTGAAATCCCAGGACCGCAAAAGCTGCCAATGCTGTGCCCTTGAGCAAAGCTCTTAACCCTCTACTGCTCAGTTGTATAAAAAATGAGATAAGATGTAAGTCGCTCTGGATATTGGTGTCAGCCAAAATGGCATAAAGGCAAGTCCTTGTAAAAAAAAATGAACAAAAAATTGTTACAGAGCTCATCTGATTTAGGTTCAATGTTGAAGGTTCTGCACAAGTGACCCAGAGCTTGAATCACAGAATCGCCAAAATCACTGTTTGACCCCTGAACAAGAGCTCTAAATGTTCAACCCTGTGCTTGGATTGGATTCCATCTCTCTTTAGGTTCCCAAACGAATTAAACATACATTTAAGGAAGTATGTAGAACAAAGACAGGTTTGGACAGGGAGACAGGGATGGGCAGGGAGACAGGGATGGGCAGGGAGACAGGGATGGGCAGGGAGACAGGGACGGACAGGGTGACGGGGTTGGACAGGGAGACAGGGATGGACAGGGTTTATAGAATAGGTGTTAAAAGCATTGAAAAAAATCTGCACTAAAAGATAAGATTCAGATGAAGTGTGTTTAAGATTCAGGTGAAGTGGTGCATCAGTACAAATAAATTTGAATGATGTTATACTGTAAATATTATGACATATATGGTCATAATTTGGGAGTTTAATACAGGGTTTGGGGTTTGGATTTGTTTGATTCCTCTGATACGTGCCAACTGCTGATTTTGGTGGATTTTTGAGCAGATGTTCACACCAGAGCTACTCAACAGCTGGAAAGTCTCAGCAGGACTAGTAACATATCAAAGGCAGCACCTTCTGTTTTTAGAAACAATTCATTAATTAGTGAAATACTGCTCAAAATTTGTGGCTACCTCAATAAATAATAAAAGCTTTGGGAGACTGGATAGAAGGTTGTGGGTTCAAATCCTGGGACCACTAAGCTTCCACGGTTTGGGTAGGTCCAAGAGTGAGGCTATTAACAGCCATACTCCCAAGTCAGTTCTTGAAAAAACAAAAAAAACAAACAAACTCATGAGCAAAACCCATTCCTGTTGTTAATGGATGTTTAAATAATAACTTAGTTGATTGGTAACATCTTTTAATATTCATCATACTTGCTACCTATAATGATGCTCAATAATGGTCATAAATTTGCATAAACTCACAGGTGCCTTCTACCTCTATCTGTATAATGCACCAAATATTTATATCTGGTTCTGGATTTGAACCTGAAGTGGGTTCTTTGGTTTCATCCCACAGGATTCAAGTCCCAATACACACCTCTGTTCTCAACCAGGAGTCCTGAGAACTTTTCTGACAGGTTTCTTCATATCTGTACTTGTATCGTATAAGGTTTTGAACACATTATCTGATCAATCCGAATAATGTATTCCCTTCTACAGTAATACCCAAGAGACAGTGTAATTGACTTTTAATGATTCGGAGTGAACCACAAGTGGTTGTGGGTTTTGAAAGATATCTAACGTTAGCTTTCATCTCCTGAAACTAAAAAGTGCTCTGTGCCTTCCTTTGCATAATAGCTTATGACATATTGTCATTAATTTCTCCTAGGAAAAAACAAACAACAATTATACATGAGTATATACGGTTATCATGTGCTTTTACCCTGAACTCTGTACTCTATCCTCTCTGTTTTCCAGAAGAGCAATACTTCCTTCAGTAACAGGTCATGTTTATGGAAGATTTGTCACTCTGTGAAGCCCAATAAATCCCAATCCGGTCACACCTCCTCCGAAGCTAGCAGCTATGCAGATGCGAGCAAGAGCTAAGTGGCTCCTTCTGCACTGTCTCTCTGGACAAAAAAATGAGCTCTGAAAGGAAAATGGATAGTGAGTCAGCAGCGAGTGAGTGAGTGAGTATGTGGTGTGTGAGTGTTTGTGTGTGTGTGTTGCATTATAAGGGTTTGGAGTGTATGACTTTAGTTCGAGGTAATTGGAAAGGGACAGAAAGGCAGGGCCAGGAATCATTCAAAATCAAATCTCACCCATAAAACCTCATGGGGCTTGAAGAGATCCGATGTTTTTTTTTTTTTTTTTAGCTGAATTTTGCTAATAAACAGGAGCCAATAGGATTTAGAGTTATTGAGCAACACAAATACTGCATGGCCGCCTCTAAATCGGAGACATGACAAGGAGACAGAAAAAAACGTTAAACTCAGTTTTGATAAACGATTTCACTCGTTTTCAAAGCAAGTTATGCGCAAGTTAAGTGATTACCCGCTCTCACATTGATTTAACACGCAGCTAATGATCAACTGATCTTATCATGTTAATTCGCTTTTCCAATTACGCGCTCTGTAAGCACTGCGCGAGTGAGGGGGAATTAATAATGCCTTTGTTCTAAGGGGCCACTAAAGAGTCACAAGTGTTCTGGCTCTGGAAACACAAGATAAGCATTTTCAGAAGGGAAAGAGCTTCCTGCACTAGAGGAGGGAGGTTAAAAGGATAAAAATGAAACAGTCAAGATAGGAAAGGAGATAAAGACAAATTTGTATTGGGGTTTTGCATGGATATTCTTTGATAAGATGCCCAACATGCCCTAATATTAATAACACATTAATGTGACCTATAACACTAGAACAGCCGAGTAAACCTTTTGGCAGCCACGGGACTCATTTAAATGTGTAATAAGTTGTGTAAAGATTTATTGCATGGACATGACACAACTATTCAAATAAAACAGATACTACGTACACAATCATGCTGTATTTTAAAGCATTTTATTCCTGATCTTTCCAACAGAAAGATGATTTATTAATTAAAAAAGTAACCAGTCAATTAGAGTAATACCTATAAGAAATCACTAAATATAAATACTCTTATGAAACCACTGACCATCAGGAAAGCTTTAATGGACCCCTGGTTATCCCAGGACACTAATGTAAGAGTCGTGCATCAAACACTTCCAGGAATCTTGCATATCCATTAAGGTTGATGAGTTATGAGTCTAAAATCAATTATCGGCAAAGTTAACAGGTGATTCTGTGAGATTACTAATGTTAATAACACCTTTATAACAAAGTTGCATAACTGTATTATTATCATGCATGCACATAAAAAATGGCTATTTGTATAAACTTAAAAAAGGTGTACGATACAACATTTCAACACTCAGGTGCACTACAACTTGTCAAAGCATGACTCCACAGGTCCTTCACAGTCGTATTATGGAAATGAGGAAATATCAAGTGCAAAGAGAAGAATGTGGAAATGTAATGATATGAAAGTATATCTGTGTTATTATTATAAAATGGTTTTCAAGAGACACTCCATTCATACAAGGTCAGTAGCTATGATTTAGTATTAAATTAAAAATGACAGGTTCAAGCCGAAGTAACAGGACATGTAGGACACGAGTGATGATCAGTTGACAGGTCCAGCTGACAAGCTACTAAAATGAAAAAGGCACTTACCAGTCCCGAGGCGAAGAAGACAACGAGGAGAGACACGCATGCTCCCATGACGATGAGGAGGAGGAAGACGATGAGCGGGTGCTGCTGGCTCATGCGATAGTACGACTCGTAGAGCCAGTCTTGAGACTTGGGTCCCCGCGCGTCCTCCGGCCCCTCCAGCATGTAGGCTCTCTGTGTCCGAGGCATGGGGCCAGCCTGGAGCCCGGAGCCTTCCTCCTCCTCCTCTTCCTCTTCAGCTTCCTCCTCCTCTTGCTGCTTCTGCTCTTCCTCCACGGGCCGAGTGCTCAGCTGCAGCGTGCCGGCCAGGCGCGAGCTGTGCCGTGGCACCAGAGAGAGAACGGCCGCACGCAGCATTCTCCAGCCAACATGATGAAGTGAGCGCCTGGGAGAGAGGCAGAGAGAGGAAGAGGGAGCGGGCGGGAGTGTGAGACAGAGAGACAGAGAGAAAGGGGGGGGCTAAAGAAAGTGTTAAAGTGACTCTATAGTGTGTGTGTGTGTGTGTGTGTGTGTGTGTGTGTGTGTGAAACAGAAAGAGAAAAGGAGAGTGAGGGACACTAAACAGAGAGAGAGAGAGAGAGAGAGAAACTGAATGATATAGACTTGTGGTTAAGAGGAAGTACATATCTTTTCCTGCTATATACTCGATGTGCTTGTATATATACTCACCGGCCACTTTAATAGAAACAACATGCAACTGCACATTTGTGCAATCCAATTAAGTAATTGATTATGCAATCCATCTTAAGTAATTGCTTACTTTGGCTAAGCCACACCCAAACTGTGCCTACTCTTTAAAAATAAACTCGGTATCATTATCTCTTGAAAGCAAGTAGTGGACTTTTCCAATTATTATATCATTATTTTATAATAATAATAATTTTAAATATAGCTGCATTGTTCTGTCAGCCTTTGCTTCAGTGCAGGTTACAAACTTTTCCCTCCAAAAAGGAAGTGAATGACACAGAACAACTGAAGGTATTTACTTAGAAATATAGACAGGAAGGAAGTGCACTACCCTGCCAAGGGACCTGGCATGCCTCTAGCTCACTGCATTGCTCTTACCTTACTGTTTAATGGCTTGAAGTTCCACCTTTCTCCTGACTAAGAGCGTTAATGAGTTGTACACGAGTCTCCACGTGGCTATCTGCCAGCTAACATCATAGAGATGGATCTGTCCTGCTCCTTTCTTTCAGTAATTACAGATTAGCATCCCCACATGAGATGGGTGATTACGGATTCTTGTGCAGTCCTATCTCTCGCTGTTTTAATGTAGAGTCTCTGTAGGTGTGCTGTTCCAGTAGTAAAAGAAATATGTTTATTCGACTAGTTAAGACATTAAAAATGGTGCTGTCATGTTTTGCCCCTCCATGCTAGTGTAACAGATGGTGAACAATGTGATCACTGTATTTCTCAGTGCTCTAGACATAGTGTAGTCGATATGCAGACATTTAATTTAATCTACACATGCTTAAATGCACATGTGGTTAGTGCCGTTAATAAAATTTACCAGGCTGTTATCGGCTTGTAAGATGTAAAAGGCTATTTTTATTAACAAAAACAGGAAGAAGCAGAGAGCGAGAGAGAGCGACAGAGAGAGAGAGCGAGAGAGAGAGAGAGAGAGAGAGAGAGAAATATCACTTTAAATGTGATTTAAATATGTACTGACCGTATACTAGTCAATGCTTTGGCAACTTTGTCCCATAGCACAGTCATGCCAATAAAGCTCAATTGAATTTTTTAATATTTTTAGAGAGAGATAGATAGAGAGAGAGAGAGAGAGAGAGAGAGAGAGAGAGAGAGAGAGAGAGAGAGAGAGAGAGAGAGAGAGAGAGTAGGGAGGGGAAACTGCTATAAAAGAGCTGGCAGGAATAAGCACCCTGTCTTTCACAGCTAAATTATATAACATTAATATAAGTTTTCACGTTTGGAGTCCACGTCTGATTATTTTCTGTTGTCAAGGCGGATTATTTCAGATTTTTCTGATTTTAATCTAGCAGCACATCTAGATAAATTATTTCTGAATAAATACACTGAACCATATGAAAAAGCAAAGCTTCTTCAGGAGCTGATTTCTTACTATCACAGACTTTTTTTTTTGTCTGTTTGATTGAAAGGGTTACAACTTTTTCTCTTTAGTATATTTGGTATTCAGGAAACACAGCATGAAGCCTGAACATCATTATAGAAGTGAAATAATTAGAAATCATGAATGCAGTAGATGCAGCTGTGTGTAATAGTTTGCCCTACATCATTATTGCTACACCCTCCATAAGGACTGGTGATATAATCCATTGCTAATCCCTGACCCTGTCATTGTCGAGCCGCTGATAGATATTAGATTTTATCCTCCATCTAATATTGTGACCAGCTGTCACTTGGACAGACGAACACTGGGGGTTCTCATTAGTGAAGCAAATCGCATTTTGTAAACTTTGACCAGTGAGTGAGTTAGCTGAGATGAAGCATCTGCAGAGAGACTAACGAGACCTCGGGAAAGAGCCGATCGTCTCTGCAACAGGAAAACGTTCCAGAGTGACAGGTTTGCTTTACGGGTCTTTTGTAGTATTTGAGGAAAGTACATCAAACGCTCGTGAAACTCAGGCGAGGAGGAAGGAGCTATAAATTTGGCTTTTAAGCTTGTTTAACTATCTTGGAAGGAATCTCTTTTTGTAAATAGGTGTAGCGGATGAACACATGGTCCTGCACACCATTGTAAGCAAAATTCCAATGGGACTTCATTACTCTGCCTCCATTATGACCGTCTACTCTAATAGCTGAGACCGTCTCTCTCTTTCTCTGTCTCTAACCCCCTCTCCATCACTCCCACCCCCCCTCTCTCTATCTCTCTCTCTTCCTCTAACCCCCCACCCCCACCCCCACCCCCCTGGACCATGACTCCACTGAGTCTGCCCAGTGAAATAGACCGATGATCTCATTAACCATGAGGATCTGTAAAACCACACACACACACACACACACACACACACACACACACACACACACACACACACACACAGATACACACACAATGAATGGCTCAGGGCAGTCACTACATCAGGATGACCGTCCTTTTTGTGGCATGAGCCTAATCTACTTCAAGTGTTTTACATATTATTGGCACTTTGGCCACAGTAATGGAGATGACGCACTGTAGCTCATCTTCTCTCTGTGGCGTTGTAATGCTATGATCAATGAAATGTAGCCTAGACGGCTTAATATATCATATAGCTGTCCCGGAAATGAGACATAACCATTAAGAGAGTAATATTTGACTCTGTAAGAGTTTTTTTTTTACAGTCCTGTACAGAAGGCGTACTAAATGGAACAGCTCTATCACCTTGACTAATCTACTAATTATCTGGAGATTATCTTACTTTGCGAGCAGCACAGCAATCTACTCCGTCTTAACAAGATCAGGATAACAGTCATTTCAACAAAGTCAGTGACACCAAATGGCACATTGTCATTCTTTCCCGGAAAAAAGGGAAACCATTTCACACACGAAGGTCAACAGCTCAACTTCAAAATCACGATTCAATAGTGTTTAATCAGGTCATGCAGCATTCAGCTGGCCAGCACTAGAAATGAAATGGCTCTTGAAGGTGAAATGCAAATCCTCAACAATCTTCTCTTTAATTTGCAGGGCCGATGGAGCAGCCGGGCCACTGATGGGCTCGCCAGCGCCGTCACGGTCCACCGCCTCGGAGCTAATCCGTCTGGAAGCAAAACCTTTTGGCTGAACCAGAAGTTTTTAATAAGACCATGGAGGTGGATACTCACTTGGACACAGAGCTGACACACAAGCGTGAAAGGAAAGAAAGATGAGAAAACACAAAGGGATCAAATTAATTGCAGGGAAGAACTGCTGGAGAGCTGATTTAAAGGAATAAGAAAAAAGAAGTTCTTAAAAGCTTAAGCACAATGTTTGTATTGAAGAATATCTCCAGCAGTTTCACAGACTTTAATCAGTCGATTTCCATGCAGCTCATACAAACTTAACATACACCATGTGAGTTTGGCATAAATTAATGAGTGTAAAGAGAAGGCAGAAGCTACATTTTTAACTGGAAAGAGATTAATTATACCGAGAAGACGTCAGGAAAATGTGTAATACAGTATACATTACAAACAGAATGGCTTTTCAGTGTCAGATGCATAAAAAGCAACACAATTCTTCACAATTCTTCAGCTTTGTGCGGCTCGCTATTTAAAAAAAATCAGAGTCTTGGCTTTTAAGAATGAAATGCTGAACTTGTGTCAGAAGTCTAAAGGCTTTTCACACCGCACTAAACCCTGGGTTATCATCGTATTAAACCCGATGGTGCCACCCCTGAAATCCGATTGGCCACCCCAGGTGCCCCCCCATAAGACGTCTTGCAATTGGCTTGTTTTACGGCCACTCGGTTTTTAATTTCTAATCACATGAGGCCAGATATAAATAAAACAAATATTAATTCACTAACAACAAAAGTGGGCGGGTCCGTGGCATCCAAGGACAATTTGAAACAAGCAGTGCCCCAGCATGGCCCCCCACTGACAATGCTCTAGACACGCCCCTGCAGGTAAAGATGTGCTTTACACTCGTAATTTAGAAGCGGGTTTTTGTTTCACATTAACTACAAAATATAAGCTTCTCGACTTGACATTGTGGTGCCAAACATGTACAGTATGAAACAGTGTGGTGCTACAAAGTTACGACTAGATACTTAGCAACAGACACCCAATCGAAAAAGTCAACAGTGTCATGTGCCTATGAACAAGTGCTTTGTGCACTCACAGAAACCTTGTGTGTTGTGTAAACAGTAGTTAAAAAGTTTTTTCCCCTTTATTTTCTTGCAGAAAGCTTAAAACAGCCGAGACAGGATTTACGTGGTGACGTTTTTTCCCACTGATATGAACGCATGAGACAAGCTGCTATTTAAAGCAGTCACATATGTATTTATCTAATCATGCCTCAAATATGCAAATAAGAAGAAGGTTAATCCAGGGTTTAGTAATGTACAGTGTGAAACATCAGATTATGAAGAGGCAGGATTAATTGTTAACCCCGGGTAAAGTATGAGAGGTGTGAAACCTCAATCATCATAACACAGGATTTGATTTATTTTGCTTGCATGACTTATTAATGTCAAAATGCCAAAAAATATGCAGGAAATATTGAAACGTTCGCCATTCTTCATTCATTCTTCATTCATCAACTGCTCTCTCAGGTTCTTCTTCAAATATCTGCTTTCTAGCCTCACATAGCCAGACCTTCAGACCTGGACTCTATAGCAGCTGTTATTGGCCAAGGACCACCCAAGAGGGTGGCATGACTGACATGTAAAGCAACCAATCACAGTTCAGTTTTGTTCAGCGTCATGTTCGGAGGAATGAGAATGTAAAGCCAGTACAAAAATAGACCGGCGTACCACAGATCGTTCATTTAAGAAAGCTGTGCAAATTCATGAGTCTGTGAACTTCACATCATTTGGAAAATCCAGTGTTTAGCTGATCCTCATTAGCGCTCACTGTCACAGTTGTAAACATGATGACTTCCTTCTTCTATGAGGGAAGTAGAGAGTCATGACGGCTTTGTTTCCAGGCGGAAAGGTAAAAATGGCAACACATGTCTACCAGAAATCCTGTAGAATCAGATGACAACTTCAAAACTCCAAATTTGTGTGCCATATGCATCAGATGTTTAGTCAGAGGTTTGTGGGTGTGATGGGAAGTGGTAGGTCAGAGGTTAAATTGTTGTATATATGAGATAAATGTAAGTCGCTCTGGATAAGGGCGTCTGCCAAATACCGTAAATGTAAATTTAGGCTGAGACTATCTGCTTGCTAACATCACACCATTACTGCTGATGATCAGTTACACTAAAAATTGAAGGAAAATCCTTTTCAAATTGAGTCTTGCAAGAAAGACATGAACACCTTTGCGTAAACCATTTGTAAAGAACTATATACTATTCAGCTCTTTTCCGTTAAAAGTGTACTGTATCTGCTGCTTCATTTTCTGAATTCATGTGACAATGTAAATTGACTTCTGATTGAAAATGATCTAATATTTGACTTCAAGCCTGTTTTATATTAATGTATTCTAATTTATGTGTTTTAAAACACTGACGAGCGTTCCTAATTGTTTTACCCCCCCTGAATCTCCCCACACGGGGGTGGAGGACATAAAAAACACCTGCTGTAAAAAAACAAAAGCACGGCTGCGACGATGGACAGCGTAACTAGCTGAAACAAAAAAGACAAGACATTGATTGTGATTGTAACACGCTGTAATAAACCGGAGATACACGAGCAGAAAATTAGCTGAGGAAAATGAGCCGAGTCCAGGCTTCCGATCCTCCCTCCGGCTGTGTGATTGCACTTTGTACTTTCTGAAAATTGTGTATTAATGCAACCGCACACAGACCTTCACAGAGTTCTGTCAAAAGCTGAGCCTGTCATGACTTTAGGTAAATAAATGAACTGCAATGCAATAAAGACCATCACATTTACTACAAGTTAAAAAGGAAATAGATTTTTTCTTAATTTACTACATTTCATGTCACTACATCTTAAATTATTCCTTTATCTAAGAAACCTGCTTTAAATAATTTCGCTCCACATGAGTCACAGCACTGCTTCGAATACTGAGCTGAAGGAAAGTGGAAAAAATAATGAATTATGAATTTACGTTCAGAATTTTGCTCTGCACATTTTCCTACCAATCACAGCTGTGCGTATGTGTAAGATCGAGCGAAAAAGACTCTTATCTCTGAGGAAAAGAATTCTCTCTGATCAGAAACTACTGTGAGAAATCATTTGACTCATTTCCAGTGGTGAGTCTCTTGAAACTGCCACTGCTATCTCTAAACCACATCTGTGCTGGATTCTATCTTCCCAAATGCATGAGAACTGTTACACTGAAAATGTCAAATAGTTCACAACGCTATCTCAGTCATAATAACGATGTCTATACTATAAGGTTTGGAAAAAGTTCTCTTTCTGCATCGCAGGTTTATATTAATACACTGTTTAAAATATGTCATATCGTTTCTATAGTAACGGCTCATTTACAGGAAACTGTATTACAGACGCTTCACATAATAAAATTCTATGTTCACACACACAGCGTGAAAACTCCATATCAACGTGACGAAGCGACACACGTGACAGTAATGTTGCAGGCTAGATGTGGGCGTGTACCAGGTGGAAAAGTTGAACTTTATGCAAATAAGGAGCGACTACCAATGGAAGTGAAGACAGTAGAGCTCATAGTGCTAATTCTTCATCTTGTATAATATGATGCTATAAACACTGCTGAATTTTATACACAAACATCAAATCTCCCTCCAGAATGATTCATTTTAGCTGCAAAAAAATGATTTGTTGTCTAGTTCTGTCACCCACCGATAAACGTTATCACCATGGCAACCGGTAGTAGGAAGGCCTCCTTGTGACTTCATACTTCAGCGACTGAAGACTTGTGTGAACGCAGCTTAAGGCTAATAAAAAACGAAAAATGTGTTGTTATTTAACAAAGCAAATGTATAATCGTTGATATGGAGTTTTCTGTAGGAGAGGTTTAACATTCATGGAAGAATGGAAGGAATCTCCAGTGTCAGAGCCATGAAACAGTCCCTAAGTCTTCTGCCATGGGTCACTTTTAAAGACTGAGCACTTTTTGCTTTTAGTTTTCACAATAAAATGAGGAACTTCTTTTTGTCTTAAAAACGTTATTAACTAGAGGGAAAAAAGATAGCTGTTATAACTAAGTGATAACAGGAACGACATTAACGATAAAGGTTATATATGAAAATGAAAATGTTCTGAGGATCATGTAATAGATTATTTTCCAATATCACAGTATGTCTGGTGGGCATTGGTGGCTCAGTGGTAGGTTTCTCGCCTATCATGCCCGGGAAGGCCCGGGTTTGATCCCCAGCCACTGGATGCAGTGCCGGTCCCAAGCCATGGAAAAATGGGAAGGTTGCATCAGGAAGGGCATCCGGCATAAAACATTTGCCAAGTTGATGAACAGGGAGCAGCTGAAACACACAACTACAAGCTATCGTCTCTGTAATGAAGCAAGTGGATGTGGAATGACTGCGAATAATGGGCTAGTAAAGCTACATGTTCCTGGTCATCAAAAATCAATACCGCTATAGTCTGTGTGTGTGTGGACAGATGCATAAACTGTTAGTAACACATGCTTGGTGGAAACATAGCATAAAGCATGTGTTTTTTGCACAGACAGGAGGCATTATCCAGTGTCACTGGGTTCCTCTGGCTTGCTCATTACATATCAATTTAAATGTGAAATGTTTTCCATTTTTCTATTCCTGTAAAGCTACTTCATGGCAGTGTCCATTATTAAAAGCACTATACAAATAAAATAGAATTGAACTGAATTCTTTTCAGGACTGATTTTAATGTTTGTGCTGAATTTTATTGACTTCATGATTAATGCTGTATGCTTTTATTGTGTTGTCCTGTGACCATTTACAGCATTCTGAGTATCTTGAACAGTGATCTATAAATAAAATTTATTATTATTAATGAATAAATAAGATGCTTGGTTTTCCCCTTTTCAGCAGGTTTCTCTCTGCACTGTCACAGAGCTCTCTGTAATGCTGGGGTCTTGATATCTGCAGACGGCACAAAACTAATAAATTCATTTCCCTTCAACATTCACTCATATTATAATGGAAAAAATCTGAAAACTTCTCGCTTGTCTTGGTCTGTCAATATTACAGAACTGAGATCATTCCTGTGCTCAGGCTCCATGATGGTGAAACTCATGTGCGTTTGATTTGCCATAGACTAGGAAACGGTGTATACTTTCAGTAAAAAATAAATAAATAAATAAAAATTAAAGTTAGTGATCGATTTAAGAAGATACTACACTTCTGATATCCATATGTTTGGTGCTACAGTACGTAGTGCATAGTGTAAGTGTGTAGCACACCATTTGGGACACAGCTTTAGTTTCTTTGACGACTCCTGAGATTTTCACACACAGTCTCTCAGTGCGAAAAACAAAAAAACATTGAGTGAGCAGCACATCTGTTGGTGGAAATGTCATGTTGAAGAGAGACGACAGAGGAGAATGGCTAGTCCGGTTCAAGCTGACAGGAAGGCAACAAATAAGCACTCTTTACAACCATGGTGAGCAGAAAAGCATCTCAAAGCACACAGCACACCAAACCTTGAGGAGGATGTGCAGAATCTGCATTTATATCTGTTTGTATCTCACCTGGAATGACTTCCAGGATCCTAACCAGTCTGGCTTCAATGGTTTACTCCACGTGAAACTTCATTCCATTAAATCGACTAAACTATCCTTGACTTTTCCACATGATTATTCACAAGACTCTTCTGTCCATCCTTATTGACCCTGAAAGAGGACCCATGGAAGACCATGGTGGTCTTTTTTTGAAGGACAGTTATATCAAGGGGAAATGGAGAGGAATCTCATCTACTTCATTTAGTCTCTCCAATGGCGTCCCACAAGGCACAGTCATTGGTCCTCTTATATTTTTTATCTTAAAATGTTCATAACATTTGAAAAATTTTCATTTATTCCTGACGTCCTTAAAATTGCTACCCGAGGACCTTCCTTCATGAAATCTCATAATTATAAATGAATAGGTACTTTCTAAATATTTGTTGTTCCTGCATTTTACCAAAGAAACAACAAATCAATGTTAAAGAAGTTGAATTATTATTCAATAGAAATTGAAAGCGTATTTTCTAATATTTGTTTGGCAGAAAGCATCATTAACTTTAAAACTGTGATCGATTCTACCTACCTGTGGTGCAAAATCATCCGTCCTTTTCTGCTGTTCACATCTACAGCTGCATAATATAATCCCACTTCAATATTGCTTAGTACCTGTTCACCTTTAGGTCTTCTGGAGCTCATTTCCTCTAGTGGTGCTCCGAGGGATTTTAGGAGACTTTGATTCTCTCTCTTCTCTCCCTTGTCTTATTCCACTAATCCTACTGTTGATACCATTGGCTCTGCTGGATCTCGATCAAATGCCACTAAAGAACTTCTTTCATTTTTACTCAGCTGCAGCATGACTTTCTCCTGCCTCCCTGCCTGCTCATAGGCCCTCGGGTTTAATCCGATTATGATTGAAGGGCTCCTTTCACCCTAAAAAGGGAAAATGTGATTATCAATATCAATAAATGAATCTTAGCATTTAACTTTAACATTATTTTATGTATATCTATATCTATATATCTATATCTATCCTTCTATCTATCTATCTATCTATCTATCTATCTATCTATCTATCTATCTATCTATATACATATCTATCCTTCTATCTATCTATCTATCTATCTATCTATCTATCTATCTATCTATCTATCTATCTATCTATCTATATACATATCTATCCTTCTATCTATCTATCTATCTATCTATCTATCTATCTATCTATCTATCTATCTATCTATCTATCTATCTATCTATCCATCTATCCATCTATCCATTATCTACCCATCTATCCATCTATCTACCCATCTATCTACCTATCTATCTATCTACCTATCTATCTATCTATCTATCCATCTATCTATCCATCTATCCATCTATCTATCCATCTATCTACCCATCTATCCATCTATCTATCTATCCATCTATCTACCCATCTACCCATCTATCTATCTATCCATCCATCTATCATCTATCTATCTATCTACCCATCTATCTACCCACCTATCTATCCACTATCCATCTATCTATCTATCTATCTATCTATCTATCTATCTATCTATCTATCTATCTATCTATCTATCTATCTATCTATCCATCTATCTACCCATCTATCCATCTATCTATCCATCTATCTATCTATCTACCCATCTATCTATCTATCTACCCATCTATCTATCTATCTATCTACCTACCCATCTATCTATCCATCTATCTACCCATCTATCTATCCATCTATCTACCCATCTATCTACCCATCTATCTATCCATCTATCTATCCATCTATCTATCCATCTATCTATCCATCTATCTACCCATCTATCTATCCATCTATCTACCCATCTATCTACCCATCTATCTATCCATCTATCTATCCATCTATCTACCCATCTATCCATCTATCTATCCATCTACCCATCTATCCATCTACCCATCTATCCATCTATCTACCCATCTATCCATCTATCTACCCATCTATCCATCCATCTATCATCCATCTATCCATCCATCTATCTATCCATCTATCTATCTATCCATCTATCCTATCTATCTATCATCTATCCATCTATCCATCTATCTATCTATCTATCCATCTATCTATCCATCTATCTATCCATCTATCCATCTATCCATCTATCTATCTATACATTTGTTTAAATGGTAAAAAACTTTCTTGGTTTGATTTTTTCCCTTATAAATCACATCAGATCTTTTTACCCCTTGAAAGTGGCATAGGATTAAATAAAAACAGGTGCAAAACAAACAAAAATTATTTGGGGGAGGAAAAGGAAAAGAATTTTAATAACCTGGTTGCATAAGTATTTGCACCCCTTTTTCCTTGTATCCCAGCCCTCACATTTCTTAGATAGGAGTTTAACAACTGAACACATCTTATCATCATATCAATTTTATTCCACTCTTCCTTGTAGAATGCTCCGGATGATCCTGTGAACATGTTTTCAATAGGATTTAGATTTTAAGCTCTGGCTGGACGTTCTAAAACGTTGATTTTCTTCTAAAACCATTCCTTTGTTGACTTGGATTTCCACTGCTTGTTATCATGCTGGAAAATCACAAAAACCTGAAACTGTAACAGCGGGGTTTAGACTTATGTCCATTGTATATACACACAACAGTACAAACGATTTACTCCACTTACATGCCATTTTAAATAAAGGACTAAAGAACATAAAATTAGCCTTCATTTTCCAGTGTTATTGCTCACGGTGAAAATAACACAAAGTTTCAGCTGCATCAGAACAATTTTCTTAAACATGTCCAATGAAAGAAAGAGTGTGAGAGAGAGAGCAAGAGAGAGAGAGAGGGAGAGAGAGAGAGAATGAGAGTGTGTGTGAGAGAGTTAGTGAGTGTGAGAGAGAGAAAAAGAGAGGGAGTGTACATGTGAAAGAGTATGTGTGAGAGAGAGAGACAGAGAGAACGAGAGAGTGTGTGTGTGTGAGAGTTAGTGAGTGTGAGAGAGAGAAAAAGAGAGGGAGTGTACATGTGAAAGAGTGAGAGAGAGTATGTGTGAGAGAGACCGAGAGAACGACAGAGTGTGTGAGAGTTAGTGAGTGTGAGAGAGAGAAAAAGAGAGGGGAAGGGGGAAAAAAAAAACCATGGGGAAAGGGGAGGGGAGAGAGAGTTAATGTGGGGGGGGTTGGGAGTGAGAGACAGAGAGAATGAGAGAGTGTGTGTGAG
The DNA here is from genome assembly GCA_033459395.1 of Hemibagrus guttatus. Classification (NCBI taxonomy): domain Eukaryota; kingdom Metazoa; phylum Chordata; class Actinopteri; order Siluriformes; family Bagridae; genus Hemibagrus; species Hemibagrus guttatus. Next base: position 1,579,495 of record JAUCMX010000028.1, read on the forward strand.
AGTTAGTGAGTGTGAGGGAGAGAAAAAGAGAGGGAGTGTGTGTGTGAGAGGGAGAGAATGAGAGTGTGTGTGAGAAAGAGAGAGAGTGAGAGAGAGAGTGTGTGTGTTAGTGAGTGTGAGAGAGAAAAAGAGAGGGAGTGTGTGTGGGGTGTATGTGTGCGTGTGTGAGAGAGAGAATGAGAGAGAGTGTATGAGAGAGAGAATGTGTGTGTGTGTGTGAGAGAGAGAGAGACAAAAAAGAGAGAGATGGCTCAACCTTATACACACGACTGAAAGAATAGCTTGAAATCCTGGTTAGAGGTTCAGAGGAGAGTCAGACAGCATGAAAGAGTGAGAGGACTGGGAGTGAATGATGGAGTGAGAGCGCCATCTAGTGGCTGAGATATTTAGTGGCGATATTTAAACATATAGAAAACAAAAACACACACACACACCTGATATGACAAATGCAATCAATAACTAAAATAGCACATGTAGGTGGTTTTAAAAGTTTTATTTAAAAAATAAAATAGAAAATAAAGTACATAAAAATATTACGGTGAAAGAGCAAAAAAAAAAAAAAAACTTTAATTGACCTCATGGATGCTGGACACACCTCTTTTAGGGATTTCTCTATTAAGTTCAGGGGTGCTTTTGGCTATACAGAGAATCGTTTAAAATTGCTCACATCTATTAGGGAGATTTGCACTCGGTACTGTAGTGGAAGTCTTTGTTGATAAAGGTTCAAGCCATAGAGATAAACACACACACACGCCATGTTTCTTCATTAAGACTGCATATTCATCTGCTCATTAATGATAATAATAATAATAATAATAATAATACACACTGAATTATGATCAGAAGGGGTTTTTTCACCCCAAAGATGCTGGTTCTACCTTAAAGCAGATCCTGCCCTGTCCTGCCCCTTATTACACTCTTCCAGTCAAAGGTGTGTGTAACGCCTCTGTGACGGCTATGACCTCCCCACAAACTTAACGGATTCCGAATCAGTGGCTTTCTGTTGTTTCCTCGCTGCACTGATAAGATCTTTATTCAATAAGTGAGAGAGAGAGAAAGAGACATGGGAAAGACCCCAACTGCTGCCAAAACATTTTATAATGGCAGCAATCAGTTTTTTTCCCCCCTCATTTTTTTTTAAAACTCACATACACAAACTATTCACATGTACCTTGGTTAGCCTGTTAAACTGAAGTGCCCTCGTTTCACTCGGATTCTCTCGTCTTTCCCCTCTGGCTTCGAGATTTGGTTGTCAAACGAAGAAGGATTCAAAACTCCATTTGCATAGTTACAATAACCTGTATGCCTGTAACACTCCAAAGTAACAGCAATACAGTTTAGTGTGCTATATACAGACAGGAAATATTATACAGTACAGGAATAAAACAAAACAAAACAACAATAACAAAAAAAGCAACCTGACAAGGCAATAAAATAGTACAAGTACCTGGAAATACACATAAAGATTCCAGAAAGGAATCAGAGTAAAGTTCCCTTACATGTCCCTTTTCGTTTATTTGGGTGCCGACATGGGTGCTTTGGCCCATCTCTCAGCTGAATGTTCAGTTCTCAGGCTCCCATATTTACTGACACTTTGAGCAATCTAAAAGGGAAACGCACACACATACACACACACACAAAGCACGGCCTAATATAGAGGTCCAAGTGCTGGAAAATAGGCTTCTTTGGCTGTCATGCAGCATAGCTCTAATGGAAGCTGAGCTACAGCTAAGACAGACCTATGTTTGAAGATACAGAACCATTCACTCTCACCAACAAACACACACACGTCAAAAGAGTGCTGAGAAAATCTGTTGACAAATGAGGAAATAGTGCCACCTGCAGACAGACTGTTAAAAGAATCTTTCACCGAGCTCTCTCTCGTGCACGAGTGCGCACACACACACGGCTCATCTGAGTGCATTGCCCCGTCCCACTCAGTGGTCAGGACCAGGGCGTCCTAAATTACTCAAATAAAGCTTAACGTCTAGAGATTTGTTTTTTTTTTTCTATCCAAATATGGGCGAGAGCGAAATACTGAAATTGAAAACTCTATAAAAAATAAAACCAAGATAAAAAAAAAAAATGTCAGGATGCATAATTAAATAATAGTTCTCATCTCAAGTGAAGAAAAGAGAAAATAAGAAGTTATTGCACAAATAACCCACTTTGTGTCATCCGCTCAAACACTTGTGATTGCTTGCACACACACCCACAGTGGGGGGGGGGGGGGGGGAATTCCCCAAACTATTCTTATTCTGATAAGCTGCTGGATCTAGTGACGGTGTATGGTGTCCCATTAGGAAAAAAAAAACCTCAAGTGAAAAGGGAAGTCACGCACAGGAAAAGCAACAACAACAAAAACATTTCCCTTGTGAGAAGAAGTCATGGTATAGATCGTCAAACGGGTCTGAGGCGGCCTCAGAGGGTCATGGGTTGAGTTTCTGCAATTCACACACGTGCACGGATGGAGTGGGAGAGTAAACGTAGCACCACCATTAGCGCAGCTACTGAGCGAGGAGCTGCGGCAGAAACTGCTGGTCTCTCGGCTCGTGCCCCGCCAGCAGGAGGCCTCGTCGAGTTATCATCGTTTTATGACAGGAGGAGGAGGGGAGGAGGAGGGAGAGAGGTGTAGGAGGTGGCGGTGGTAGGGAGGAGGAGTACGCTGTGTTTATCTACTGACGCTGGCTGGTAGACTGTCCCTTTTCTTATGGCGCCACGTGTTGCGGTTGTACTGCATGTGGCCGTGTGGTAAAGCCGGATTGTGGAAGCCCTTGGGACCAACCGGCTGTTTACACACAGGAGACAGAGCAGAGAGAGAAAGGGTTTGAACGAGCGCTCGACTTTATACTTTTACTGACCTGATTGATAAATTGTGAACCAACGCAAATAAACTCACATCTTTCCAAAGAGTATAACGACAGATTGTGCTCAAGACAGTAATATATATCCAGAACTAAAGTTGAAACCGAACTAATACCAGTTTAAAAAACAACAACAAAAACACTCAGATATAATCTGACAAAATGGCAGACACTGAATCATGAAACATCTGATTTTGACTGGAATTGGATTTGGAAAACAAATTTATTTCCCTGATAAAAAGACTTTTTTCTTTTATTATTCTCTTTAAACTTTATTATATTTACAAAGTAAGTGATTTTTTTGGGGTGTGTGTGTGTGAGAGAGAGAGAGGGATAGAGAGAGTTTAATTTAATTGACTGTAAAGCTTAGTAGTTTTTTTTTTAAAATCACATATTAGCTGATAGTCAAAAGTATCCGTATCATCATCTCAAACTACAATCAAAACAAACTAAACTAAAATTTATTTTCACATATAAGCCTTCTAAATACTAGCCATTAGGATAGAAGTGATATGGAAGCCTGGCTGAGCCACAGAGGAAAAAAAAGGCACTGTGTTGGTCTGACACCTTAAGCCCTGAGCTACCACTTCCCACAACGCAACAGGAAAAAAGGCACAAAAACTAACTTTTCCTGTCTATAATATGTTTCAAGAAACTATTAATGGATTTAACCAAACACTGTGTACAGACTTGATTTATTTTATATTAAGCGTCTTGGCTATATTCCTGGAAAGTTAGTTAAGGAGTCAGATTCATGTACATTGTGAGTGTAGGAAGTTGTCTAAAACCTTGTTAGCCAAGTGTGATTTGTTTGCACAATGAAATGTTAGACTTTGATCAAGTTGTATCTACAGGACACAGGGAAACGAACGCAATCAATTCAGCTGTCTAAATGACTCAATGCTCCTGTACCACAATTCTTCCAAAAAAGAAACATATTTCAGTGCAGGGAAGCTTGCAGGTTTAGGGATTCCAGGATTTCACCACATGAAGGGTTTTCCCAGGCCGCCATGTATGATTTCACGGCAATGTTAAACGCCTGCTTATCTTACTGCCATGCAGATGAAGACTTGTTTTTAGAGAGATTTTTACAAACTTCGGCTTTAATTAAAGCTTTTGCTGCTTAGCTTTTTAAGCTTTACTACTGAGATAAAAAAACAAAAAAAAAAACAAAATGAAGAGAGTCTCATGCTGAGGGTTAAATTCTTACGTTTCCACACCACTGACTTGTTTACACATTTACTAGGACACTGGTCTGAAGCTCATGGAGACTTAGCTCATTGAGTTAAACTGAGAAAGGTTTTTATAAAATTGCATGATTGTTTCCACAATCCACGCTGCTTGAAATGTTTATAATTGATAGAGTATACACGAACGCAAAAAAGAAAGGAATAAAGAAAAAGCTTCAGCATGTGCGATGTCATGTACGGTCATACATTTCATCCAGTGTATCTGTACAGAAATCTAATGTGAACAGCTGGAGAGTTATGTATACGTATATTTTTTATTTGTGGTATTTTGTGAATTTATTGTACACTTTTAAAGTGAATTGTTAATAAGTTGCTCTTCTTGTTACTCTTGTGTTGTGGATCCTGACACCAAATTTCCCCTTGGGGATTAATAAAGTGCTGAACGTGAACACAATCACCCCTCTCTACGCCTAGAACAGTTTGCCTGGATTCTATCACAGGGGATTGTTTTTGTATTCAACATTCTTAACAGTGTGTGTTTAAAGTTTGTGTTTCACTTTGTGTGAAAATAAAATCTTGGGTTCTTCAGGAAAACACAGAGATGCACACACATACAGAGACAGACACTCAGAGAGACAGACACAGAGAGACAGACAGACACTCTGACAGACAAAGAGAGATAGACAGCCACAGAGAGAGAGAGACAAACACTCAGAGAGACAAAGAGACAAACAGACATGGAGAGACAGACAGACACACAGAGAGACAGACACAGACCTGTCTGCCAGGTAAAACGTGGCGAGGAAGACTCCCGGACATTGAGACTCTTGTCTAAGGAAGAGAAGTCAGAGAGGTTGTTAGTGAATTCATGATTTGAACTGTGCTATAAAGCATTTTTAGCACGATCTTACAGTGATCTGAAGTGAGTGACGTCGCTCGTTATTTGAAGCATGACTAATGTTGTTTTTCATTCTCCAAACAGACCGCTGACTCAGAAAGAGGCGGAGCCCCGCTGTCTGTTTCTGCTCACCTGGTTGGCAGCGGGCATTGTGAGTGGCATGGTGAGGTTGGCCTTGCCCGTGCCCATCTGCAGCTCAGCGGGCAGCGTGCCCAGTGCCAGCGTCTGCAGAGGGTAGGAGGGCACTGCTGGAGCGGCACACGGCGTGCAGTCCGAGTCCTTCACAATGTGTGGGAGCACAAAGACAGCAAAGAGAGACAAAAAGAGAGGGCACAAGTGTTGAATCTGTTAGTGTTACTCACGGTTATAGCAGTTAGAACATATAAAATATTGAACTATGTGGAAATCAGGGTGGTTTCTTGAAAAAGTGCATTACTTTCTGATCAGACTGCGCTTTACATTGTAGACATTTCACACTTTTTTTAGCTAACAAACAATCAGTTTGAAATGGTCTACTAAAAGTGTCAGATTTTTTACTTAGAGTAAAATAGGTTAACATGAGCTTATATCACTATACTGTCTAAAATTCAAAGATTTCTTCATTTAAAGACAAAAACCATGGCTTAATCACAAAAAGCTTTGTGAAAAACAAAGAAACAGTGATGGATAAAAGGTGTGTTTTTACCAGAAGAGGAGTGTACTTACGACGTCGCTGCCTGACAGAGAGGAAGCAGACGAGTGCTGCTGAGGGCTGGACAGAGACATGGGAGAGTCAGCACTGTTAGGAGACACAGAGTCCCTCTGGAGCTGCTGCTGCTCGTCCACGCCAACAGTGAGCAGAGTGCTCGGGTCCACCTGCTCCACCGAGTCTTTATTAGCAGGACCTGAGTGAAAACACACAAATGATACCTTACAAAGTGTTAACACTAACACAAGACTAAGCAACTTACAATTTTCTCCATGCACACACACTCGCACACACCACATCGATTCATCAACGTTAAACATCATTAGCTATTAAACAGTGGCATGTAGGTTTTAATCTGTTTATAGTTACATTTAATGATGTGTAACAACCGCTGAATAAGATCCTGTTATCATTTATAACAGCTACGAACTGTCACGTCATGTTCTTGTGAAACCAGAGACTTTTTCCGTTTAAGAAGCTGCAATATCACCTGACCATCACGACACTGTAGTGCTGGAGCCTACTTCCAAAAATGCCCCCCTGCCCCCAAAACCTGTCTACTGCACAAGTCCCAGTGCAAGATGTTACCATAGAAACAATAACATATAATGAGTGCATTAACCTAAACCTGTGATTTACAGCTGAAACTAAGGCCAGAGCTGATGTTATAGAAAATTTTAAAAAAATAATCCAAATAAAGATTTTAACAGATACAATTGTTATATCTACTTGCTAAAATGTTTTTCCTTCTTTCTGATTATTCGTCCCCCCCCCCCCCCCCTCACACACAGGTCATTAATTATGTATGCATTAGTAATTTTGGTCTATGGCACTTATGAACATATTTCAGAATATAATGAAGATGGATGCTCACCATCAGGAACAGGTTACCATAGTAAATAATTTGTGCAAATTCTAGGTTCCTAATGCCTCATGGTTGCTGTCCCAGAGGTCAAAGACATCAATTTTCAAGCTGATAAAACCCGTCTATCATATTCTCATTAAGGAGAAGTCGAGCGACTAGCTAGTGGACGTACTGCTGAGTGAGCGATACGCACTCCTCCACCCTGCCATTTCAGACAGCTGACATGCTGCAGAGCTCCAATTAAATTTGCTGCCCTGATCAGCATTTTAATGAACCTGCTGCTGGCTGATACCAAGTCTCTCTCGCTCAGATTCATCGTCAGCCCGAACCTTTCCTCCTCCTGAGATGAGAGTGTCCTTTATTATCCTCTTCTTTAAATCTTACCGCTGTTCCTCTCAGGTTGCTTGCTGCCCCACTTGTTAACGATCCACTCCCTGTAGTCAATCACTTCCTGGGTGACTTTAATGATGCGTCCCAGAGTGCTGTGGAATAACGACAAAAAAAAGGAGACTAATTACAAAAACACTGAAACAAGCTGTTATTATCTTAACATGACGCTCTAAATGAGGAGCATGCTGGTGTTTGCATTACCTGTCGGTATCCTTGTTGGGGTAGGAGTTCGCGAGAGGGGACACTGCATGGCTGAGGACGATGTAGGCGTAATCGAACACGTGTTTCACCTGCATGGCTCCATACGAGCTCCTGCCCACATCATTACCTGACACACACAAAAGAAAATGCTGCAATCATGACTAGGAATTAGTTAATCCACTATAGAATTGTAGCACTACAATCATTTTCTCTAGGATTTCTAATATTTGGAAAAGCTTGCAATTTTTCAGAATTACTGCAGATTTGGAACAAGGCTTGTTGTGTGACATCACCACAACACACATTCAGCCATCTTTAAATTCATGTGCATCAAATATGACATTAACCTTCCTTCCGTCGATAAAATGCCAGACATATAGAACGTAAAGAAAACTTCCTCAAACGCAAGAAAAATAACAGAATACTTTAAAAATCTCTCATTATGAGAGTTTATGGTGTTACTGATTACCAGTTGGACTTTCTGCTCTTGAGCGATTCCTTATTTTTGCTTAAAACCATTAAAATAACAAAACTCTACATATGCAAAACAAGTACAAAGCCACCGATCGCTATTACATAGCATGGTTTGTGTGTGTTTGCTGTAAACCATCTGGCATGGTGTATTTTAAGAAAGAAAGAAAGAAAGAAAGAAAGAAAAAAAAAAAAAAAAAAAAAAAAATCAGCAGTTGGAGCAGATTACATTATCATTAACTTGGACACAGCCCCCTCTTTGCCTGGCATAAACTATCATTATACTCTTGGGAAAATGGAATAAATGCTTGATGTGATGTAATGGAGATGTGGAGCACAGACAAGTTTAAAATTAGCACCTGGAAGAAGAGGGTCCTCGATGCAGAGCATGGACGGCCTGTAGCCGTTGTTCATGACTTTCATGATGTCCTCTTTGGCCATGTAGGCGCCGCCGTTCTTTATCCTGATGCCTGTTTTCAGGTAGTTAAAATGACGGCCGTACAGCTCAAAGAACTCAATGAGCAGAACGCCGAGGTTCATGTTGGGAGTGCTGGCGTCGATTCGGGGGTGGAGCTACGACACAAGAATGAACTGACCGATTGGTGAAGAACAAATACCACTTCTCACACAGTCCACGAACACAAATTGGTGGTTTGATTACTCTGGAAGTCCAGTGTTTTTTTTTTAAGTTCTGAGGAAACGGGGTCAGAAGCTATAGATAGCTTCTAAACCTTAATATGGTTGTAAATGGTTACATGTTACATGCTGGCTATTTTGGCAGATTAGTAAGCTAACTGTAATAGCCCCACATACACACACACACACACACACACACATACACACACCCACCCCAGAGGCACCAACACTCTCTAATGATTCCTTCTAAGCTTCATATTCTTCATAATGTCTCTATAAACATTTATTCATTATATATGATGAAAGGATGATAAAGATTTTCTTTCACTGTGAACAGATTTTGAGTGAGAAACAACAACAGATCACTAAAACTATGGCCATGTCATGAACGTACAGAGTAAACTATCAAAAACCAACACAAAATCTATTTATTATTCAAGGAGCATATATGGCCAAAAGTATGTGGACGTGTGACCATCACAGCCATATGTGGCTCTTCCTCAAACTGTTATCTGGAATATCTCTGTATATTGCACCGTGACTCTATTCCAGCATGACAATACTCCTGTGCACAAAGCCCCTGAGCTCCATGAAGACATGGTGTGTTAAGTTTGGAGTGAAAGAACTCAACTGAACCCCAGACCTCCTCACTCTTACATTAGTCTGATCTCACTAATGCTCTTCTTGCTGAATGATCACAGATCCCAACAGTCACGCTCCAACATCTAGTAGAAAGCTTCCCAGAAGAATAGAGCTTATTATAATAGAGAAGGAGGAATAAATCTAGAACAGGATGTTCAACAAGAACATACAGGTGTGATGGTAAGGTGTATGCAGCTTTATATCATTTCAATCTTTCCATCATACTGCAATACAATACAGCAGGTCACATAACACAATGATGCTTGTTGCAACAACTCATACTGAACAATCAGATAGTCCCCATTTTCAGAAAATAATAAAGGACTGAAAACCCTTAGTGTCCTTTTATTTTGAATATAAATAACCCCCCACAAGACTGTTACACATCCCTTGTGCTCACCTGCAGGAAGCTGATGACCATCAGGATGAGGCTGTAGGAGCTGATGCCTCCAGTAAACACCTCATTCAGATCCCTCTGCAGGAGGAACTGCTTCAGCACGAAGATCAAGTAAGGCAGCACGGTATACTTCTGTGCAAGGAGGAGGAGAAGAAAAACGACACTTCAGAAGCACGCACACACACACTGCAGAAGAGACTTATTTCACATGAGACCCATCCATCTGTTCAGAGCAGCAGGAAGGTTTTGGCCCCGATTCCAGGCGGGTAGAGGTGTGACAAACGGAAAAGCAGCACAGTGAATAACCATTCACAGGCACAATGGACAACTCGTTCAGTTCGCTTATTTCCTTTCTAGACATTTCAGCAGTTATTGGTTCAGTACTGGGAAATGTTAGCAAACAGTCAGTGCGTTTTGTACTTCAAATGCTGCCTCTGTGGAATAGATCCCACCTGTTAACGCTGTTCGAGAAGCAAGCTAAGCGCTATGAAGAGTGTTGAAAGTGACAGAATGAGGTTATAGCATGTATTTAATAGAACCTGGTGTCTGTAACGACTGCTGAGACAAAAGCTACAGGCTACGTTTCTCTAGCACTGTGAAGCTAGAGGTGGTATCAGGATGAACGATGGTATCAGGATGAAGATCTGTTTGAGTAGACTCTACAGCGGAGAGGCTAAAGGACTAAAGCGCCGCTGCATCTCTCTGTTGATGTAGAGAAGCCTAAATCCCAATGCACCTCTATCAGCAGGTAGTCAGTTGGCATTGTGGGTAATGAAGAAACCCATAAAACCAGCATGTCGATGAAAGAAGTTTAAATGAAAATAAGTCAAGTCAGAATTTTACCAAACAGCACTGAATTTCACGTTTAAGCGACAAACATGAATATGCAAATTTTACTGTATTTTATTAAACTTCAGGTTTTTGATCGATTTAAATGTATTGCTTGTACATCTGATTTGCAGAATAAAATGATGGCAACCTGAAGAGTAAATGTATTTAAATAAAATATACCTTCACATAATCCTTGATGAAGCGAGCAGCTCTGACTCCGGTCTCCACGTTAAAACTGATGTCCACTTTGACCTCGGTTTCCTGATCGGTCAATTTAATAATTGGTACCTTTATAAAAAGAAACCAAAAGACAGCTTCATAAATCACCAGTGAGGGAAATTCTGTCCTTTACACATGATGGTGGACGTGGACATGACCGTATGTGTGTGTGGGTCTCTCACCGTAGCTTTGTCAAGTACTTTAATAGAGAATGGCTCGGCCACGTTATTTTTCCGGAGGGCCTGCTCCAACTGCTGCAGGGGGGGTCTGTCCCACTTCCCAAACACCACCAAGTCAATGTCACTGTGCAGTGCACAACAACAAACCCAGATGACTCCTTTCAGAGATGTTACATGAACAAGATACTAGACAAAAGGTTCAAATCAGAGCTTGCTGTGCAAAACTGCACATTCATTGTAGTTTACATATCAGAATAATGGTACTGCTTAGGGGTTTTCTTAAGTGTAGGAAAATACAACATGTAAATGTAGGAAAATCAATAGCACTGCAGAAAGTCATTTAATCTCATCAAGTGTGGTCTGAAATGTGACTACGGTGAAGAATAAACTGATTAAAAAGAGCTGTTAATTAAAATAACCGTACAGAATCACATCATTAATGAAGAAGCTTTCTGTACAGAGGTGTTTATTTAACGTTGATGGAAGGAGTCTCCAGTGTCAGTGTGTTGTAACAGTACGTTTCTTCAGGATAGAGGACGTTCTTGGTGACCTGACAAGCTGCACATTCAGTCCTTAAGAGAGTGTGTGTGTGTGTGTGAGTGAGAGAGAGAGAGAGAACAGGAAGACACACCTGGTTGGGAGGTAGAGTCCAGTGCTAAAGCTGCCGAAAATCTGAACCTGCAAAAACAGAAAGTAGAAAATAAAAAACATTAAACGAATGAAACAGTTAAAGTGGGAAAACAAATTTCTAAGATTCTGGATTAATGATTAAAATCTGCATCCTGTCTAAGTCTTTTACTGCTTACAGCTCCTTCAGGTCCTAATACGAGCGCACCTTGTTGCCAGCTAGTGCAGCTGTTCTGGGGCAACCAGAAGGTTTTCATCTAATATTCACTAATGCTCAAAGCACTGCCTCGCGACATCCAACTGAGAACACGGATCAAACTCAAGATGGCTGGAGAGACAGCATGAGAACGCCTGGTGTTTGGTAGATCTTTAATAAATAAGTAAATAAAAAAAACAAAAAACAAAATTCAACCCAAATATGGTTCTCTGCTTCAGACGTCTAATTTAAGGCGGCTGCTCCGAACTGCTGGCGAGCTTTCTCCCAGTTGCATTTATTTCCTTATTTATTGCCTTTGCATGAATTCACATAAACAAAATGAATTGTCTACAAAAAAGCACTCAACAATACTTAAGTAAGGAAAGAAAGACAAGAAAGAATAAAAAAATTTAACAACAACAACAAAAATCAAAACAGAATTATTGACATGGTTATGGTTTTCTGTAAGGACACATTTAACATTTATGGAAGGAGTCTCCAGTGTCAGCACCTTAATACCTTCAGTACGTTTTAGATCAGGAGTTCGTGCTTTCCGGTTTCTCTGTAACAAGCAGCAATTTTCTGGTCTTTTTAACCCTCATAAAAAAATATATATATAAATGAATAAATAACACAGAAGGGCGAGTGAGAGAGTAAATGATATTCCACGGCATTAAATATAAACATAAATGGATAAAAAAAATCATGATGTGCCAATTGTTCAAAATTGTAATTGTAGGCTTATGGCTGTGGCTTGGGGGGAATAAAAGACTTCAGGATGTACACTCTGCTTTGCTTCACATCACCATTGCGTGGATTAAAGCATGAAACGATTCTTAGGTCCTGAAGTCGAAATAGCATATGGCAGAATAATAACGTCAAATGAAAATATCTATTCGCCACAGCTGTACTGCAACTGTACAGGATATAATCATGCAAGTTTATAGGAGCCAGTCGTTTCACTCACGTCAGCACTTGGCCACAACTCCTTGATGACGGACTCGATTCGATCGACTACCTCTTGCCTCATGGTGGCCTCTTCGGGTCGAGGGGACATGAAGTTGTAGAAGTCTATAATCTCCTCATGAAGCCTTGTGGGAAAAAGAAAAAAAGAGCAACATTAGGGCACTGATGAGTTATCATAACTGACCGCTTATTATAGCGCTGCACCTTTTTTTTTAATTACCTAAACATACACATATTACAAACGTAAAAAACACACACAAAAAATAGCGAGACAAGCAAGCAAAAATAAATAAATCATAAAATCCAGCAAGCTATTTCTACTTGGGAATAGAGAAAAAAAAGCAGAATACACAAACACGCAAACACCTCCTACACTCCACCCTTCACTGGTGCTTTAAATGTTTGACTGACCGCATCTGCTGAAAGGACTGAGCTTATAACAATACAGATGGATCTTGTTGAACTGTCAGTCAAGGAAAAGTACTGAACTATGGGCCAAAATGCATAGACTAGTCTTGTCGATATATATTTTCAGTTTTAAAAGGCTGTTATTCAAGCTCTTTTAAAATAAAGTCTCATCCATCTCTTCACTGTAACCTCTCTTAAAAAAAAAAAAAAAACTGCTACTCATTTTATGAGTTATGATCTACTCTCTGTTATTTTCCCCCTCAGGGCTATAATGCTGGAAATGGATGGAAGAGGAAACCCCTGGCTTTCACCAGTTCTCCTAGTTCCAGCTGTATGGCGCTCGCATTTCTGATTTCAAACATTCCCAAAAGCCACTCGTCCGGTCCAGCTGTGCAAGCCTTAAAGGGTTGGGGGGTTAATTTAGCGTTAATTTCACATCATGCCAACTTCACAGAGATCCATTTCCGTGATTATAGGCAAAAGCAAAATGGAAAATAAGAAGGTAAACTGAATAAGTGAAGAAATTATAGCCGATCATTCTTACAGTACAGTTCGGACAGGAAAGCTTTGCTGAACCCATGTCTGATATGTAACATTGCTGGTGGTTTGGGTTCGTATTACATCTGTACCGCAGGTGATAATCAAGCTAGGTCATGAGTGCGTCTTCTCAATGTAAACGTGATCGTATCATCAATAGTCCTAAAGATACTCTAGTAATAATGAACTTTTCCCACCTCACGTGAAACTAATCCCGTCCGAATAGGGCTTAAGTGTTATAGATTGATAGACTTTTAACTTTACACGTTTCACAGCAAGCTCTGGCAATAAACATTTTTTGGACACTTTCTTTCTTCGGATTTTATCAACAGATATTGAAAACCCTACATTATTTAAAAATATATCTTTATCATCTATTTAAGATTAGTAAAACGGTTGGAAACCAGATGATTACAGACAAGCTCAAATCTCCTGTTTGCTTTGGTTGCAACTAAATAGTGTAGATTGTGGGTCAAATTGCTTACCTGAGGTAAAACTATTACTTAATTTATTTATTTATTTAATCCATTAATTTTTATTTTAGGTCTTATATTCTGTTGTGAGAGTCACTGCAGAAGGTTAAGGAGTGCTCCTTGATTTACATGCTGGAAAACATTTCATTAAAATAACTTACACAGCCTCAAAATTTTACTATTTGTAAATTTCTAAAACGTCACAACTAATAAAGACAAACCATGTTAAAAAAAATTATCTACATATAAAGTGTTCTTTACAAGTATTTACTCTTTTGAGATACATAAACAAACCAGTGTGTGAACTGTATATGGAGTAACGTTATTCAATAACTCTTCAGCTAGCTAAGGCTTAGCGTGACTAGCAAGTAGCTCATAAGAGTTTTTTTTTTGTGCATATTTTTGTTTGTTTTTATGTTTCTTTTTTAACAACCATTAAAGCAGATGTCTGTATATATATTTCGTACGAAGAAAACGTCAAAACACTAAAATATCGGTAATAAGCGGACGTTAAATTACAGCAAGCGGTTTTTTTTTGTTGCTAAGCGACGGACCGAACCGGCTCACGTAACGCTAATAAGATTCGTACCCCGACATATATAAATAGCAATATAGTAAACAAACAAACAAACAAATAAATACGGTATTAGATAAACGTTAAAGTGAAAGGGCATTTCAGACAGAGCGCTCACCCGTTAACTCCTGGGCGGTACGTCCTGGTTTTCCACAGTGTAACGGGACTGACATGATTGCCGTTAGTCCAGTTGGAGAGAAGATAATTTATCCCGTATGTGCTCGCTTTATTTTCATTTTTCCTCCGTCCCGGGTGATGATGAAGATGATGATGGTGCTGATTATTGTGGTTGTTAAATCCCGGGTTGAACGGGAAGCGCTTCGTGCAGTTCTGCTGAAAAAACGGCTGCTGTTCCTGATGGAAATATCGCGAATGTTGGTGGTGGTGATGATGATGATGGTGGTGGTGATAATGATTATGAAGGTGATTTTGGTTGACGTTGTTCAGTTCGCTGAAACTAAAACACAAGCGGTTTTTGTTGGTCTCGTTAGCCCTTATGGCGGCAGAGGAATCCGAGTAGGAGCTGTCCGTGCCCGGATCCGGTGGAGACCGGGAGCCCTTCTCAGTCGGAGCCATTTCACTTGCGTTCAGAGGAGGAGCCGCGGCGCTAACGTTGTTATTATTATTAATCGATAATGTCGCGAAAGCGCTCTGGATACTAGTACTGTTTGCATTGCTCTGGTGAGAAGAAGAAGAAGAAGAAGAAGAAGAAGGAGGAGGAGGAAGAGGAGGAGGAGGATGATGGTGGGTGCTGGATGAACACCCAGGCTCGTTGCACACATCTTTCCCTTGATTTTTACACACGTCGCTAAACGCACCGTTGACACACAGCTCGTTATGGCGGTGATGGGGCACCGAGTTAGTCCGGATTCCCTGAGACGTTTCCCACACATGCATCCATAACGCATTAGCAGGTCCTTTCTGTTCCGGCTGAATCCAGGCGACTCTCGGATCCATTCAAAATTCCACTAGCTTAGCTTAGCTTAGCTAGCTTATCCACCAGGATAAAACACACCCAGCCGTCCTGGGTCCTCATATAACGTCCTCCAGATCGAGAGCTGTTTAAGCAGGACACACACTTACATGAAAAATAAGATGTAGCTCAATAATGAAGAGCCGAAAACTGAGGACCAATCAGGGGTCTGTTTGTTCCTCTCGGCCTGTGAGACAGTGGATCCAATATGGCGACCTCCCATCACTCCCATTTAACAAGCCTGAGGAGTCCCACACCAACCACGAGCCTTTTAACACACACACACACACACACACACACACACACACACACACACAGAGTTTGTCATACTACAATTCGGAGGACCCTCCTTTGACATTTAACCTTGTTATTGTTGCTAATTAATATTCTGCCTACACCCAAATCTAACCTTAACCTCAGAAAAGAAAAGAAACCTTTAGGCTTTTTTTGTTTACTACATAAAACATTTTTTTTTTTTGTAACGTAGCAAAATTGTCAGAAATTCCTATAAGTTTAGGGAGTTTATCCCCAACAAGATTGAAAAACATATATGCACACACACACACACACACCTTTGACTTACTCTCCTTATGAGAAGCCTCCTTTGACATAGTTATTATTAACACTATGCCTACACCTAAGTCTGACATTAACCTTAGTAACAAAAAGCAATGATTGATTGATTGATAAATAAATAAATAATAGCAGCTTTTCCTTGTGGGGACTAGCCAAATGTTCTCCTTATCTACCTGATCAAAACTGTCAGATATTCCTGTACTTGTTGAGACATTTGATCCCACACACACACACACACACACACACACACACAAACCAGAAATCTTTAATTATTGATCAAAAAATGGCAGTGTCTAATCTGCCAGGTTACACAGAAAAATCGAGTGTGTTTTTAACAATTACGCAAACAGGCTATTACTCTAAGTGCAATGTAGGTCTATATTTTTATATCTGAAAAACAACAATTGAAAGAAAAAAAAAAAGTCTCCCAGAATTTCATCATATGTACATCTGTTATGTAAAAAATAAAAGCAAAAACAATGGGACAAGCTGTTATGAGAAAAGAATGCACCATGTGGTTTTATGATACATTACCACCGGTTCCACATTACAGTAGATCATTTTCCTATAACAGCATGTCCCAAAGTATTTTATATCTCTTAAAAAACATCAATTAGCCTATGAGTACAACGTCTAATGAATTCATAAATGACATGTCAGGATTGTTAACTGTTTATTAGGTACATTCAGTGTTGTGGAACCTTCCAGAGACAAGAGACCACATTTTATAGAAGTGATAAACAGATTAATACAACAACAAAACGGAGATTTTGCAGTTCTCTATTCTGAAGACCTTCTTGTGATAAAAAAAACCTAATGTTACAAAGCACTGACACTGGTGCTACACGTCCATAAATGACACATCCATAAATGTTCAATTAACCTAAAAAACTTTATCATATAAAATATTACATTCTTTGTTAGGTAACATGTTAGCCTTAGATTATGTAGACCGTCTTCTGCACATGTCTCTGTGAATTAGCTGTTTGTAGAGTAAAGTACATTCATGACTACACAATCATACACACCAACCAATGTTCTGCATAAAATCTCTCTTACTCAAATTAATGAATTTTTCATAACTGCTTCTGGTCAGCTTCCCAGCGGATCCAGAGCCTATCCTGGGAACATGAGGTGTGAGGTAGGAGTACACCCTGGATGGACACATTCCTCATCAAATATCAGACTGACTCCCTAAAGCCAATGGACAAGTCCCGAGCAGGCTTTGGTCTGTTGAAAGGCTTTTCAGTTTGCATCATGTTATGCATATTAAGTTAAACACAGCAGCAGAAATAAGATTTAAATCCTGCCCATACCTGCCTCTCCACCTCGTAGCTTCCATAAGCGTGACAGAGTTGGCATAACAGACAGGTGGAAATAGGCCAATCCATTTCTTTTATAGGGTGATGCAGAAAAGAGTTCCTTTATGGCACCATTAAAATGATGGTTTTATTTTATACACGCTTTAAAATCATTCAATAAATCAGTAATTTCCCATTCATCACAAGATTTGTCAATCAGATTTGTTTGTGTATTTGAGCTAATTTCCTCATCTCATTCATGTTTATTCTGTTTATGCCTAGTGTTACTGTCCCATCCTTTAACATGTAATTGTTTCAAATGACTAACCTTCAGCCTGTATAATGCCTCCTATATGGGCCCATAACCATTAAACCACCAAACATAAATCATTTCCTAGTACTCTGTAACTTAGTGTGTAGAGGTTCCAAATTACAAGTTACCTTACAGAATGTTCAACATTCATAGCACCACAGTTACATTCATATATATTTTACTCACGCTATCCATAAGGCATGGTGTGGACACCTGAATAGCATACACGAATATGGTCTGCTTGAAATGGTGTCCAAAAAAGCCTGCTGTAGAAGGGTGATGTTATTTTGTAAAGTCTGGAGAAATTGAATGGAGATGGCACGGTAGCACTGGCACACCTCCAAACAAGGACTATGACAAGGAGTCTAGTGTAACATGGGCTGGACGTCCAGCCTGTCTAGAGGCCAAGATGCTGACATGGCATGATGGCTGCCTCTGATCCAAATAACGCTGTAAGTCACATACTGGGTATGGCAAGGAATGCTCTGCAGGCTCACACTCACTGAGGGATTCAATGTCAACAGACTGAGTTTGGTGATATGACCTTTGGTAGAAAATCTGGATTCAATCCAAAGTCATCTGGCCACCAATACATTCAAGGCAAGCTTAGTGCCAAAGCATACAACTCCCCAACTCCTTTAGCTGAAGATACACTATATTTCCAAAAGTCTTGGGACACCAAGACTCCAATTAGAGCAGAGATTGCGAGCCAGGCCTTCTTGTCCAACATCAGTGCCTGACCTCACAAATGCACTTAGAGGAATGGTCAAAAATTCCCATAAACACAGTCCTAAACCTTGTGGAAAGCCTTCCTAGAAGAGTTGAAGCTGTTATAGCTGCAAAGTAGTGTATCACTTGCAAGCAAGCAGTTTCTAGAAACTCCTATGAGAACTTCGTGAGATGCCATCTATGGTAATGGCTGCCACACTCATCTTTAGGGTACTGCCATTGCTTGGCAGTCCCCAAAGACAGTACAGATTGTAGGAATCGAACTATGAGATGAACAGAACTAATCCCACTTAAGGTCATATAAGGCCCATGTGCAAGAGGCTTTTGTCTTTCCTGGACTGCTAGTCCTTAGTTGGCAATTTGGCCCAAGAGGCCTTCTCCAGTCACAGGTGATTTGGCTGAGGGTGTCAAATCTCTCAGTCAGTGAGGAATAGCATTTGTACTCAGTGAAGAAGCTGCTAGGGCATTCTATCAACTAGTGAAAACAGCAGTAGGAATCAAGGGGTAGCCACATGCAGGAGTCTGGCATAGGTACTGGATTTATTAAATAGTGGAAAAAAGTGGTAAGGCCAGTCATACATTAGTTTGCCCTGTCCGAGCAGTCTGGCTCTGAAGGGCAGAAACACAACCTGCAATGTGTTGACCTGGCACTGGAAAAGTACGACCTTTGTTTTGAATAAACTTTCTGCCTTTATCTTAGAAAGTTTTATAACAGACAATCCTCGGAGCTGAAGTGTTATAACAGAGCATAATTACAGCTCTCATGATAGCACTTTGAAGAACTGCTTTTTGACAGATCCAGTCGAAATATTCCTGTGAAAAGCAGGATGATCTTTAGCAGTATTGTTCTTCTGCCAACAGAAGGATTTCAGGGTTGAGAGACAAACTTTATTTCACCTTCTCTACTAACTCTGAGTTCATTCATTCATTCATTGTCTACCGCTTATCTGATCTTTTCTCAGGTCACGGGGAGCCTGTGCCTATCTCAGGCGTCATTGGGCATCAAGGCAGGATACACCCTGGACGGAGTGCCAACCCATCGCAGGGCACACACACTCTCATTCACTCATGAAATCACATACTACGAACAATTTAGAGATGCCAATCAACCTACCACGCATGTCTTTGGACTGGGGGAGGAAACCTCCCGAGGCATGGGGAGAACATGCAAACCACTAAGCCACCGTGCCCCCCTAACGCTGAGTTCAGTTTTCTAATTTATTTTAGACTTCTATCTTTTATATATGAAAATGTTACACACCATTGTGTGTGTGTTCTCCCTGTGCCTTGGGGGGGTTCCTCCCCCGGTCCAAAGAAATGCATTGTAGTTTGATTGGCATCTCTAGTGTGTGCGCCCTGCGATGGGTTGGCACTCCGTCCAGGGTGTATCCTGCCTTGATGCCCAATGACGCCTGAGATAGGCACAGGCTCTCCTGTTTTGGTCTTGGTTTATATGACAAGACACAAAACTCGCACCTTGAGGTGTAATTGTTTATCCATAACTCATTCCTGCACAATTACCTTTTACAGTGGACTAACTGACAACGCCTGAGGGGATTCTGCATTGAGACGTGCTTGGATCCTCAAACAGTCTTCATATCTGAACGCAATAAGAAATTCCCTTATTGTTTATATTGCAATGTTTGGACGTTCTTCATTGCATGTGAGTGCAATATTTGTTATTTCTTCAGAACACAAATGGAATCAGAGCTTTCCTTGATTTGGGGTAATCCTCAAATTTCTCAAGATACCACCTGTATGACAAAACAGATAAAGGTGATTACACTTTTGGAATAAACAGAGCCTGCACATATACCACTGTATACAGTCAGAAAACAAACCACGCATTCACATTAGCAAGTGACTCGTCTCGGCTGTATTTTCACACTTGTGGCATGTAGCCAGGCACAGCCCATTATTTTACTTCTGCAAATCACTTTTTATTAAAATTTACTTCATAATGGGGTTTTTTTGCATATCAGCAAAGCAAGCTCATTGAAATTGTTATGTACACTCACCAGGGGAAGTAACATTCTCTACTACTTCCTTCCAAGCTTTATTTTTTTATTGTCTCTTTATATCTATATCGGAGTATTTTATATACACTATATTGCCAAAAGTTTTGGGACACCCCTCCAAATCACTTAATTTAGGTGTAGTTTTTCAGGGGTTGGGCTTGGCTCCTTTGTTCCAGTGAAAGGAACTCTTAATGCTTCAGCATACCGAGACATTTTGGACAATTTCATGCTCCCAACTTTGTGGGAACAGTTTGGAGATGACCCCTTCCTGTTCCAACATGACTGCACACCAGTGCACAAAGCAAGGTCCATAAAGACATGGATGAGTGAGTTTGGTGTGGAGGAACTTCACAGAGTCCTGACCTCAACCTGATAGAACACCTTTTGGATGAATTAGAGTGGAGACTGTGAGCCAGGCCTTCTCGTCCAACATCAGTGCCTGACCTCACAAAAGCGCTTCCAAAGGAATGGTAAAAAATTTCCATAAACACATTCCTAAACCTTGTGGAAAGCCTTCCAATAGAGTTGAAACTGTTATAGCTGCAAAAGGCAGGCCAACTCCATATTACATTCATGTGCATGTGAAGGCAGACGTCCCAGTTTTGGCCTGGCTCGCAGTCTCTGCTCCAATTCATCCCAAAGGTGTCCTATCAGGTTGAAGTCAGGACTCTGTGCAGGCCAGTCATGTTCCTCCACACCAAGAGTTCCTTTCACTGGAACTAAAGGGCCGAGCCCAACCCCTGAAGAACATCACCTGAATTCAATTATTTGAAGGGGTGTCCCAAAACCTTTGACAATATAGTGTATACCATAAATTATATGTAATGAGAGTTCAGATATGATGGGATAAGATAATCATTTATTTATTTTTATATATTTATTCATTTTTTGCATTTAAATGTAAATGGGAACTGCAGGTAGGACATAAAGCTGTGAAAAATTGGAACAAAGAATCATTTGGATTTGTCACTTTACCACATAACAAATTTGCATAGAGTTGTGAATTTCAGTCCAAATGTCACTTGTTGCTGATGCTGAAGTTGGGCTGTGGGTCATATAGATCTGTAGAAACTGAATGATCGGTTGCCACTTTGTCGCCTGCCAGTGGGAATGTAGGCTAACCAGGAAAAAACTTAACCAGTTGAACTCAATATGGAGGTTGATATATTTAGATAAACATACTGTGCATTATATACAAGTTTAACTTACTTGTGGTGGGCGACGGCTCGGTTGGAAAGGACGATGAAGGTGAAGAATGCAAAGGCAAAACTGTGGACTGAGTGCGCAGCCAGAGCAAATCCAGCCCATTCTACTATCTCACCCAGAAAATTAGCCCCTGAAATGTACTCAAACACTCCACCTACAAAAGAAATACAGTCACTTCAGTATATGTATAGATGTGTACACACTTCTGACAATAATGCCTTTCCAGGTGTTCAAGCCATGGCTAAGGTCCTCTAGGATTTTGTGATATTGCGCCTACAGAAATTAACGCAAAATCAAGCAAACGCCACAATATTCTAAGGAGATTACAATTTTGCCCGAAAAACATTGCCCTAGATGTGTCGTGTGACATCGTCACAACCAACTTCAGCTAAAGCCCTTTTCCATTCACATGCGTGGAACAGTACAGCTCTCACAGAAAGTCATTACATGTGTCTTTACAGGTAAGAGATTAAAAGAAGAATCCTGTGCTTGTGCCACTTTTCATTGCAAAGCATTTTACCTGCAACAAATTCTCCGCAGAACTGAAATCCTGGAGGAACTGATTATTGACAGTAACTAAACAGATGACTTGACATTCATCATAAATACTTCTACCCTCTCCTTTTTTATTTTATAGATTGTCATTGAATTCATACTTTTTCCAAAGGTTTTTAAATGCCGTAATACTATTTTCTCTCTTAAATATTATCATATAATAGTCATGTATTACACATATCAAATGTTTAGCATGAAGGTTTTCTTAATTAAACTATTGTTTAATTGTTCTTACATTTTTAAAGCTTCTTGTTTTAATTAATTGTTAATACCTGAAATATCTGTTTCACCAGTTTCTGGTTCTATTGGTAATGTTCTGTTTTATTCTATTTGTAGACTAAAAAAGTAGTCTGTGTGTCATCACTCACTGTTTCTGACTGCACATAAATCCATCTGTTTCTTTTCAAGAAATAATGATTTAAGCTGAATGCTCTCTCTTTTCTCTCTAACCTCTGGGTATCTTGTAGCCCGTTTCTCCTGGCCCACGCAGGTTCCTCAGAATGTGGTCAGAATGAAGATTAATTATCCATCCCAGAAGCCATAGACAAGAGCCTGCGTAAAAATGAACGAATTACAGATCCATCACGAGAATCATCATAACCCTAAGGCCAGGAGCAGACTGCTGTGATTAATGATGTTAGTGTATAGGAGAAGAAAATATAATCTGGTCCAATTACCAAAATATTAGAAGCTATAACTCAATCAAATCAATCAATGAATGAATAAATTAATAAATGAAAATAGACACTCTTTACTGTCATGGTGAGCTGAAAAGTATGTCAAACAACACACATACATGTAAGCAAAGCATGCAATTTGACTGGTGGAAGGTCGAGCATTCTGTTCACAAGCACAGATGTTTACCTAGTAACCAGCAGCACAGCTAACAGGACTGGACTGGTTTCTATTTCATGCACCAGTGCATTGCCGTAAAAAGTAGCCACTGCTCCGTTACCCACCTGTGATGAAGCAGGGATGTGAAACCCAACCCTGAGGGAAGTCTGCATACTGGCTGAGGTATCTCACTTGTAGATATCCATTATAAAAGCAAAACACAAACGCTAAAGCAAATGATGCAAACGGTGTGGACTTTCCACCTCGGATTAAAAACGGATATACGAAAGACCTGGGAAAAAAACACACACGGTTGAAGGCAAGACATTACAGATAGAAATGACAATTTTGGTCAATTATTTTCCAGATTTTTGGATAACTGGGATAGATGATATTTCTAACATATCTGATCTTAGACTGTAGTCAAGATAAACTCAGCTGAACTCCGAACTGAAGAGGAATGTGTTCAAGTCCATATTTTACATGATCTTAAACCTTAAAATTACTTTAGAGAAGGTCTAAGCTCCGCCCGCTTGGCACGATCATGTCTGTTTCCTGATTTATATGTCAAATTATCTGTCATTATGATAATGAATGTTAATTTTCTTTATGCAATACTAAGAATCTCAGTTCCTAGATGTCCAAGAACATGACATTTCACATGGTCACTCCAATTTCTACATTAAAATGTTCATTACTGTTAATAATTTTTGATTAATGTTAGATTTTATATTGAAATATGACCTAAAAATATTAACATGATTATTAGTACCTGATATGTTCTTGATTACACAATAAAGCTTTTATTCTATTTATGGTATTATGGTAAGGTTTTTCTCTTGAGAGTGTCAGATTTTTATGGATTTTATGAGTGTTATTTTAACTAGGCAAATTTATGCATTCATAACCAGATCGATCCTGAGCTCATGATACTGTCTTTGTTGAGAAAGCCCCATGTCCTTCAGGCTTCCTTGGGTTTCCGACAGGTTCTCCGGTTTCCTCTTACCCCCTACTGATACGCAAGCAGGTAGACTAATGACTAAATTTTCCACTAGGTGTGAATGAGTGTATGAACATGTTTGTCCCAGCCAGAGTGTTTTCCTGACTTGCTCCCAGTGTTCCCAGGGATCCATCACAAATCTGACCTGTATAAAGAGCTGAATGAATGAGTCATTTTACAGACACATTTGCATAAATAAATGTCAATTATTATTATTATTATTATTATTATCTTATCTGTTGTAAATGAGATCATGTATAAATGAGACCATATAATTGATTATAAGGCAAAAATAAATGAACTCCAGGAGCTAGGGAAATTAAAGTAAGTTTTTGAACAGAAAGGGCTGGGAGAAAAGTAAATATTAGGATGGACTGACATTGTTTACCTTTGAACATAGTGGCAAAAGTACATGCCAAGAAGTAGCTGGTTAGGTAGGACTGTTATCTTCAAGGGTGAAGCCCACAATATTAAACTCAGAGGTACAAGAAAAGCAGGTAGCTCCTGAACAAACCAAGCCACTTTAACATTAACTGGAAATCCGTATTTCCTGGAGGTATACCGGCCATACGGTACATTCTCAAAGAGCAGAGTTAAAAATGTCGCAAGAGCCATGAGCATCATTAAATATGAAAGACAGTCCAAAATGTAAAGTTCTTCCTCGTTAGAGGAAAACAACCTCCTCAGAATGTTCTCCATAACGTCTATAGTAAATAAAAACAGCTCTGAATGCTTCGGAATAACTCAATAATATAACAGTTTCAGGCGATTCAGTGCGGCTCCATACAATCCTCCGCGTTGTCTTCCTATTACGTCCACCAATCAGCGCACGGTGGGCGGGGATTGTGTGAAACATGGGAGGAGCCAATAGGATGTAGGCGCTGTGCATTCTCTTATTTCTAAGCCATTCGTTAATTAGCGTGTTTTTACATTTTTAAGATTGCAGCACCTACACCCAGAGAGATATTTATATCAACAGAGAACAAAATGAAAATATACTTTATATTCCAGTTGCGAATTTAGCATTATTTATTTCTTATAGCAAACAGTTATAGTACTACTGCTAATAATAACACTACTTACTATATTCACTATATAATAATATATAACATCATATATATATATATTCAATTCAATTCAATTCAGTTTTATTTGTATAGCGCTTTTAACAAAGAGCATTGTCTCAAAGCAGCTTTACAGAACATAAGAAACAATAAACATACAAACAAACAGTCCTAGATATAATATAATATCCTATATATAATATAGGATCCTATATATAATATAGGTCCTATATATAATATAATATAATATAATATAATCGACATATTTACTACTACTACTACTACTACTACTACTAATAACAACAACAATAATAATTTATTTTAATGTTGGTTCAAGAGAACCTTCCTACAATTTCATACAGGCTTCCTACAGCTGCCACCAATCAGCGCACGGTGTGCGGAATTATATAAACAAGCGGACCAATAGGATAAATGTGCTATTCATTTTATTGTTTTTTAGGCCACTCAGCATCTTTTATAGCATAACATGATTTTTACATATAGAACGAGAATGAAATTGTTATTACAAAAATAATTAATTTATGTTTCCATGTTTAAAATCCGTCAAATTTTACATTCACCATGTTTTTTATTTGTAAAAAATGCTGTTTTTATATACTACAAATGATACGTCTTCTACTACTACTACTACTAATAATAATAATAAACTTATAGGACGCTTACAATATAATTCAGGCAGCACTACAGCCACCACCGAAGGGTCCTTAACGCAGCTACGAAGCGTGTATTGCGCGCCACAGAACCTTAAATCCCCCCTTGCTCTCTACATTTGTACACTAACTAGTGTTCCAAACAACGGAATTCTAAACCCTAACTAGTACACTTGATAGTTCGTAGTGAGTCGTTTGTACTTGGGAACGTGTGTCATAAGGAGTCCCCACGAGTTCCTCTCTCTTGAGCTGAGTTTACACACAGCAGGATCGATTCCCAAATCAAAACGCTTAATAGGTTTATATCCCGAGTCGTGTTTTCCAACATGGGTAAAAGAAACAGGAATAGACAAAACTTCAAAGATGGGCGACCGGAAGGAAAGAGGAGCAGAGATGATGCTGTGAGTTTGTTAGCTTAGCTGTGAGTGCACCAGCACTGTGTGGGCTTTAAAGTGGGAAGCCTCTGTTGCATGGTGCTTATTCTTATCAGTAAACTACTTTGTAAGGAAATATAAGTGTTTATGTCTAGTGAACACCCTCTTGATTGCACAAATCCTGCCTTGTTTGAACATCACACACTGAAAAGCATGTTAGAGGGTCCATGTGCTCTCCAAATCTGGTAAAGTCAGTAACAGAGCAGCACAGCCTGGTGATTGTGAACGCACCAATTGAACTTGATCACTATTAACTGAGATATGATGTATAGGACCATGACCGTCACCAACCTGCTGGATTCTGTCCTTACACTTCTATTCACAGATGCTGACCCTAACATCCTTTACATTACTCTATAGTCTATAACAGTTGTCTAAATTTCCACACCTTTCGGCTTGTTAACACCATCGCTATGTTTTGATCGCAGGCTTGGGGCGCAGGCTATGCTGAAATCATCAAGGAGAACAAGCTGTTCGAGCAGTACTACCAGGAGCTGAAGATAGTTCCTGAAGGAGAGTTTGAGGAGTTCATGGAGGCTATGAGAGAGCCGCTGCCTGCCACCATCCGCATCACCGGCTACAAAAGGTGAACTTTCAGAGAGACGCTCCACAAAGTTTGTGATTCACATGCTCTACTCAGACTTCCTCAACATCAGCGTGAAGGACTCACACTTCCCAGGTTCTGTCTTCTGTAGGGCTTTAACTCACAAATCCTGTAGCTGGATGCTTTAAAAAAAAAAAAAAAAAAGGTTTCCTTTGGGTACTGTGGTTTATGTAATAAGTTGGCACACCATCCAGGGTGTCCCCCTCCTTGTGCCCCGAGACCCTGTGTAGGATAAGCGCTACAGAAATGGAATGGACTGATATTAAAAATCACTATAGAACAATAAAATATGACTGTATGTTGCTATAAGATAAATAAAAACACCAAGACAGTCTGGTATAGGAAAATGATAATTTCTAGTGACAGAAAACTTAGTTGCAGCTTTTCCTTTGGTTGTTACTGAGCACTGACACTTGAGACTCCTACCAAGAATAGCAAAAAAAAATTCAGCTCTATGGTATAAGTAAATGTAGTGCATCAGACTGTGGAAAGTCATTTGAGATTAATCCAGTATTCAACTTGTGAACCGAACATTTCAGCACTGTTTATCTACAACGATAATTCACTTCAGTTTCTTTTTAAGTTATAATTTCCTCTTTTATTATGTTAAATAGCCATGCCAAAGAGATCCTACATACCTTGAAAGAGAAATACTTCAAAGAAATCCAGGACCTGGAGATCGAAGGACAGAAGATTGAAGCCCCTCAGGCTCTAAGCTGGTAAGAGTTGCAAGGAGTTATTTATTTATTCATTTAAATCCACTGTGTTTTTTTTTTTTATAATGTGTGAAATGTATTTGTGATCTTTGCGGCGTCTCAGGTACCCAGATGAACTAGCTTGGCATACCAACATGAGCAGGAAGATCTTACGCAAGTCTCCACTTCTGGAGAAGTTCCACCAGTTTTTAGTGAGCGAGACTGAATCTGTGAGTAAAACTCTCTCGTTGTGGTTTTTTATCATGTGGTGTATCGTCACTAAAATGGCATACATCCCATAATAATTAGGAGGCAACGATGACTAAATTGATCAGCTGTAATTTTGTTGACTAAACTAAAATGGCAGATGTGTGTCAACATCTGTGGTCTGAAGAAGAACATGTATGAATGCTTGCAAGAACCCCAACACTGCTCACTGTGAAGCACGGTGATGGGAGCATCCTGTTAAGAGTTATCCTCGGCTTCATGATTGATTGTTATTTCTTGATTATAAAGCTTAGTATTAGTGTTTGAGGGATGTACTTGATCTCATCATAATATCAGATGGCTTTTGAGCCTCTGGATTTAAATGGCAGTTGTATTTGCTTCACTGTTGTTAATTCCTTGTTTTGCTTATAATCAATTCCTCTCTTCTTCTCAGGGAAATATCAGCCGTCAGGAGGCGGTCAGTATGATTCCTCCTCTGCTGCTGAAAATCGAACCTCATCACAAGGTACCGTTCACAGTTTGCTTCGTTTGCTTCATGGCATTGTTCGTGGCATATATTTAAATTGGATCATGTTTGTGTTTGGTCAGATTTTGGATATGTGTGCTGCTCCAGGATCGAAGACCGCTCAGCTGATAGAGATGCTCCATTCTGATATGAATGTGCCCTTTCCTGGTAAAGACTAGCTTTTATCAAGTCATAAAGAATTGAAGTGATGAAACTATCTAAAGACCTGACTGAATTAAATCGCATTGTGTTTCTTTCTCGCTCTTACACAGAGGGCTTTGTCATCGCTAACGACGTGGATAATAAGCGTTGTTACCTGCTGGTGCACCAGGCGAAAAGGCTGAACAGTCCCTGTATCATGGTGGTGAACCACGATGCCTCCTGCATCCCACGCCTGCAAGTGGAGAACAACGGAAAGAAGGACATCCTGTTCTATGACCGAGTGCTGTGTGATGTCCCCTGCAGGTGAGAGAACACACACACACACACACACACACACACACCCGCACCCCATCGCTTTTCCGTGTGCTTTTCACTGAACTGACATAGGCTTACATATTTAACCATTTATAAAACAGTCAATGAAATATTATTCATTTTAATAATATATTAGAATAAAATAGTATAAAATAAAATATTTTGCTAATATCTCTTAATTATAATAATTGAATATCGGTCATTTTTATCCCTATAAAGCCTGACATAATGGACAGAATAATATATATATTTTTAAATTGAAGTGTTTACTGGACTTTTTAAACAAAATACAAAGAAAAAAAATAGTTGATCATTTATACATGTGATTTTGTATCATATTTGATACACTGGGCTTTTATGGAAATTTATTGACTTACAATAATGTAGGTCTCAGAAACCCCTGTAGCTAATATGATACAATTGGCGTTATATGGTTAAAAATGTCCGAAACAGTGATCATGCTGTCCACCAGGGTGACCTTTTACATTCACATTCACATCATATAGTAGACACTTTAATCCAACTATCTTACAGACTTGCTTTGTTCATTAAATCGTTCACTGACACTCCAGTACCTGAGTGTGAAGCCACAAGCCTACAAATATTTGTGCTTCCCTCTTTTAATTCAGCATCATTTCCTTCCACATATTAACTTTATTTTATATATACGATTTCAAGCAGGTCACTTGAGTTTCCCATTAGTGACGGGAGCTCTCGTAGGATACGACTGATTTCCTTGTGTAAATGCTCCTACAATTGATTCATGTATAAATTACTTTGTCCAGTTTGATAAATAAGGCTCACTGTGCAGCTGCTTAGTTTGCTAATTTCTTGCGCTAGTCCTGATTTGATTATAATGAAGGTTTTCTAATAACACAGATTCTTTCCTGTTACTTTGGCGATATTGAGATCAATAGATTTTAGTAACTGAAGCTAAGAAAGTGATAAAATATATAGGTGAACTTTAGATATTTTTCTCTTCATGTTCTAGCAGCTTTGTAACATATCTGCTCAGAGGAGAACTTCTGTTCTTTGTGGCATCCCAGGATTCTGTCAACAAGAGAGAAAAAACAGCAGACCACCAACACCCAGCTAGTCTCGCATGCCAGACCGCTCGCCCTCGAGTTCCAGGGATTCCCAAGGGTCCTTTTTTTTCCCCCTTCAAATCACCGTTATCCAAGTTATTAGGGGTACAAGCACCATGTGTGTAGGCATCCTATGTTTATCTTACACTTGCTTCTTCCTCTGGCTAGGATTACTATGTCAGCCATCTGGTAAAAAACATCCGGTAAAAAGTTGTGAAATGTGGTACACTGATTAGGGAGAGTCTAAGAAAATTCAGACGAAATTTAGACCAATTCACCATTATCCAATTTATTAGGAGGCGAAGAACCACAGTTGTGTAGGCACCCTATAGTTATGTTACTACTTCTTCTTCTTCTTCTTGCTTTTTTGTTTTTAGCAGCCAATAGAACCTGGTAGAGCTGGTAAAAAGTTGTGCAGTTAGTCAGACTGATTGTGGAGGGTCTAAGTAACATTCCCACCAAATTTCGGCCAAGTGCTGCCAGTGCTCTAGTGCCACCATCTTGGTCAAATTTGTGCCTAATTTTGGAGCATTTTATAATCATAACATTTGAACTCCGTGTAGTACAATTTTTTTGCTACACATCATGTCCAATCAGCATCAAATTTTGCATGCATAATCGTCAGACCAGCCTGGAAAAATTTCTCAAAGTTGAATGAGTACTACAAGTGGTTTGCCCATAATGGGCCAACGAATTTATAGGCAAATCCGCCAAACAGGAAGTGATGCTGCATCTCTGCAACGACTTTACACAGTGACACAAAACTTGCATCTAACAGCCATTGTTGCTACTCGTCCACCAAATTATTCATCAGATCCTGATCAGATTTGTGTCACGTCAGTTTGACACGTGTTTAAATGTCAGTGTAGCAACAGGAAACAACACAGGTCACAGAATTTGCAACTGCATCAGTAGCAATGCTGCTGCTGCCCATTTGTTCATCCACACCTGATTCCATCTGTTTAATCAGTTGATCTTGGCTTTCAATAGACTCTGTTGTGGCTTCTGCTTGGTTGGAATGAAAACCTGCACCATGAGTGAAAACTACATATCAGTATTGAGTTCCCTAGCCTCAAGTTATCGCTCTCTTTTCCTGTTTATTGCTTAGGCAACAATTGTAGCGTGTCTGTGAATGTCTGGCTCAGAGAATCTGGTGCTTGGTACCTGATGATGCTTCTTGCAGCTTTACTTCCTTTTATTAGTCTGTTTTTTCCCCCCAGGAAAGCTTTAAATATGCTATATTGGCAAAAGTTTTGGGATGTCTGCCTTTACATGCACATGAATGTAATATGGAGTTGGCCCGCCCTTTGCAGCTATAACAGCTTCAACTCTTCTGTGAAGGCTTTCCACAAGGTTTAGGAGTGTTTATGGGAATTTCTGACCATTCCTGTAGAAGTACATTTGTGAGGTCAGGCAGTGATGTTGGACGAGAAAGCCTGGCTCACAGTCTCCACTCTAATTCATCCCAAAGGTGTTCTATGGGGTTGAGGTCATTACTCTGTGCAGGCCAGTCAAGTTCCTCCACACCAAACTCCTCATCCATGTCTTTATGAACCTTGCTTTGTGCACTGGTGTGCAGTCATGTTGGAAGAGGAAGGGGTCATCCCCAAACTGTTCCCACAACGTTGGGAGCATAAAATTGTCCAAAATGCCTTGGTATGCTGAAGAGTTCCTTTCACTGGAACTAAGGGGCCGAGCCCGAACCTGGAAAAACAACGCCTGAATTCAGTGATTTGGAGGGGTGTCCCAAAATGTTTGGCAATATAGTGTATGCTTAAGGAGTCACAATCTTTTTAGTCCAATGGCTGTCTCATGCTTCACAAAGTTTTTCCTGCTGTGTGTACTCAGAATTGTAGAGAACCCATTAAGATTCTGAAGCTTGTTGCCAGAAAAGTGTACAAACGCTATCAGGGAATGTTGTGGCTCATGGGTGTGTCTGAGGCAACCGTCTAACCAATCAGTCCTGCTGTCTATCATTTCAGCAAGTTCTTACAGCTGCTCGTACACTAGCATTAAAACCTGGGCAGTGCGCAGGCGTATGTTTTCAGGGGGTGTGGTTGTATTTGTTTGCGTTTTGGGTTTTGAAATGAAATGACTATCCTGAGCAAACATCCACCGCAGTCACTGGCATCTAAAGTTAGCTCAAGTATAAAGAATAGACAGTTCATTTCCACTGCTTGGCATCTTGACATCAGTGCCATCGGGCCAAGAATTCTGTTACAGACGTTAAATTTAGAGCATGTGGAAGCTGTCTGAGGCATGTTTGACACAGGAACGGTTACTGTCTAAGACCTGGATGTCGGAGAAACGATGTGTTGAAGATGCTCCACTCCAGCGAAGTGCATATTTTACACACTTTTGCACAAAAGTAGCTTGTAGACATGACCATGTGGTTTATATTTTTATACACTTCACACCCACATTCATACCAGAACCACACCCCCCCCCCCCCCCCCCCCCCCCTACATTTTTGAAAGCTGTGATCCCAGCATGCACTTTCCTATCACATCTCAGTGTGTGCTCTTGGTTTTGTGGGTCTTCAGCCTCGCAGTTCTACACAACAACATGGCTTGTTTGGTGCCACAAAAGGGGGCAAACGCCGTACACTTGCAGTGTGGTCAGTCTGTCTCAGCTGCCCGAGCATTTCAGTGTCAGTGAGAGGGTCGGAGAGCAATAGTGAAGGTATGATTATGGCTTGCAGTTCTGCAGGATCGGTTTGCTCCAGTTTGAAAGCCTCAAATATGCAGTTTGGGGTTATTTTCTTCCCTTTTTGGTAAAAGATCTGTACTGAAGAGTACAGATCTTCTATTACTAAAAAGGGAAGAAAATAATGGCACTAGTGTGTGTGTGAGCTCATGTGGTGAAAGGAAGCTTGCTTGATGGTTTCCTGTCTTAAAATATTTGACACAGCAATGACCTGGCCAGAAAACCTTCATGGTTTTTAAATGAATAATAAAAATCTAATGTGATGCTTATCTAGGACACACGATTCTGCAAATTTGAATGGATTTAGAGACGACTTGTTTTTTGTAACACACAAATGCAAACAAAATGGCAAGTGATGTGTAAGGAATAAAACATGAGGTGTGCTGTTACTGAAAGATGATCAATGATGAGGTGTTGTCACACCTCCCAATGTGAAATAGAGAACACAACAATTTGCTTACTGTTTGTTTGTTAGTTTCTTTCTTCCTCCCTCTCCCTCTCCCTCTCCCTCTCCCCCTCTCCCCCTCCCTCCCTCTCTCTCTCTCTCTCTCTCTGTGTCTCTCTGTCACTCTCTCTCGAAGAAGAAGAAGAAGGAGAAGCTTGTCATGTTTCTAAGAAACCGAAAAACACAAATCAGTCCATCCTGAGTCTTTGACTGACACTGGGGACTCCTTCCAAAATGTTCATGAACCTGAAAAATTCACATAGGCAATTATTGTAAATTTTTTCCTTGTTAAAACTTTTTTTCTTTAATATGGCACATTGTCCATACATGTCGCTGTTCCCACAGAACTGCATTACAGTTAGCACATGTGGTGATGTCAACATCTGACCAATCAGAATGAAGAATTCAACAGCACCATGTCAATTTATTTTAACATGACAGTGGAATTATAGAGAAAAATCATGGAGAAAATACTCTCCCCATAGCTCTCATCGTGTGTGTGTATGTGTGTGTGTGTGTGTGTATTATGTAACTACTGTCAGAACTGCTGTTCTAGGAAATGAATCGTCTGGACGCCGCGGCGTATTAACCAAACCTCACCTGTGTCCACAGCGGAGATGGAACCATGCGAAAGAACATCGACGTCTGGAAGAAGTGGACGACCAGCAACAGCCTCCAGCTCCATGGGTAAGAGACCAAGACAGTAAAATAAAAATAAATGCAACACCCAGATTACATGTTATAGCAATGCAGTTCAATAAAAGTTTTTTTTTTTTTAATTGATTTATAAATGATTAAGAAATGATATTTCTTGATTGAATTTAGTGTGTGTGTGACAGAGAAAGAGAGAGTGTGTGTGAGAGAAACAGAGAGAGACTGTGTGTGAGAGAGAGCGAGAGACTGAAGAGGAGAATAAATGTGTGGGATGTGCTTTTGTGTTCACTTCAAACAATGAATTTAGTGTGTGTAAGAGAGAGAGAGTGAGTGTGTGAGAACGAGAGAGTGAGTGTGTTTGTGTGTGAGAATTTTTCTCTAAAAAAACCCTTTTGAGTTCAATATAATTTTGTGTGAGGAGTTTCTATATATTGGTGTCTCTTTGTATTGTCTCTATCAGTGAGCTGTTGTTGAGGTGTGTGTGTGTGTGTGTGTGTGTGTGTGTGTGTGTGTGTGTGTGCATCACTTTTTTCCAGGCTGCAGTTGAGGATTGCGGTGCGTGGCGTGGAGCAGCTGGCTGTAGGTGGGCGGATGGTTTACTCCACCTGCTCTCTGAACCCCATCGAGGATGAAGCCGTAATCGCCTCGCTGCTGGAGAAGAGTGAAGGTACACCAGCTCTGATATCACCTCTCAATGTCTTATTTACTTAGGGCTGAAGTTATGGTGCTGCTCATTAAATCCAAAAACAACTGTCTAGTTTTCATTTCTACAACAGATTCTTCTTGTTCACATTTGCTTTCCTTTCTCAGCTCTTACAAACAGATGTGAAAGTGATACCTAATACTGTGTTGGTCCCCCTTTTGCTGCCAAAACAGCCCTGACCCGTCATGCACTGTATATTCTGAAACCTTTCTATCAGAACCAGCATTAACTACTTCAACAATCTGAGCAACAGTAGCTCGTCTGTTGAATCGGATCACACGGGACAGCCTTCATTGCCCACGTGCATCAGTGAGCCTTGGCCGCCCATGACCCTGTCACCGGTTCACCACTGTTCCCTCCTTGGAGCACTTTTGATAGATACTGACCACTGCAGACCGGGAACACCCCACAAGAGCTGCAGTTTTGGAGATGTTCTGATCCAGTGGTCTAGCAATCACAATTTGGCCCTTGTTAAAATCGCTCAAATCCTTACGCTTGCCCATTTTTCCTGCTTCTAACACATCAACTTTGAGGACAAAATGTTCACTTGCTGCCTAATATATCCCACCCACTAACAGGTGCCATGATGAGATCATCAGTCTTATTCACTTCACCTCTCACTGCTCAGAATGTTATGCCTGATTGTTGTACATCTATTCTTGGCTTAGATAAGCTGCAGTCTGAGAGAAAGTAACAGCTAAAAATGAACAGGAAAATAAATAGGGGGGAAAAAAAATCCCGCTGTTACTAATTAGTTGAGCTCGTGTATGTGAAAGAGGGCAGACTGCACATTTCTTCTACCCTCAGATACAGCAGTTGTGTATCAAAATGATGTGGTGTTTTGGCTTTTATGTATCTTTAAGGATCCTAATTTAGAAAGCAGCTAGGTGACTAGTGAGCTACATTAATCGCACTCACAAGTCCTGGTTATAACATTTGTGTTAGCATTCTTTAAATTCCATCTTATTTCAAACCTATGACTG
This sequence comes from Hemibagrus guttatus, assembly GCA_033459395.1. Classification (NCBI taxonomy): domain Eukaryota; kingdom Metazoa; phylum Chordata; class Actinopteri; order Siluriformes; family Bagridae; genus Hemibagrus; species Hemibagrus guttatus. The sequence continues at coordinate 1,614,506 of JAUCMX010000028.1, forward strand.
GTGTGTCACTTTTTGTCACTTTTCTACGTCATGTCAACACATTATGATTATATCCTCTGTCCCTCTCAGGTGCCCTCGAGCTGGCGGATGCCTCTGCTGACCTGCCTGGTCTGAAGTACATGCCTGGTATCTCATCCTGGAAGGTAATGATCTGGTAAAACTCTGATCTGGTAAAAGCTCTGCCCCTTAGTTCCAGTGAAAGGAACTCTTAGTGCTTCAGCATACCAAGACATTTTGGATGACTTCGTGCTCCCAACCTTGGGGATGGGCCCTTCCTGTTCCAACATGACTGCACACCAGTGCACAAAGCAAGGTCCATAAAGACATGACATGAACTTGACTGGCTTGACTTGACTTGAGTCCTGACCTCAACCCAATAGAACACCTTTGGGATGAATTAGAGCGGAGACTGTGAGCTGTCTGCCTTTACATGCACATGAATGTAATATGGAGTTGGCCCGCCCTTTACAGCTATAACTGCTTCAACTCTTTCCACAAGGTTTAGGAGTGTGTTTATGGGAATTTTTGACCATTCCTCTGGAAGCACATTTGTGAGGTCAGGCACTGATGTTGGACGAGAAGGTCTGGCTCGCAGTCTCCGCTCTAATTCATCCCAAAGGTGTTCTTGAGGTCAGGACTCTGTGCAGGCCAGTCAAGTTCCTCCACACCAAACTCACTCATCCATGTCTTTATGGACCTTGCTTTGTGCACTGGTGTGCAGTCATGTTGGAACAGGAAGGGGTCATCCCCAAACTGTTCCACAAAGTTGGGAGCATAAAATCATCCAAAATGTCTTGGTATGCTGAAGCATTAAGAGTTCCTTTCACTGGAACTAAGGGGCCGAGCCCAAGCCCTAGGCCGAGCCCTAGGTTTTCTGGGACCTCCTGTGACTATAGACTACTGCACATGCTCTTTGGTGTGCCATAAGTTTGATCTTTTCACACTACGTCGTCCCTAGTTAATGGTTTCTAGTTGCATTGTTTTTAATCTGATTTAATTCTTTGCAAAGTAACCTACTACTACTAATACATTGCAGGCAATAATACAGACTCTGTGATTGTAATCCTCCAGGTGATGACCAAAGAGGGTCAGTGGTACTCCGATTGGTCCGAAGTTCCCTCGAGTCGTCACACTCAGATCAGACCCTCCATGTTCCCTCCTACTGACCCTGAGAAACTGAAGAGCATGCACCTGGAGAGATGGTGAGCTCAGATTGTATTGCTTTTCTTCCTTCTTATTAATCTTATCGCTGTGACCCAATTCACCTACTATCTGTCCTAAATAGTATCATAGATCAGAATTAAGTGCGTCCCGAATCGGAGTATATTGAAATGAGCCGTACATACTTTTCCGGCTTATATTTGCCAACAAAACCTTGCATGATGGAGAAGGAGGAGTTTTGTGACTGTTCACTTGGCCGAATTCAGACGAATGTAACATCAGTGATCAACTAAATGTATAACATCAGCTAAACATTCGTTAAAAAAACTACTTTTTTTGTCACGTAAGATTAATGGTTGAATGTTGTCTAAATGAAATGCAGACAAAATAAATCAAGGGAATGGTGTAGTATGAATTAGAATTAATCAATTAAGAAAAGTGAAAATGCAGCATGTTGTTTTTTTTTTGTTTTTTTTCTTTACGATGATTTGTAACTAGACAACAACGTTCTCTTCTGTTATATGACTTCCATGCTAATATATCTGCTAATGTATAGTTGCATACTCTTTTTCTACACGCTTAAAAGTACGTACTGTTTCTTCACAAAAATAGTGTATATACATTTATTGCATAGTCCAGTAGATCAGAGGAGCGCACAGTTTTGATGATACTGCATTGCTCCACCAGAGGGAGATGTTTGACAAGGGTTATTTATTTATTATTATTATTATTATTATTATTATTATTATTAAGAACAAATCTGTTATTTAAAAAAAACTGCAGCGAATTTTTTTATAAATGTGTTTTTTGTTAGTTATTTCATAAATCCTTCTATAAGGTTGAACTATATTGTAATTTATTTGCAAGGCATTTATCTTTAATTAAAAGTTATAACTTAATCTATTCCATGTAAGATGTGTTTTGTTAATGTGGAATATTTTCTTCTTTAAAACAAAAAATGATTTGTTTAGAATAAAATGAGACTTTTATGAATTTTGGATCCAGTTCTATGTGAAAGAATGCATCAATCTGTCTCAATCATTGTGTACTGGTGCATGTTAATTGAAGTAAGTGTGTGTGTGTGTGTGTGTGTGTGTGTGTGTGTGTGTGTTTGCAGTATGAGGATACTACCGCATCACCAGAACACCGGAGGATTCTTCGTGGCTGTGCTGGTGAAGAAGGGGCCCATGCCGTGGAACCGCCGTTATCCAAAAGTAAGCACGTATAAGATACCTTAAGGACATATGACTCAAGCATGTGGCCATGTTTAGATTGTACTGCATCCCACAATGCATCAATCATTTAATTAGTGAATAAAAAGCTTGAAAAATGTTTCCAACTGTTTCCTTCCATGCAACAGATTTCTGGATTTTATTGTGACATGGATTTTTTTTTTGAAAGGTAATGATTGCCTCCCACAATGCAACACAAATGTTATCCTGGACTGCTTTTTGGTGGTGTTCGGTGTGTGTAGTGTAGCTATGTTGAACACAGCTGCTCTGTTTTTCTAGACATTGGCTCGTAAAGTGTAAACCTTAAGCTGCATTTCCATCCTGAGATGATTTTATATCCATGAGCCCTGAGGCTGTACAGTGCTCAAGCCAAATAAAGTATGCCTCGTCTTCAGAGCCGAGCTCTAAAGCATGGATTTAAATTTAAATCTGTTTGCGAGGAAGTGGAAATCCTTGCTTTTAACACTCGATGGCAGCATCTGTAGATATGCGCTAAATGCAGCAGCTAAACATTCTCATCTCGGCTCTCGTTTTCTTTCTTTCCTTCTCTTCTGATGTATATTCTCATCTCTTACTCGCTTTTCGCAGCCCAATTAGAGCCCTTAAAATAGCTTGTTGGAGTGTTTCTAACAATACCACTTCCTCTCACTTTCTCCCTTCCTCTAGCTTCGGAATAAAGAGGCCACCGGCACCACCAGCGAGGAAGCTCAGCCCGAGGAGGGAGAGGCGGAGACGGCGACGGCGGCCGAGGGAAACACCGTTCTGGAAAACGCCCCCGAGACGGAGACCAAGAAAGATGGAGTGTGTGGGTGAGGCCCTTTGTGTCAGTTTTGGTTCTTTCATGGCCTCTCTTGTAGGGTTTGTGGTGTGTCCTGATAAGCTCAACTCTCTGTTCCAGCCCTCCGCCTTCAAAGAAGATGAAGCTCTTCGGCTTCAAAGAAGATCCCTTTGTGTTTCTGACGGAGGATGACCCAGTCTTCCCTCCTATCCAGTGAGCTCTCTTCTCTTCACCTTGCCCATTTCCTCACACACACACAGACAATCCATACAGCTAAAATACAAAACGTAAATCTTCTTTGTCAGCTATTCATAGGTTTACACACACTGTATCTGAGGTTTTATTAGGTTGAGGAATTTGAGTGCCATGCTAGCACACACACTCTAAATGCATTTTAAATTTGCTAATGTATCATACTAGCGCATAAACATTGATAAACCTCTAACAGATGCACCAGGCATCTAGATACATGCTAAATTCTCAACAGTATAAGCTGATGCTCCCACCACCATGCCTCACTTTTGTTTTCAGGGTGATGAGCACTAACTGTGGTGTGTATTTACAGCAGTAGCTCTTCCTCTGCCACAGTAAAATTCTGCCATGATGAATTCTCAATGCTGATTGGTCAGAAGGTGGCAGCAGTTCTAGTCATAAGATATGTTAAAGGGTTACATAAATGCGCTCCTTCTAATACGTTATTGGTCTGTATAACCAAATTCCACAGGGAGTTGCATAATGGATGCGCCACAAAAACGTGTGCAGTTGTTGATATGGTGTCTTTTTGTACGGAATAAATAACACCTTTCACTGCTCTCGATAAAATAAACAGCGCGAGAGGAATCCTCCTCAGATTGAAACTCCATATGGAGACGGTACTCTTGGCACAGTTCCAGGTTGATTTAGAAACTCGCAGAGCAGAAGAAGTTGACGTCATTGACTTCCGTCTCCTCACCATACGCCTCACACTGTTTAACAATGAATCTTTGAGTGTGTATCTGATTGCGAGCATCGTCCTTTCTAGATCTGTTTTTTTTTCCCAGACTAACCGACTTTGGATTTGTTCCAGAACGTTCTACGACCTCACTCCAGACTTCCCCAAGCTGAACGTCTTGACCAGGACACACGAGGGAAAGAAAAGACACTTGTACATGGTGTCCAAGGAGCTCCGCAACGTCCTGCTCAACAACAGTGAGAGAATGAAGGTGAGAACAAATGTCCACACACACACACACACACAATAAACAATGCAAGATGTGTTTTGTGAAAGCATCACAATATTTCTCACACACATCTTCATGAGGATTTCATTTTAAAAAATGAAACTGTATTTCGTTTGGCTAAGGTAGAGCATGTTTAAAGAAGCTGTTTGTAAGGATTAATTAGTTTTTTTTTTTTTTTATGATTTATTTTAGTAACAGTATTTCACAATATCCTCATATAATGGATCTTGTTAGTTTTTTGACTTCAGGCTCCGATTGACAGTGTTCTGGCCCAGAAAGAAAGCTCCGCCCCAGCCATTGTCGCATTGCTGCTCAGTTATGTTTCTTTTCCTTATAATCTAACTTGCAAGTCGTAAATAATTGAACATTAAGTGAGATTGGGACAATTTCAAAGCCACGTCACATGCAGCAGAGGACTTTAAAAATACACACGGCTCCTTTAATATTTATTAAGGACCACAGTGGTCCTGCATCATTAAAAATAACTATAAATATGAATAATTTCAACGTTAAAAATTGCTTGGTTGAGATATGGTGCCCCTAAGGTAAGATGTTTGTCACAAATCTTATTGCCCAGGCATTTAAAAGCTTTAGGAAATATTTGTTCTCAGGTAGGTGATGCATATGAGAACACGTGACATGTTACACCAGTGGCACGCATTTGCAAACATCAAAAACCCTGAAACTGTCCTCACCTGCAGAAGTGATGGAGCGTGGTACTGGAGCAGATGGGCCTCAGAGCAGCTCCAGCTACGTCTGTGTTCTGGGCGCTGTGCTAGCACTTTGACTTGCCATCTGCCGAGAGTGGGATGGGTTGGGTGGCATTTATAAGACTGAGACAGATCATTCAGGAGAGGATGCACACACGCGCACACACACATGTCTGTAAATGTCAGCAGCTTCAGTCTGAAATGTTCCTCTGTGATTTATGTGGTGCTGTTTTCCTCCTCAGGTGATCAACACGGGAGTGAAAGTGTGGTCACGGAATAATGATGGAGAACAGTTTGGCTGTGCCTTCCGACTGGCCCAGGAGGTAGGATGTGAACCTAAATTAGAGGAAATGTATACAGATTGCATGCTAAGCTTCCTGTAGTGCTTTATTCCAGCCTGATATCTTGAGCATGACGCAACAAAGCTGAGCTTTAAATCCGAATCCGAGTAAAGCCTGACAAAACACTCTCCAATCCCAGCCGATGGATGGGTGAATGGATGGTTGGGTGGGTGGTCTGATGGGTGGGTTGGTGATTTTCCAATGGATTTGGGTGGGTGGGTTGGGGCGTAACCCAATGGATGGGTAGGTGGTTGACCAGATGGATTCTGGTGGGTGGGTGGTTGGACGGACGGGTTGTCAGGTCACATAAATGGGTGGGTGTTGGTTGGTCGGATGGATGGGTTGGAATCAGGTCGCATGGATGGATGGATTGGGTGGTTGGTTGGTTGGTTGGTCAGATGGATAGATTGGTGGGTGGGAGTCAGGTCTGATGGACGGATGGGTGGGAGTCAGGTCTGATGGACGGATGGGTGGGAGTCAGGTCTGATGGACGGATGGGTGGGTGGGAGTCAGGTCTGATGGACGGATGGGTGGGTGGGAGTCTGGTCTGATGGACGGATGGGTGGGTGGGAGTCTGGTCTGATGGACGGATGGGTGGGTGGGAGTCTGGTCTGATGGACGGATGGGTGGGTGGGAGTCTGGTCTGATGGACGGATGGGTGGGTGGGAGTCCGGTCTGATGGACGGATGGGTGGGTGGGAGTCCGGTCTGATGGACGGATGGGTGGGTGGGAGTCCGGTCTGATGGACGGATGGGTGGGTGGGAGTCCGGTCTGATGGACGGATGGGTGGGTGGGAGTCTGGTCTGATGGACGGATGGGTGGGTGGGAGTCAGGTTGGATAGATGGATCAATGGGTGGTTTGTCAGATGGATAGATTGATGGTGTCAGATGAGTGTTTGGATCGATGGATTGGTGAGTGGGATTGTGGAGAGATGAATAGTCTGGTCAAATGGATGAATGATCAGTCTATCTCGTACATCAAGCTACACAAAGTACCGTTATTTATGTTTCCCAGTCAGAGAAGCATTGATACGAGTGTCGAGAGTGAAGGATGAGACATGCTACATGTTTTGAACTGTTGTTCTTAACAGTGTGATAAAGCATGCCACTTCCCACATAACTATCCACGCAAGTCGTAAAGTACCACTCACAATTCAATCACAGGTTATTGTGATCCAAGTTCTTATTCATTTCCACTAGATAGCGTAGTCCATCCAGGATTTGTCATTGTAAACAACACCAACTGTCATACCAAATAAATAAATAAATAAATAAACAAGATAATGAGAACATTGAGGGACATCATTAAGGGACAATGCAATCCCTGACCACGCTGATAACCTGGCTGATTTAACTTTATTTAATCATAGCAGGAGCAGACTCCAGGGAGACAACATTTGTTACAGAATAGCAACCATTCTCATGACATTCATCACTGTGGATTAACCCAGTTATGAAAACGAACTTTTTACAATATAAGCAAACTGTTCTTGAAGAAAGTGTGAAGTGTCCATCATTCAGTAAACACAGACCGGGGTTCCCGTTACAGTCCAGTCAGATAGCGTTAATAATTCAACACCTCAACCACACTAACTGCACCACAGTCCCCAAAAATAGTTACATACAGTGTCTATTACAGATTAGGTGTGGGAACTGGGTTTCTGTCATAGTTTGTTTGGCGGTGTGCGATCGTGCCGAGTCTAATGTTTAACGATTTACTCCCAAACACAGCTGGTTATGCAAATGCTTTTCAGCTAAAATGAAAAGACGAAAGATATCCTACCAGATGATGTTTTGCACACAAAGAGATCAGCAATTGTGCATTTTCTACAGCTGAATGTCAAATATTTGTTGACAGTAGGAATAAGATCTCTAGGTTAAAGCTGCTCAAATTATTTACATTTCTGGAATTAAATTAGACAGAACAGGGTGTTTGAAAACGAGCGAAAAATTTGTGTCAACTTTTGTTTCAGCAGAGAAACAACTTCAGTAACAGATGTTAATTTGGCTGTTTGTGATCCAGACTTTGCTCTTGTGTTACGCGGGTAAGAAGGTTAACCAAACTGGTACGGCTTGCTTGCTTGGTGTTGAAAATGGCAACAATGTGTAATTTTTTTGGCTGAAAACTCCAATGAACCTCCAGTGAAAACTTGCTTCTTCAAATGATGGGCTGCCAAACCTTCTGCACCAAGCCTGATCTGTTTTTATTTTTATTTTTTTTTAGGGTATCTACACTCTGTGTCCCTACATTAGAGCACGTGTCCTCACCATTAGCCTGGAGGACGTGAAGGTCCTTTTGACTGAGGAGAATCCTTTCCTCAGCAGGCTGAGTGATGACGCTCACGCCCAGGCCAAGAAATTCGGTTAGTGTCTCAAATCATATCTCAAATCTCAATCTACTATCAGCTCCGGACTTATTGGATCTGGTAATGATTAGAGGAACAAGGTTCTGACAAAATGTCTTTGTGGTTAATTAGTTTCACCACACAGAGAAATCTAATCTTTAAGTAAATTTATTCTAAGAAATTCCTCTTTATAAAGGGTGATTCCTGTCATCGTGCTTGGAATAACCAGTTTGCTATATAATGAATCTGCTTAAGGATGTACCTACTACTTATAAATGCATTCTCCTGTAAAAATCAGCGTTTACAGCTTTTATTTGTCTGATCTCTTACTAGCACAAAGGGATTTTCAATGGTATTGCATATAAATGTCAATGTAATAGAAGTGCTGCTTCCTGTAACCTTCCTGTGATTAGCATTTCTACTGTACGGCAGCATTTTATATCCTAGATTGATTTTTGGTCACATTCACCATATGTGGTAACTAATTTCTTACTTTGATGCAAAACGGTCTCAGTATATGGAGATTAATTCAATATCAGTAAACTAATTTTTGCTAAAGGCAGCACTGCTTGTGGCTGAGGTAAACTTCCTAGCTAGTTAGCAAACACTGATGGATAAATTTGTATGTTTGTACTTCCGTGATCAAATATTAGAAAATCTCCAGAAAGACATTAAACACAAGATTAAATGGCAGATGATTCAGAAAAAGTTTGAACTTCTGTACAGACAGTTTGGTTAATATTAATGTTAGCAAACTCAAGATGTTACAGATTAGCTACTAGTGAGCATCTTGACCTGAAAAAACTTCTTGCTTTTCTTTCTTTATTGCGCTGATTTAAGTTAATAATGACAGAAATATGAAAGGTTAATCCCTTGCATCTTTTATGTTCTTTGCAATCAATAGCATAGTAAAAGTAGTGAAGACAACAGTGAAGTCAGTTTTATGTTCGGTTCTCAAAATGGCAGCCATTATACAGCGTGATGTCACATGAAGCGCTAGGATACTTCTGAATGTGTGTTTTTTTTTTTTTGTTTTTGTTTTTTTTTTCCCCCAAAACAATTTTCTGTGTATAAATATGCACATTTTGTTAGCTACGTGATCTTATGGTTTCATTCAGTGCTTGAAAATGTTACCTCGGAAATAGAAACATGAGAATAGTACCTCTTTTTTTGAAGTGCTAAACATTTGTTTTTTTCCAGAAATGGGCAGCATCGTCCTAAGATACCAACCTGATCCGAAGTAAGTGCTTGCACCATTCTAACTTTATTGCTTTCCCATAATTGACACCGGAGTCAGGACACTGAAATAGCCGAGGCATCAGGGAGGCTGCCAAGAATCTTCAGCTGTTTGTGTTTGTTTGTGTGCGAGGGAGGAAGAGAGGCAGATGCTACCACTTTTGCCTAATAAAAGTCGTCTTGTTTGTACACTAAGATCTACGCAACGTCACCCGTGCTGTTCATCAAATGGCGGGGAGGCAGATGGCGGAAAGGGACGCCGCTCCCGTCTGATAATTAGACGACTCGGGCTGACAGAGGCCACTCGCTCTGACGGTGGAGAAATAGTGTCTCGTTGTCTGTCTCGCTTAGGAATCTGTTTTACATCAGGACACTGCTTACCAGAGTGTGTGTAGGATACACTCCTCGTACACTCATGCATACTTAATATCGAACTGAACCCTAGTACACCGTCTTTATGCTCAGATTCACAGTCATGCTTTAAAGTCAGCATAAATTTAACTTTTTACTACTGGCCATAAATTGGACTATATAAAGTCAAATTCTTGTAATAGCCTTTATGCAGAGCGAAAACAGGAAGCCATTTTGAATTCAGCTGTAGAATAAGAGTTATGCGTCAGATTGCGTCAGTAGCTTCTGACTACACCAGACCATCACACATGCAGGAAATAGCACCGAGTCCTTGAGTTCAGATAATTGTGACAACTCGCTTGTGAGAGTCACTAATGGTTTGCTTCTTCCTGCTGACACTGATGTCAGCCTTCTGATTATGGTAAATCTCTGTGCAGCTATTTATATGGTGATGCATGACTTTGCTTTTGTACTATTGATATTTCTGACATGCCTCATATTAGGATCCTCCATATCTGCTGTCTCTCAAGGTGACCCTCAGGGATCAGTCCTCTGCATGTGTGTGTACACAAGTATGTTTCCTCAGCTGTTTGTATTTATTTAACTGTAGAAGTGCTGTAGCTGAAACACACAAAAATTTCAGATTTTTACTGTTTGTTTGCTAGCGACTAACGTTAGCCAGCTGAGCTAGAGATTTCCGGGCAGATCAGCAGGCACTTAAGAGTTTTTGAAGAATATAGACCACTGTTTTCTGAAATTTCATGAACTTTATAACTGTCTGGCAAAATTTGCCAAAGCGATCCAGGCTAAATGTTTCTGATTAGATCTTGTATCATTATTTACTGGTGCATGTAAATCCTCTTTTACCTTTGTTGCACAAAGGTGTTCCTCAAGGATCAGTACTCACCAGATAATTTTTATTTGCTGTACAATTTGTGTGAATCATTCTGACCTAGATCTTGCTAATTCTTTATTTTCTTCGCTAAACTCTGTTTCCTGTTTGGCTGTTGTGGATAGGTATTGTTTTCTCTCCTGTAATTGGCGTCGTCTGCTTTTTAAAAAAATATTTAACCTGATTGGCACTTGTATTTTGTGATGCAACGAAGTTTCCCTGTTAAATGGGTACAGTTTCTTTATTTTAAGGGCTTATAAGCAGCTTTTATTCTGCAACTAGTCCATTCTTTCAAGTTGGATAAAGATGATAATGAGCTTTATAAATGCTGATTTCCTCAGTTTAACCATTTGATATTATATTCTGATCCGAAACAAGTTAATTGATGAAGCGTCCATGTTGCTCAAAATAAAGAGCAGACAGAAAGCTGTACCCAGGCTGCTGGAGCATGCTGTAGGTGTGTCTATCCTGCTTGGTTAGTTAATGCTAAATTCCTGTGCGTGTTTCAGCAGGTTCTGATTAGATCGAGTTTCTCGAATGATTGAGCACCATAACGATATATTATCAGGAAAAACTCCAGCGATATTAAGAAATATGTATTAAATACGACTGAGCCCAAAACTCGAGCATTGAACATTCCTGCTGTTCTTTTGAAGCCTACAAATCAATTAAAATGCTCTACAAGACCTATAAACTCCTGCATTACCATCTCCACTACCACCTCCACCCAAAAGTGGCTAGTGATTGCTGTACACTGTAGTTTATACCTTATGCAAGGTTTTTCTTACCCCCGTATCTGAATGACGTATTATTCCTTCTCTGGTGTGGAACAGATTATTATTAGTCTATACAGAGTATTTTCATGGCTTGTATGTTCAGAGATATTCAGATTGGTTGATGCTGATGGAGAGAAGTTGTCTGTGACCGTGTGATAAGTCACAGAACTGCCATCATGCCTCGTCCCGCCCCCTTGTTTGTATGGCTCCATGCCACCGGCTGTACCTCTATCTTTCTCTTTCATTTATGCCTCATTTACATGCCTTGGTCTTAATGAACATTTATGCCCCTCAATAATTTGTTTTTCTCCTTCCTTTAGTAATCTGTTCATTTTTCTATCCCATCACCTATGATTTTCTCACACACACACAAACAATTTGTCACTCCTGGATCATTTCTCCTTTAACTTTATATTCTGTCTTCTTAATCTCCCTCCTCTCAGTGATCCCAGTGCTCCTCAGTGCCTAATAGATCTGTGTGGTTGGAGAGGAAAGACCTCCATCAGGGCTTTCGTGGCCCGGAATGAGCGTCTCCACTACCTGCGCATGGTGGGGGTGGAGGTCTTCCGTGACAAGCAGGGCAAGAAGGAGGGAGGTGCAGCAGAAGCTCAGGAAGGAGGTGAGGCAGAAGCTCAGGAAGGAGATGCGATAAAGGAGACAGAGACAGGACAAGAAGAAGGACAAGAGGACAAAGGGATGCAGAAAGAGAACTCGGACACGGAACAGAACAGATCCTCAGAATCCAAAAGTAATGGAGCGGAGGAAGCAAGCAGCACATGAGACTGGGAATTTTTGAGTTAGACTGAACTAAACTGGAAAAACTGGCAGGGGGGTGGAGGTGCTCCTGCCATCACATCAACTCTTTTTTTGTAGAAGAAACATGTATCAGGCTGTAATATAGATAAGCAGCAAGTTTCTGTGGAATTGAGACCCTGAAGTTTGGTTCTATTTTTTGTAAGCGTTGATCTGTGTGTATCTAATTAGACTGTTCAGATTTTTCTCTGTCAATGGCTTAATGTCAAACAAGCCACTACAGTGACCCAGACCATGTTTGCCAGTTTTTTTATTTTGTTTTGACCCAAAATGCATTTCATTTAACACCCATGTAAGTGTTCTATTGAATGTAAATACAACTTTTAATAAAAGCTTGAAATGTAATTGCCTGTGTCCTGATGTTAATCTCGTGTCTGCACCTCATTGCTGATATTTCCTAAGTGTTTCTTTTAATTACTGATACAAATATCTTTCCAGCGTGGTTCAGAAACGGTGCTTGCTGCTCGCTTGATTTGGCTGGTGTTTAGCTTGGCACGGCGGTCCTTCCTCAGCACCGTGACCATAGTAACTAACTCCTCGGTGTGCCGATCTATTCTGTGTTCAACAAGCCAAATAACAGCAGCAGAGAGTGGGACACAGACGAGACAGTGGCAGACAGGCCAGGCAACCCACACACACACTGTCTGTCGGGTCATGAAGGGGTTAGGGGTGTGTGTGTGTGTGTGTGTGTGTGTGTATATGTGTATATATATATAATATATACACACATAACGTGTATATAAATAAAATGTGTATATACACACACATGTATGTGTATTGCTGAAGAGAAAATGGGATGAACGTTATAATTTTTATACTTCTGTCTCTGGTTTGTCTCAGACATGAGTGGAGTTTATTTTCCTTCCACAGCAACAACAGTGCTAATTAAATCTTTCATAAAATCTCACTCCATCTCACCACCTTTTCATGAAATGTCATTCTGGTTTTCTTTCACTGCTGTCTACACCCTCGCTTTCCTTCACCCTTTCTAAAGACTAAGATGTGGGTAGAATAGATGGCAAAAACACAACATATTATTCATCAGTGAAAAGTCTCGCCCCCACATACGCTATGTCTAAGAATTTTTTTGTTTCCTTTAATAAACATCATGCACGCTTATCATGTTCTTATTTCTGGACCATAATAATAAAAAAAATACCCACGTCAGAGACGTAAGCAGTTCATCAGGAGGATGGAACATGTAAGCTGGACCTTTTTCCTTCTCCCTGGCTTCATGCACTAGACTGTACTAAGCTAGGCTAGGCCTGTTGGACATGAATACACATTAGGGATTATATAATAAAAAGGTTACGCAATGAGCGCAAGCAGAAACAGAGAGAACGTCTGCTAGGGATGATCTAGGGTTTCATGCGGGATTAGATCGCTTCTGTCTTTGGCCTGGCACGCTTAGAAAGGGATGTCTGTCCAAAATCTTCCTCTCTCTTTAATGTCAGGAACAACCTTAACAAATGCACATTAGTGTGTAGAACAGTACATTCTGCCCCTACTAAACAAATTTATGCTCGCTCCTGTTAAGATTAGCCGGAGTAAGCAATTCTGTTAGAAATGCAACTCATTAACATCCGTTCTGTGAATCGGAACAGTAAAGCCTGATTTATATTTTCGCATCCCTTTATTTATGAACACGTGAAGGGGTCATGCAGGTGAAGGTTACTAGGTGTCTGAAGTGCAACATAAACATGTCCACTAGGGGGTGAAAATGGAAAAAAGGAAAATCTGGTAATGGGTGATAAAGGAAAAAAATTTCTTGGTGCATGCCACAGTGAAAAAATAATCTAGTAGTGAATGTGATCATGAGAAAATAAAAATCTCAGAGGATGATACAATGCGGAAATCTCGTAGTGGAATTCAGTTACGAGAAAACAAAAATCTTGTAGTGGAATTTGGTTACGAGAAAACAGAAATCTCATAGTGGACATCAGTTACGAGAAAACAAAAATCTAGTAGTGGAATTCGGTTACGGGAAAACAAAAATCTCGTAGTGGAATTTGGTTACGAGTAAACAAACATCTTGTAGTGGACTTCAGTTACGAGAAAACAAAAATCTCGTAGTGGAATTCGGTTACGGGAAAACAAAAATCTCGTAGTGGAATTTGGTTATGAGTAAACAAAAATCTCGTAGTGGACTTCAGTTACGAGAAAACAAAAATTCGCGTAGTGGAATTCGGTTACTGGAAAACAAAAATCTCGTAGTGGAATTTGGTTACGAGTAAACAAAATCTCGTAGTGGACTTCAGTTACGAGAAAACAAAAATCTCGTAGTGGAATTCGGTTACGGGAAAACAAAAATCTCGTAGTGGAATTTGGTTACGAGAAAACAAAAATCTCGTAGTGGAATTCGGTTACGGGAAAACAAAAATCTCGTAGTGGAATTTGGTTACGAGTAAACAAAATCTCGTAGTGGACTTCAGTTACGGGAAAACAAAAATCTCGAAGTGGAATTTGGTTATGAGTAAACAAAAATCTCGTAGTGGAATTTGGTTATGAGTAAACAAAAATCTCATAGCGGACTTCAGTTACGAGAAAACAAAAATCTCATAGTGGAATTCGGTTACGGGAAAACAAAAATCTCAAAGTGGAATTTGGTTATGAGTAAACAAAAATCTCGTAGTGGAATTTGGTTATGAGTAAACAAAAATCTCATAGCGGACTTCAGTTACGAGAAAACAAAAAATCTCATAGTGGAATTCGGTTACGGGGAAAACAAAAATCTCGAAGTGGAATTTGGTTAGGAGAAAACGAAAATCTTGTGGAATTTGGTTACAAAAAATGGAAAAAAGGAAAATCTGGTAATGGGTGATATAGGAAAAAAATGAACAAAAATCTTGTAGTGGAATTCGGTTACTAGAAAATTAAAATCTTCTGGAATTTGGTTACAAAAATCTCGTGGTGGAATTCAGTTACAGGAAAATGAAAATCTCATAATGAAATTTGGTTATGAGAAGACTCAAATCTCGTAGTGGAATTTGGTTATGAGAAAACAAAAATTTAGTAGTGAAATTCAGTTACAGGAAAATGAAAACCTCATAATGGAAGCTGGTTGCAAGAAAACAAAAAATTACGTAGTGGATTTTGGTTAAGAGAAAACAAATTTGTGAAATTTGGTTAGAAAATTAAAATGAAAAAACATGTAATTCTTTTCTACAGTAATCGACTGCAGATGCCCTGGATAAAGATTAGACTGAAAAAAGCCGGACTATTCCTTTAAGATGAAGTGCTTAGGATGTAAGCTCATGCAGTGATGACGCTCTGAAAAGTCACTGAAAATAACGGAGGAGACGAGCATCTCATCTCTGCTCTCCACCTCTCCTTTACCTCAAGAAACCGCTAGAAACCGCTCCTCCCCTCCCTCTGCACTCTCTCTCTTTCTCTCTCTGTGTGCGTCACAGCTCGGTCTCCAGAGAGCTGCTGCAGTGTGTACTTCTGGGTCACGGTTAGCGCAACGGCACCTCCAGGTGACTGCTGATGGAGTGTGTCAATGATTGAGGGTTTGTTCCTCAAGGCCAGCTCGCTGTCTTCTGTAAAAGAAAGAAAAAATCAGTGGAATTCTCTAGCTGCCTGGCCTGAAGGTCTGGAGCATGAGTACAATGTGTGGATCAGTCATTTTTTCAGGTTTGCCAGTTAACCTGTGGTAGTGCTGTAGTTCGGCTCCCTGTCCAAACTGGGGGATTATGGGAAGGAATGAGGTGGGCTCAGGCTCTGAGAGCTGGGTGCTAATCTTTATTTAGCACATGCCTGTAGGTGTTGCCTAGTAACAGAAGCAAAGCAGTGTGATGAGGGGAGGAGGTGTGGATCTCTCCCTCTCTCTCTCCTGCTTTATGCCTTTCCTCTGTCTCCTTCTTCCTTGCTTTCTAAAAACTCTTCTTCCTCATCCGATCTTCTCTCAGACTCCAACACACCTACATATATTGTTCATATACTGTATATAAAATATACACACAGTGGCCACTTTATTAGGAATGCATGCTAGCATGCAATTATGTAATCAGTCAATCATGTGGCAGTGATGCATTGTTTAAAATAAATAAAAAAAAATCATACAGATACAGCTGAAGAGCTTCAATGTTAATGTTCACATCACACAGAATTACGGAGGAAAAAATGAGACCTCTGTGACTTGCTGCTGCCGGATGGACTGGTTTCGATCACTCATCTCAGAAATTGCTGACCTACTGGAATTTTTCTCCTGGTGTGAAAAACATACAACCTCCAGTGAGAAAAGACTCAGAAGATAAAAGCCAGACTGGGTCAAGCTGACAGGACTCAAATAATCACTCTTTACAACTTTGGTGATCAGAAAAGCATCTCAGTATGCACAACATGTCAGAACTTGACGTTTATATATGCTACAACAATAGAAGGTCACATCTGATTGCAGTCCTGTCAGTCACAAGAATCTGAGGATAAACAGGGGGATGCTGGACAATTCATGAAGGTCTCCTGGTCCTGGAGAGTGGTTTTCTGTCACTCTACATGGGAGCCATTTGTTGCCACATATTAGGTACAATTTCTAAACATTTCTTAGGAGACATTGTACTATTGCTGCCTCATAGCTCCAGGATTCCCAGTTTGATCCTAACCACCGATTTCTGTCTCTATAGAGTTTTATTTATCCTCTCTTGAAGAAAATGCAGCCTGAAAAACCTACAAAGCCGTCCATCCTAAAGATTTTCAAAAGTTACAGCTTTACCTCTGACAATGGAGACTTCTTTCTGAAAAAAAGTCCTTTATGTGAAGTGTCTACCGTACAAGTCTCCCTGTAGTCGTTACTATGGAGACAATTTAAAAACGAAACGAACCCTTGCTGGTGAAACTATTGTCCGAGTCTTGCTGCATGATCTGAGTCAAGAATTCAAGATCACTCTAGTGCAATAAAGATTTATAGTGTTATTACATTTATGCTAATGTTAATAAGTAGACCAGAGCTCACAAAAGCCCCTTCTCTCAAATAACCCTTACATATAAAAGTAAAAAAGTGATCAACATAATTATCATTACTAATGGAGGTCGTTACTGCAGGTGAAGTTTCAACACAAGGAGAGAGAAAGAGAAGAAGAATTCCTCCATTTTAATCTGAACTAGGGGTCACATTGTTGCCATGGTTTTCTCTCTTGGCTTCTGCTCTTACTCTGATTAGCACATCACCATGTACTAATGAATGTTCTGGCACTTTCTCTCATGTGCAATATCTTAAGCTATCTACAGTGAAAACCTAAAACTGGGCTTACGCTTTTTTCTTGCAAATGCATTCATCACTGCATCTGTTCGTTTAGTGAAGTTACTAGCACGCTAGAAGGTTTCCTCGTGTCATTAATTTTGTAAAAAAAGTTTGTAAAAAGCAGTCACTTGTGGAACAACATCTGAAACCTGAGTGAGTTGACAGCTTTGCAGCAGTTACTTATATTAAAAATGTAACAGGTCACTTCAGTGCAGTGGGTAATGGATAGGCTTAGTGTTTCCTATCTATTCCAGACGGCAGAATCACTCCCAGTACAATAACCAGTAGGTGTTTGGCTTTAATGATAGCAGGAACAAGTTCTGATTGACTTTCCACCCCTTTGAAACAGTATCGTTTTAAAACTAGTTTCATATTCATGGATTTTTAGTTGTCCTCTTGACCTTTTCAACAGTTTTTTTGGCTGCCAGAAGTACGGCATATGGAAATTAGATCTTAGTGACAACAGTATGACCTTACATTTGTTCTCTCTCTCTCTCTCTCTCTCTCTCTCTCTCTCTCTCTCTCTCTCTCTCTCTCCCTCCCTCCCCTCTCTCTGACACTCATATCACAGATTTTTCTCTGGTGCCATGGCCACTCGAATTACATTACGTAGGCCTGTTCAGGATATTCATTACAAGTGCCACTTTCCACATTGTGTATCTTTGACTCTCCAAAAATCAAATCAGTTGAAGCGAATCATCTTAAATGCCAATGGCTTCTGACGCAAAATTAAAAAAAAAGTGGTCCAAAGAGGTTTTATTTACACTGTGTATCCATGTCAGACTACTAAAAGGAATCAATGCTTTCTGTTTGCTGTTCTCTAATAACAGAGGTATTAATTGTTGTCCATTACTTGTTGCTCATTCAGTTGATTCCAAGCCCAAGACTTTGTGCCACATCCCTAAGGAAAGATAATAAGAGAGATGAGCAGGCAGGGTCAGAGTATTAACAACTCTTTAATCTAGTCTGTATTCCACAATGACAAGTAGCGACACCACATCACTGTCCGATTCCTGATTCTGATTAGTCAGGAGTTGATTTATTTTCTATAACAGCAGCTCTGACAATAGTTCTATATAGTTACTATAGTTACTAAGTTGTTATTATAGTTTCTATAGTAACAATTTACACAGGGATTTTTTTTTTTTTTTTTTTTTTTTTTTTTTTTTACATGTACAATGTTTTCTTTGAGAGCTCATCCAATCTTCTCTTACACTCCAACACACACCTATATTAGTCATATACTATATATAAAATATACACAGTGGCCACTTTATTAGAACACCTACTGGTATGCGATTATGTAATCAGCATGTGGCAGTGGTGCAGTGTTTAAAAAAAATCATACAGATACAGCTGAAGAGCTTTAGTTAATGTTCACATCAAACAGAATATGTGATCTCTGTGACTTGCTGGTGCCAGATGGACTGGTTTAGATCACTTATCTCAGAAACTGCTGACTTGGAATTTTCCTCCTGGTGCAAAAAACATACAACCTCCAGTGAGAGAGTCAGAGGAGAAAAGCCAGACTAGGACAAGCTGACAGGACTGAAATAATTACTCTTTACAATTGTGGTGAGCAGAAAAGCATCTCAGAATGCACAACATGTCAGTACTTGAGATGGATGAGCTACAACAGTATGAAGCTCACGTCTTATTGCAGTCCTGTCAGCCACAAGAATCTAAGGATAAATAGGGGAAGCTGGACAGTTCATGATTGATCTCCTGTGTTTTTTCCCAGTCTTTTTACACATCTTCTGATGCGTATTTAAGATTTTTGATAGGAGTCTCCAGTGTCTGTATTTTGTCCGAGAGAGAGAGAGAGAATATTATATTTACTGAATTAATATATATTCTGACACCCTACTGAAGCAATCAGGATTGTTCAGTAAAATTACACACCAAAGGACAATGATTTTTCAGTGTGAATTTCATTAGCATAATGTCTGGTCCCTGTGCGTACTGCAGAATAGAAAACGGTGTCTTTGGTGCTATGTATACACATAATATTAATACTGTAATATTCTCTCAGTCTCTCAGGTCTTAGCCTGGGATATACAGTGGAGCCTGCAGCCTGGTGGTAATTCCCTGTCTGACTCTGTGCTCTGTCCTTTCCCCCTCTAACAACAGACCATTACATAAATCACTTCATTCCTGCGGGAGAGGAAAGAGAGGAATCACCTTCAGTGTGATCTGCCTGCAAGAGACAGCAGGACAACGAGAGAGAGCGTGACACAGAGAGAGAGAGAGAGAGAGAGAGAGAGAGAGAGAGAGAGAGAGAGAGAGAGAAGAGAGAGACAGAGAGAGACAGAGAGAGAGAGAGAGAGAGAGACAGAGAGAGAGGTTAAAAGTCTGTATGCCTGCTTCCCTATTGTGTCTTCAAAAAAGGTGTCCAAAAATACATTTTGTCCTCATGTGTGCTGTGCCATAAACCATTTATAGTCAGCCACAATCTGCTACAGTCCAGTGTTGATGCAACAGCCTTGAAATATTCATGCTGCTTGTTGCAAGCTTGGCTGGAGCTGGCGAAATATGACAGAGAGAGAAAGAGAGAGAGAGAGAAA
This sequence comes from Hemibagrus guttatus, assembly GCA_033459395.1. Classification (NCBI taxonomy): domain Eukaryota; kingdom Metazoa; phylum Chordata; class Actinopteri; order Siluriformes; family Bagridae; genus Hemibagrus; species Hemibagrus guttatus. The sequence goes on from JAUCMX010000028.1 coordinate 1,634,164, forward strand.
GAGAGAGAGATGCTTACCTAATCAGCCAGCCATAAACCCAGGCCTATGCAAAACATTCATTTTTTCCTTTCCTCTTTGTCTCTGCTGCAGCATAATAGGACATTAGACTACTGCTCCTGTTTTTCTCTCTCATATTCATATATATATATATATATATATATATTATATATATATATATACACACACACACCATATGGTATGTCTCTGTTTAGATTTTTTTTTTTTAAAAAACACTGCATTTTGTTCCTTTTATACCTCAGAGGTTTACCAGTTATTACAATTTTTATTCATTAATAAACCATGTCGCATTTTTTATCTGTTTAATTTCTGCAACACAAGTTAGTTCCTTACCTTACAGCAGCCAGAAACGCTCTGTTCCTCACTTTCTCTTGAAGCAAGTAAGATGCAAAACACAGCATGCTCCTTTTCTTTCCTGTGGTGAAATAATTCTTAAAAAAAAAACAAACCTTACAGCTTATGAAAGTTCATATGATATTTTTTTCACATATAGCTAATCATTTTTTTTTTTAACAACATGGTAAAGTCTTAAAGCATGACCTTTCATGAATATTCATAATTTCATCCATTTCTATACACATTTCTGTTCTGACGTATTTGGGATGCGCATTAATATTAAACAGGTTTGTTGTGACTGAAGTGACTGAAGAACTTAGCGCCTTAGTGACGTTGTTATCGTTTTTAAATGAAGATGATGAATATGTATCAGAGAGAACATAACATCTGAGATAAAGCACTGGCTCCTCTTGCTCTTTCTCATGCCATGCCATCCTTCACAGCCTGGCCACGGCTGAAGGGTCAGCCAGAAATCAACCCTACACTGCACGCCAACGCTGCAAATCAAATCAGCACCACCCTGGGCCATTCATACGCAAAACACGCCTGCTGCCTTATCAGAGCTGGTTTTGTTTGGTTTTGTCCTGTTTCGTTTCGTCTGGTTGGAGAAGAAAAAACGTTCAGTGGATGAGCAGATAGGAGGGAAGTGCATTATTTACTGCTGTCTTGGCGCCCGGTGTTGTTTGTTTACTCCTTTCACTTGATGCGTCTTGGCATGATATCTGAGCACAGCACACAATATTCCCCACCAGGGCACAAATTCTCTTTATATCCCACAGCAAACGGGCCTATTTCTTTCTGCCTTTGATGATAAAATGACATTTTTATTTCCCATTTGTGTAAGAGAGCATAAGCATACACAAACATGCACTTTCTCTTTCTTTATTTTAGACAATGCTCGATGGGGATTAAAAGGTTAATGCTGTTCTTCCAACCAGCACACCCTTGTCTATTAAATTACAATTTTCCCCTAGCACAGCAGAGATCTTTTGGCAGCTAGCAAGTTAATGCCCATCCCTGACTTGTTCTCTCCTTGTGCAGGGCATCAACAGAACCTGGTTTGTGCTCTGGGATCAATTAGGAGGCTTTCTGCCAATGAAGCTGGTCCAACTCATAGTGAACTCCTCAACATGGAGATATAGTGTATATAAGACCTTTTATAAATTTATATGCAGAAAGTTGGGTGTATTCAGACTCGGCTTAAGTTGATTTATTAAAATCACCTTGGGAATTTTCCACTTGAGTTTTTTTCTTCAAAAAGCATACAGACCAAAGGCTTTAAACACAAGCGCTGGCATTTAAAATTGAAATTGACTGAATAGACTGAGGAAAGGTGGACTGAAAGAGCAGATCTTCTTTCCTGTCAAAAGGAATACTATTTAAAGAGATTTAATAAATTTAACATTGGCCTCAGTTAACTTTACATGTCATTACAGGTGTTTTTTCTTGTTGTTGTTTGTGTTTATTTACAGCCCTAATTTTCAGTGAGACATATTGCGATTACTTCAAACTGTCAGACTTCTTCTAGACTTCTAGCTTAACACAGCTCTTTACTTGAACTGATAATCCACAGAAAATTCACATATAAACTTTGTGAAAGTAAAGTAAACTAAAGTAAACTTCAGCCTTTAGTTACACCGATCAGGCATAACATTATGAGCAGTGACAGGTGAAGTGAATAAGACTGATTATCTCCTCATCATGGCACCTGTTAGTGGGTGGGATATATTAGGCAGCAAGTGAACATTTTGTCGTCAAAGTTGATGTGTTAGAAGCAGGAAAAATGGGCAAGCGTAAGGATATGAGCAAGTTTGATGAAGGGCCAAACTGTGATGGCTAGACCACTGGATCAGAACATCTCCAAAACTGCAGCTCTTGTGGGGTGTTCCCGGTCTGCAGTGGTCAGTATCTATCAAAAGTAGTCCAAGGAAGGAACAGTGGTGAACCGGCGACAGGGTCATGGGTGGCCAAGGCTCATTGATGCACGTGGGGAGTGTAGGCTGACCCGTGTGATCCGATCCAACAGACGAGCTACTGTTGCTCAAATTGCTGAAGAAGTTAATGCTGCTTCTGACAGAAAGGTGTCAGAATACACAGTGCATGACGGGTCAGGGCTGTTTTGGCAGCAAAAGGGAGACCAACACGATATTAAGCAGGTGGTCATAATGTTATGTCTGGTCGGTGCATGTTTGAGGTCTGAATTTTCACTTAGAGCTCTTAAACTCATCTCTGAGTAAAACTCGTAGTGAATTCTGAGGCTACTTTGTGTCACTGTTTTGTCTCACAATAGTGCTTATTATCTAGCAGCAGTTTTTCTTTCTTTATCTTCAAGCTGTTCTAATACACTTGAAGAGTAGCTACTTGCAAAATGGATTCTGTGAATCAACCAACATTTTAGTTCAGAAGCCTTTCTGTTGAACAGGAACACGCTGTACTAAACAGATCTTGTGATGAAACCAAGGCAAACACCTGCGCTGTTCTCTGATATTTAAAAAAAAAAGGCAAAAACATATCAAATAAATTATTAAGGAGCTTCAGCACCTGGATGAAAGCAGAAAGGAGAGCCAGCTCCAGGTCACTAGGAGTATATGAGTTTAAACAACGTATTAATGCATAAGAAAAAGTGCATTACTACCCAAAAGTTAATACAATTTAGTCAGCATCATTAACGCTAATCTTATTAACTAGACTGACCTTTTCAAAGCTGCGCCCACTGAAATATCATTATTTTAAATTTGTGACTTGAATTTTAGAATGAGGCTCATTTCTTCCATATTAATTCTTAATATCACTATATTGCCTTCCTGCTAAATGCCTCTTTTTTCACCTCTTATATGATTTCATTAACTTTTGAGTAAAGAGTGAAGCTAAGTAACATTACGAGCTAATTAACATTAGCCTGCGAGTTGAAAACATTGACGATAACAAGAAACCTACGACATTAGCAGCGAGTAGTTCACTTATTCTTATTATTTACATAATCCTTACTTTTCAAAGAAAGTAAGAAGGACTAATTTCTTATAAAAGATCTTCTTCTTGCATTAAATAATCAGTTAATTAATTTAATAAGTTAAAAAGTATTAAATAAGTATTAAAAAATAATAACTAATGTACCCTGCTAGGTACCTAGGCTAGCTAACAAAGGCTAGCTAGCAAGTGACATATACAGCCTCTTAGCTACCGCACTAGTCTGAGTGATGGTGATTAGAAGCCATGGATTACTATATCATATATTTTAGCAAAAAATAAAAAAGACTATGTTTTAGAAAAGTGAACTGATTAGCATGTTACATGACGATGCACAGAAGAAGCGCTAGCTTGTGTTATTTTACACACACACACACACACACACACACACACAGCTACAAGACAACTAGTTCATATTAAGTGACCATAAGAACAATACTTAAATCCAGTATTTAAAGTATTGTATAACCGATTAGCAACACAACAGTGCTGTATACTGGCCGGTGCTGAGTGACAGGAGTGAAGAAGAACAACACAAACACAAGCACAAAGAGAGATGCAGGTTTGAATAAGCCTACAGCATTTATTGCACATTCCTGTTTGGTTTTGCTCCCATCGTGTCCTGTGATGTTGCTTGTGCAGTCTTGAAAATATCATTCGTCCCTCAGTTTATTCTTCCTCGCTGGAGCCTGAGATCACTAAACACAATCAGGCGCTTATTTCGACTCAGGTACAGATCATTCTGCTTTTTTTTCCCCCACTTTTTTTTTTTTTTTTTTTTTTTTTAATCAGTGACAATACCTGCAACATGCTTCCGAATCATCATTTTGGCAAACCACAAATAAATTAAAACACAAAACATTCATAACACAATCTGACATTTTAGACATTAATGAAAACAAAACAATAAAAGAAAAGAAACGGACAACAGGAACATTTTTTTTTTTCACATTTTCTCCATAGTTTTCTGTCTTTTTCTCTAAAAAATAGCTAGCTAACAACCACAGACCACATGCAGATATAATACAATAGAGTCATCTCACTTGTTTGGACATTTAACTCGGTTAGTGTCTGCAATCTACCAGTCTAGGCTATATCACAAAAGTATGCTCTTTAAGCCGGCAAACATCCACGTTCGTGATATCGTGATAATTAATTCGTTGTTTATAGTATCTCCTCTCGCTAAATCCGTAAGGAATACACACACGAACACTTTTTCGAAGGACTGTCCAAACAGAGACTGGAGAAGACCAAGAGCGTGATGAGATCTTGTTTTGTACTAGATGGAAAAGGCTGGAATAAGTCATGACACAAGCAGCGTAATGAGGCTTTTAATCCCTGCTGTGATGCACACATCATCAAATAAAATCCACAAATCCACAAATGCTTGTGGCAACTGAGATTTGATTATAATAACTCAATTAAAGGCAATTAGAACTTGTGTTTGCCTTTAAGCACTTGTTGTACGTCCCTTTTTTGTTCAATGAATGATGCTGAAAAAAGAGTTCTGTGTAATGATCAACACAGGTGATCTTTTCAAACCTGCTCTTAACACTTCGTTTCTGCCTCTCAATCCTCGAGGATTGCCGTGACATGAAAACACAGGCCTGGGCTCAGATCATGCCTTGACATGACGGACCTGAACTGAATCTTTTTTTTGAGAGCCTGTGTGCACTCTGGGAAACGTTTTCTGAGTCATGTGCCGAACCTGCATCCTCCTGCCTGAAAGGGCATCGTCAAGCTCTGAGTGCCTAGAATTTCACTGCTTTCCTTTTTTTGTCAAATGTCATGTTAATTAGCAGCTTCCCTTATGACATTTAATGTCTCCTGAGGCACCGGAGGCTGTAATCAGGGTTTCTGCTGTGAAGTGTGCAGTCACATAAACCAGGAAGTGCGAGGTGTAGAGATGCTTCCACTCTCGATTCATCATGGAACATGTTCTAAAGGAAAACTCCACCCTCAAACATCTTTAATATGTTTATATTGAAATGTCTTCATTGATTGCCATGCTGTGTTTTTATTATTCTTGTAAGAACCTGCTGTGAAATGTTAATATCTCCATAATATCCATAATCTCAGATATAAGGAGCCGACTCTCAGGTTTTGCTGTGAGCATAAAAGAGCAAAAGTCATGAGATAAATGATTGATAAATCCAGGACATTAGCAGAGCTACACAGCGTAGAGCTATATAACAGCTCGACTAGCTAGCAATCTACAAGAAGTGTGGAAGCTGATCAGTTTGAGCAGAGTGTACTGATGAAAGCGATAGACAGATCATCACTCTCTTTCTTTCTCTTAGAGAGAAATGAAGTGAGGATTAAAGCTGCCCCTTGACTAAAGCTTGTACCTCAGTGTTTCTGACCTTCTGAACGTTAACTCAGAATTCCTACCCGGAACGCCGGGAAGTATAAAGTTCGCTGTTTTGAGGAGATAATTTTACATCACTCATATCACTAATGTTACCTAAAGACTAACACATAGACGTCCATGTTTCTCCCCAATTTGTAGCTCCAAAAGTTACACAATTCCGATTGCACAATTACTTTCCATTCCAATGCAGCACAATCCCAAATGTCAGCAGGTAGCTGAATAGCATTGTGGGTAATGAAGGAAATCGTTAACCAAACTGAAAAAAATAGACCAATATGACCATGAAAGATGTTCAGCTTTAACAAACCATTAATTTCATTCCAAAATAAATTGTGGTTTCCGTTCAATTCTAAATATTAAAACTCAAGGGTGGAGTTTTCCTTTAAATCAGGTACTTAAAGGCGCTTACTAAAGACTCACTGTGTTCAGGATTAACACTGATATTTGGAGAAGCAGTCAATAAATACCAATACACACTGCTGAACAAACAGCTCGTCCTTTTCAGTCCATTTTTAATTAGCCTTTTATTATCAGTCTGCAGTTATAAAAAATAATAATAGTCAATGCAGACTGAGCATTTGAATGTGATTGAAGCTGAGGCCTGAGTCATTAGACATTTCGCTGCCTGTGCACTGAGAAATGAAGGAAGTCATTGGACAGGATCTGGGGCATGTCTCACTGTACGCATGACTGCAGACAGGTACATTCATTCTCCGACTTTATTTTTCGTCTCACTGAGAAAAATCAGATGCTAATCAGATTCTGGCTTCTCCGAGGTCGGTAAATGTATCATGAAAGGCTCATGCACGTTCCTGCTGCGTATACACCGCACGCACACGTTCATGCTCTGAGACTCTGACATTCAGTTCTGCCATCTGGTATCAACATCATCAAAGCACGATGCTTCTGGTCTTCTCCAAGAAAATAAAATGTAATAATACTAATGATAATGATTAGCAAGAATGGTTCACGACCACTCTTTAATCTTTACAGTACCTCTGCATAAGCAACGAGTGTTTTTTTAATCATCTCCACGAGAAATCAATCACCAGCTATGCAACACAGTGATGTCTAAATTTAGCCACGCGCATAGAGAGAGAGAAAGAGAGAGAGAGAGGAGGAGGAGGAGAGAGAGAGAGAGAGAGAGAGAGAGAGAGAGAAAGCGAGAGCACAGCTCCACATAAGTTACAATCAATCTTCATGTTGTATTGAAAAAAAGGTAGCACAGTCGAAAAAGAACAGACAAAACTGAACCTCAAATGTACTGCACCCCTCTGCCTTGCTATTAAATATCAATCAGTTACAATGCGTGTAAATGAAAAAAAAAAAACGTCTGATGGTGTTCAGTGCAATGTGTCTTCATCTCTAAAACTGTAAAGAGAAAATAGAAGAAGAAGAAGCAGCAGAAGAAGAAGAAGAAGAAGAAGAAGAAGAAGAAGAAGAAGAAGAAGAAGAAGAAGAAGAAGAAGAAGAAGAAGAAGAAGAAGAAGAAGAAGAAGAAGAAGAAGAAGAGATAAAGGAGGAAGGGACTGACATGAACACACTGATAAACACAGAGAGGTATCGAGTGAGCAAGAGGTACAGAGTCAGAGTGAGGGTTGGGGTCTGTCCCGATTACTTTCCCCAGGGTTTCATTCACTTCCTTTTAGCCAAACATGCTAGTAGTATCCATCCATCGTTTAGAAATGTGATGTCACGGCGAGCGAGTGGTCCATGGCACCGTAGTGAGGAATGGCAGACGACCGAATGAAGAGCCATCGACACACAGTGTGAGATGATACCTCATTTTTTTCTTTTTTTTTTTTTAAACAAAAGAATGTTTGGAGGTGAGAAACTGGAGAAAGCTGCGTGGAGAGGGGAAAGGGGATGATGTGGAGACAGAGAGCGCCTCAGCCGTCAGAAACGGGAGGAGAAACCCAGCCGTACTTCTCGTGGGTCTTCACGAGACTCTTGAACGTGGCTTCAGCTTCCTTGCGACTGAAGGCTTTCTTGGACTTTCCCGCTTTCCTGCAGATCCGACCCTAGAGATTGAGAAAAAAAAAACAACAATGACAAACAACTCAAAAGCTGCTTACAAACCACAGATTTAATAATGAAACTGGACAGGAACAGACAAGGGTTGTTGATTTTACAGAAAGTGTAACCTCTTTGATGGAAAGGTGAGTTTGAGGTGTGATTTAGAGAAGGAAAAAAAACCTACTGGTTTTTATACTAAATGTTCATTCTATTATAAGACGAATACAAAGCAATCTTTGCTCCACCCACCAGCCTGCTCTAACCTATCATACGACAGCTATCAGCAGGCGAGGGTGAAGCTGACACGTGCTTTCATTAAGACACATGAGTGTTAGCCCCTGCATGCTGTAGTCACAGGTAACACACTCCGAGAAAAGTGCTATCCGCCCACTTCCACATACACAAACACATACACAGATGTCCAGGATTATTCAGGGCTGCTCTGACTGACCAGTGAGGGACAGCATGCCATCTTTCCTACCCAAAGAGAACAACCAATTTTTGCTCTTTTGGCTTTTTGACACTTTTTGAATGTGATCTCCTAATGACTGGGTGAATACTTCTCCTTTGTGCCACTCCAGAGCCAAAAAATAACACGAGATGCTGTACACAAAAACAACAAACACACACATCCAGTCTGAAACACACTGAATCTCCTGGATTTTTAGTTCAAATCTGCTCAGGTAGAAGGAGCTGGATTAGGTCAGATTCCACCTGATAAGACAGAAATACAGACATAATACTTTTTCATTTCTATGACACACAATATGCCAATTGCTAGAAAAAAACAGTGATATGTATTTTATTATTATTTATTAATAAATTTGTGTTTATTTGTGCTTACTAGTAATATGCGCTTATTTATTATTAATATTATTATTTATTTAACTACATTTTTTGGGGAGACACAATTTTAAAGATTACTTTTTAACTTTAAAGTAGCTGCTTTCAGGCTTTGTAGTTGTTATTAGACTACAGTGCTGCTGAATTCTCGAATCTGATTGGTCAAAATGTGCCACATCATTTGCAAATCATTCGTTTTTGTAGTTTCATTTTTTAAGTACTCATTCTAATACATTACTGTTTCCATAGTAACCTAGCTAACCTGACTCAAACCTGCACTCGTAAAAAAAAAAAAAAAAAAAAAAGGTTATATAATTGTTGATATGAGTCATTTTTAAAGTAGTAGCCTAATCTCCTGTAAGTAAAAACCTAAAATTAATTTATTTCACAGCCGTTACACAACATTACAAGTAACTAGAAAGTGATACAAAGTATGCTGTTGTGGCATAAAAGGAATAAAACATATCCCATGCTGTAATTATGTACCTAAAACAGCATCTTCTTGAAGTGTATTTAATAACATTTCGAACAAGCACAGTGTATTATGATTTAATTTATTGCAGTATGAATATTACATCATCACCTCGTCCAATCCTACTGCTCTCTTCTCTGTTTAAACAAGCTGTCCAAACAGACTCTGTGTGGCTAAGTATCTGCAAATGTAGCAGCGGAGATCGGCTACCTATTAAACAGAGCAGCACCGTCATGGAGAACAGCTAATGATCCTGAGTAAACTAATCTGAAGCCACTGGCCCCTTTTAACACCTGACTTGAATGAGCGCTGAAGCAAAACACCGCTCTCGGCTTTCAGCTGCTACACTCGCTGTCGCTTACAGTAGCTTTACACGTCTATTTACAGACATCAGATTCACAAAGTTACTGAGGATTCCTCTGGAATGTGTTTAAGGACCTTAGAGAAGGCGATGAGAAGCAAATAGTACGTGCACAGGTCCTGCTGATCATTTGGAGAGTTTTGCATAGAAAGCAAAGGTGTAATCCTAAGCGCTGGTGTATCGCGTTAATCTGAGCCTGATGTAATAGAGACAAAGTGGTGTAAGAGCAAAGCCAGTGGAAAATGTGACCCTGTTCTCGATCATTTATTAAGAAAAGACAACATAATGAAGAGTAATGATTTCACTTGGCAGTGATTAGAGAGTTACATGTTAATGTATGCACCTTCTGGTGTGTGAAATATTTAATACAAGTCGCTGCTCTGACCCACATTCTGTAGACGTATGGAGAATTTTAGATTAGGTTTACAGATTTTTTTATAGCAATCGTTTGTAAACAGTTCTAGAGATGGAATTGCTTGTAGTGTAACATACAGCAACATAAAGTAATACGATAACACCAAGTTACCATGACAACAGTCAATACCTAGTAGGGGTCTAAATCTCACACTTCCACATGATACTAGGTAATAGATTCAGAGTCTTCTTATGGTAATGATTCAATATTTCATGATAACAGTGAAACAATCATTAATACAATCATTGGCCATCGCTGCAAAACACCTGACTGTTAAACCCCACATAGTGAGAGATGCTATTATGCTGGTTGTAACTAAAAGCTAAACAGACTGCATCCTTGGACTTTCATTTAAAAAATATCTGTTGAACATCACTTCTCAAATCTGGACATGTTCCTGGAATAACCACATTATTTTTGACCAACCTGTGATGTCATCACTGTGCGCCCTGATCCTCAAACGGCAAATGAGAACTTTTAATAGTTTGTGTTCACAGCTAGCTTTGAATCTTCCCTTCAACACAATTTATTGAAAATATCGGAGCTGTTTTGTTGTTAATTTTAATTTAAAAACTATTTACAATGCTGAATTTTCATTAGCAACCTAGCTATGCATACAAACTTACATATTGTTACTAAGCTTTATGTTTCCCATCTTGTCCTCACTGCAGATCTGCACAATTTCATGTCTGAACTAGATCAAATGTAGATCAACTTGGATGACATTAGACTTATTGTTGATTCAAGAAACGTGTTCTGCTTGATGACATGGCAATTATATGGCAGCAATGTTTATAACAGTCTTTTCAATCAAGCAAAAGTATATGAAATAAATAGATTTGACACACACAAACACACATCCCTGTGACATGGCAGCGATGAGATGTACGAGGCTTGGGGTTGGCTCTGTGCCAGCGCTAATGCGGGAGGCTACATTGCTATTTCTGTGAGCCGTCTATGTACAACAACCCGAACGTCTCGTACAGAAAAGTCATGGTTCCCCTGCCTGGGTTTGTCTACGGGTTGAATTAGATCAAATTTCTTGCTTAGTGTTCCAGATAATGCATATAATCGACTAACATCTGCATCTGAATGGCAGCAGTTTCCATTTAATCAATCTGTTTAACCATTAACGATCAGTTTATGTCTATAAATAAGATGATTTGAAGTGGTTACATTTTGACCAGAGCCATGTACCATGAACAGATCTGATACAGAACTTCAAAAGGAGAATAAACCTATACTTTCCAGTCCTGGCATCTTTAAACATAGTGTTTTCCTCAATCGGAAATCAGGAATTCATTTTTAAAGGTTAATTTTTTTTTATGACTGGAATTAGACTTACCACATATTTATGTTTTACTGTTAACCCAGTGAGTTTTTCTTTAAAAGCTTTTACCCTCAGAGTCTTTAATAACGCACTCATTTCCAGTTTCATTAGGACTTCAGAGTGAGCAGTTAAAAAGTTGTGCAGCAATTTAGGTTTTATTATTTTAATTGCTATTCTTTATCATTTTGTTTGGTAATAATAATGATTAAGGAATAATATTAAAACATAAACATATTAATCTAGAGTTGTTGAAGGGGTTATTTTGTAATCTTATAAATGCACACTGCGTCCTCTTAATGCACACTTAATAATAATAACCTGACTGAAGATAAATATTAAAAATGCTAAAAATTATGCATTTTTCTTCATAAACGACTAGGTATGTGATACACGTCATAAGAAGCACGTAGGGGTGTGTTTGTGTGTGTGTGTGTGTGTGTGTGTGGCAATGTGGCAGTGTGTGATGTGACTCTCAGGGTCGTACCCATGCCAGCTCTGATATAAGAGACAGAAATAGCTCACTCTCGCTACAGGCTCTCGGAGTGTAATGGCCCAGAAGTAACTCCGCGCACTCACTTGAGAGGAGACGATCCCGATTCGGCTCACAAAAGCCTGTGATTTTTGGATTAAAGGGGTCTAACTAAACGCTAATTAAGCCACACTGCACTCCATCTTGCCAAGGAAGTGGAGAAAGTGAATAGTGGGAACGGGTCTGTCCACGGCGCATGTCCTGCAGCACCACTGGTGTCAGTTCAGCATTAGTTCAGTTTGTATCGAGCAGCTCACAGTAAACCCAGACGGGTAATCCTCTGAATGAAGATCAGTCGATGCGTAGAGTTGCATTGTGGGAAGCTGCAGTTGTTATATAACCTACATCAAGGGATTTCAGTAATACTGCTTATGCCACAACGCTACTGAAATCTGATTGGTCAGAATTCAGTTCTGAGGGTCATTCTGGCTGCAAGGTTAACACATTAACATGTTAGTGTTTCCATAATAACAGCTGAGGCAGGGATTTTGTGTGGATGTGGACACACCACAGAATCTAAACCTGATAGGTAAAAATAGAAAAAAGGTGTTCTAGTTCTAATAAAGATGTATAGTCTTTAGCATAGTTTTCTGTAAGGAAGGGTTTTTTTGGAAGGAGTGTCAAGAAAGTCTTCAGGATGGGTTTTTGCTTTCTGGTTTCTTGGTTCAAGAAAGAAAATCAGACAGGCTGGTGAGGAAACAATGTTTATAGCTACTATAACCTAAATGATCAGAGGAACTGACTTGTCTCCTGGGCGTTTGAAGCCTCAGTTATACTCGATGCATGACTTTCCATGAGTGGCATTTGTCACACATTTGCCTGCATAGATTATTTGCACCAGCAGGATCAAAAGAGACATCCACCGGATGGCATGTCAGAGCCGAAAACATCTCTGTTTTTCTGGCTTCCAAGAAACATTTCTGCTACCATTGTGATTGTTGTCATGATCTGTGTCCCAAATCTAGAAAATCCAGCTTTGCAGATTAGAACTTTCTGTAGGCTTGAAGGCTACGTGAGGGGTTTGTTTAGTCTGGACATGGTGTGACATGGTGCTTTAGTGCCCCTGCTGTTTATATCGTAGGAATGTGTACAAGCTACGCTCCAAATGGCCAGAACATATGAGTGGCAACCATCTTATATGTATTTCATCATTGACAACTTCTTATTCTTCTCATTTATATAACACATCATCATCAAGATATTGAGCATACGTCTGCTCTTGACCTGACACTGTCAAATCTGCGTCATCAGTGAACAGGGCCAAGAAACACACACAGCAGACCTTTCTGATGGAAGAGGTACAAGTTTGTTTTTCCCAAAACAACACAGAAAAACAGTATTTTCAGCTTTTCAGCCCAAATCCCAAGCAATAATGTTTCACGTTCCATCTAGGCTAAGTGCAGGAACTACACGGTGGAAATCAAAGCAACGGCGCTGTCTTTCAAGTGAACATAAGACCAAGGACGACTTTATGTTTTGGAATTCTATCACTGCTGTTTTCTCTGAACATCAAACAAGCTCATTTGTGCAGCGCAGAAATGAAATTCCCTATTAAAGCTTCAGCCTCTACAGCAACCAATCATACTCATCAAAACGTATCCCAAAGCCTTAAAGCCACAGAGGACTCCAGCCAAATAATCATTATTAATAATCATGCTCAGCTATCGCAGCAGTTTTTCGTGATTCATTTAAAATAATGAAGCAACAAATTATACAAATAAAAGCCTACAAATACAGGGTAAGCTCTATTCTAGACACAGTTGTATAATAATTGTAAATAATGTCTGCAGAAGAAGGTCATTTAAAAATAAATAAATAAATAAATAAGCACATTATTATCCTATTATCCATGATAAAAATGCAGTGCCATATCTCTGTTTTAGCTCCTCCAGGACTATGTTGTGTCAGCACTGTCTTGATTGGTAATTGTCCTTGAATGCTTCAGGCAACGAAGGCGAGAGGCCATGCGCTATAAATTTGGCATGCTAAAGCATTTTTAGACACCTTGAAAGAAAGACATCTGTGAGGTTAGTCAGCGTCTTTCCCCTGCTACAGTGTCTTTTCATGGACCTTCCAAAGTGCCAGGCACATGCTTTGCAAACGTCAGTGCAGAGCAAATCCTCCATCGACAAGCCAAACTATAGTATTAAAGCTGCAGTGTGTGACATACTGAGGCCTTTCTGGTCGAAATATGTTTGCAAGTAACATGTGGAAGGACATCACACAGCATCAGTGATGTGCTCTGCATGCCTAAGGTGATGTTTGCAAATACATATGCATGACAAATTCCAGCACTCAGAAATATTGGGTCAGAAATCTGTTTGTAAGATATGACAAAGCATATTTGTGGATTATGTTTGATGTATGAGTCTAAAAAAACTTCAAATCAATCCTGACTGCTATGACTTTTTAGGCTTCACACACACACACACACACACACACACACACACACACACACACACACACACAAAGTGCAGAATGTTTTCACTCAACAACTTCTTTCGTTTTGTAACAAAAAAATTACCTACTGCAGCTTTAAGTCCATGTGTTGTGCATTCACAGTTCATGTGAAGAAGAAGACCAAGGATGTTTAGAATGTAAGGAAATAAGGAATAATATAAAAATGTATCCGCATTAACATTTAATTTTTTTTTCTTCACAGTTTATTTCCTACCTGTTGGGACTAAAGGAGACTTTTGTGAGACACACAGTATAAACAATACAAAGCATGTCGTCTATCAAGGTCATTCCGGTCACTCAGCAGTGGACAAAAGTGATTTAATCATGAAGATGTTTCATCACTCATTTGGATTAAACCAATGAAAGCTGGAAAGGAAGTGAAATGTGTAAACCCTTGACTCGGCAATATGGCCTCTCTTTGTGTCCTTAAGCAAGACAGATGGCGTAAATAAGCTTGTGGTCTCTAAACCCATAAAACATGGAGCTTTCACCTTCTAGGAACAATGGATGCTTTACCTTGTCTCTGGGGTGGTACCATCAAGGGAACTTCTTTTTGGAAAGGTTCAAGAAATGCTTTCAGAGTAACACTACATCAATGGTCCTTAACGTCCAATTATGTACCTTAAATTATTTTTATAGACGTGTCCTTGATGTTGCCATGGTGCAGCCTGGTGCCATTATTTCTTTTAATGTACACCTACATTTCTGATGCATGATCACACCTGTGCACAAAAAATCCTCTAAAAGCAGATGGTATAAACAATGTGTACTCTCTATCCTGATAAAGCCAAGGCACGCTCTGTCCTCATCTTAGAAACAGATGGCATAAACAATACAATTCTGTACTCCCATGAATCCAAAGCAGTGCATCATGTGACAGAGGAAGAAAAAAACATGACAGAACACTCATGAACTTGGGATATCTTCTCATTAGTGTTGTCAATGACTTTGTCAGGAGACTTTGTGACTTTTTAGACCCCTCTATTTGAGCACTCGATACAGCTCTCCAGCTCACATGCTTTGTTATACTAGAGCAGGTTTACTCGACTGACCAGGTTTACTCGGCTTAGCATTCGCCCAATGCCCAATCTCTGTTTACCATTGCTCCTAACGACCAATCACTGATCACCATTGTTTCAAACGACCAATCACTGATCACCACTATTCCCAACAACCAAGCACTGATTACCATCATTCCCAATAACCAATCATTGACTATCATTGTTCCTAACAATCAATCACTGTCTGCTGCTATTTTAAGCTCTCTTCTTGATACTTATTAATAAACTAATTTTTACGCAAGTTTCTTCATGTCTATTTTTGGACTGTTCACAATCACAGCTAACATTCCGGATATAAATCACAGTATTCTGTATTATATTCTGTTCTGCTGTCCATTCTGAATGTCTTAAGAAAATCTTCCTTTTTCTTTTTAACGTTTAAATATGCAAATAATCACAACGTCCAATTAAATATGCAAATTAGTCAGTTGCGTCATCTTTTTTTTTTTTTGAGCACTCATTAGTGACTCTTTCCCCCTGAAAGGTCTTGTACAGCCCTGCTTCTCACCTGTCCTTTGACGAGGCTGGCGGCGAACTGCCTCATCACGGCCTCCACGGTGTAGGCGCTGGACCAGCCGCGCGGCGTCAGCAGCTCCATGCATATGGCTCCTCCGTCCAGCACGTAGCCGTTCTCCAGCCTCGGCGTGAGTACGCGCACGAACGGCGGCGAGAACGGGAAGTTGTCGGGGAAGGAGATGTTCAGCAGGATGTACTCGGTGTTGGTCTCCTTCATGTCCTGCCACAGCGCCGAGTCCTTGTCCACCTGGTGCAGCTTGACGTTCCAGTCGTACAGGTTGTCGTCGGCGAGCTCCACCGTGATGAAGTCGTCTCCCAGGCGCCGGATCTCCTGCAGCTCCTTCATCAGGCGCCGCGTCCTCACCTGCGCGCAGTGCTGCCTGTTGGGCGCCAGCGGTGGCACGGAGGAGCTTGTGCTCGACTTGGCGCTTCCCGTCTGCTGCTTCTCCTTCGTCTCCTTGCTCGGTTTGTCCTTCGCAGGAGCTTTGTCTTTGGCGGAGACGTCCGAGCGCTTGGCCTTGATTTCCGGGGTGCTCAGGATGTTCGTCTCGTTTTGGTGACAGTGCTTGGTGCTGTTTTTCTGATTCCCTTGCTTAGTCCCTTTCGGATGGTGCTTGGGGTCTTCTGTGTCTCGGTCGTGCAAGCGGATCAGACCGATCTTTCGCAGAAGAGTGGCCATCGCGCTGTCCTTTTCGGGGGGGAAAAAAGGAAAGGGGGGATTCCGCAGCTCTCCCGATGGTTACGTGATGGTGACCACAATGCACCAGGATTTGTTCTCACTGCAGGCACAGGAGATGATGAAGAGGAGGATGGTGATGAGGGTGAGGATGAGGATGAGGATGATGACCGCTGGGCGCCTGAGAGCAGCCCGCTTTCAGTGCATCATCCCACAGAGCTGAAATCAAACACAAGATTAGTGAATATAGAGGTGGATTTTAGATCTGGACATTTAAACCCGGTGTGTCAGTGAATACGCGGTCATTATGGCTGCAGCAGCCTGCGGACCTTTTCATTGTCTATTACAGCGCACAACACCAGCATTAATCAAAAGCGTCGATTACTTACCCTGTTGTTATTATTACCTCGATGCCTCACCCTTCAAAACAGATCCAGTCACCCCTTGCTTAATCCAGATCTGATCTGCTCTGATCGAGCTTAAGCCTTTAACGCAGATCTGTAATGTCCCTTGCAGTAAACCAGTTCGGCAAGCCCCCTCTCTCTCTCTCTCTCTCTCTCTCCTCTCCCTCTCTCTCTCTCTCTCTCTCCCACACACACACATACACACACACGTACACTCGTAAACGCACCAGCACTGCCCGACTGCACGTTTGTACCTGGACGGAATGAATAATCAAGTGTGGGGTACGAAATGTGAAGGCTGGGAGGAGGGTCGGGCTTCCAGTGCATCAGCTGTCCTGGTTGCATCCCAATCCACTTCGAATTCGACACGTAGTGCACTATGTAGGTTGCATACCTTATTATGTCGTGTATTACGTAGTTCTCATGTGTAGGGAATGGGGTTATATTTGGAATTGTCACAGCCTTTCTTTCAGTCTTGGTTAAATTTGGCGAGTACTTGGCGTCATTTAAATTCCTAAATCCCTTAGGTTTCATTTAAACTTTTGTTTATATTTGGGTTCATGTTTGTGTTGTAAATATAGACCGTTTTTGATGAACGTATAATTCATTACCATGAATGGTGTGTGTTCTGTTCACCGTTCTATTCTGTGTTATTTGCAAATGATAAATTATTGTTAAAAAAGAGCCCGGTGCTCATTGTTTGCTTTTTTTTTTTTTATGACGACACTTTGCAGCATTTGAGACGCTTTACGTTAACCCTGTTGCCGTTACTATGACAACTCACAGTTCCGGTCCCTGATTGGCTCGTACAGTGCCGGAAAGTGTACTTCCAAGAAGCTCACGGACCATTTTTTGTTACTTCTCCGATTTTTTGGTTTTGGTTTTTATTGTAATTTCTTCTTCATGTGTAGCTTGTCTCAAAATGGCTGAGAAGTTTGACAATCTTGAAGAGCATCTCGAGAAATTTATCGAAAATATACGACAACTGGGAATCATCGTCAGCGATTTTCAACCGAGCAGCCAAACAGGACTCAATCAGAAACTGTAAGCTGTGATGTAGCGCTTTTAAAGACTCAATAATAAATGTATATATGTCTTTATTCCAGATATAAATGAATTAACGTGAAATATAGTATAAACTAAAGACATCTACACTCTTCCTACTGCAGCCAGCAGCCATTAAGCAGCTGTTTTTGCAGCTTTCTGTAAGCTCGCTAGCTAATATCAGCTAATTTTCCCTGTAAATGGAGGAATAGTAAAATTAAACTAATTTGCATATTCATTAAGTCGTCTTGTTATTTGCATATCGAAACAGGAAGGAGAATGATTTCAGAAGACACTTTATAGTTTAACCCGATAAAAAACAGTAGGATATAACTTATTACTTATTTCTGTTAAGAACACAGACAAAATGAAGAGATTGTAAGTAACCAGAAACATGATAAGAAAGTCCCGGTACTATTTGTTAATTTAGCCAAGAAGTGAGTTTAAAATGAATAATAACGTTTGTGTGGTTGGGGAAATACAGTGATTGGTCCATGGGAGAAGTGTTGATCAGTGATTGGTTGTTGACATCTGCTGAAAAAGACACTATAGGCTGTGCTTTGAAATAAAATTGGTTAAAGAGTTCATAAAGTCACCAGATGTAAGTACCAACAACTTAATGTCGGCACATGTATGAACGAATTCTAGTCAGCATAAATAAAGGAATGGAAGTCTACTGTTTCAACAACATCATGGGGGTTATGTCGATTTTTATTTTTTTTTTCCCAGAAATCTGATGATCACAGGACTGCAAGATATCGAAAAATGCCGGCAACAGCTTAATGACATCCATGTGCCTTTGGAAGCATTTGAGTGAGTAACATTTAACACTTTCTCTGGATCCGGATGATTCAGACATTTTTGTTGCAAAATTTCCTGTCAGATTGGACGGACATGGTTACTGTTTCGGGGAACAGAAGCTTTCGGGTCTTTTTATCCGATTGGGATCTGGGCTTTGACTGGGTCATTCGAAACCATTTAGATTCTTGGTTTCATGCCAGTGTAACACTGGAAGTTTGCTTAGGGTTATTGTCCTGTTGGAGGAAGAACTTCTGCAGTGGTCTCAAGCCTCTTGCAGACTTGACTGGAACAGGTTTGCTTTTAGCATCATCCTGTATTTGACTCCATGGCCTCAACCATGGCTAGTTTCTGGCTCAAAGGAGTCAACTATTATGACAGTGGTGGCTCAAGTGGTTAAGGCCCTGGGCTGTTGATCGGAAGGTCGGGGTTCGAGCCCCAGCACTGCCAAGCGCTCTGACCCCAACTTCCTTAGCTGGGATATTTGAAGAAAAGAATTCCAATGTGCTGTAAATGTATGTGTGGCAATAATAAAGGCTTCTTTACACTCCCTGCTGATGAAGAGCACTGCCACAACATTATGCTACCACCACCATACTTCACTGTGTGACCTGATGAGTGCTCTCAGGGTTCTGCCGAACATATAACACTTTGTGTTATAACAGAACAATTCACATTAGACCACGGAATGTTTTTTTGTGCATGTTTACTGAGCCTCTGACCTGCCTTTTTGAAAAAGGCTTTGGGTTTGGATTTGGTTTTTAAAAAAAATCTTTTTGCTTATCTATCAAGAGTTCTCTTTGTCTCCTGGCTGCTTGTCTGACTAATGCTTTCCTTACCACGTCACTGATTTTTTTTCATATTTTCACTCGATTTCTCCAGTAACTACAATCAGACCTCTTTAAATTATGCCCCTTTTAATAATTGTTTATTCTTCCTCACAGATACATCGATCAGGGCCGCAATCCTCAGCTTTACACAAAAGAGTGTTTGGAGCGAGCCTTGGCTAAAAATGAACAGGTGAAAGGGAAGATCGATACTTTGACGGTGAGGCAACATTTTAACAACATATTTAACCAAATTCTCAATACAAGTCTCTAGACGGATATAATATACATGGACGGAGCACTGACCTCTCTTAACATCTCTTTACAGAAGTTTAAAAGTCTCCTAATCGTTGAACTAGGAAAGGTTTTTCCTGAAGAAATGGCCAAATATAAAGCGATTCACGGAGACGACCCTCCTTCATAATCACCTCAGAAATCAACAAAACCGCTTTGTACATATGTCCATATTCACACATTTTCTGCAGTGCAGAGCATCGATCACGATAGACATTTCTACAGCTTTTTCCAACGTTTCTATTTGCATTTGTATTTCTCAGAGATATTGCGTCAGTGTATCAGAACTATTTGATCTTTTTTTTTTGTGCGTGTAATGGATTGTAATTAACTTTTGCCTTTGTGTTATTAAATAAACAAATACATAATTATTGTAATATACTATAGGGCTGTGTTATTATTTCTCAGCAGATCAAAAAGGGAACTAAAAGCAAAAAAATATCCTGGATAAGGCAACATTTTTGCAAAAACTTTCACATCACTAAACTTTTTCTGGCTTAAATCCTTGGGCCTTGCATTCAGCCTCAGTAGTTCTTAGTAATTACTCTGGACTGAAGAGCTCCTCCAACGACACGGTGTGATGACGCAAGTAATAAGACTTTCAAATGAGGTTTTCTGTTGAGTGTCCTTCACTAACATTTCTTTCATTCGTGCACAAATGCGTAGTTTAGTTGCAAAGCAGAGATGCTCAACTGCTCAGTGAATGTGTGATTTTATTCAAATATGGTGGGCAAACCCTTAACTTGCACCAGGTTTGTATATACACAGCTCTACCTGCCTACAAAGCCTACTTCCACGCTTCCGCCCGCTCTTCTTTCGGTCTGTTTAAATGAAGTTAAATCCTGGTTTTCTTGCAACTTTATCCAAATGAATAGCAATAAAACAGAAGTCCTTCTCGTTGGCTCTAAGTCCACCTTAGCCAAGGTTTATAGTTTTTCATTAAATATTGACAAGTCCGCTGTTTTTCCTTCCCCTCAGGTGAAGAGTTTGGGTGTCATCCTTGATAGCACTCTGTCCTTAGAGGCTCATGTGAATAATGTCACTCGGTTTGCATATTTTCAACTCCACCCTGTCTTGACACACCTGCATTATTACTCGAACTCCTTCTATTGATCATATCATGCCTACTCTTCACCAGCTTCACTGGCTTTCTGTGAAGTTTCGCATTGAGTATAAGATTCTGCTATTCACTTTCAAGGCTTTTCAGAATCTTGCTCCACCATATCTGTCTGACCTCCAATTATACACACCCTCCCGTACACTCAGATCCTCTTCTGCTAACCAGCTCACCATACCATCTGCTGTCATCAACTGTCCACCAAGGGGCTTCGAGCATTCAGTCGCTCTGCATCCCGCCTTTGGAACAGTCTCCCTGCTGACATCAGAAGTATAGACTCTCTGACAACCTTTAAATCCAGACTCATAACTTACATGTTTAGAACTGCATTTTATATCTGAACTTGTCCATTATTTTCTTTTATTACTTTATTTTTTAAATATTCTATTATTCAGTTGTCTATTTGTATGTTTTACATTATGCTGTGTGTTTTAAATATATTTTTTGTAAGGTGACCTTGAGAGTTTGCAAGGTGCCCACAAATAAAATGTATTATTATTATTATTATTATTATTATTATTATTATTATTATTATACAGACTTCCCTGCTGCTGGGAAAATCGCAAGTTCGTATGATCACTTGCTCATGTTAAAATTATAAATAGTGCAAACCTGGGATATAAAATAGCATTTAAAAGGTGTAAAAGGGTACTTATTCTTCCTCTTGTCTAGTAGTGTGTTACATGATTCCTGAAGCTTTCTTAGATAAAGTTAGGGATGATAAGTTGATTGTAATTGGTTAATCAGGGACCAACTCTTAATGTTTCAGCATACCAAGACATTTTGGACAATTTCATGCTCCCAGCTTTGTGGGAACAGTTTGGGGATGACCCCTTCCTGTTCCCAACCTGATAGACCTTTGGAACGAATTAGAGCGGAGACTGCAAGCCAGGCCTTCTCGTCCAACATCAGTGCCTGACCATACAAATGCGCTTCTAGAAAAATGGTCACAAATTCCCAAAAACACTCCTAAACCTTGTGGAAAGCCTTCCCAGAAGAGTTGAAGGTGTTATAGCTTCAAGGGGTGGGCCAACTCCATATTACATTTATGTGAAGGCAGATGTCCCAGTTTTGGTCTGGCTCACAGCCTCCGCTCTAATGCATCCCAAAGGTGTTCTATCAGGTTGAGGTCAGGACTCTGTGCAAGCTAGTCAAGCTACTCCACACTAAACTCGCTTATCCATGTCTTTATGGACCTTGCTTTGTGCACTGTTGTGCAGTCATGTTGAACAAGAAGGGGTCATCCCCAAACTGAAAAACAACACCTGAATTCAATGATTTGGAGTGTATTTGAGAATTCAGCAGTGTAAGTATGAATATCAAAATTTAAAGAAAGTGTAAGATAAGATGCATCCAAAGGCTGTTGATTAACCGTCAGAATCAATATTATGGATATGTATAAATATTATATAACATTGTGTTTGGTTGTATTTTTCTGTAGAGGAAAAATCCAGGCTGTCTTGATCCAATCTGTCCAGTGTTAAGGTGCGGATGGAGAGGATTGTGCAAAGCAATGTGTGTTTGTGATGCCTAAAAAAGAGGTCTATCTTTCCTTTCGAGGAGGATATAGAAATGATTGGAATCCCTTTTTCCTCTCAGCCCTGATTTTTGCTTGCATCCCAAGTTCCTTTGATAAAGCAGTAAATGAATGAGTGCATATTATTAGGAATACTGCAAGTAGTTTCCAAATGCTCTTTTGTCAGGTAACTGAACAATTTCCAGTGTGGATGTAATTCATTATGTAGTATACTCTATGAAGGGAAAAGAGGATTTGCGATTCAATCGTCAGGCTTTTGAGCTGCTTCTGATTATCCTGAATTCAGCAATTTAGGTATATAATAAGACAGCAGGTTCCTATCAGTATTGTTCACATTCTTTTGGATTTTAAATGAGAAGCCGATTTGAATGAACCCATGCATATATTAACTGCATAATGCTAGCTTTTATTTTATTAGCGTCAAACCCTTAAACTCTAAGAGAAGGGTACTGTGACTCACCGTGCACAAACAGTACAAAGGAGCATATTTAATGATGTATTTATCAGTAATTTAGCAGTTTCTATGGATTGCTAAGGATCTCTCTGGTTCAGGAAAGAAGTGTGCTCTGTGTAAAGGTCACAAGAAAGCAAAACCCTTTGGCCTTCTGCAGCTACAGAAACACCTCCTCCTTCCCCTGAAGTAGACAAAGGCTTCTGCCGAGGGGGAGGTGTGTGTGTGTGTGTGTGAGAGAGAGAGAGCGAGAGAGAGATGCATATTCACTATGCACACCCAGGCATCATTTGTGGGTCTAGTCCCTGCTAACCCAAGCCTGCATGATTTTTTGTATATCTGCAGCCAAGGGTGAAAAATACATGAATAGGCCTAAAGTAGATTTTAATGAAACAGGTATAACGTTACATTTTTTACACTTTGTACAAACGTTTATAATCTAACACTGGGAACTCATGTATGACACAATAATAGGTCTGTATGAGTCAGAGTCCATTATGAAAAACACTGTAGTGATGTCGTGTATGACTCAAAACTCTCAGCAGACCCGATCCTGCATTAACTGGTGACAGGATTGTGTGTCAGGAAGTGTGTGTGTGTGTGTGTGTGTGTGTGTGTGTGTGTTATAGGCTGTATGATGGCATTGTGATGAGAGCATATATGGAGGTGGAACATGTAGCACTCACTGAGAGCATGATGCTGGCAATATTGCTGGTCTCCATGGAGATGAGTGACTCGCTTTCTCCATCTTTTCCTTGTTAAAAAACACGTCCAAAGAGCTGCAGATAAAAACAAGGATATGTGAGTACTGCAAGGTCAACAAATGCATAGAAATAGAGAATTAGCATACTTAATGTTCACTTTGGCCAGGGAGAAATATACATTTGTATTTCAGCATTTATATTATTTAACCTCTAGTGTTTTCAGTACATTTCAGCAAATCCTGTTGCTCAAGAGTAACAATGTAAAAAAATATTATAGCTATACTTGAAAATTCTTATTTCTCCAGGCATAGACAACAAGCTAATGCTAACTAACAGCTACAGCTTTAGCATGTCAGTATGCTATTTTTTTATTCACTTCAACTACAAATGAAAATTTTATATTAATATTATTATCAAAACTTAATATTATTTCCTTAAAATCCCAGTAACTTTTAGTCAGAAAGCTTTCTTTTACATCTTACTTGATACAGAACAGAAAGTTAATTATTTATGCTAATTGCTACCTGCACTACTGCTGTATTTACATTGTTTTCATTACTCAAATCTTTAACAGTCTACTGTCAAATTACATGCTTTTTTTTGCTGTAAATGCTTAAAGTTAGAACGTTTTGATTCAGATTAACTGTAAAGTTAATAGTATTTAACAGTAAATAATAATCCTTTAAACAACAATTCTTTTAGCATGCTATACCATAAGGATTAGCATGCAGTTCAATTTGTACAAACCATTTCGAATAAATCTCACAGTACATTATTTTATGCTGTATTAGTTACTAATCATTGATTTTCAGCATGTAGGGGACAGATTAAAAGTATTGGCACCCCACAATGTTTTAAATCTGATTTATTCTTTCTACTCCCTGTATATTGTCAGTGATTTTTCTTCTATATTTCCATTGATTCATCTTCAGTAAGCAGTTATACTGATCAGGGTTCCAGTGGATCCAGAAATTGTCCCAGGAACACTGGGAATGAGGCAGGAATTCACCTGGGATAGATTCACAAGTAGTTCATGCATTCACAAGTAAGAATTTAACACGACCACGTCAACTAGCAGTATGTTCATGGGAGGTGGGAAGAAACTGAAGAACAAATTTGAAGAACATATGAAACTCCACACAGAGAGTAATCCAAGCTCAGGACATAAGCAATGACCCTGTAGATATTTGTCGGGAAAGCTACCAACTTCACCACCATGTCACCGCATTGTTTATTCCTTTATCCAAATGGGTGAATATTTTTTTTCAGCATCCTTTGCCCAGGAACAGCTTAACGTTGTGAGTTAAAGAAACAAACCATGCATAGCTATTTGGTTTCCCAAAGGCTTAATTAACACTGTCTGAACGCAGCATCTGAGCTTTGTGTCTCGCTGTAATGACCTGATGGGATTTAGGGCAGTTGCCCCACTTTGTGTCAGTGTAAAGCAGAAACTTGCTTGCTTTGTACAGATCCTTACTGATCTTGTTAGAGATTATGTTAATGCGTGTCCTCTTTTTTTTGCACTCACTGGCTGATATAAACATATGCAATCTTATATTCTGAGAAGAAAAAATAGTTCCCCAAGGATTTTGGGATAGTTTAGGGGGTTATATCTTCCCAAAGTGTTTTTATTTGGAACAGTGAGGAAATCTGTTGTACTGAAGAGCACTTCATGGAGCTGGGAATTATTTTTTCTGTGTATTATGCACACACAGACAGTGCTTAAGAGATTGGAATACTGATTGGAATGTCATGAGTACAAAACCCTGCAGTGCCAAGCTTCCACCCCTGAGCCCTTGAGGAAGGCCCTTAACCCTAATGTGTTCTTTTAGTGGATAGTTCAGGAATAAAAGGCTCTTTTTAATGCCAATAAATTGCTAGAATCAATATTGGAAACATTCAAATAATGATCCAATATTTGATGTTAAAAATAAAACTGAAGAGATCCATGGAATAAAAATTGCTTTTGGGGATAACTGATCATTTCATTTCTGCCAAATTCTATATAAGAATACTTAAGAAAGAGTATTTTCAGTTTAGTCTTATACATCCTGGATGGCAGAAAACAGTTTATTATCATGTATTTATATCTAGGTTGAACATTACCATGCAAATCACTCCTGCTGATTAAAATGTTAATTAGCGTAAACCATAATCCCATATTGTCATACGGGAGACAGGCGCTCTTTTGTGATCAAAGTGCTCTCCCGAACCCTGGAAGACAATACAAGGCATACGTCAGTCCCCATAAAAGTGCCTGTCTTTGTGTTGCCATTTGCTCTGAGCTTCTTTGTGGAGGTGTGGATGGATGGCTGAGACTTCACCTCAGTGGGAGACTGTGACTCCATTCTTCACCCCATGCACACTTCATGGAGGAAGAAGTTACAGATTTTTGACTTGGAGTGTAATGTATAAAGGGACAGTAGGGAACATTTAGGAAGTTATTCAGATTTTGGTGTTTGTGTGAGTGTTTGAATAAGTCAAACTGTCCAGTGATTGTTAGTGTGGAGCAGTTGGTTCGGGGGGTTGGTGTGTGTGTGTGTGTGTGTGTGTGTGTGTGTGTGTGTGTGTGTGTGTGTGTGTGTGTGTGTGTGTGGGTGGGTGGGTGTGGGAGTCAGGCTCTATTAGGTTGGGATTTGAATAGACACCGGGGAGGACACGGTCACCCTCTGTTTAATAATCTGGAAAGAGGGACATTGTGACTCATGCTCCAGGTTTCTCCATGGCAGCAGATGCTGTCGTACAGACGGTGTGTATGGGGATCATGTGCTCATCCACGTGTCCCGAAAGGGAGGTGTGTGTGTGTGTGTGTGTGTGTGTGTGTGTGTGTGTGTGGGGTTGAGGCCTCAGCCACAGCAGACTAATTCTGAGCAAATCTAAGGGGCATTAAGTCATTAAGTCAAGCTCTTTATAGCTTTGAAAAGGATGAGGATATCATTTGCTTTTTAAATGTTGTAAAAGAGGCCATCTGCTGTCTCTTTTCACAACTCATCCTATTAGCTCTTATTTAAACAATCTTCACAGCAGCGAAGTGTTGCAACTGATGACATTTGACACGCACTGATTACAGTACAAACAGGAACTGAGGCGAGTTTCAAAGCCAATAGGCCCACTGCAACCCACAATGTGTGATTCAGACCTGCACCTCAAGGTCTTTCATCCACACATGTAGCCTACACTGCTGGAGGTGTTCAGGGTGAAATCCGCTCAGTTAATCACTTGTTTTTTCCCAGCAAGGAAAACAATCATGCAGTATCAGGTTTCCATTTTATCCTGTGAATGAATCAGCTTTATAATTTAAGGGTTAACTTTTCTCTCAGCATGTTTAATTATCTCACTGTTGTTGTTCTTCTGTGATTGAGATAAAAGAGACATTTTTCTTTCTATATTTATGCGCCTGGTAAGAAAAGTGCTTCTGTATTTGGATTAACATTTTGCTTCAAACCTCAGACAAGAGACACTCTTTCATTTTTCATTACAGTCCTGGGGACAGTCGAATCCGTTTAAAGTCGATGAGCAAAAATAACAAGTTTCACATGTTAATTAATGGAGTTAGAGTCAATGCTCACTTTATTAGGAACACCTGTACACCTGCATGCCGTTATCTAATCAGCCAATTATGTGCATAAACTCATGCAGACACAGGTCAAGAGCTTCAGTTATCAAACATCAGAATGAAGATCTCTGTGGAAATTAGTGCCAGATGGGCTGGTTTGAGTATTTCAGAAACTGCTGATCTCCTGAGATTTTCACACAACAGTCTCTAGAGTTTACAGAGAACGTTGTGAAAAACAAAAAACACAGAGTGTGTGGGTGGAAACGCCTTGTTGATAAGAAAGGGTCAGAAGAAAATGGTTAGATTGGTTCAATCAGCCAGGAAGAATATAATAACTCAAATAATTACTATTTACAATCATTGTGAGCAGATTCAAAAGCAATCTCCATGCTTGAGGTTTATGAGCTACAAAAGCATCAGACCACATCAAGTGCACCCCTGTCACTCCAATTGTGGGCATAGACTCACCTAAAGTGGACAACTGAAGATTGGAAAAATATATACTTTTTTCTGAAACTGTCCAGTTTCAGTGAGCCTGTACTTCAGACATGTTTTCAGTTTCTGCTGAGGCTTGACTAAATGATTCATCTTGAAAAACCTCCCAGATGCTTCTGTAGACATACCATCTATTTGGGGAAGGCTGGTCACTGAGTTATAAGAAGAGCTCTGCTGTTGGACATGAACTTCCATGCTGCATGCACTCACTTCCAGAAGCAGTCATTTCAACTGAGCATTAAATTTATTTATTATTTTGCTAATAGATATAATTTCTTTTGTCATTAACATCAAAGCCTAAAAAAGCATTCGATTCACTAGTAAAAAATGATTCATCTCGTCCATACTCATTCCTCATCTATTTGGATGTGTCTTATTCGAGCCACTAATTCTTATGAATGATGAATTTTTCTAATCAGCATTAACTCAGTTGTCAGACAGGATGTCCTAATGAGATTTGGCTCATTTTTGGCCTGCTGTTCCCAGAAAGTCTCTTCTTCACTGATATCCGTTAGTAACACTGCAAATTACATGTGTCTGTTGATGCGGAGCATGTGCATGTGTGTTAAGTATAGAAGTGTAAGAGCTTGCTTCAGGCAAAAGTAGGCTATTTAAAAGGATTTTTTTGCAAAAAAAAAAAATAAGGACTGTCCCTTTGAGGAACTGCTGGCTAATCACTCCACTAGCCAGCCTAGTTGCTAAATTGGACTTTTGGTACATGGAGCACATTTTAAGTCAAATTAATTGGAGCAGTAATTCAGCACTTAATTGTGCATCGCTGTTTTCAGCAGGTCAATGCATATATATATATATAAATCACTGCATAACGTTATGTAACTGTTAGCTTAGTTCGCAGCAGAGACTAAAAATAGGAGGCCTAATAATTTCCCGCTTTCAGAGTTAAGTACAGTAATCCAATTAATCTTTATTATGTTTGCAGAGTCGTTCTATTTACATGCGCACTATCGCAGCCCAGCATTCTTACTTGAATGATGCATTCAAATAATGTAGGCTCTTTTAGGGAAAAAAAGTGTTAGCAGTTGATAATGTTCACTAAAGGAATATAATTATCTGGAACAAGGAAAAGTTAAGGTATAGTTATTTATTCAAGTCAAGCATATGGTGCAGAGGCCATGTGATTCAGCCTAATGAAAAGCAAAAAGCAATGCATCAATATTTTTCCTCCAGAAGCAGAGGAGTACAGCTGTACTTCTGAGAAAGCTTCCCAAAGGGCTGAGAGACGTGATGACTGTAAATTATTGAGTGAGCGAGACTAAAACAACACCTGCTGAAGGTAACGAAGCAAGCTGCACAACCTTGGCTGTGAATTCAAACTCATATCAAGACTTCTTGCCTCTTTCCTGGGACCTTTTTTCATATACTGCAGAAAAAATACAATTCTCTGCATTCTGATCTGACCATTTTGAAAGGTTTGCTTTATTCCTCATTGGGAATATATGCATCTCAGCAAATCACACATGCACAGTGTATTACTGAATACATTACATTAGTGTACTCGACCAAACAGGAGTTAATAACGCCTCTTCTCTCTGGATGTCCCAGGAGACCGTCATGCTGCTTTCGTAAATGCGCTGAAGTTGGCAAAATGTGGATTTGCTCTAAGTGTGAACTCCACAGCCAATCCCAAGTCAGCAAATTGTCGTCTTTTCAATGTGAAAGGGAACACTTCGCAGCAGTAAGTCTCTTTTTGGCCCTGGTTCAGCCTCTAGCACAGATGGACCCGTGAAAAACATGAAAAATCACATGACCGTTTTAGAATATTGTTTTTATACAATACCATACTTTATACAAGACACTTTAAGAAATAAACAACAGCAAGCTCTGATACTGGAGACTCCTTCCATCCGTCTGTCAGTCCATCCATCCATTTTGTGTGGTGCTTTTCCTACATAGTGTTTCAGGGAGCCTGGAGTCTATCCCAGCAGATTTGGGGCACAGGGGACAAAATGCTGATGTCTTCACAGAAAATTTGTATCAACTCATATCATCTATCAGACATTTTAATCTGTTTGCATAAAGCGTTCACCAGACATCAGATCTTCTCTAAATGTGTTGTTGCTAAAAAAAAAAACGTATTAGAACAAAACAATACACTGCATTCATGTATACTTGTGATCTGCCTTGCAACTGGGACTAATGTCAGAGCTGTTGTTATTAAAAATTCATCACTTTCTGACCAATCAGAATCCAGAATTCAATCGTACTGTGGTATTAATATATTTATGTAAAAATGGGGCACAAAATCAAAGTGTTCACCTTCCTGAGCTTGAGTTATGCATCCCAGAAATCTCTTATTCCCTCTCTCCCTTGTCAATCAGAATGACACTAGTTGGTCGTGGGAACCTGTGAGCTCATGTATATGAAAGATGACAGTCACTTCTCACTTCTGTTCATGTTCAGATTCCCCGTGATGCTCCATAAGCAGCAGGTTGGAACGAAACGCTGACAGAGCTGCACACATCTCAGAGGAGGCACGTGTTTTTCCTGGTTAATAACTATCATGTGATGAGATGAGCTAGCTGACAGTGACCAAATTAAGAGGAAATGGAGGGGAAAAGATAAAACAAATTAAAAAGTACAAATTACAAATGACACAAATGATGTTTGTAACTGTAAAGACAGATTGTAAAGACACACACACACACACACACAACCAGAAGTAGGTTGGCTTTACGTCCAGGTTCAAGTATGAATTTAATGCCACCACCATTTTTCACACTCTGCCAGGAACCATGATGTCATTACACCTAACAGTTCTCCGGAGAATCTCCAGAGCACAGCAGAGATTAAATTAGAGCGTGTGAGTCAGGATGGAGTTTACCTCCAGGAGGTAACGGCTGTTAAAGATCTGCGTTCACACCATCACCTCAGTCGATGTATGTGCGTGTGTGAGTGTGTGTGAGAGGTATTTATGTATGTGCCACATCTCTGTGAATGTTTAATAATAGGAAAGACAGGGTCGGGTGGAAGGAGAGGGCAGAGTTAATCAGTTACAGAGGAAATTAAATGAAGTCGTTGGCAGCACTGTGGCAACAAATCGACTCATTAGTAGGCGAGACGCTCACAATGCCTGTGTGTATGTGTGTGTGTGTGTGTGTGTGTGTGTGTGTGTGTGTGTGTGTGTGTGTGGATGACATAGGGAGCAAAGGAGAAGCATATAAGATTAAATGAGAGCTAAAAATACTCTTGTGATGCTGCCTGGGATATTAAATTATACAGCAAAGCAATGACCTTTTTCACTCCTTGACCACTAGCCAGGAATGGAAATGACCACGGGGCAAGTCTGAACATTGTCCCTTAAAAAATGTCTCCTCTGAGATGAAGGCAGAGGACAGTCGAAGAAGACGACCTTGTTAAACAGGAAGGTTCACATACTCACAAATATCCCATCTTTCCTGCTCATTTTCATACTGTCCTTACATAGTGTGTGTGTGTGTAGTGTAGATACGATATGTGTAACCTATAACTTGCATCACAACATTCCAGGCCTCCAGCTGTGCATTGCAATAACCTACACACCCATCGCACAACTCTTCGTCTCTAATATCAATCCTGGATCCGTTTTTTTTCACAGAGAAATGAAGATAAGGTCAAAGCTCGTCTTCTCTAGA
This sequence comes from Hemibagrus guttatus, assembly GCA_033459395.1. Taxonomy (NCBI): domain Eukaryota; kingdom Metazoa; phylum Chordata; class Actinopteri; order Siluriformes; family Bagridae; genus Hemibagrus; species Hemibagrus guttatus. The sequence goes on from JAUCMX010000028.1 coordinate 1,665,394, forward strand.
GAAAAATGAAGCCTGCTCCACATTTTACATTCTATCTATATCTTAGATATTGTACAGGACCCATTTAAGACTCTGGGAATACAGTGATTAATTGCTGACACCTGAACACCATTTACAAGAGAAAGAATAAAAAAAGAGAGAGAGAGAGAGAGAGAGAATTTAGCAAAGAGAAAGAGTCAAACGTAGATCCTGCATCGATTATTCGAAACGTACGATTACACTGAAGCTTGTAATAAATCACTGGCATAGTCTGGTGATTACGCTTCACCATAATGTTCGCTAAGGAAAATGGCACAAGGGCGTATTTCATATTCCGCATGTTAATTCTGATTTATGATTATTAAATATTACATTTCTCAATTAAGTCATGATGTTTAAAATCTTTTGAGGTTGCCCATAAATTATCGTGATGAGCGTTCGATAGGATTATCCACATCTATGAGATTATAATATAATCACACACAGCTATCCTATTTATTATGACCCCTGACGGCTAGTTATGATATTAAATTCTACTACCTAACAGTAACTGGTATGAAATTTATGATTATGATTTAGCCGTAAACCACAGCGTCTCAGTGGCTGTAAAAAGCTCTACACACCTCTTTTACAACCTACAGGTTTTTGTGATTGAAGAAAGTTGAAGAGAAGCAGCTTCTCAGCATGATGCCACCACCACCATGCTTTACTGTGGGCAAGGCCATTTCAGCTGATAATCTATCTTTGTTCTCTTTTAAATTTCGATCAAAAAGTTCTACCTTGGTCTTAACAGACTGTAAAATTTGTCACCTAATACACCGATCAGGCATAACAATCTGAGCAGTGCCAGGTGAAGTGAATAACACTGATTATCTCCTCATCATGGCACCTGTTAGTGGGTGGGATATATTAGGCAGCAAGTGAACATTTTGTTGTCAAAGTTGATGTGTTAGAAGCAGGAAAAATGGGCAAGCGTAAGGATTTGAGTGAGTTTGACAAGGACCAAATTGTGATGGCTAGACGACTGGATCAGAGCATCTCCAAAACTGCAGCTCTTGTGGGGTGTTCCCGGTCTGCAGTGGTCAGTATCTATCAAAAATGGATAAAGGAAGGTACAGTGGGGAACCGGCGACAGGGTCATGGGTGGCCAAGGCTCATTGATGCACGTGGGGAGCGAAGGCTGACCCGTGTGGTCCGATCCAACAGATGAGCTACTGTTGCTCAAATTGAAATTGCTGAAGTTAATGCTGGTTCTGATAGAAAGGTGTCAGAATACACAGTGCATGACGGGTCAGGGCTGTTTTGGAAGCAAAATGGGGACCAACACAATATTAGGCAGGTGGTCATAATGTTATGCCTGATCGGTTTATTTTGGGGTGTTTTAGATGGCATATGTGTTTCACCCTGAAGTATATTCCGTTAACAGCACATCCTGAAATCTTTTATTCCTCTTATACCACAGCTATTTACCAATCTCATATTTATTAATATATGACACATCATGCTTTTTAAAAAATCTTTTTATAGCTACATTTGATGTTGTGAAACATCTGAGCAACAAGTTAATAGTTTTTACCCCATATGCATGGATTGGAAAGGGATAGAAGGAATATGACTTCACTTCCTGTTTTCAGTAACACATCACTAATGAGATTTTTGGACGTCCATTGCGCAGATTGTACTGATGTCAGATTTTAGTGAGGACATACAGACAGTGTTGATGATGTTGGCGATAACACACTGCCAGAATCAGCAATTACCATGTGAATACCTGTTTGCACTGCTGAAATGTCGCATGTTCCTCTTTTTCTAGTTGCTCTACCATTTTCTTGCAGCTTAGGCAGTGCAATCATTTCTCTCCCTATCTCTTCCACCATCATGCTCTCGTTCACGCTACAGCGGCCTTGTTTACTTTTTCTTTCCTTATATAGTCCGTACTAATTACTGAGCAAACAAGCAGTGTTGTCATTTCACACGTATTTTTAGTACATCCTTTATTTCACTCTTGGTTGATTGCTTTTCAGAGGACATTTTCCACATGGATATTTGCCAACCTTGTATTCAGAGGGGAATCACCATCATTAGCTGGCAGTGATTCTTTAGACTTCAGCAAAACTCAAAGGGAGGCAGTGCATAAAAGCATAAAAATAAGGAAGCAACAGATACTGCCATCCATCCGTCCATCCATTCCTCCATCCGTCCCTCCAACCGTCCATCCATTCATCCATCCATCATTTTTTGTAGCACTTTTCTTACACAGGATCACTGGGAGTCTGGACTCTATCCCATTGGACACTGGACACAAGGCGGGTGACACCATGGACAGTGTATCAACTCATCACAGGGCACAATCACACTCACACGCTCATTCACACAGTGAGGACAATTTAGAAATGCTGATCAGCCTACAGCACATGTCTTTGGACTGATGGAAGAATCCGGAGAACCCGAAGGAACACCCTGAAGTCTGCGTAGAACACCACACACACACGACGCAGAAGCGGGAATTGAACCATGCTAACCATTAAGTCACCATATGCATCTGGAAACACTAATTCTTCTTCTTCCTCTTCTTTTGGCTTTTCCCTTCAGGGGTCGCCACAGTGAATCATCTCTCTCCACTTTTCCCTATCTTCTGCATCCTCAACACTTCTACCCACTAGCTTCATATCCTCATTAATTCCATCCATATACATCCTTGGCCTTCCTCCTTGCCTCCTGCCTGGCAGCTCCATGTCCAACATTCTCCTACCAATATACTCACTCTCACTCCTCTGAACATGTCCAAACCATCTTAATCTGGCCTCCCTAACTTTGTCCCCCAAACGTCCAACATGAGCTGTCCCTCTGATGTACTCATTCCTAATCCTGTCCAATCTTGTCACTCCCAAAGAGAACCTCAACATCTTCAGCTCTGTTACCTCTAGCTCTGACTCCTGTCTCTTCCTCAGTGACACTGTCTCTAAACCATACAGCATGGCCGGTCTCACCACTGTCCTGTACACCTTCCCCTTGATTCTCGCTGATATTTTTCGATCACACAGAACTCCCGACACCTTTCTCCACCCATTCCAACCTGCCTGCCTCCAAACTCCATTACTTTGGACTGTTGACCACAAGTACTTAAACTCCTGTACCATCTTCACCTCTTCACCCTGTAACCTTACTGTTCCACTTCCCTCCCTTTCATTAACACACATGTACTCAGTCTTACTACAACTGACTTTCATTCCTCTTCTCTCCAGCGCAAACCTCCACCTCTCCAGGTTTTCCTCCACCTGCTCCCTGCTCTCACTACAGATCACAATCATCATCACAATCAGATCTGCAAACATCATTGTGCTTGGAGACTCCTGTCTGACCTCCTCTGACAACCGGTCCATCACTATAGCAAACAGGAAGGGTCTCAGGGCCGATTCCTGATGCAGTCCCACCTCCACTTTGAACTCCTCTGTCTGACCTACAGCACACCTCACCACTGTCCTGCTCCTCTCATACATGTCCTGCACCACTCTGACATACTTCTCTGCTACTCCTGACTTCCTCATACAGTATCACAGCTCTTCTCTTGGCACTCTGTCATACGCTTTCTCCAAGTCTACAAACACACAGTGCAACTCCCTCTGACCATCCCTATATTTCTCCATCAAAATTCTCAGAGCAAAAACTGCATCTGTTGTGCTCTTTCTGGGCATGAAGCCATACTGCTGCTCACAAATTTCCACTGCCTTTCTTAACCTAGCTTCCACTACTCTTTTCCATAGCTTTATTGTATGGCTCATCAACTTTATCCCCCTATAGTTCTTAAAGATCGACACTAATACACTTCTTCTCCATTCCTCAGGCATCCTCTCACTCTCTAAAACCCTGCTGAACAAACTAGTTAAAAATTCCACTGCTGCCTCTCCTAGACACTTCCAGACCTCCACCGGGATGTCGTCAGGACCAACTGTCTTTCCACTTTTCATCCTCTTCAAAGCCTTCCTGACTTCATCCTTTCTAATCTTATCTACTTTCTGTTCCACAGAAGGAGCCTGAGCTGGTGAGGGAGGTTGAGCGGTACCGGCTAGAGATAGTCGGGCTTGCCTCCACACACAGCCTGGGCTCTGGAACCCAACTCCTTGAGAGAGGTTGGACCCACTTCTTCTCTGGAGTGCCCCATGGTGAGAGGCGTCGGGCTGGGGTGGGCTTGCTTATAGCCCCCCAGCTCAGCTGCCATGTGCTGGAGTTTTCCCCGGTAAACGAGAGGGTTGTTTCCCTGCGCCTTTGGGCCGGGGATAGGTGTCTCACTGTTGTTTCGGCTTATGGGCCGAACGGCAGTGTGGAGTACCCAACCTTCTTGGAGACCCTGCGAGGGGTGCTGGAAGGTGCTCCGAATGGGGACTCCATAGTTTTGCTGGGGGACTTCAATGCCCATGTGTGCAATGACAGTGATACCTGGAGGGGCGTGATTGGGAGGAATGGCCCTCCTGATCTGAACTCGAGTGGTGTTCTGTTGCTGGACTTCTGTGCTAGTCACAGCCTGTCCATAACGAACACCATGTTCAAGCATAAGGGTGCCCATCAGTACATGTGGTACCAGGACACCCTAAGCCAGAGATCAATGATCGACCTTGTGATCGTGTCATCTGACCTTCGGCCGCATGTCTTGGACACTCGGGTGAAGAGAGGTGCGGAGCTGTCAACCGATCACCACCTGGTGGTGAGTTGGATCCGCTTGCGGAGGAGGATGCCGGACAGACTTGGCAGGCCCAAACGCAGTGAGGGTCTGTTGTGAATGTCTTGCTGATCCCTCTGTTAAGGGGGTTTTCAACTCCGACCTCCGGGAGAGTTTCAACCAGATCCCGAGGGAGGTTGGGGACATTGAGTCTGAGTGGACCATGTTCACCTCCTCCATTGTTGACGCAGCCATCCGGAGCTGTGGCCGTAAGGTCTCTGGTGCCGGCCGTGGCGGCAATCCCCAAACACAGTAGTGGACACTGGAAGTAAGGGATGCCGTCAAGCTAAATAAGAAGTCCTATCGAGCCTGGTTGGCTCAGGGGACTCCGGAGGCAGCTGAGGCATACCGGCAGGCCAAGCGAACTACAGCTGTGGTGGTCTTGGAAGCAAAAACTCGGGTTTGGGAGGTGTTCGGGGAGGCCATGGAGAAGGACTATCGGACGGCCTCTGGGAAATTCTGGCAGACTGTTCGGCGGCTCAGAAGGGGTAAGCAGCTCTCTGCCAACACTGTTTATGGTGGAGGTGGAGAGTTGCTGGTCTCGACTGGGGATATTGTTGGACGGTGGAAGGAATACTTCGAGGATCTCCTCAACCCCACTGACACGCCTTCCGCAGAGGAACCAGAGGCCGAGGACTCAGAGGTAGATTCATTCATCACCCAAGCTGAGGTCACTGAGGTAGTTCAGCAGCTCCTTGGTGGCAAGGCACCGGGGGTGGATGAGATTAGCCCTGAGTACCTTAAGTCTCTGGATGTTATGGGGCTGTCTTGGCTGACACGTCTCTGCAACATAGCGTGGCGGTGCCGGGGACCGGTGGTTCCTCTTAAGGGGGATCTCTGTCCTCTATTCAAACTGGAGCAGGAGTCTTGGTTGGATTCCACTGTAGTCAACCTGTTCCCAGGAAGTATCCGACGGGACCTGGTCAGGACATGTGGTTTTCGACCTAGTCCTAGTCCGGACCAGAGTCCGGTTTGGGGACCACAGGATTTCATCGCTGATTTTTGCAGATGATGTTGTCCTGTTGGCTTCTTCAAGCCTGGACTTACAGCATGCACTGGGGCGTTTTGCAGCTGAGTGTGAAGTGGCCGGGATGAGGGTCAGCTCCTCCAAATCGGAGGCCATGGTTCTCAACCGGAAAAAGGTGGTTTGCACCCTTCAGGTTGGAGGGGAGGTCCTTCCTCAAGTGGAGGAGTTTAAGTATCTCGGGGTCTTGTTCATGAGTGAGGGAAGGATGTATCGTGAGATTGACAGACGGATTGGTGCAGCGGCAGCAGTAATTCGGTCTATGTACCGGTCTGTTGTGATGAAGAAGGAGCTGACCCGGAAGGCGAAGCTCTCGATTTACCAGTCAATCTACGTTCCTACTCTCACATATGGTCATGAGCTCTGGGTCATGACCGAAAGGGTAAGATCCCGGATACAAGCGGCCGAAATGAGCTTCCTCCGTAGGGTGGCGGGGCGCTCCCTTAGAGATAGGGTAAGGAGCTCTGTCACCCGGGAGGAGCTCGGAGTAGAGCCGCTGCTCCTCCACATTGAAAGGGGGCAGTTGAGGTGGCTCTGGCATCTGTTTCGGATGCCTCCGGGACGTCTCCCTGGAGAGGTGTTCCGGGCATGCCCCACCGGGAAGAGGCCCCGGGGAAGACCCAGGACACGCTGGAGAGACTATGTCTCTCGGCTGGCCTGGGAACGCCTCGGGGTCCCTCCGGAAGAGCTGGAGGATGTGTCTGGGGAGAGGGAGGTCTGGGCATCCCTACTTAGACTGCTGCCCCCGCGACCTGGCTCCGGATAAGTGGAAGACCATGAATGAATGAATGAATGTTCCACAGAGTTCACCTCTTCTACTCTTTTTCCCCTCTCATTTTCCTCATTCATCAGCTCTTCAAAGTACTCCTTCCATCTCCTCTGTACACTCTCCTCACTTGTGAGCACCCTTTCATCTCTATCCTTAATAACTCTAACTTGCTGCACATCCTTCCCATCTTGATCCCTCTGCCTAGCTTACCTGTACAAGTCCTTCTGTCCTTCTCTAGTGTCTAACCTAGTGTACAACTCGTCATTCTGCTTGGCCTTAGACACCTCCCTCTTCACTCTGTGCTGTAACTTCTAAAGAAGGAAGGTGGATATACTGTGAGTACAGGAGGCCAGGTGGAAGGGTAGCAAGGATCGTAGTATAGGAGCAGGATTCAAGCTGTTTTATTATGGTAGAATGAGGAAGTTCAGGATAGTATCCAGAGGAAGAGGTTAGCCAAGAAGAAGTGGGACATGGACGGGACTGAAGAGAATAGACAGGAATACCTCCATCATATCAGCCAGCTCTCTACCTTTCCCTGTCATAGTACCAACATTCAGAGTTCCTATTCTCAGTCCTACACTCTTACCTTTCCTCTTCTCTCTCTGTCTATGCACTCTCCTTCCTCCTCCGGATGCCCTTCCTGATGCATCCCTCTCTATTTATTCAGGCTTGGGACCGGCACAGAAGTCACTGGACTGTGACGCCCATGGCTAGATTCTGGAGACACTAATTAATTTTAGCAAAATATTTTAATTGGTTTATGGTACAGAGCTTTGTTCTGATTGGTCAGAAGGTGTTGACTAATATTTTGAATATGACACTGCAGATTTTATGAAATGGTAAAGAAGCGTGTAGTGCAGTCTATTGAGTGAACAATATCAATATATGAATGTATTTTTGGGAATATAGCAAACATGCAAAATCATAGCTCATACACGCATCCGGAGATGTTCCTCGAGCAACTGACAAAGCCTTGATGTGATTCCGTTAGGGTCCTGAGCTATTATTAAAAATCCAGGATTTATCTCAGTGAGTAAAAAAAGTAAAAAAAACACCACAAGGCATCTTGTTTACAATTAAGCAATCAATCACACTCCAAATTGAATCACATAATCACAATGGGCATAAAGAATTCCATCTCTAGTGTTGATGAGGAATATTCACTGACGAAGAAAAAAAAACAAGAAGTATAAAAGAAATACACTAATAGTACTTTTATGTACTAGATCAGGTCACTATTATTTTAATCTAATCTAGTACATAATTTGCTGAGGAGCGACTGATCCAGATTGGAGAAATGGTAAAGGGTATTGTGTTTCGTTGGAAAATTGCATATTTGAGCTCCTGTAATGACGTAGCAATCGATCCGAGAGCTCAGATGCCTTATGATGTCGAAAAAGATTGAATTATAGTTGAAAACCAGCTACACAATGTTATAAATAGTTCCCTTTTTAAAGGTTACTTTAAAGACTAAGTACAGTCTGTAACACTGTGGATGTTGTATATGGCTCGTGTAGCAAGTGTAATACAAAATATGTAACAAAAAAGAACTGTGACATGGATAGTACATTTTTTAGTATAATTTCCAGTATGATGTACCTTAACCATGTACAAATGTGTACTATATTATTATTATTGTTATTATTATTATTATTATTATTATTATTATTATTATTATTAATAATAATAATAATAATAATAATAATAATAATAATAACAACAACAACAACAACAACAACAACAACAACAACAACAACAACAATAATAATAATAATAATAATAATTATTATTATTATTATTATTTAATTATTTTTTATTTGTTTATTTATTTTTTATATTGCGCCCAGAAGGAAAACTACAACTAACTCCAAGGTACTACTTCAGTAATCCCACCTTCACATACAGAGTATTTTTTATGTAGAACTTTATAATTGCCAAGCTCATTAACAGTGCTGTGGAGTGATGCAGCTCTGCCTCATATCCCTTCCCTGCACATAAAATCATTTCGGTTGCCGTCTTCCTTCAGTACATTGGGATTGAAAAAGCAGACGAAAGGCTGTTCAGTGAGCAGAGAAGCTGAGGAATGACCTAGATGTTACATTTTTTCTGTTTCTCACGTTACATTGAAATATTTCTTTCATTAATCTCCAGTTTAGTCTAGTCAATGAAAGCTGAGAGTGACCTACTATGAAAATGTGTGTGTGTGTGTGTGTGTGTGTGTGTGTGTGTGTTTGAGAGAGAGAGAGACAGAGAAAGAGAAGAAGAGAATGAAAGAGAGAGTGACAGAGACAGAGAGAAAGACAGACAGACATACAGAGAAAGAGAAGGAGAGGACAACACAGAGAGAGAGAGAGAGAGAGAGAGAGAGAGAGAGAGAGAGAGAGAGAGAGAGAGAGAAGAGAATGAAAGAGAGAGTGACAGAGACAGAGAGAAAGACAGACAGACATACAGAGAAAGAGAAGGAGAGGACAACACAGAGAGAGAGAGAGAGAGAGAGAGAGAGAGAGAGAGAGACAGATAGAGAGACAGACAGACAGAGAGAGTGAGAGAGAGAGAGTCTGTCATTTGTTATGTTATTACAGCTCCAGGAACCCAGTTATATGATGGGAAGGTGTTTATTATAGATGTTAATGATTTCTGAAGTGAACACTACACGATCCTTGCTGTCTGCGAATCCAAAATCGGTTAATTTGCCGTGAACTCTTCCTCTCCCAGAAGAAATGTGCTCAGAACAGAAGGAAGAGAAGATTTTGCTTTGAAATGGTTCAGAGGAAGGCGCTGCATTTTAAGCACTGTGGAACTGCAAAAAAACAGAGGATTTAGCTCAGCGACAGATGTTCTGATTTGACCCCAACTACTTCTTTCATAATTTTCCTATCATTATTTCCAGTGTGGGAAATGCGAATCAAAGACATCATTCTGCCTTTTGTTTTCAACCACAGAGACAATAAGTTCATTTCATTTCAGAAGCATGAGCGTGCTTGTTTAAACTCGAGCGTCATTTAATGCGCAGATTTTTCCTCTGTGCCCGTTCTGCATATTGATGAGAGAGAAACGGTGCAGAAAACATGGCTTTTAACAAGAGCTAGAGGCCACCGAATTGCTTTGTTAGGCAAGAAAAATGTGCAGTTACACACATGAACAGATCACTGTATGCAACCAGAGTACACTTTAGCTAGCTAGCAGTTTCACGAAAGCGCCGTTTTCACGTTTCTTTCACTTTATTATCTTATAATCACCTCTAGCAAGGGCTTACAGACTTCCTGAAGGTAATGATAAAAGGTTACAGAGGTTTATACAACTGGATATGAGCAAAGATATAAAGTGAATTTTTTCTTTAAACAGTTAAAGGATGTTAGCTTTCTGAAGAGGATAAAAGAAGAACCCTTAAGGTTTTTAGATTTAACTTCAATAAAGAAGCAAAAGGAACCATTTCAGCACCGTATACAGATTTCACTTCCTACTTCAGCAGGAAACTTTCACTCCTGGGGTCATGGATTTCCCGAAGGCTTCAAGTAATGTTAGGTTTCCTGCAACGCTACACTTTTGAGCATGTTACTGGAACACATATTAATGTACACTCTGAGAATAAAGAATTTGTCTAATACTTTTAAAGGGTCTGTGGTTTGTGGTTTGAATTCTGTAATGGATTTACAAGAAAGGAACATTTAGATTTTTATTTTTTCCCAAAGAGCACCTGTGATGGTAACACAATCACCTCATCAACACAGTCTCAGTAGAACACATGCTGTGTTGTGACTAGTTGATATGCTGGCCATTTCTCAGAAATGCTAAAACACACAGACACACACACACACACACACACACACACACACACACACACACACACACACACACAGTAACATCACCACTGACCACCACCAGGGAGCTATCATCCGTGCTTACCAAGAACAACTGGCTGCCCTGCAGGCTGCCTATGAGTCACAACAGCGATCACCGCTTGCCCAGATGGCTCCGCGGACTGCTGACGTGGCTTCCTGCGGCAGTGCAACAACTTTTTCGTGCACCAGCTTGACATATACTGCGAAGAAACCACCAAGTGCACCTTCCTCCTGTCCCTACTCACCATGGAGGCTCTCGACTGGGGATCCACCGTTTGGGACCACGACCCACAGATGAAAACCTCTTTCACTTACTTCTCGGGATTGATTCGGGAGGTTTTTGAGTACCCAGTGGGGGGTGTGACATGTTGTACAGCTGCTTGAACTGCGCCAGGGCTCCGAGTCGGTGGTGGAGTACACCGTGATATTTCACACACTGGCCAACCAGCCCTGCAGGCGGAAATGGCGTGTCAAGACACGCACACCTCCCTGTCCGAGTACATCACCACAGCCATCCGCCTGGATAACCTGCTGTGCCAGCAATGCTGTGGCCTTCATCTACGCACCGAACCTCCACCACATGAGGAGTATTGCAGCCCCAGAGAGGAGGGAACAGAGCCGATGTAGCTAGGCTGTGTCTGGGTTTCTCACAAGAAGCAATGGTGTCGGGCCTGCCGTCAGCTATACTTCTACTGCGGAGGCTCGTGCCACCAGGTCTCGGCTTGCCCTGAAAGACCCACTACGTCCAAGGTGAGGGAGAACTTTTGGTGTTCATGCTTTACGTTACAAGTCACCTTGCACTATGATCAGGATGCTGTTGTGGTCTTGGCCCTAGTGGACTCCGGAGCACCATCTTCCTATCCGGCCCTACGAGACTCCTCTGCACATGATGGCCTTTGACAACTGCCCCATTGGGAAGGGCCTCATCACACGTCAGACCAACCCACTCACCCTCCAGGTTGGACCGTTACATTCCGAGGAGATTCCGTTTTTCGTCATCTCCTTCCCTACCAACCCTATCATCCTGGGCTTTTCCTGGCTCCAGCGCCACCGCCACCATCTTGGAAGAAGGGGGAACTAACCTGCTGGTCACCCTATTGTATGGACCCTATTGTCTGTATAAGAACGTCCTCAAGCATCCATGCCTCGCCACATCCATTGAAAGCACAAGCACTGAGGATGCTGAGGATCCCATGGAAATACTGAGAACTACATGAGGTGTTCAGCAAGGAAAGTGTCACACAACTTCCTCCCCACTGCCCCTGGGACTGCGCCATAGACCTGCTACCAAATTCGATGCCACCTAAGTACAAAGTCTACCCTCTCTTGCTGCCTGAATCCAAAGCTCTGGAGGACTATATTGAAGAGGCCTTAGTCGCCGGTTACATCCGACCGTTGACCTCGTTGGCGGCCGTCAGCTTTACATTTACATTTTTGGCATTTGGCAGAGAAGAAGGATGGATCTCTGGCCTTGCATCAATTATAGGGATCAGAACATGATCACGGTGCACTACCCCTACCCGCTGCCATTGGTCCCGGCGGCTTAGAGCAACTAAGAGAGGCCCGGTTATTTACCAAGCTTGACCTGTTACAACCTGGTACGCATCTCAGAGGGGGATGAGTGGAAGACCGCCTTCTACACCACCAGTGGACACTATGAATATCTTGTCATGCCCTATTGACTCACAAATGCCCCAGCAGTGTTCCAGGCATTTATTAATGAAATTTTCAAGGACTTAATCGACTATTACATTATTGCATCGATGATATCCTGATCTACTCCACCTCCTATGAAGACCACATCCGCCATGTAAGCACAGTACTCACTCAGGTGCTGCATCATCAGCTCTATGTGAAGACTAAGAAGTCTGAATTTCACAAGGACTCCATAACGTTCCTGGAATATTTGATCTGACACAGGGGTGTAGAGATGGACTCCAGCAAGGTGAGGGCGGTTAGGGACTGGCCTGAACAGACCACCATCAAGGAGTTGCAGCGATTCCTGGGGTTTGCAAACTTCTATCGTCGGTCCATCCGCAACTACAGCAGCATAGCCAACCCGTTGACCTCCCTTCTGCGGGGCAAACTGAGATGACTGCAATGGATGGAGCATGCCTGTGCAGCCTTCACACAGCTGAAGAAGAGCTTCAGCACAGCTCCCATATTGAGACATCCAGACCCCAGCCGCCCATTCATTGTTGAGGTGGATGCCTCCAGCTGTGGGATTGGGACAGTGCTTACCCAATACCACAGAGTCCCTGGGAAAATCTACCCCTGGTCCTACTTCTCCTGGGAGCTGTCCCCAGCGTAAGTGAACTATGATGTGGGGAACCGGGAGCTTCTATCCATCAAGGTAGCTCTAGACACTGGCTGGAGGGGGCCCGACACCCAACGGATCATCAAAACCTCAAATACCTCCACAATGCCAGGCGGCTGAACCCACGCCAAGCCCGGTGGGCACTGTTCTTCACAAGGTTCCAGTCCACGGTTACGTATCGCCCCGGAACTAAGAATGGCAAGGCTGATGCCTTGTCATGAAGTCACAACCCTTCAAGTACTCCCTCATTGCCAGAGTCCATACTGTCTCCCTCTGTCGTGCTTGCACCCATCCGATGGAGCCTCGTAGAAGAAATCCAGCAGGCCTAGATCAACAAACCCCCGACGCCTTCCTGTCTGGCCACAAAGCTCTATGTACCCACCTCTCTGCGCTCCCAAGTGTTGCAGTGGGTGCATGAGGCACCCAGCTCGGGCCACCCAGGCATCTGATGCACCAGGACTCTTATTCAGAATCAGTTCTGGTGGTCCTCCCTGTCCCAGGATGTGGTGGATTAAGTAGGGTCCTGTGCCACCTCTGCCCAGTCCTGGACAAGCCGCCAGCTTGGTCCCACATGGCAGTTGATTTTGTCACCGAACTCCCGGATTCTGGAGGTTTCACCATGATCCTAGTGGTGATCGACTGATTCTACGGCCATGGAAACTGCCACAGTATTGTTCAACCATGTCTTTTGCATCTATGGGCTCCCAGAGAACATTGTGTCAGATCTCACACATTTGATGAGAGGACTCACCCCATTCCAATGTATCCAAAGTACCAGCCACCCCTGTTCCTGTGGTTGGGTGAACCCTCCGATATGCCGGCCGTGGATGACTGGGCCTGTTGTAGCCAGGAGATCTGGGAAAGCGCCCATGTCTGGCTGCAGAGGGCCATACGGTGGCAGCAGATCCAAGCAGACCGCTGCAGGCACCCACACCCCAGGTCCCAGGTGGACCAGCAGGTCTGGCTATCTATGCTATCTAAAATCTGAGACTGAAGTTACTGTGGTGCAAGCTCAGCCCATGGTTTATCGGCCCCTTCCACATTATCCATCAAGTTAATCTGGTCATGTATCGCCTGTCACTTCCACCTTCGTACTGCATCTCACCAACCTTCCAAGTGTCCCTGCTCAAGCCAGCACGCCCTTGCCATGACCCACCAAGCAGTGAGCCGCCTCCGCCCCTTGACGTCGATGGGTCCTCAGCCTACTATGTTAACACCCTCCTGAACTCCCGGCACCAACGGAATTGGCTACAGTACCTGGTAGACTGGGAGAGATATGGCCCAGAGGAGTGCTCGTGGGTCGGTGCCGATGACATCCTGGACCCCTCTCTGGTGGAGGAGTTCCATCAACGCCACCCCAATCGACCAGCCCCGTGGCCCTGGGGTCGCCCTCACAGTAGAACCCCTGGAGGTGTTCCTGGGGGGGGCTCTGTAATGCCACCACTGGTGTCAGTCTGCCAGAGAGAGCCCTTGCCCGAGTTTTAGTGCCATCTGTGAAGGAACACTTCTGGGTTCTTGGAAATTTAAGCAATGTGCAAACTACGTTTAGACACAAAGTATTGTTTCACGCTGAGACATACCAAGCCGTTTGCTATTGTGCCTAGTTTTGGATCTACCGTGTTTTGACCTGTGCTTGTTTTCCCATTTACCAAGTTTTGGTTTGTGCTTCTGTTTTGTCGTACGGTTTGTTGTTACTCTGGTTTTGATCCCAGTTAGCTTGCCCACATTTTTTTCATCTTTGTGCCTGTTGCTTTGGACTTATTATTAAACTCCTCAGATGGATCCTAACACACCTTCCTCTGGAGATTCGTTACACACACACACACACACACACACACACACACACACACACACGTATTTGAACAAAATCTCTTTATTAACATCTTTATTAACAAATAGTCCACAATAGAAAATCAATGTAATCAAACGACAGCCTAAATATTAGATATACTGAAATATTTTTTTCTTTAAAAGTGTTTAGATAGAGTTTTATCTATCTATCTATCTATCTATCTATCTATCTATCTATCTATCTATCTATCTATCTATCTATCTATCTATCCACCCATCCATTTATACAATCATCCATCCGTCCGTCCGTCCGTCCGTCCGTCCATCCACCCACCCACGAAAAGAAGGATGAAAGTGGAGTGATATAATGACTGTTTATATTTGCTATGACATAAATGATAACAGCAAATGGAATGTGACTATAGATGGATAAACGCTACAAAGTGTTATTAGTTTATTAATAAGTGAAAAACTCTAGTGTACTGTTGATTTAAAACAGGAATAAAACACTTGGTATAAGAAAATAATTCACTTCACCTCAGGCTGTGTCACATGACCTCATCATGGGTGATTTTCCTATAACTGCATATCCTGTTGCCTTTTATTCCTTACTAAGCGCTTATGACTTTTTAGCACTTATGACAATTATTTAATTCATACAGTAGGCGCATGTTATTGCCTTAACCCAAAGCCAGCTTTCACTAACAACCAATAGTGCAACTATGCATTAATCAAAAAAAAGTATTTAAAAAAATGAATAAATAAATGTAGTCTCTCACTTGTTCATTTCAGTTTAGCTGAAACTATTGAAACAATTTTTACCTTCAGACGTGTGTGCATGCTTTCTTGTCCGTTACCTTGGAAAGTGCTTTACAGTATACACAACCCACAGATCTGTTCTACATTTTATATAAACATAAAAGTTCTTACCATCCTAACTTTATTCATTTATTAAATTCATTTAAGCTTTACATGCCTCTTGGGTAGAATCCACCTTAATTCATCCTATTTAGGATTTTCCTATTCTCACACTGATTGTGTATCTTTATATTAAATATAACCAGGAGTGTTTATACCTCAGCTGCTCTTAGGTAAGATTATATAAGCCAGATAAAGTGGATATTTACAAGAGCTGCAAATCAGCTGAAGCTTCCTCTGTTTAAAGGTACAGTTGTGATTGGTGTGGTGATGGAACGCTTCAGACTGAGAGCACCGGGGGAATCGGCCTGTGTGAAAGCCCATTTCACAGTAATTGCCTGTCATGCATATTATCGGTGAAGGTGCTTTACCTGACAGCCAAACACAGGGGGACTTACTGCAATCTGATGGATAAAATCAAAGGACATAATGAATTTAAATAAAGCAGTGAAGTCGTGGCACTAGACTGTAGTGTTTATGGGAGTGACTGTGGGGTGAGATAGAGGATAAGCGAACAGGATTTAAAGACTTATCTGATGATTTAAAGCCTAATCATTAAAGAAGATGGAAGATGGTAAATTATACTGAGCTTCTTCACCTCTGGATATATACATAAGGATGACTTAGTAATGAAGTATTTGGCTTCATTTGAGCTTGTATTAGCATTTTAGTTTAAACAAATACAGACAAAATCACATATTTCAACTAAAGAAAAAACTAATGTATGTGTGTTTGGTCAGGACAGGTTTTTATCATCCTTACCTCTTGCCAGTCTTTATCACGTTAGTTTATTTGTTTTTAAGCTCTATTTAAAGCCATTTTTACCCATAACCACAGTTTTAGTGTTTTACCACAGCACTCAATTCTGATTGGTCGGAAGGAGTTGATTTGTTTTGTTTCCAGCTCCTGGAAGTTTTCTATTAATTCACTCATTCTATTTCATTTCTATCCGTGTGGTTGATGCTCTACTTAATAAATAGATTAAACTACCTTTGATATGGCAAAGTTTTCTAAAAAGAGATTCTCACCAAAGCATTTCTGAAAGGAGTCTTTAGTGTTAGGACTTTGTGTAACTGTCAGAGGTAAAGTTTTCAGGGCAGAGAGATTTGTATTTTCTCTGTAAACATCCATTTTATTAACTTATTAACATCCATTTTAAAAAAGTGAAGAAAAGTGAAGCTGGTGATATGACGAGTGTTTTTAGCTATTATAATGTATAACAATATCATCAGTCACATATGTCATTTGTTCTCTAACACCCGAATACAGGATTTTTCCACTATTCCCGTAATACTGCCAGTTTGTTTGAGATATTTCCTGATTTTAGCTCACTCTTTCTCAGACTCGGTCTAATTTTGCTAAAGTCTCAGTCTTACCTTGTACAAAGTAATCCAGAGTTTATCACATTATTTATAGGCTTGTTAAACTGTGTCATGAAAAGGAGGCTGAGACTGATGCAAACGGAGCAGCTTTAATTAAAGATAAAAAAATAAAATAAAAAAAAACACACTCCAAAACACAAAAGATCAAAAAATCGTAGTTGAAAACAGGCAATGGTCAAGAGAGCAGCAAACAGGACATGAGGGACAGAAACTACGTCAATCCACAGTGTCTATGAAAACAATGTTTGTGTGTAGCACTGCTTGACTGGTTCCACCATCTCTCAGGGTAAGAGGTACATATACATCAAGTCTCTTCTCTGTTCTGGCACTGAGGTGGTGTAATGAACTTCCCCTAGATGTCCGAACAGCCAGATGTAGACCTACCTCTTCCTGAAACACTTAAACTAGCTCTTATTTTCTTATTTGCTTTATGTATTGTTGTATGTATTTAAAAAAAAAATAAAAATAAAAAACTCCCAAGACAGATTTTAGGCTGATGGTATCTTAAGTCTGTGACCTATTGAACCAGTGTTCATGTATTCATTGATAGAGACTTCAAAGCACTCTTGTACATCACTCTGGTCTTCCAAATGCCAGAAATATAAATGTGAGTGGTGTGTGTGTGTGTGTGTGTGTGTGTATGTATTTGAGGGTCTTACAAAAAGGTTGACTTTGAGAGTGAGTGGGTGTGTAATTTGAAACAAGTACATATGATCAAAAGTGCAGTGATTGAGATCGTTGAAGTGTGTTTGTTTTTTAGTAAGTAGAGTCCAGGGCGGCCATGTTTGTAGGCCGTGGTGCATGTTGGGACCTGGAGAAGCGTTTGACTTTTGCCTTACTGAATATGCAAACTCAGAGTCAATGGCATACAGCTGCAACAGTTTTGCAACCTGTTAAAATTGTACATAACATAATTTATATATACAGTAACAATAACACAACTCAGTGGAAATACTACACAAATATAATTGCAAACAAACTTCTACTCCATATGTTCTGCAAAAATAGTCCTATAGTACATCAGTTTGTTAGTTTAGTTTATTACACTGAAGTTAATCAACATCCACATTTATAGAAAAAAAGAGAGATGTTTTAATGAAAAAAGGAAAGAACCAAACACATTTCCATCTCCGCAAAAAGGAAATCAACATCTTTACAAAACATCTTCAAAATGTGAACAGATCAAAGATGTACCAAATCCTTTAACTCGGGCAATTGGGTATATTTCATTTTTTATTTCTTTGCTCATCGCATATCTCATATCTAATTCCCTTTGATTTCTTCAGTGAAATGGTGTTGCATTTGGTTTTGTTGCTATTACATCATATACAGAATATTTTACACATTCAATTTAATCACCATCAGGAGAATAAAAAACAGAATGCTGATGTTACAGGTATTAAAGCTGACCGCAAACTTGATAGTTATACAAATACAAATAAACAGATCGAATTAGCCTTTCTTCAGTGATGGCTATCATACACTGACCTGCCAAGATTAATATCTAAAGTCTATAATCAAGAAATAGTAAAAGCACATGTTGTTTTGAAGACTGCAGAAGTTTGCATCCTAGGTGTGCGTGAAATAGAAAAATAAACTATTTACGATGTAGATTTAAAAAATGACTCACAAGATATTAAAAATGGAATATATGAAAAGTATTCGTATTAGAATTCTGCTGTGAGCTGATCAGGACCTGAGCTGGCAGCATTAGAATACATATATTAGGTGTGATGGATGGAATGTGTCTGAATCATGTTTTTGTATTCTTTATTATTCCTATTAAGCAAAAAAAAAAAACCCACAAAAATCTTTTGCTGTAGATACTGAATAACAAAGAAGAATCGCTGGAATTTTTCAATACAATGCCCTATTTAGGCGCATTGTGGGGATGTGGTAGCTTAGTGGTTAAGGTGCTGGACTACTGATTGGTAGGTTGTGATTTTGAATCCCAGGTCCACTAAGCTGCAACTACTGGACCCCTGAGCAAGGCCCTTAACCCTCAGTTGTATAAAAAAATAGATAAATTGTTGCTGTGAGATAAAAAAAAAAGTTGCTCTGGATAAGGCCATCTAATCAAATGCCAGAAATCTAAATCTATTTGTTTGATAGTTGTGTCCAAAACCCATACTAGACAATATATTCATGTTCATTCTTTAAATCCCATAATGCCCAGCAACAGGTAGTGTAGAACAATGCCATTATGTAACAAAGTTTATAGATTGAGTCATATTTAATGTTTGCAAACATTCATGAAACAAGATATTTCCTTTTATCACTTGCATTATTTTGTAACTGTCTAAGCTGCTGTTATACAAGAATTTCCCTCAAGGGATCAATAAATCCATCCATCCATCTATCTATCTATCTATCTATCTATCTATCTATCCATCCATCCATCCATCCATCCATCCATCCATCCATCCATCCATCCATCCATCCATCTATCCATCTATCTATCTATCTATCTATCTATCTATCTATCTATCTATCTATCTATCTATCTATCTATCTATCTATCTATCTATCTAATCTAGAGCAGCTATAAACAGTTGTTCCCTTACCAGCCTCTAGTTTTTCTTCCTTGAAGTTACACTGGACTTAAGTTCAAAAATCTTAAATAAACATCTCCTTTCTGTAAAACCACATCAATACAACAAATACACACATTTCATGAATCTGTTTCTGTGCAGCATCCCCCATACGAGTCCATGTGAATGAGTCGTTACCATAGAAACTATAAGGTTCTAATTAGAGCGAGCTCATTAATATAAAGACGTAGTTTGAGTTACTGTCACAGCTGATGTTATAGAAAATTAAACACCTTCTGACCAATCAGTCAAATCTAATCTAATCTAATCTAATCTAATCTAATCTAATCTAATCTAAATGAGACATTTATCTTTAATTTCACTTTTTGCATGATTTTTGTTTGGCATTTAACACTGTAGGTTGTGGTGACAGATCCTGGAAGTTAATCTCTCTCTACTTCCTTATGCAAATGCTTTTCAGTTTTATTTTCCACCTAATAATCGCAGCACAGCTAATCAGACGACAGAACCTGAGTGGATGCTCTCATGCATAAATTGGCCCCTGTTCCTCAGAAGACTTAATATCTCCAGCGACTGAAGGATGTTTATAATGATTCATATTCAAGCACAGCTGTGACTCTGGATATCACACAAGAGTTAGAAGCTGGTATATGTAAATCAAGAGTGATTTTGTTTGGGCACGTGTGTGTGTGTGTGTGTGTGTGTGTGTGTGTGTGTGTGTGTGTGTGTGTGTGTGCCAACTACTTCATAGTTTGCTATATACAGATGAACCAATTTATTAGACATTAATACTGGGTTTTGCTAAGAGGATGGACATGGCTGTGGTTAACACTTATTTTCAGAAGAGGGAGGAGCATAGAGTGACTTACAAGAGTGGAGGTAGGAGAACACAGGTAGACTACATCCTATGTAGAAGAGGCAATCTGAAAGAGATTAGTGACTGTAAAATGGTAGTGGGAGAGAGTGTAGCCAGACAGCATAGGATGGTGGTGTGTAGGATGACTTTGATGGTCTGTAAGAAGAAGAGGTTAAAAATAGAGATAGAGAAGAAAACCAAGTGGTGGAAACTGAAAAAGGAGGAATGTTGTGAGGAATTTAGACAGAAGTTGAGGCAGGCTCTGGGTGGTCAGGTAGTGCTGCCAGATGACTGGGAAACTACAGCAGAAGTGATCAGGGAGACAGGGAGAAAGGTGCTGGGTGTGTCATCTGGAAGGAGGAAAGAAGATAAGGAGACTTGGTGGTGGAATGAGGAAGTTCAGGATAGTGTCCAGAGGAAGAGATTAGCCAAGAAGAAGTGGGACATGGACAGGACTGAAGAGAATAGACAGGAATACAGGAGTTACAGCGCAGAGTGAAGAGGGAGGTGTCTAAGGCCAAGCAGAAGGCATATGATGAGTTGTACACTAGGTTAGACACTAGAGAAGGACAGAAGGACTTGTACAGGTTAGCTAGGCAGAGGGATCGAGATAGGAAGGATGTGCAGCAATTTAGAGTTATTAAGGATAGAGATGGAAGGGTGCTCACAAGTGAAAAGAGTGTACAGAGGAGATGAAAGGAGTACTTTGAGGAGCTGATGAATGAGGAAAATGAGAGGGAAAAAAGAATAGAAGGGGTGAACTCTGTGGAACAGAAAGTAGATAAGATTAGAAAGGATGAAGTCAGGAAGGCTTTGAAGAGGATGAAAAGTGGAAAGGCAGTTGGTCTTGACGACATCCCGGTGGAGGTCTGGAAGTGTCTACGAGAGGCAGCAGTGGAATTTTTAACTAGTTTCTTTAACAGGGTTTTAGAGAGTGAGAGGATGCCTGAGGAATGGAGAAGAAGTATATTAGTGCCGATCTTTAAGAATAAGGGTGACATGCAGAGTTGCAGCAACTATAGGGGGATAAAGTTGATGAGCCATACAATGAAGCTATGGGAAAGAGTAGTGGAAGCTAGGTTAAGGAAGCTAGTGGAAATTTGTGAGCAGCAGTATGGCTTCATGACCAGAAAGAGCACAACTGATGCAATTTTTGCTCTGAGAATTTTGATGGAGAAGTATAGGGATGGTCAGAAGGAGTTGCACTGTGTGTTTGTAGACTTGGAGAAAGTGTATGACAGGGTGCCAAGAGAAGAGCTGTGGTACTGTATGAGGAAGTCAGGAGTAGCAGAGAAGTATGTCAGAGTGGTGCAGGACATGTATGAGAGGAGCAGGACAGTGGTGAGGTGTGCTGTAGGTCAGACAGAGGAGTTCAAAGTGGAGGTGGGACTGCATCAGGGATCGGCTCTGAGCCCCTTCCTGTTTGCTATAGTGATGGACCAGTTGTCAGAGGAGGTCAGACAGGAGTCTCCTTGGACAATGATGTTTGCAGATGACATTGTGATCTGTAGTGAGAGCAGGGAGCAGGTGGAGGAAAACCTGGAGAGGTGGAGGTTTGCGCTGGAGAGAAGAGGAATGAAAGTCAGTCGTAGTAAGACTGAGTACATGTGTGTGAATGAAAGGGAGGGAAGTGATACAGTAAGGTTACAGGATGAAGACGTGAAGAAGGTACAGGAGTTTAAGTACTTGGGGTCAACAGTCCAGAGTAATGGAGAATGTGGGAAAGAGGTAAAGAAGCGAGTGCAGGCAGGTTGGAATGGGTGGAGAAAGGTGTCAGGAGTTTTGTGTGATAGGAAAATATCAGCGGGAATCAAGGGGAAGGTGTACAGGACAGTGGTGAGAGCAGCCATGCTGTATGGTTTAGAGACAGTGTCACTGAGGAAGAGACAGGAGTCAGAGCTAGAGGTAGCAGAGCTGAAGATGTTGAGGTTCTCTTTGGGAGTGACAAGTTTGGACAGGATTAGGAATGAGTACATCAGAGGGACAGCTCATGTTGGAAGTTTGGGGGACAAAGTTAGGAAGCTGAAGCGAACTTGGGTTCTGCAGCAGGACAATGATCCAAAACACACCAGCAAGTCCACCTCTGAATGGCTGAAGAAAAACAAAATGAAGACTTTGGAGTGGCCTAGTGAAAGTCCTGACCTCAATCCGATTGAGATGCTGTGGCATGACCTTAAAAAGGTGGTTCATGCTCGAAAACCCTCCAATGTGTATGAATTGCAACAATTCTGCAAAGATGAGTGGGCCAAAATTCCTCCACAGCGCTGTAACAGACTCATTGCAAGTTATTGAAAACGCTTGATTGCAGTTGTTGCTGCTAAGGGTGGCCCAACCAGTTATTAGGCTTAGGGGCAAACACTTTTTCACACAGGGCCATGTAGTTTTGGATTTTGTTTTCCCTTAATAATAAAAACCTTCATTTAAAAACTGCATGACGTGTTTACTTGTGTTATCTTTGACTAATATTTAAATGTGTTTGATTATCTGAAACATTAAAGTGTGACAAACATGCAAAAAAATAAGAAATCAGGAAGGGCGCCAACACTTTTTCACACCACTGTATATATGAGTAATTTCTTGTGTCATTTCTGGTAAATACAGCTGGTGTCTTTAAAAGCCTCAGAATTAAACCTAAGTGTCTTTCCCTTCTCCAGGTGCAATAAAGACAGACACATTACAGCAGTTTAGAATGATGAAGAGACCGTAAGATCATTAGCTGAAATATCTGCGTCTTTGCCCGTCTCAGCTCTACAGACAGCATTAAAGAAGAATGTGATGACTCATAGACAATATATTATTAAATGTGTCTGGAATAAATCTTTTATGTCCTCACAGGGAAAACTGAATTTTTGAGTTTCAGGTTTTGAAGTTCAAAGCTTGCAAATATTCCCAAAAATTCAGTCTCAATATTTCAACACCGTTAAAGTTTTGGAATACTCCTTTATTCTGAATTTATATGCGCAAACGTGACAATACAATTTTTTCCCCCCAAGCTTCATTCTTTTGTCATCCTCTGCCCCCCATTTAATAGTTTTAAATGTAGTTGTTCATTCTTCATTCTTGTCAGCTCCTGTAACGAATGGCAGCCATTAAGACAGTTCGCAGAGTCTCTTTATTAATGTTCTCCCAAAAACTTCATGATTCATGGTCAGGGTCAAAGCACTGACAGATATCATAAACAAAAGAGAAGTGCTTTTTGTCATCTAAAAGACAGGTAGAGGTTAAAACTCCAAATATGGAGAAACAAAGGAATAAAAAACACTAGGATACAATCCAGTTTATGAGGATATATGGCTAATAAGAACATAATAAGAATGTGTTCAGAGAAAAGAAATCATTTACAGGGAATTGGGGCGTTAGTCAGCTGAGCTTACCCGAAACAGGAAGTAAACAGGATGGCTCTCTAATACCTGACCTCATGATGATATTCTTTATTTATTGTCATGTTCCACATAGTCTGATTTACAGAGAAGAGAAATATAAAAGTACCAACATTACACACATTATTAAAGCTGTTATTGGCATTTACAGCTTCAAGATATGTGTAATTGTTTTTTTAATTAAAGCTAAATGTCTCTCCTCCAGAAATTCCCAGCATCCTCGCCAGTTCCATACTATATTATAAAGACAGAAGGGCATGTGGCCACAGGAAACTGAGTGTTCACCTCATGCTAGAGAGGCTCTAATAGCTCAGCAATCAGAGCTGATTTATACACAGATCAGGCATAACATTATGACCACCTGCTTAACATTGTGTTGGTTCCCCTTTTGCTGCCAAAACAGCCCTGACCCGTCAAGGCATGGACTGCACTAGATTCCTGAAGGGGTGCTGTGGTGTCTGCCCCCAAGATGTTTGCAGCAGATCCTTTAAGTCCTGTAATTTGCTAGGTGGGGCCTCCATGGATCGGACTTGTTTGTGCAGCACATCCCACAGATGCTCGGATGGATTGAGATCTGGGGAATTTGGAGGCCAAGTCACACACCTCAAACTTGTTGTTGTGATCATAAAACCATTCCTGAACCATTTTTCCTTTGTGGCACGGCACATTATCCTGCTGAAAGAGGCCACAGCCATCAAGGAAGACCATTTCCATGAAAGGGTGTACATAGTCTGCAACATTGCTTAGTTAGGTGGTACGTGTGAAAGTAACATCCACATGAATGGCAGGACTGAAGGTTTCCCAGCAGAACATTGCCCAAAGCATGACACCGCCTCAGACAGCTTGCCTTCTTCCCATAGTGCATCCTGGTGCCATGTCTTCCCCAGGTAAGCTACGCACACGCACCCGGCCATCCATGTGATGTAAAAGAAAGCTTGATTCATCAGACCAGGCCACTTTCTTCCATTGTTCCATGGTCTAGTTCTGATGCTCACATGCCCATTGTTAGTGCTTTTGGTGCTGCACAGGAGTCAGCATGGGCACTCTGACTAGTCTGCGGCTATGCAGCCCCATACGCAACAAACTGCAATGCACTGTGTATTCTGACACCTTTCTAACAGAACCAGCATTAACTACTTCAGCAATTTGAGCAACAGTAGCTCGTCTGTTGGATCGGATCACACGGGCCAGCCTTCGCTCTCCACGTCCATCAATGAGCCTTGGCCACCCATGACCCTGTCGCCGGTTCACCACTGTTCCTTCCTTGGACCACTTTTGATAGATACTGACCACAAGAGCTGCAGTTTTGGAGATGCTCTGATCCAGTGGTCTAGCCATCACAATTTGGCCCTTGTTAAAATCGCTCAAATCCTTACACTTGCCCATTTTTCCTGCTTCTAACACATCAACTTTGAGGACAAAATGTTCACTTGCTGCCTAATATATCCCACCCACTAACAGGTGCCATGATAAGGAGATAATCAGTGTTATTCACTTCACCTGTCACTGCTCAGATTGTTATGCCTGATCGGTGTACACTGCCTGCTTTTACACATCTGCATTCACATAATCCAATAATCATGTTATTTTTCTTAATTTATGAGATTTATGCAAATTTTTTCATATTTAAGATTTATTTTTTTCTATATTATGGCATTAAATACAGTATGTATATGAGAAATGTTTCCAAAAATGTATGTGGGAAATAAAAAAATAAAACAATATATTGTATATCAGCATGAGTGTACCATTAGGATCCGATTAACAAGGACCTGATACAACAAGTAGGATCTGATTTTTTGCACCGAAATTATGTATATCAAATTTCTTATTAATTTCTCGTGTTAATGTTCCTATAATAATTCCTATATGATACCTGAAAAAAAATCTGCCTCATATTCAGCTTGATAAATGAGGGATATTGGAAGGGATTGGGTGTATTTAATATTGTGTGTGTGTGTGTGTGTGTGTGTGTTTAATACTGAGACATTCCAGGGATTTTTGTGTTCATCATCATGTGAATTGAGTAGTTCGGTGAAGTCATGGTCAGTGCCATCTCTTCCTCTTAACCATTACCAAAGTGTAAAAGTCGGCACTGAGTGATTTATTTTCCTTTTTGCTTTTCTTCATTATCTGATCCGGTTACAATGCCTTTCCAACCTTGTATGCAGTTTCCCTGAAAGGCTGTCGCTCTGGAAACAATGAAAGGACTTTTTTTTTTAAAAACCTCTAACAGCAAAAGAGTGAAGAACACTGTGAGACATGCAGCACTGATTAAATATCAGACAAAAAAACGACAGGATGGTAAAGATGGAATGAAACGGCTGACAACTGAAATCCACGTACTTCCACTCGGTAGACACAAACGGCGTCTGTGGATTTAACCTTTAATCTTTGGAACAGCTTCTCTTCTATTCAGTGAAGTGAAGACGTCAAGTAAAATTAAATTAAATGTAGAATGAAATGTACTTGGTATGTGTAATCATCACCAAGGCATTTTAATGTGGTTGGAAAAGAAATATTTAACACAGATACCTTAAAATCTCATTCAGACATTTGTACAGCATCCTGGATGTGCTATACAGGACATTTAACTGACTTCCAGAAAAAAGAAAAAGAGTGGAACACATTCCTAGTCTCTCTATAAACCAAAAACTTTCACTCTTTTTTTCCCTTTTTTGTATTATTTAGAAATAGTCATTTACAAATCAGTGATCCTTAATGAAATAAAAGTTGAGCTAGTCCTCTATGTCCTATTTTCCCGCAGGAAATAGCTCTGAAATATGTCTATAGGTCATATCTCTTAGAAAATAATGAGAAAGTGAAAACATCTTGAATCTAGGAAAATATATTAAATATTTTTCATTAGGACATTATTGTAAAAAATAACACTATGAAACCTATTTCTAGCTATTTTTATTCATTTTAAGCTGGAAATTGTCTCGCAGATAATCTTATGTTCTAATATTATCTTCATGTGTGAGGGAAGATGATATTAGTTTATAGAGAGAAATCGGATAGTGACGAAAGCTCGATCAGCATCAGCCCCGGGTCCAAGTGCTAAACCCTACAAGCTGTACAAGAATCTTCCAGTATTACTTCAATGGCTGTGGAAGCTATTTCAGAGGATATGGATGAAATGCACCATTCCATCCACCCTAAAACAGGAGGAAAAACTGCCCAATGCATCATCGGCACCCAACTTCCTGCCATTGAGTCTCTTCACCACAGTAGATGTCTGCACAGAGCACACAAAATGATCAAGGACTCCTCCCAACATAGTCAGAAACTGTTCAACCTCCTTCCATCCAGGAAGAGATTCAGGACCATCCACACCAGAACCAGCAGGTTCAGTTTTTTCTCCACAACTATAAACCTACTGGACTCTACACTATACCACTAGGACACTCATGTCTCACTGCACTTAACTGCCTGTAATTGCCTTGCAGTTCTGCTCCGCTCTGTACATTCTGCTACATCTTCTCTGTACAATAGAATTATAATCATAGATAATTGTTAATTCATAGTTTACCCTAGTATAGCGAGTTTGTTGTGGGAGCGAGTTTGGTGTGGAGGAACTTGACTGGCCTGTACAGAGTCCTGACCTCAACCCAATAGAACACCTTTGGGATGAATTAGAGCAGAGACTGCGAGCTAGACCAAAACTGGGACGTCTGCCTTTACATGAATGTAACATGGAGTTGGCTCACCCTTTGCAGCTATAACAGCTTCAACTCTTCTGGGAAGGCTTTCCACAAGGTTTAGGAGTGTGTTTATGGGAATTTTTGACCATTCCTCTAGAAGCGCATTTGTGAGGTCAGTCACCGATGCTGGACGAGAAGGTCTGGCTCGCAGTCTCCGCTCTAATTCATCCCAAAGAAGTTCTACAGGTTGACAGGTTGAGGTCAGGACTCTGTCAAGTTCCTCCACACCAAACTCACTCATCCATGTCTTTAAGGACCTTGCTTTGTGCACTGGTGTGCAGTCATGTTGGAACAGGAAGGGGTCATCCTCAAACTGTTACCACAAAGTTGGGAGCATGAAATTGCCCAGAATGTCTTGGTATGCTGAAGCATTAAGAGTTCCTTTCACTGGAACTAAGGAGCCAAGCCCCATCTCTGAAAAACAACACCTAAATTAAATTATTTGGAGGAGTGTCTCAAGATTTTTGGCAATATAGTGTATGTGCACCATCCAAGCCTATGATCTAGGTTACCTGCTTCCACCATACAGTCTGACCCAGTTTGTGAAAACAGCGATGATAATTTCATGATATATTCATTTGGGATTGCACCAGTTGCTTAACATTTCTTTAGTTAATGCTGGATAAACAAAAAATCTGATAGACAGCTAAGTGCCGAGGACGCCATTAATATACCCCCATCAGATCACATATTCTGTGATTTGCTCTAATTACGTGCAGCATGTGTAATGTGCTGTGATGGTCCACTGATCCAATGATCCACTGTGGTGACCCCAAACAGGGAGCAGCCGAAAGAACAACAACATTATGTGCTGTGAATAGAACTTGCACATACTAACTGACATAACCTTATTTATTGACATACATATTTACTTATTTATCTGCACTTGTTTATTTGCACAATTTCTATTTGCACTTCTGGTAGATGCCATTTAGTTGCAATGTACTTGTACTTTGCAATGACAATAAAGCTGTATCTATCTATCTATCTATCTATCTATCTATCTATCTATCTATCTATCTATCTATCTATCTATCTATCTATCTATCTATCTATCTATCTCTCTGTCCGTCCGTCCGTCCGTCCGTCCGTCCGTCTGTCTCTATATCTATCTGTCTATCTGTCTATCTGTCCGTCCGTCCGTCCGTCCGTCTGTCTCTTTATTTATCTGTCTATCTATCTATCTGTGAGCAACCAGCTCAGAATCATCTCCATTCTCAGTGTTAAAATAAAGATCTTGTATGGAGGATGACCACCTACTGTACACGATGTAAAATGGATATATAAACACGTCCATCAAGAAAGGAAGCATTCCTGGATTCTCAAAGTGTTTAGAACATCACATTCTCAGTCTGATGATCTAGCAGTGATAAATGGAGAGAAAAGAAATCTCTCGCAGTGTGGCATGAATGTCAAGGACTTGTTAACACAGAAAGACACTTCCTACTCATTATTCTGAAAAAACAAAAATACGGTTTTGTCCTTTAAAGCATTTATCTACACTATTAAATCAAATCTTATAGCAGACAGAGAGAACGACATGACAAGATGGCAGAAGGCGGCGCAAGAAACTCCTCCATTACTCCCTGATGGGAATAATCTCCCTGGTGTATACCATATGCCACACAACCAGACAATCATGCAGGCAATCATAAAATTATTCCAATTTCTCTGTCTTTTTATATAACTGCAATTGGCTCATTGAAACATCTGCATATATCTACGTATATTATGTATAGTTATATAATTACATATATATAATTATAGGTGTAGCACAATACCATGAGTTGTATGTGTATCTGTATCTGTTTAGTTCTCCAAATATCTGTATTCATCAGATTTAACCCAGAAACGGACAAATATTTTCAATTAGAAATTATACGTAATTACAAAAAGCATTGACATGTAGTGAAATGATTTTGTTGACCAGGTGTGTCATAAAAGTAGATATAAATAGACATTGAATTACCCGTACAGTAGTGCAGACATATGCAACTGATAGAAAAGTCAAAGATTTGTTGACTTTTGTTGTATTTTTTTTAAATTTCATTATTTGTTATCAGTAATATTGTTTTATTGTTGTAGCTTTGTATTGCACACTTTGTATAACAAGTTTAATTACATGCAGCTTTTAGATCCATTGCAGATTCCAGAACTGTTCACACAAACATGACCATAACGTTTACTTATTACATTAAAAAGTGTAAAGAAAATGTTGATTGCAGAAATAACATGCTAATCCTAGAACCTCGGGGATGCAACAACTTTTACACTCCACAAACTTTTCCTAAAGGTATTCCATTGTCCATTGTCTGTACCGCTTATCCGATCTATTCTCAGGTCACGGGGAGCCTGCGCCTATCTCAGACGTCATCAAGGCAGAGTAGGCATCAAGGCAGGATACACCCTGGATGGAGTGCCAACCCATAGCAGGGCACACACACACACACTCTCATTCACTCACGCAATCGCATGCTATGGACAATTTAGAGATGCCAATCAACCTACAATGCATGTCTTTGGACTGGGGGAGGAATTCGTAAAAGTATCATCAATCCAAAAGACTTTTTTGAAGCTCACTTCACCTGAACAAGGACCTGGTTTTTGTTCCTGAAAGATCAGAAAAGATTCTGGAACATTCTGGCCAACATTAAGGGAAGGGCAGTGAATCTACTTCTTCATATTCACTAGAAACATCTATCCATTTTCTATACCTGCTTATCCTACTACTGGGTCACAGGGAACCTGGAGTCTACAGGTACAAGGCAAGGTGCACCCTGGACAGGATGCCAGTCTATCACAGGACCCAATCACACTACAGACAATTTAGAAATGCCAATCAACCTACAATGCATGTCTTTGGACTGGGGGAGGAAACCCCTGAGGCATGGGGAGAACATGCAAACTCCACACACTTAGAAGAGGCGGGAATCGAACCCCCAACCCTGGAAGTGTAAGTGCTAACCACCAAGCCACCGTGCCCTCCTTCACAAGAAACAAAAACCAACAAACTGCAGATATTAACATTCCCATACATTTAAATGTAGTTTACTATTTAAAACTATTTAAATACTTATATAAATTAGATTTACAGCTAAAAAAAAAGATCATGATGTGAAAATATCTATACACTTGTATATGTATATCATCCACAAACATATTCAAATCATCCATAAACCACGGTGAGCTGCTGCAGTGTGTCATTTGAAGATGTGTATGGTTTGATGGAAGGCCCAGTGGGAGTGAAAGTGCTACACAGACACATGTAGCTCCTGTCAACAAAGAAAAGACAGAGAGAAACAAATGCATCAGATGGGCACTGGAGCTTAAACAAAGGGACCGATCTGACAGATGAAGAGGCAAACAGATGGAAAAGAGTGGAAAAAAAGATGTAAAAAAAATGACAAGGGAGTATAAGGAGGAGGAAGGCTGAGACATAAGTGATAGTATCTGAGGACATTAATTATAAATCTGAATAGAGAGGAAAAGGGTCATTATGCTTAGCGAAAAAGACGGCAGAAATGGAAGAAAATTAAAGGGGAACGAGTAAAAATCTATCATATCTTCTGTCTCTCACTTTAGATAATGTCAGTGGAGGGTGAAAATATCTGCACTGGATGTAACATTTCATCCTTATCTGTGATATTAGTCATACTATATAAAACCTCTTTAAAATGTCACATCCCTTCTGATGTGAAGTTGTGTCATGTCACACTTATGCTACCTTTATTATAGAGACAATTACAGCTTGCGTTTTCTCCTCGTCAGGCCACGTTTAATGTCACACGGCTATATAGTGCACTATTTTGCCAAACGTTTTGGGGCACCCCTCCAAATCATTGAATTCAGATGATGTTTTTCAGGGGTTGGGCTTGGCCCCTTAGTTCCAGTGAAAGGAATTCTTAATGCTTCAGCATACCAAGACATTTTGGACAATTTCACTGGTCAGACATTGTCATTTTGGGGATGGCCTCTTCCTGTTCCAACATGACTGCGCACCAGTGCACAAAGCAAGGTCCATAAAGACATGGATGAGTGAGTTTGGTGTGGAGGAACTTCACTGGTCCTGACCTCAACCAGATAGAACACCTTTGGGATGAATTAGAGTGGAGACTGTGAGCCAGGCCAAAACTGAGACGTCTGCCTTTACATGCACATGAATGTAATATACCTTCCTAAAGGTATTCCATTGTCCATTGTCTGTACCGCTTATCCGATCTATTCTCAGGTCACGGGGAGCCTTTGGGAACACCTTTGGGATGAATTAGAGTGGAGACTGTGAGCCAGGCCAAAACTGAGACGTCTGCCTTTACATGCACATGAATGTAATATGGAGTTGGCCTGCCGTTTTCAGCTATAACAGCTTCAACTCTTCTGGGAAGGCTTTCCACAAGGTTTAGGAATGCGTTTATGGGAATTTTTGACCATTCATCTAGAAGCGCATTTGTGAGGTCAGGCACTGATGCTGGATGAGAAGGCCTGGCTCACAGTCTCCGCTCTAATTCATCCCAAAGGTGTTCTATCGGGTTGAGGTCAGGACCAGTGAAGTTCCTCCACACCAAGCTCACTCATCCATGTCTTTATGGACCTTGCTTTGTGCACTGGTGTGCAGTCATGTTGGAACAGGAAGGGGTCATCCCCAAACTGTTCCCACAAAGTTGGGAGCATGAAATTGTCCAAAATGTCTTGGTATGCTGAAGCATTAATTGTTCCTTTCACTGGAACTAAGGGGAATACAATACAATGATTTGGAGGGGTGTCACAAAACTTTTGGCAATATAGTGTATGTGCACCATCCAAGCCTGTGATCTAGGTTACCTGCTTCCACCATACAGTCTGACCCAGTTTGTGAAAACAGCGATGATAATTTCATGATATATTCATTTGGGATTGCACCAGTCCCTTAACATTTCTTTAGTTAATGCTGGATAAACAAAAAATCTGATAGACAGCTAAGTGCCGAGGACGCCATTAATATACCCCCATCAGATCACATATTCTGTGATTTGCTCTAATTACGTGCAGCATGTGTAACGTGTGTCTGGTTTGTAGGTGCGTAGAGGACAGAGGCTGGGGAACGAAGCTGCACACAGGCGCGTGACATCTCATTTTTCTTGTTTGTGCCAAACCGGCACGAGCAACACGCTTATTCACACTGAAAAGTGCACTGCTGTAGGATATGTACGGGCTAATATATCATATTTCATTACTATGGCTATAATGTAGACATGTTTTCTTTTGTACACAGAGATAAATGTACACGGAACTCTTTCATGTACATGTACAATACACACATTTATTCATATAGCCGAGGCTTTTATCCAAATGATATCAAGCCAAGGATAATGCAAGTAGTGCTATTTTTTTGAAAAATGCTGTTTATTATTGAGATTTAAAGTTCATTACACCACAGCATTTAGACACGCATTAAAATTTAATTATAATACAATGTTTGTTTGTTTTTCCAAATCTGAAGAGTTTTTACTCATCGGAAGATCAGGGTTCAAGCCCCAGCACTGCTAAGCTGCCATTGCTGGACCCTTAACCCTCTCTGCTCCAGCATCATGGCTGACCCTGTGCTCTGACCACAACTTCCAAATTTTTGATTCGTGAAGAAGGAATTTCACTGTACTTTAATGTATATGTGACAAAAATAAAGACTTCTGGTCCAAATGATCAAACAGAAGAAAGCAGAGGAGAGTAAATACATAACTGCACAGTTGATTTAAAACAACAAATTGCCCCAATGAAATTGAGCAAGTTTTGGGGATTTATGAGTTAAATAAGGCTATCAAGATAAATGCGCTCAATCCAAAGTGGAGAGCTGGGAGAATGTTTATCACACACCAGTCATCTGCCTTATTTGTCAATTCAGTACCTTAGTTCCCCACTGAGACACCAAGTGCATCGCTATAAAACACAGAAGCAGAATCGCTTTTCAACTGTAAACATATTCAGTGCTCAGCGTCTATTAAGATGAATTTCTCTTGTTTGAAATAATAAAGGTGTGAGCGTCTGCACGAGAGCAGACCCGAGTAAACAGAAAAATCTTGTTCGCGCAAAGAAAATGAAAATGATGAAATTTTAAGTTTTGCTGATGTGTTTATTAGACATGTTATGAGATGTGTTTATTAGATATCTAGTAGCTGCTTTAAATTTTCATTTATTTATCAATTCTTCTATCTTCTATAAGCATTTTATTCTGGTCAGGGTTGTGGTAAATCCAGGAAAACTGGGCGTGACGCTGGAGTACACCCTGGATGGATCACACACACACACACACACACACACACACACACACACACACACACACACACAAAAAGAAAAAAAAAGCGTGTGTTTGTGGACATTATGAAGAATCAACTGAAAAGTTATGTTTTCAAGGTCAGGTTCTGCGGCACAGCCAATTTACACAATGGATCTTTTGGCTGTTTACCAATTTATCAGTCCCGATACAATTTAGCCTGAGCTAACCTAATCATTTTCTAACAATGATCACAGGCCTATGCTACAGTTCTACACTTTATTCTGTTCGGGAAACCCTTAATGTTCATACAGAACTGCAAAGCAGAAAAGGTTTCACACAGAACATGAAACATTCAGGCCATTTTATCTTGGTAGAGTAGCGAGCTGTAAACAATTCTGTTTCTGGAATTTGACAAAATACGTGTTGGAAACTAGCAAAGTTAAGAAAAAATTTTCTGGTGTGATGAACTAAAGGACCATGGCACGATACACTACACACATACATATATATAATTTTATTTATATATTTTTCATCAACTGTGAAACATGGCGGTGGTAGCATCATGTTGTGTTACCCTTGGCTTCTTGTTTGTTTTTCTAATAGCCAGTTTTTGATATTTTGGTAGACATTCTTTTCAGGCAGGGTCATGGGTGTGCTATATATTTTTATGTATGTATGTATGTATGTATGTATGTATGTATGTATGTATATATTTATTTATTTATTTATTTATTTATTTATTGACATTTTTAAGTAATGGTGCTCTATGAGAATTCAGTTCAGAGCTACTTTAGAAGTTTCACATCAACAGAAGTAAATTTTTAACAACTTATTATCCTGACCCTAACCATGCCGTTTGAGTATTATGAGATATTTAATACTCCAATTAAGTTGATTTCACTTCCTGAGTGTAATACTAAAAAAATGTGGAATAATTTAAAAACCATTTGTGTGTGTTGGGGGAAAGGAAGGCAAATACTTATGCAAATCATTTCACATTTAAGGTGTTATCTTTCTGGCTGTCCACTTCTGATCGGATGACACAAGATGGATGTTAATATCACATCTAAACA
Organism: Hemibagrus guttatus; assembly: GCA_033459395.1. NCBI lineage: Eukaryota > Metazoa > Chordata > Actinopteri > Siluriformes > Bagridae > Hemibagrus > Hemibagrus guttatus. Next base: position 1,699,945 of record JAUCMX010000028.1, read on the forward strand.
GGTCCTGGATACAAAACGACAAGACATGTTGTGTAGAGAGAACATGGTACAACATATTTACATTGATTAGTGTTAGATAACACCATTACCAAAGTAATCAGTGTTCCAGTTTGCAGTAGTGTGTGACCCTGCATCACCGAGCTGGTCAAACAGAATAAAAAATCAATTCTTCATTTTCCTTGTACAGGCAATCCATCATGCATTCTTTTTAACCTCTGGTTCTCTGGAATATTCCGCCCTTCTCTCTAATGATAAATGTAAATAGTGTGTAAATGGTGTGTTAGTGTACCATCAGGGCTTAACATCTGCAGCACTTTGCCTTCATTATGAGCAAAGAGAGAGAGAGTTTTAATGAAAATTTATGCTCCACATATTTTGGATTGCATATGATGCTACTCTCTGTCCAACATGGCCTATAATTATCAAAAATTCCTCATTTACATATATAAAAAAAGATTAAAGAAAAAAAGTCTACACACTCCTGATAAAATGGCAGGTTTTTGTGATGTGAAAAAATGAAACCAGGATAAATTATGTCAGAATTTTTTAACACCTTCAATATGAAATGAAGTAAAAAATTAAGTGATGAACAAAAATACAAAAAAACAAAACCTTAAGAATCCATGTGCATAAGTATGCACACCCCGAAACTAATACTTTGTTGAATCACTAACTAACTTTTGATTTTATTACATCACTCACTGTATTTGGATGGAACGTCTTAACTTACCAATATTTTCTCACTCTTTTTTGCAAAACCATTCTAGATTATAAAGGCATCTCCTGAGCACAGCCTGCTTCCAGTCACAGGCCACAGATTTTTAGTTGGGTTCAGGTCTGGTCTCTGGTTCTGTCCTTCAAAAACATTGATCTTCTTTTGTTTAATCGTTCCTTTGTTAATTTGGGTCATTGTTGTGCTCTAAACTGAAGTTTCTTTTCAGCTTATTAGCAGAAACATTAAGTATTTTGTACTGGTATTTGTAGATATTTATGATTCCATCCGCCAGTTCTGTCTAATGAAAATCAGCGCTAATGTATGTTGCTACCACCACCATGCTACACTGTGGATATGATGTTTTTTTTTTTTTTTTTTTTGCAACAAACATACCTTTTTGAACTATTAAACCATTTGGACTTGGTCTGATCATAACACATCTTGTCACATGGTTTGGGGTGAATTTGTTGAGCTTGGATGTTTTTTTTTTGTTTTGTTTTTTTGAGAAAGTGCTTCCTTCTAGTCACGTACCCCAGACATGTGAAGAATATGAAAGTCACATACAGAGTAATCAGTACTTGTCAGATAGTCCTGCAGCTCCTTTAACGCCGCTGTAGCTCTCTTTGCAGTCTTCTTGGTAAGCTTTTATCTTGTCCTTTTATAAATTTTTATAAGGACACCCTGTTCTTGGTGATGACTCCAACCTCATGCGTACACACACCGTTTACATTCACTTTGATTGAATTTTGTTTGTGTGGCGCTTTTAAATACAGTCATTACCACATGAAGATTGAAATCACTAATGCGCAAGTCAGAGGTGAAGAAAAACTCATGAGGAAGAAACCTTGAAAGAAACTGGACTCAAAACAGAAGTCATCCTCTTCTAAATCATCACTCTTCTAACTGTATACTATAAAGGCTGTTATCAGACGTGGTCTAAATATCATTCCATAACCCATTTTGACAGATTTCATAAACCATTTGTGTTTGGAAAATGGTAAGCACTACATTCATTTGTTTTTGTTTTTTTTAATACCAACACTCAGGAGGTGAAGAATGTTACACCATCAGGCAAGAATACAGCAAACATTTCTAAGGTATAAATCTTACCTTGGAGCTGCTCGCCCGAGATTAGCCACTGAAACCAGCAGAGGGTGTTTTTAGGAAGTGTAAATCTTTAAGGTACCCATCCACAACAAAAGAAAGTGTTTATATCTGTATGATATAATGTTTCTGTTTTATATCAGACCAGGATATATCTGTTCCTAGGCATGACCCTTGCCTTTCGAAATTCTTGTTGAGCGAAGCTTATCGCGTGCACTGAACCGGTGCGTAACTCCAGGCCATTTATTTTTAATACTTATTTAGAAAGTGTTCCTAGCTTACTAATGTAATTTTATTCCCATTACTCATACAGTTTGTCTGTGTATTGTCTTGGTTTTGTTCATGTGAATACCCATTAGCTTAACGACTCCAACCTTCTGCATCCATCATGCTTGTAGTGTTTTTATTGCTTTCAGCAGATTTTCTCTACTGTCTTCATCAGTGATGTTAAGTTTATGTTGTTTTTTTGTATATTTTTTTCCCAGTAAAATCTGTACTAGCCCTAAATTCCGTGTAAGGTTATCCGAACAGCGGTAAAAACATCTCACACTGAAAGCCAACAGAGTCCTGACTCCTTTTATATCAGATTTGTGTCAGTAAAATTATCCATTTCTTTATACTGATTGAAAATGTTCGTTCAAGCTTCAGATTTATCAACACATGCCTTGCTGTTTTATTACTGTGTTGAAAAAGTTTGTAACATCGCTCTGAAATTTCACAGAATAAATTGCTTATTGAGACGGACACATCGTAATAAGGCTCAAACAATCTCCTGCTTTGTTATCCTTCCTCTAGTTTTACTTTCTTTTGCTTTTCTGTCAGAATCTCTTCCAAATTCTGCAATGTTTTTTTTTAATCAATAAGTTATTTCTTTCAGTTTGAGATCCCCTTTGGAGTTCTCTCAGTTTGACTTTGTCTCAACTTTTCATTCTTTCTCTGACTTTCCCTGCAGGACCCGAAAATTCAACCTGACTTGATTCCTCACCAGAGGAATCTGATTTTATAATTTGTTTGGACATTGAGTTTTGTCTGTAACTGCTGAACTTCTAGGCAGACACTATATTGCCAAAAGTTTGTGCATCGTCATCGCCATTGCAACCATATGTGCTTGTTGAACATCCAATTCCAGATTTGTTCATCACTCACAATAAGCTCCTTTCTTCTTTTCTTGGAAGCTTTCCACTAGATGTTGGAGTGTGTCTGTGTGGATTAGTGATCATTTAGCTACAAGAGCATTAGTGAGATCAGACACTGATGTTGCAAGAGAGAGGAGATCTGGGGTTCAGGCAATGTTCCAGGTCATTCTAAAGGTGTTCAGTGGGGTTGCGTCAGAGTCAGGGCTCTGTGCAGGACACTCCAGTTCTTCTTAACCTCCACACCATGTCTTTATGGAGCTTTGCTTTGTGCACAGGGGCACTGTCATGCTGGAACAGTGTCTGAGCCTCTTACACTGAAAAATAAGATCCAATGCTTCATTAAATATTCCAAAAACAAATCAGATGATGATAATTTCTTTATTTGCTGGGTTAAATGTAACATAATATTGTAAATGCTCACGAAATTAAAAGCGAATAGGTTTTCTTGTTTTGTGTTAGCTTTAAGACCTGATGCTCTTGTATTATGAAAAGTTTTTCTGTATAATTTTCTCGGTTCATCCTCTTTGTGTTTCTCAGCTGTGCTCACTGTGTGCTGCCCGGTTTTCTGTCAGACCTATTCCTTCTATTGAAGCGTGTGTTCAAACAGCACTCAGATGGATTTGATCTAAAATGGATCATAAGGTTGCCATTCAAACTCGAGCGCACACTGTCATTAAAGCAGAAAAGGGAACGAACCCGATACTGAGAAACTCTGAAATTTGTGTAAATATTTTAAAGGTTTGTCTCAATATCAATAATGTAATTTGCAATGAAAACTGTTATCTTCAAATTATTTAAATACATATAAGTAATTAATTGTTGCATTTTCACTACTGGTCTCAGAATTTTGGACTTCACTGTGCGTGTGTGTGTGTGTGTTATATACAGTGTGTGTATATAACATTTATATATAAATATAAAACAATTTTTTTTTTCAAAACTACATGATTGAATTATTGTATGTTCAAAAGTAAGTGAAGCCTGAGCTGCATAGGTAAAGTCAAGCAGATTCAAACAGATTCAGGTGAAACACATTTGCTTAATTAATCAGTTAAGCAGACCAATCAAATTAAACAACCTTAGGATAGTGGTTGGGCAACACTGATTAAAAGAGAGAGGAAACCAACCAAACCACTGTAGTGCCAAGGAGTCAAACAATGCCAAGAGGAAAGGAGATATCCGAGGACATCAGGAAGAAGGTGGTGACAGCCCATCAGTCTGGGGAAGGCTATAAGACCATCTCCAAGAGATTCCAACTCCATCCATCCACTGTAAGACAAATTATCTACAAATGGAGGGCATTCAACATGACCACAACTCTGCCTAGAAATGGACGCCCATCAAAACTATCATCAAGAAGTACCAGAAAAATAATAAATGATGTAAAGGCTAACCCACACATCACCTCTAGAGAGGTGCAGACCTCTCTGGCAGCATCTGGAGTAACTGTACATGTGTCTACAATCAGACAAAAATTGAACAGACATGACATTTATGGGAGGGTTGCTAGAAAGAAGCCTCTGCTCTCAAAAAAGAACAAAGCTGCCGAACAAAGACCAGAGGCCTTTTGGAAGTCCATTCTTTGGATAGTCCAAAATAGATTTATTTGATTATAATCAAAGCCGCCATGTTTAGAGAAAAGCGAACACTGAGTTCCAGGAAAAGAACCTCCTCCCAACAGTATGGTGGTGGAAATGTGAAGGTCTGGGGCTGCTTTTCTGCCTCCGGGCCAGGGCGACTCCATACTATCCAGGGAAACTTGAATTCTCATTCCTATCAACAAATTCTTGAAGAGAATTTCCTGCCATCAGTCAGAGAGCTGAAACTGGGCCGAAAATGGGTGATGCAACAAGACAACGACCCTAAGCATTTAAGCAAATCCACCAAGGAATGGCTTAAAAGAAAGAAGTTTCACACTCTTGATTGGCCTAGTCAGAGTCCGGATCTCTTTTTGGCTACTCGCAAAATTCCCTATAAACAAACATATGCAATTGATGAACAAACATCTGACATTTAATTTATAAAAAGCAGGTGATGATAAAATTAGAAAATCAATCATTAGAACAGCTGAAGGGGTTCACAAACTTTCAAGCAGCACTGGATGTATGTATATATATATATATATATATATATATATATAAAATGTCACTGTGTCTATCTACAATGAATGAAATTAACAACAAATTAAATGTTCAATCAATAAACCCCAAAGCATGCGTTCATCATTGTCAAAACGGAAAGCAGAGACATGGAACATACATCAAATTAACATGACACAATTACAGCCTGACGGTCTGAATCCTATCATTTCAGCACAGGTGCCTAATTTAATGTTATGTTTTTTTGAAGCTCACTATCCCGAACCAGCACTTAAGCAAAAAAAAGTCTCTCAGTATCAGAGCTGTACAGAGTAAACCAAATGAATCTGAGGAACGTTGCTGCCTCTGTCTTTAACCACCTCTATCTCTGTGTCAATGCACGCACCATTACCTTTGCTTGCATATCTGGATGACAGTAAATAAATCGCTGGCTCTGTGAGGACAGATGGCTGTGCGGATGTCAGGTCACAAGGCCACGAGTGTTTAATGAGCACGATATCCAGCACCATACGGATATGAAGGGACTAGAGGGACCGGAGCTCTGAGTCTGTAGGGCATAAGGAAGGGGAAACATGGTGTGATATCATGAATCTGGTAGCTTGGACCCCCTTGTTCATCCTTCATCTGATGACAGCTGGCTGGGGGAAGACTATGATGAAGGTCCGGTCAGAAGGGGGTCGATTAAGTCAGGGTGTGTGTCTGTGGAACCACAGGGGGCAGAGGTTAACCCTGAGCTTTTGTGTGGATCCACCTGCACACCAGACCCTTTCTGTCCTGTGCATCAGAATCACACTCGGGGGACTGTGTGTATGTGTGTGTGTGTGTGTGTGTGTGTGTGTGTGTGTGTGTGTGTGTGTGTGTGTGTGTGCATGTTTCATTTTTATATCTTGGTGAGGACTGAATGCCACATATATGACAGTTTTGACATTGTAGGGACATCTGGCCGGTGAGGTATAGCTGCTTTCTGAGGTTTTATTTAAAAAACTAAAAAAGGACACAAAAAACTAAAGAAAAATGTTTTCTCGTGTTTTAGTTGTAGATGTAATAGTTATGACAACGTAAGGCTCTCAGTCAGATAGTAAGACAGACGGGGTGTGTGTGTGTGTGTGTGTGTGTGTGTGTGTGTGTGTGTGTGTGTGTGTGTGTATGTGTGTGTGTGTGTGTGTGTGTGTTGTGTGTGTGTGCTAGAAGGTGACAGAATGTCCCGCTATCTATGATTTGCTATGTTGGTTACGCCATCTGTCCTCTCATCACTATTTAGCCGTGTTTAATTTTATAATTCTGTTTCATAAATCCACATATTCATTTGTACTGCTTCAGATTAAAGAACTCCAGGTCAACATCAAGGTTTCTCTTCTATTTAGCTTCGATTTTCAACAGGCTCGCAGCTGTAGGTGGTTTGTGGTTTTGAGGTACATGAAGGACTTTCAGTGAACATTCCCATTAAACATCCGACATTGATTATTTGACCTTTCTGAATGAGCAGAAAGCACTTAGGAGCGCGATTGGGTTCTTAAAAGCAGCCACCTCTTGATTAATAGCTCTCCAGCTCTCCTCGCTGACTTGGCACGCTTTTACTGTTTATATGAACGCCACCATAACCAGGAAACATTATCAGCTTCCATTTGGCTAGGAAACATACGACCGGTTCGTTTAAGTGGGGCAAAAAGGTGCATTTATTATGAGTGGTATTTTGATCCAGACAAATTGATTCTAACTGATATTAAATTGTAGTTTATTTTGGCTGCACTTTCTAGTGTTTGGCTTCTCAGCATGAAGGACTGTGTGCTTTAGCAATAACGATAAAAATTCTGCACATCATTGGGTCCAAGGTAATATACAGCTTGAGAAAGTGTATGTGTGTCAGTGTTGAATGCAAAATTCTGAGATTCGGATTAGTCGGAAGGAGTTGATTCATTTTCTATGGCAGCAGCTCTGACAGTGGTTCCAGCTCCAATGAACTAATTTTTATACATTATGGTTTTTATAGTAACATATTATCCAGATGTGTATGATCTATGCTTCTAAAAAAAACTCTTATGGTGAAGTGTTTTATGAGGTATTTTTTGGAAGGAGTCTCCAGTGTCAGCACTTCAGTCAGTGGTGAAGCTACAACTTTAATTTTAGTCTTCAGGATTAAAGATTTGCAGCTTCTCTGAATTATTAGGTTCATTAACTGTACAAGAGAGATGAGAGAGGCTGGTGAGTGAAGGACGATATAACTGGAATGAACTTGTTTTGTGACAGTAAATGCAACTATAGATGGATAAAAATGATTATTAATAAATGAAAGAGTTGGGAAATTGCTGAGGTTCTGTATATGAGGAATAAAACAATTCGGGATGTGCTGTTATTGAAAAATAATAAATTCAGGGTCATGTCACACAGGGTCTGTGTCAATGTGCATTGCTAAAAGTGCTATTTTTTTTAATCCTAGCATTTGTCCCGCGCAATGGCAGGGTTTGCTGTTTGTAGCGGATCATTTGATCCGCATGATTTGGCACAGGTTTTACGCCGGATGCCCTTCCTGTCAGAACCCTCCCATTTTTATCCAGGCTTGGGACCGGCACTGAGAGTTAACTCTTCAGTGGATGGAGTGGAATTTGAATGTTTACTCATCTCAGAGGCTGATTTCAGTTCTTTATGCGTTTATTATATGAGGCAAGTTACTGACGTACAAGTGAACTGGTTACCATTTAAGTGTAAGTTAACAGTAGGAGAGAAATGGTTTGATTACGTTATAATATGTAACAATAACTGCAGTTTCATAAATTCATAACATTAAAAGAGCAATTTGTAATTCCTTCTGTCCTTTTAAATCCCTATTGTAAAACCTTCTCTTCTCGCTCTGACTGAAATTACAATTTGCAAAATGCATTTGAAAGAAAGAGATACGAGAGAGAGAGAGAGAGAGAGACAAAGACAAAGAGAGGAGACAGAGAGGAGAGACAGAGAGAGGACAGGAGAGATAGACAGAGAGGGGAGAAAAAGACAGAGAGAAAGAGAGGATAGAAAGAGAGCGAGAAAAAAAGAGAGAGAGGACAGGGAGAAAATAGACAGAAAAGCGAGAGAAAGAGACAGAGAGAAAGAGAGAGAGAGAAAGAGAGAAAAGAAATAGAGAGAGAGAGAGAGACAAAGAGAGAAAAACAGATAGGGGAGCAAGAGAAAGAGAAAGAGACAAGGAAAAAGGGGACAGAGAAAAGAGAAAAAAATGGGGGAGAGAGAGAGAAAAAGAGAAAAGAGAGGGGAGAAAAGAAAAAGACAAAAGAAGGGGGAAAGAGAGAGAGAGAGAGAGAGAGAGAGAGAGAAGAGAGAGAGAAAAAGAGAAAAGAGAAAAAGACAGACAGACAGACAGACAGAGAGAAAAAGACCCATACAGAGAGAGACATTATTATGGTTCAGTAAATTCACCAAACCCGCCATCTGTGTGAGTAAATTCTGTCTGTGGTCATTACATCAGTCCCTCACCATGAGGCGGAGAGAAATCAGGTCTCTGTGGACATCTCACCCTTTAACCTTCCCCTCGTCCTGCCTACACATCAGCTCCGTGCCAAATCTGACATGGAACAGCACCAAACACCTGAACCATGAACTGGTGCCAGTCTCACATCCCGTGCCTGCGTGCAATACTGCTGATGGAAAACACGCAACACTCACACAGAGCCAAGACTCACAGTAAGAAGGAGCATGTCAGGAAGAAAGGAAAAGCGAGGCGGAGAAAGTGACGCATGGTGGCTTTGCTGATAGCTGGAAATGAGTGTGTGTGTGTGTGTGTGTGTGTGTGTGTGTGTTTGTGTGTGTGTGTGTGTGTGTGTGTGTGTGTGTGTTGCTGCTGCATTTCTCAGATGAATGCAGCACGTCTTCAGCTACAAAAAGAACAGGACAGGAAGGAAAAGAAAGAAGTACAATAAATGAAGCTCCTTTCATGGACAAGTTTTTTATCTTCACTGCTCATTTGTTTCTACTGGTTTTTTTTAGGCTGATGCTGCAGTTCAAAAGAATGGCTCAGAGGATGTAATCTATCACCCCAAACACACTGGAAGAGAGCTCGAGACGACCTGCAGACACTTGCTTTTAACACAAATCTGATTAAATAAATGTTTTTTTTTTGTTGTTGTTTTTTTTTTCTGTGAATGCTCCATACCATCATGCACACTAGCATTAAAACAAACAAATAAATAAATAATAATAATAAAAATAATCTTTTTGGTCTTTTGAACATGATAATAATAATTTAAAAAAACATTTTTAATCCACAATTTAGAGGAAGAAATTGTTTCAGGATTTTATTCTAATTCCTCTGACATAAAAATCTTGTATACAATATAGTCTCAGAATAGTTTTCCAATTTATTTACAATAGAAAACATTTTCAGTAATTAAAATTTATTAATATATTTGAACATAATTTGCATAAGCTTTTGCATAAGAACCCTAATTTATGCTATGTTCAACAATAAAATTTTAATGTTATCTTGAAATTATGTCGTTTTCGACTTCCAGGTGTTTTTGAAACAAAAACAACAAACAACAACAAAAAAAAACATGGTTAGAAGATTGTGAGTTGTGGGATGAAAAATTTCACACAACAAATAGCCAGATTATTTTAGTACGTTACTCTCCATTCACATTTACATTCCTCAGTTGAAACAAACTTTAACCTTTCGTTGTTCGCATAATACATTTTTTTTTGGCGTTAAATCTGGGCAAAATAAAGCCTTATAAAATCCATTGTCTGATTTTTTCTGCTTTGTAGTATTAGGATCTTGAACGTGCGCATGCTACTAATGTGTGGATAATAATATTGTGCAATTTCAGGTTCTAAAAAATGAATGAGCTCATAACAGAGAAAGGATTAGCACAGATGCAGGGTATTACTGCTGTACTATAAAAGGATTTTTAAGTGTTTCGTAGTCTCAAGAGGCTATTTCAACTGAAAATAATGGCAAGCACTTAACCAGTCAAGATGGTAAAGTGTGTTTTATTAATCAAGCTCTGTTTTATAATCAATCTGAGCTAGAAAAAGTTACAGAGGTGCTTATATCTTGTGATATTGTAACTGGTTGGTGGTAAAGTTCCTGGACGTTTAATGCTTTTTACGTTAAAGAGAAACCACCGTAGTGAAGGTGGACATGCTTTCCAAAAATGCTTCATCTCTTAATGGAAAAAAAAAACGGCACAAAAACAAAAAACATGGATTAACGTCTGCCATACAAGCCCCTGTGTTCATTTATTTCAATTAGCACTTTAATATAAGCCTGTAGTTTGCATTGCAAACTGCTACGGTTTTATATATATATATATATATTATATATATACAGTATGTAAATGAATAAACTGGGAATTCAGCAGAGCTGCGGTATGAATGATGATGACTAAGAATAAAGATAGAGCAGGAACATAAATACAAATGACCCCATTTTGGAAGCAGCCACCAGATGACGGGATGACAGGTGGTGTTAGTTCAAGCAGGTTCAGGATTCAGCTCACTCCTTACACGATCGGGCTGCTGTATGATGTGTCTCCTTGGACAGCATATTTCTCCATTACATAAGATATGAGAATATAATCAGATGTCTTATGCAAAAGCCATCTGTTCATCTGGCCGCTGTTGCATGAATTAACAAAACAACTTTGGTCTTTGGAAATGTCTTTTCTTGCTCAGAGCAGGAGGGAGGTAGGGAGATACTACTGCTTTCAGTGCAGAAAATCCAGAATATTCCATAAAAAATGTCTTTGTATTTTTTTTTTTTTTTTTTGATATTTCAATTTGAGGATATTGAGGCAAATGTATAAGGATTGAAGATACTGTAGAACTGACTGCATGACCTCAGTGGAGTGGCTTTAAAGTGGACTGGACCAAAACGTTTGTGTTTATTAAGCCTTATTAGCACATTTAATTTTGTTCTGGAAATGGACTTACCAGACGTTTTTAATTGAAAATTATTGAATAATTTTCTGGCTGTGAGTCTGATATAAAATGAGTCAGGACTCTGTTGGCTTTCAGTGTGAGATGTGTGTTTTTCTCTTTGTTGGAAAAGATTACACAGGATTTTAGTGGTTGAAGATAAACACCTTCAAATTTTAGATGTTATGAACAAACACTTGGGGCATCTCAGAGAGCAGAAATGGGCTTGATATCAACATTTACTTTGAACATTTGTGTGAAAAAAAGAAAAGTTTTTGTAACTTTTCTTTGAATATATTGCTCCTAGTAGGATAGATAAAACAGAAATCTTTATGAAAAACTACAAATTCTTAAAGTCCTGAGTGTCTTCTTTCATATGAGCTTCATATAAAGCCCCACTATGGAGTGAGACAAAGACATTCTGCTTTGCTGAACACGAACATAACCAAACAGGAGCAAATTCTATTATCTGATGTCTGTTAAAAGGGCAAAGAATTCTATATACGTAAAAGATTTCTCTATTCACAAGTTTTCTTTTCTTGTCAATTGAGACCCAGATTTCTCCGTCATTTGCTTTAGTGCTCCTGGTCATGTGGCTCAAGATCGTAAGAGATTAGTGTCGAATTGACTTTGTGCAAGGACAACAATGTCAGATAAAAAGATTTATCTGTAGTATTGATTGTTTTGACCTCTGTCTGTTGTAAACATTATTTCTGTCCTACATCTGCCATTAGAAAGTGCGTCTTCTGAATGGCAACCGGCAGTCAGAGAGACATGTACAGTTCTCCGGCTAGATTAGGCCAATCCAATTAAAGCTATGCAGAACAATCCGTCTCATGTGGCTCAGATTAAAGGAAGGTGTACCACTTTCACCCATGTGCTATTTATAAAAGATCTCTTAGTATTAGAATAGTCTAAACTGACTACAACAGAGAAGGTCATTACATCTTTTAATTATAAGTCTAAGATTAATGACTTGTGTAACAGAACTTCAGTGAAATCGCAGAGAAATTACGACTAGCACCTTCTTATTTAACTGAACGCTATATAAAATATGCTCTATTTCTATGGTTTCTAAGCGCCATGTTCAAATTAATATCCCTTTCAAACACAAGGGCTTTTATGTTTCTCTGGTTTCATCCAGAAACATTTCATAGAAATGTACTTGAACATTTTCTTTCCAGTCATTCAATTAGCTGGATGTATTGCATCGATCATTGGTATCATTTTGAATGGAGGGCTTTAATTGTCGCATAATTAACTTTCATAGCTTGACATGAACGTTAAAAAGTACCAGCTCAGAGAATTTTAAGAAAAGCCAATCAGTTTGAAGTTTAAAGATAATCAGGAGTTGAATTCGTCTCATGTGACTAAATGCGCTTGACTAAAAAATGGCGCCTCATTCTGGGATGTAAATATGATTATCAAATAAAACACACTAGCTACTAGTAGTAATCTTCACACAGGTTTGGCCTTCATTAGCTGTGTGTACAAGAAATTTCACTCTGATTATATTACAGGAGAACATTTTCACAGCACTACTGTAGACAAACCTCTGCAGCTTGTTGACTGCACATTGTTGATTCTAACAAAAAGCAACAGCCACGAGGGATTAAATGTTAATTATCCTGATAGCTTGTGGAAAGCTATTGTCCGGTGAATTTGAATGATCTGAACGATCCGAAGCTTTTGGTAAAGAGGTCAAATATGTGGTGTGAGGAGTCAACAATCAATTTTCCCACCATCTCTGGACGAACGTTGCAGATTCAAACCAATCCAAATCTGAACTAAAGCAACACGTGTTCGAGGTGAATGAATCATACACCATCTCTTCATCTCATTATTAAGTCTCCTTGATTCTTGAAGCTGAGTTTGACACGAGCAGCGTTTTTGTTCTCTCCGCCCCTCGCTTCGTTCTTTTTCTGCTTAATGCCCAATTTAAAAACTGGAAACAGGAATAAATACATAATTCATAATTCAGCTATATTCTATACAGCGCCGAGCAGAACACTGGGGAAAACTCATTACAGTTCCTAATTTATCGACTTGCTTTTGTCTTCTGGATTTTTTTGATGCTTGTTTATTGACATATTTATTTGGAGCCATTTTCCAGTCTCAGAAGAGCAAAGAGGCTTATGTACACAAAAAATCTAGCATTGCGCATTAAAAAACATCTTTGAAGAAACATACAGTGGATTCCGAATACTGACAGTTCCTGCAGAAATAAACAATGACATACTTCATCTGGGAAATAAATGACAAATACCTTTTCTTTGGCTTTGCCTCCAGAATTTATTATTCAAAGGCACTATGAAATCAATCATGCTAAAAAGGTATGTAGCATACTGGGGGAAGCTATAGACAGCTATACTGTATAGTCTAAAGTATGTGAACAGTTTTAAAACCATAGTTATTAATATGAATGTATGTGTGTGAAGTCAGACACTAATCTTGAGTGAGAAGGTGATTCATTATGGTTGAGACCCAGGTTCTTGTTCTTCTACACCATGCTTGGTAAAGCGTATCCTAATGACTGTTGCTTTGTGCACAGGGGCGTTGTCATGCAAAACTGCAGCTCTTATGGGGTGTTCCTGGTCTGCAGTGGTCAGTATCCATCAAAAGTGGTCCAAGGAAGGACAGTGGTGAACGGGACAGGGTCATGGGCAGCCAAGGGTCATTGATGTACTGGGGAGTGAAGGCTGGCCCGTGTGATCCGATCCAACAGATGAGCTACTGTTGTTTAATTTCTGAAGAAGTTAATGCTGGTTCTGATAGAAAGGTGTCAGAATACACAGTGCATGACATTTGCATATGGGGCTGCATAGCTGCAGACCAGTCAGGGTGCCAAGGTGGTCATAATGTTATGGTCGGTGTATATGCATTAAAACTGCACACAATTCATAAAATTATTAATT
>JAUCMX010000028.1:1716730-1931730 GCA_033459395.1 Hemibagrus guttatus
TGATGGGTGTATTTCAGGTGCAGGTGAGCATGTTGCTTATATAACAATTTACAAAGCTAACGTAAATCTGCAGTTCAGTTATTTGGCATATATCAGAAAATCACTGGATTACATCATACATCACAGCTGTATTAGACCAAGAGCAAAGACTAGCAGAGCGCTTAGAACACAGAAAGTGGTTATATATATAGAAAAACAAACATAATGGCTATAAACTAGCCAAAATTTTTCACCAACAACCTCCATCCTAACCCTAACCCACTTTTATTCTAAAGGGATCATGTCATTGCTGATCTGCTACAGTCCTCTAAGTGAAATGAGTAGGAGAGAAAAAGAAAAGACAGAGAGAGAGAGAGAGAGAGAGAGAGAGGGGGGGGGGGAAAATTTAAAACCCCAGGGATTTCTTCCCATTCATATTATCCAGTCTGTAGTATAGAGACACAGTAGAGTGCTTGTATGCTAACAGCGTCTCAGTCAGTAGTTCATGCTTCATTTTTATTTTATGCATCAACATGAACCTGCTGACAGAAAGCTCCTCTTCTGCAGCTGAGCAAATCTCTTAGGAACGTGAAGGAAGGCTCTGCACCAACATGATGGCTTTAATTAATTTTCCTCCAGCTTTTCTCATGCCTGGACAGCTACTCTATACATGGTCACTTTATCTCTGAGTAGACTAAAATCATGGAAGACCATTAACTCATTGATTCATTGAACCCCCCAAATACCCTCTACCCACCCACCAAAAAAACCCCCACACTCACAGCAGAAATCAGCCCTTGATTGACGTAAAGTCCATTCTTTGATTTGATTTGATCTGATGCAACACATTTGTTCAGGAGAAATTGATTTAAGGTTAAGAAATCATTCTAAACGATCCCCACTTTATCAATGCTGACCCCTGGAAATCGTATTGTCTCCGATTCAAGCAAGCTAATCCACTCATGGCATTTGCTTCGAAATTCAAAAATAATAGTAATAATTCTATTTTAACTCCAAATTTAGCATCTCTTAGCCCAGAGAGCCATTAATTCCCAGTGTCTCGTCACAAAACTTCATCAGAAGCCATCGATTCGAGGAATATCTCAAGGGAACAAATAAAGCCTTAATGAAGACGTAATTGCGTTTCATTTTTTTTCGAGGAAACAATATGTGTTCATTTAACATTCATACGTTTTCACTCGGCACGCATCTCGTCTCATCTTTGAAACGTTTACCAACAGGGCAGGGTCGTAGTTGTCATGGCAACGGCAAGGGCGCAGTAAATAATGGGGAGAAATCAATGTCAAAAATTGCAGAAAACAAATTTAGCGCCTGAAATGGTGGGTATTATAAAGTGCTCCATTATTTAAGTATTCTTTCTCTCCTGCCCATTTTCTGTCTATCAATCTCTCTTTCTCCTTTTTTTCTTTCTTTTTTGGTGTTCTAAATGACAAAAAAAATAATTGTCAACTAAAAAACAATTAGGTGCACCACATTCCTCCTCTCTGTCCTCCTCTTCCTTTTTCTCGCACGCTTTGACCATAGCCGAAGGCTTCTACAAAAGAATGGATGAAAAAGTAGATGAAGATGAGATGAGATGTGGGTTTATCAAGGTGAGGTCTAATGTGTGGGAGATTGAAAAGGATGTGGTGAACAGTGGAGGCAGCTCAGCGGTGACTGTGAGACTGAGGGACTGTGTAAACCTGGGGATATTGAGTCAGCATGTCATTTGGGGACAGTTTATATTATTGCTTTGTGGTCACATTTATGAGCAGCGTCGATTCATTCCGGGCACTGTGACCTAATTTGTTTTTCTCCACACACACTCACTCACATTCACTCTCTCTCTCTCTCTCACACACACACACACACACACACACACACACACACACACACACACACAAACAACACACACACACACACACACACACACACACACACACACACATACACACACACACACAATCGCACACAAACTCCACTCTCACTCACTCACTCTCACTCTCACTCACTCACTCACTCACTTACTCACTTACTCTCTTGGCCCCCCCCTCCTCTCTCTCTCTCTCTCTCTCTCTCTCTCTCACTCAGTCACACACTCACTCTCTCTCTCTCTCTCTCTTACTCCTCACTCACACACTCACACACACTCTCTCTCTCTCTCACTCACTTATTTACTCACTCACACCACACACACACACACACACACACACACACCACTCACTCACTCACTCACACTCACTCACTCACTCTTTCAGTCACTGATTCACTCACACACTCACTAACTCTTTCACTGAATCATTCACTCACTCACTCATTCACTCACTCACTCACTTTCACGGAATCATTCACTAACTCACCCATTCATTCACTCACTCACTCTTTCACCGAATCATTCACTTACTCACTCATTCACTCACTCACTCACTCTTTCACTGAATCATTCACTCACTCACTCATTCACTCACACACTCACTCACTCACTCTTTCACTGAATCATTCACTCACTCATTCACTCACACACTCACTCACACACTCACTCACCCATTCATTCACTCACTCACTCATTCACTCACTCACTCACTCATCCATTCACTCATTCATTCATTAACTCACTCACTCACTAATTCACTCATTCATTCATTCATTCATTCATTCACTCACTCACACACGCACTCACTCATTCACTCACTCACTCACTCATTCACTCATTCATTCACTCATTCATTCATTCACTCACTCACTCATTCACTCATTCATTCACTCACTCATTCACTCACTCACTCATTCTCTCACTCACACACTCACTCACTCATTCACTCACTCACTCTTTCACTGAATCATTCACTCACTCACTCATTCACTCACACACTCAGTCACTCACTCTTTCACTGAATCATTCACTCACTCATTCACTCACACACTCACTCACACACTCACTCTCCCATTCATTCACTCACTCACTCATTCACTCACTCACTCACTCACTCATCCATTCACTCATTCATTCATTCACTCACTCACTCACACACTCACTCACACATGCACTCACTCACTCATTCACTCACTCACTCACTCACTCACTCACTCACTCACTCACTCACTCACTCACTCACTCATTCACTCATTCATTCATTCATTCATTCACTCACTCATTCACTCATTCAGTCACTCATTCATTCATTCATTCATTCACTCACTCACTCACTCACTCACACACTCATTCAATTACGCCTCTGAACAATAAAGCTCTAATCTCCAATCGTGTGTATAACAGCTCTAAATGAGAATATCTTCAGTATATGTTACAGTATATTTTTCACCACGAAGCTACTCTAGGCCTTTCTTTGTCTGCTCTCATTTCTTCAAATAGAAGAAGAAGAAAGGCTGCTCCCTGTTCGGGGTCGCCACAGCGGACCAACTGGTCCGCACAACAACTTGGCAAATGTTTCACGCCGGATGCCCTTCCTGACGCAACCCTCCCATTTTTCCGGGCTTGGGACCGGCACTGCATCCAGTGGCTGGGGTTGAGGCATTGGCTGGAATCGAACCCGGGCCTTCCGCATGATAGGTGAGTAACCTACCACTGAGCCACCAATGCCTCTAGAAGTTGCTTTCGGCTGCTCCCTGTTCGGGGTCGCCACAGCGTACCAACTGGTCCGCACAACAACTTGGCACAGGTTTTACGCCGGATGCCCTTCCTGCTGCAACCCTCCCATTTTTCCAGGCTTGGGACCGGCACTGCAACCAGTGGCTGGAGTTGAGGCATTGGCTGGGAATCGAACCCGGGCCTTCCACATGATAGGCGAGCAACCTACCACTGAGCCACCAATGCCTCTTGTTCTCATTTCTTCAAATAAGAGTCAGAAATGAAGGACAGTCAGATAAAAGGTCAATGAGAAGTGGACTATTCGGCGCAGACAGAAGGCCGATGCTGACCGTCATATCTACATTACATTTCCATCTAGAATCCTAGAACACTTCCTGACTTATAGATCACACATCTCTATCAGCACCGTAACCCAGAGCTTTTAGATATTAAGGAACAAACAAAAGACAAAGTTGTGTTTTGTTTTAAACAGTAAAAACCTTAATATTAAAATAGATAGATAAAAAATAAAAATAGTCCAGAGACTGTAAACAGTTCCACATTAACAACACGTCATAACACAACAGCATGAGAAATACAATCCAGTGCTTTTGGGGTCATGAACAGCAAAAACTTCCATCTAAGAGTCGAGAAGAAAATAATCTTTGATGGCAAAAGTCCTGAAGTGTTTTATTCCTCTTATAGCATGGAAATTTGCCACAGAAAACCATATCGACACTTCCACATAATTTGAAGCTGGTATGTCTGTGTTACCATGGAAACGATAACGTATTGAAATGTGAGCATTTATATAAATTTGCATTATAGCTGACACAACTGTCGGAATGAACACATTCTGATCTTCAGCTTAAAAACTGAGAATTCAACACAAAGATAATTATCAAGCAGATCGTTTGTTTTGCATGAAGTTGAGTTAGAGCTAATGTTTGGACTCTTTATTCATTTTCTAGCTGGCAAACATACATTTAACAATAATTTTTTTTGCTTATTATTTGTGTGACCAGATCTCGAACAGTCTCATCCAAAAACCGCAAGCCTCTCATGGCCGTGTTGAGCAAGCGCTACAGTTAACCACCCATCCATCACTCTGGCCATACATCTCTCTCCCCAAGAGCTGAATAATTTATCGCCTGTCTGCTCGACCTGTGAAGCTCAAAGCACTAAATAACATCTGTTCAGCGCTGTCCATCCTTCAGCTCCCTGCGAGCTTCATGTTGTTTTCTCCACAGCAGCAGTAGGGCTGCAATATCGTGCCTGATAAAGGTGACAAAGGCTTGATATGCTCTTTTAGAGGGCAGAGAGGTCAGGGCTGGACCTGCTGCACATTTTTCCCCTTCCTATTTAATTTGTGAAATATTTTTCCTTTGTTGTGATTCTGAGTATTTGTAACCAGGTTTCAAACCAATAACAACCATTCATTAAGCCACTGGTATGTCAATGGTGTAGGCTAATCTTTGTAGGTTATGTTGCTTAGCAACAAAGCTTACTGTTGACAGATTATGTTGCATGGCAGAAGAATTATTCATTGCAAATATTATTAATAATTAATTAAAAACTGTGTTTCATCATTGTTTTTATTGCTGTTTTAGAAAAGAAATAAGTCACTCTTTAGTGGGTGGCATGTTTGCTTTGTACCCCTGGTGCTCAGGGTCCAATTCCTGTCTCTGCCTGTGTGTGTGTGTGTGTGTGTGTGTGTGTGTGTATGCGGAGTTTGCATGTTCTCCCTGTGCTTCAGGGGCTTACTCTGTGTAATCCAGTTTCCTCCCCCAGTCCAAAGACATGCATTGTAGGCTGTTGGCATCTCTAAATTGTCAGTAGTGTGTGAACAGGTGTGTGATTGTGCCCTCTGATGGACTGGCACCCTGTTGTGTCTTCCACCTCAAACCTCAAGTCCTGGTATAAGCTCTCTGCACCCCTTTCTAGGATAAGTGCTACAGAAAATAGATAAATGGATGGATGGATGGATGGATGGATGGATGGATGGATGGATGAATAGATAGATAGATAGATAGATAGATAGATAGATAGATAGATAGATAGATAGATAGATAGATAGATAGATAGATTGATTGATTGATTGATTGATTGATTGATTGATGGATAGATGGATGGATGGATGGATGGATGGATGGTCTATGGATAGATAGATAGATAGATAGATAGATAGATAGATAGATAGATAGATAGATAGATAGATAGATAGATAGATAGATGGATGGGTCTATGGATGGGTCTATGGATGGTCGATGGATGGTCGATGGATGGTCGATGGCTGGATGGACGGATGGATGGATGAATAGATAGATGGATGAATGGATGGATAGATGACTGGATGGATGGATGGACGGACAGACGGATGAATAGATAGATGGATGAATGGATGGTTGGATGGATGGATGGATGGATGGATGGTCTATGGATCGATGGATAGATGACTGGATAGACAGATAGATAGATAGATAGATAGATAGATAGATAGATAGATAGATAGATAGATAGATAGATAGATAGATAGATAGATAGATTGATTGATTGATTGATTGATTGATTGATTGATGGATAGATGGATGGATGGTCTATGGATAGATAGATAGATAGATGGATGGGTCTATGGATGGGTCTATGGATGGTCGATGGATGGTCGATGGATGGTCGATGGATGGATGGACGGATGGATGGATGAATAGATAGATGGATGAATGGATGGTTGGATGGATGGATGGATGGATGGATGGTCTATGGATCGATGGATAGATGACTGGATAGACAGATAGATAGATAGATAGATAGATAGATAGATAGATAGATAGATAGATAGATAGATAGATAGATAGATGGATGGATGGATGGATGGGTCTATGGTTGGGTCTATGGATGGTCGATGGATGGTCGATGGATGGTCGATGGATGGTCGATGGATGGATGGATGGATGATAGATAGATGGATGAATGGATGGATAGATGACTAGATGGATGGACGGACAGACAGACGGATGAATAGATAGATGGATGGATGGATGGATGGATGGATGGTCTATGGATCGATGGATAGATGACTGGATAGACAGATAGATAGATAGATAGATAGATAGATAGATAGATAGATAGATAGATAGATAGATAGATAGATAGATGACTGGATGGATGGATAGATAGATAGATGACTGGATGGATGGATGGATGGATGGACGGACGGACAGACGGACGGACAGATGGAGCCAGTCACTCTGCTTTGTGTTGTGCCTAAGAACACCCTTACCTATGATAATATCACTGTACCAGACAGCCTCACATTGCTTATTGTTTTATTTTACAATACAGAACAAGGAGAGCTGATGAAAACATTAAATTAAGATTAAGTATTAACTGAGTTAAAAAAAATGATTAACCTCAGATCAGTTCTTGGTAGTGAACTCCTGAACCAAAGAAGAGATAAGTAAAGAGATAAGTTACTGAAATCTGTTTCAACTCATTAATAATCATTTATAACTTCTAACTGCATCTTTATTTACCTGAACGAAGCAACAGTAACAGCAATGTTTAATAGCAATTTGAATTAATGGGCTCAGTGTTTTTCAAGGAAACTCTCCCGAAAACATTACACCATCACCACCATCAGTCTGATTAAAGTAGATTTGTTATGAGTGCTCGATTCTGATGTGCTCGATTCAGAGGCTGGATTGAATCATTTTCTATCCTTCCACAACCTATTCTGCTTTATTTCTTACCTAACAATGAATAGGTCTCTTAGTATCTTGCTCCCCCATACCAGTCTTCATGCTACATGTCAGCCTGGCCTAAAACTCTGCTGCTGTCTGCCACTTCACAACCTGCCTCGAAAGACAAAGGAAAAATTGTCTGTTAATTTTGGCAGCAGACGTTCCTAAGCTTGGCTGCAAGAGGAATCTAGTGCAGATAAACACTGGCTTTGTAGTCGTTATAGTATCATGGCGTGTAAGAGGCTTTCAAATCTGCAGGTTTAGCAGATCAAAGGCACTGCTGCTGCGTCAGGTCTGCTGCTGAAATGACATTCATGGCGCTGATAGGATCTGTTTGATATGCTGAGAGGGAGAATCCATCATTCTGAATGTGAGAATTGCAATTTCCTCTGCTGGCATTATCTGAGATGGGGATCTGTTCATTTTCAAAATGTCGCTGTCTCCCTCTAGTGTATCGAAGAAGAACACTGCTGAGTGAAGGGGAAAGGGGACAAGGTGTTTTTTTTCCTCCGTGCAAGTCAGATGTATGAACCCTTTTAAACCAGGATTTCAGTGAAAGACTAAGCAAAGAAACTAACAGTATTCAGGTCTTTTGACTGGGGAGGCTAGTCACCAGAGCCAGTATGATAGAACTTGTGCTTTGTGGTCCATTACACATTATCACGCTGGACATATAAGATGATTAACTTGCGGCTTACAGGATACACATGGTCTCAGATAAGCTGTCGCATTCAGACAATCCTTGATTGGTATTAAGGGGTCCAGAGTGTACAAAGAATACCTTCTTTACACAATCACACCGCCTACACAAATCTAACATCTGAAAGAAATTGAGCAGCTGATATTTTCCACCAGTTTGGATAAGTCTGTTCCCACTCAGGCTGACAGGATTGGATCCTGATGTGCTCTTCTTCTGTTGTAGCTCTGGGATGATTTCCTGCTCACCATCACTGTAAAGAGTGGTTATTTGACTGACTGTAGGCTTTCTGTCAGAACCACTGTAGCCATTCTCCTCTGACCTGTTGTGTGTGAAAATCACAGGAGATCAACAGATTATCAGTTTAATTTAAGCCTTACACACTCACTTAGATCAGATGTTCTGATATGAACAGGAAGTGGCGCTCTTATCTGTACATGCATAACCTTATGCACTGTGCTTTGTCTGATTTGAATAATTGTATGAATGTTCAGGGCTAGACAGTGTATGTCCACACATTAGATCTTTAGTTGTGATATGATTTCATAGTTCGTAGTTCTAATTTGTGGTGTCAATCCTTGCGGCTTTTTTTTTTTTTTTTTTTTTTTTTTTTACAAATGCCTTCCAAACTCGGCACGTCTAGAATCGTGTCAAATGATTCATACACCCCTGCATTGATGAGAAACCTGCTGTCCTCTACTGCCAAAATCAGCTCGTCCTCTCCACACGGCCTCTCAGAGACGTGTCCTTTTATGTCCGTGTACAGAATCCCAGAATCACATCTCGTCTAGACTAGTAATGAAATGATGTCAAAACAAGTCTGTAAATACCTGAGTGCCATTGTTCCATAATATTAAATGAATGTGGGGTTTCTTTATGTCACTTGTTGTGGGTTTTGATAATGGTGCGTTTTGATGTGGGTTTAATGCTGAAAGTAAATCAGGTCTGCATGGAGTCTCCGGTCGATGCCTGTCATAAGATGAGGTGATGAGATGGAGGGAAATCAGCTCATTGACATTCAGGACCAATGTTGTTCTGAATCATTTCTCTAGAGCTTGGATTAACTGCTAAGCACACAAATGTCCTGCAAGATTAAACTTAAAGGTGAAATAGTCGATTATTTCATTTCTTATTCATACAAAGCAACCTGGAAAATATGCAGAACCATGACTATTTCCATGCCCTCAAGACAAGTATTATATTTAACTGAAACAAAACCCCATTTGTAAAAGTGTGTGCTTGTTTGTGGTTGGCTGAGCTTCCTGTCAGTCATTTTATGACACTCCGCAGTACTCCTTCAACTCCACTCCCTTCTCAGTCTGAAATCCATAATCATCCAGCACCAGTGTTGCCAATTTAGGGGGACTTTGACTTCTGTTCATAGTGTTACAACTTCCAAGCAGTTGAATAGCAAAGTGCACTTAAAAAAGTGCTAATGCTAACTCTAGTTGAACCCCCATAAGGGTTGGGGAGGGAGCCAAGTGCACTTGAAAGAGTGCAGTCCTTGCTAATGCTAATTCTAATCTTTGTTAATCCTTGCTAACTCTAGTAACTCTAGTTGAACCCTCCAGGGGTTGGAGATGGAGCTTTGCTTACATGGGTGGAAATATATAAGTGTGCGGGTGTGTGTGCGGGTGTGTGTGTGTGTGTGTGTGTGTGTGTGTGTGTGTGTTGTGTGTGTGTGTGTGCGCGCATGTGTATTCATTAGTGTTCAGGTGGGCTTTTTAACTACGAGTAGAGGAATGTTTCACACATGTAAGTAGAAGTTAAATTTAATCTAGCCATGGGAGTCACAGTCCAGTGACTTCTGTGCCGGTCCCAAGCCCGGATAAATAGAGAGGGTTGCATCAGGAAGGGCATCTGGCGTAAAACATTGCCAAATTTCATCATGCAAATTCTCAGCACGAATTTCATACCGGATCAGTCGAGGCCCGGGTTAACATTGGCCGACATCGGCGTCGTTGACCTACAGGGCGCCGGTAGAAATTGGGCTACTGTTGGTCGAAGAAGTAGAGGAGGGAGGAGAGTGCGTAGACAGAGAGAGAAGAGGAAAGGTAAGAGTGTAGGACTGAGAATAGGAACTCTGAATGTTGGTACTATGACAGGGAAAGGTAGAGAGCTGGCTGATATGATGGAGAGAAGGAAGGTGGATATACTGTGTGTACAGGAGACCAGGTGGAAGGGTAGCAAGGCTCGTAGTATAGGAGCAGGATTCAAGATGTTTTATTATGGTGTGGATAGTAAGAGAAATGGGGTAGGTGTGGTCCTGAAGGAGGAGTTTGTGAGGAATGTCCTGGAGGTGAAGAGAGTGTCAGACAGGGTGATGAGTCTGAAGTTAGAGATTGAAGGGGTGATGTTGAATGTTGTTAGTGGTTATGCCCCACAGGTAGGTTGTGAGTTAGAGGAGAAAGAGAGATTCTGGAGTGAATTAGATGAGGTGATGGAGAGTATTCCCACGGGTGAGAGAGTGGTGATAGGAGCAGATTTTAATGGACATGTTGGTGAGGGGAACACAGGTGATGAGGAGGTGATGGGCAAGTTTGGAGTTAAGGAAAGGAACCTTGAAGGACAGATGGTAGTGGACTTTGCTAAGAGTATGGACATGGCTGTGGTTAACACTTATTTTCAGAAGAGGGAGGAGCATAGAGTGACTTACAAGAGTGAAGGTAGGAGAACACAGGTAGACTACATCCTATGTAGAAGAGGCAATCTGAAAGAGATTAGTGACTGTAAAGTGGTAGTGGGAGAGAGTGTAGCCAGACAGCATAGGATGGTGGTGTGTAGGATGACTTTGATGGTCTGTAAGAAGAAGAGGTCAAAGATAGTGATAGAGAAGAAAACCAAGTGGTGGAAGCTGAAAAAGGAGGAATGTTGTGAGGAATTTAGACAGAAGTTGAGGCAGGCTCTGGGTGGTCAGGTAGTGCTGCCAGATGACTGGGAAACTACAGCAGAAGTGATCAGGGAGACAGGGAGAAAGGTGCTGGGTGTGTCATCTGGAAGGTGGAAAGAAGATAAGGAGACTTGGTGGTGGAATGAGGAAGTTCAGGATAGTATCCAGAGGAAGAGGTTAGCCAAGAAGAAGTGGGACATGGACAGGACTGAAGAGAATAGACAGGAATACAAGGAGTTACAGCGCAGAGTGAAGAGGGAGGTGTCTAAGGCCAAGCAGAAGGCATATGAAGAGTTGTACACTAGGTTAGACACTAGAGAAAGAGAGAAGGACTTGTACAGGTTAGCTAGGCAGAGGGATCAAGATGGGAAGGATGTGCAGCAAGTTAGAGTTATTAAGGATAGAGATGGAAGGGTGCTCACAAGTGAGGAGAGTGTACAGAGGAGATGGAAGGAGTACTTTGAGGAGCTGATGAATGAGGAAAATGAGAGGGAAAAAAGAGTAGAAGGGGTGAACTCTGTGGAACAGAAAGTAGATAAGATTAGAAAGGATGAAGTCAGGAAGGCTTTGAAGAGGATGAAAAGTGGAAAGGCAGTTGATCATGACGACATCCCGGTGGAGGTCTGGAAGTGTCTGGGAGAGGCAGTAGTAGAATTTGTAACTAGTTTGTTTAACAGGGTTTTAGAGAGTGAGAGGATGCCTGAGGAATGGAGAAGAAGTGTGTTAGTGTCGATCTTTAAGAATAAGGGTGACGTGCAGAGTTGCAGCAACTATAGGGGGATAAAGTTGATGAGCCATACAATGAAGCTATGGGAAAGAGTAGTGGAATCTAGGTTAAGGAAGGTAGTGGAAATTTGTGAGCAGCAGTATGGCTTCATGCCCAGAAAGAGCACAACTGATGCAATTTTTGCTCTGAGAATTTTGATGGAGAAGTATAGGGATGGTCAGAGGGAGTTGCACTGTGTGTTTGTAGACTTGGAGAAAGCGTATGACAGGGTGCCAAGAGAAGAGCTGTGGTACTGTATGAGGAAGTCAGGAGTAGCAGAGAAGTATGGCAGAGTGGTGCAGGACATGTATGAGAGGAGCAGGACAGTGGTGAGGTGTGCTGTAGGTCAGACAGAGGAGTTCAAAGTGGAGGTGGGACTGCATCAGGAATCGGCTCTGAGCCCCTTCCTGTTTGCTATAGTGATGGACCAGTTGTCAGAGGAGGTCAGACAGGACTCTCCTTGGACAATGATGTTTGCAGATGACATTGTGATCTGTAGTGAGAGCAGGGAGCAGGTGGAGGAAAATAAATGAGGATATGAAGCTAGTGGGTGCAATTGTTAAGGATGCGGCAGATTGGGATAGGTGGAAAGAGATGATTCGCTGTGGTGACCCCTGAAGGGAAAAGCCGAAAGAAGAATAAGAATTAGTAGTTAGATTTAAAAATTACAAATGTTTACAGTGTGAAACAAAATAACCCAGGATTCCATTCATCTGAGATGTGTAGAATGATCCAGGGTTAACTATTTCAAGTGTGAAAAACCCCCAGGAGCTTACACCTTTTGCAGTTTTGACAGATGTAGCCTAAAGCAGTTCTAAAATGACTAGATACTGGGATTTTCACATGCAACAGTCACATGCTGCACTGAATCGTGTGAAAAACAAAAAAATCCTGAGTGATGCAGAGGATCTTCAGGCTGAAACACCTTGTTGAGGAAATCAGCCAAGAACAGGAATATGAGGGTAACATGGGCATGAACGTCTAAACTTTTTTCTAATCATCAATCTTAAGTCTTGTGAATCAAGAGAGATTGTTTTAGTTACTAGACCTTTCCCTGGGTTTCCCCCTATAGACCTGTCACTCACTCATGTTTTTTTCACAACTCTCTGTGTAAACCTTAGAGATGATTCTGTGTGAAAATCCCAGGAGATAAAACAGTTTTTGAAAAACTCAAACCAGCCCATCTGGTACCAACATCCATGCCACGATTAAAGTCACTGAGATCACACATTTTTCCACATTCTGAAGCTTAATGTGAGCAGTAATTGAAGCTCTTTACCTGTATTTGCATGACTTTATGCTTTGTGATGCTGTCACATGATCACCTGATTAGATAACTGCATGAATGTTTAGCTCTATGGGTGATTATAAAGTGGACAGTGAGTATATACACTGAACGTTATGACCACCTGCGTAATATTGTGTTGGTCCCCCTTTTGCTGCCAAAACAGCCCTGACCCGTCTTACACTGTGTATTCTGACACCTTTTTATCAGAACCAGCATTAACCTCTTCATCAATTTGAGCAACAGTAGCTCGTCTGTTGGATCGGATCAGACGGGTCAGCCTTCGCTCCTCACGTACATCAATGAGCCTTGGGTGCCTATGACCCTGTCACCGGTTCATCACTGTTCCTTCCTTGGACCACTTTTGATAGATACTGACCACTGCAGACCGGGAACACCCCACAAAAGCTGCAGTTTTGGAGATGCTCTGATCCAGTGGTCTAGCCATCACAATTTGTCCCTTGTCAAACTCGCACAAATCTTTATGTTTCTCCATTTTTCCTGCTTCTAACACAACAACTTTGAGGACAAAATGTTCACTTGCTGCCTAATATATCCCACCCACTAACAAGTGCCATGATGAGGAGATAATCAGTCTTATTCACTTCACCTCTCATAGACTTGGAGAAAGCGTATGACAGGGTGCCAAGAGAAGAGCTGTGGTACTGTATGAGGAAGTCAGGAGTAGCAGAGAAGTATGTCAGAGTGGTGCAGGACATGTATGAGAGGAGCAGGACAGTGGTGAGGTGTGCTGTAGGTCAGACAGAGGAGTTCAAAGTGGAGGTGGGACTGCATCAGGGATCGGCTCTGAGCCCCTTCCTGTTTGCTATGGTGATGGACCAGTTGTCAGAGGAGGTCAGACAGGAGTCTCCTTGGACAATGATGTTTGTAGATGACATTGTGATCTGTAGTGAGAGCAGGGAGCAGGTGGAGGAAAACCTGGAGAGGTGGAGGTTTGCGCTGGAGAGAAGAGGAATGAAAGTCAGTCATAGTAAGACTGAGTACATGTGTGTGAATGAAAGGGAGGGAAGTGGAACAGTAAGGTTACAGGGTGAAGAGGTGAAGAAGGTACAGGAGTTTAAGTACTTGGGGTCAACAGTCCAGAGCAATGGAGAGTGTGGGAAAGAGGTAAAGAAGTGAGTGCAGGCAGGTTGGAATGGGTGGAGAAAGGTGTGGGGAGTTTTGTGTGATAGGAAAATATCAGCGAGAATCAAGGGGAAGGTGTACAGGACAGTGGTGAGAGCAGCCATGCTGTATGGTTTAGAGACAGTGTCCCTGAGGAAGAGACTGGAGGCAGAGCTAGAGGTAGCAGAGCTGAAGATGTTGAGGTTCTCTTTGGGAGTGACAAGGCTGCCAGGCAGGAGGAAAAGAGGAAGGCTAAAGAGGTATATGGATGTAATAAATGAGGATATGAAGCTAGTGGGTGCAAGTTTTGAAGATGCAGAAGATAGGGATAGATGGAGAGACATGATTTGCTGTGGCGACCTCTGAATGGAAATGCCGAAAGAAGAAGAAAAAGAAGATTTTCTTCACCTCTCATTGCTCATAATGTTATGTCTGATCGGTGTATCTAGATTTCTGAATTTTTGTCATATCTATGTTTTTGGGAACTTTTTTATATTTCATGCATAGATGTGAACATTCATTTTACAGTGTGAAGATGGAGGAGCAGTGTGTTCATGTGTATCTCAAACTCCAATTCCCAGAATCTCTCACTTATAGCCAAAGCCACTTCCTCTCTCACTAGTCTTTTGAATCAGTAATTCAGCTGGCCAGACATCTAGGGGAAGTTTACTCCACCACATTGGTGCCAGAACAGAGAAGAGTCTAGATGCGTACTTTCCTTGTCGGCCACTAGATGGCAGAATAGCTGCACTATGAGAAATAATCATTTAAGTAATTCCTATTCGACTAAACTTCCTGCTAGAATGGGATATTCCCTGAATAAATATTTGTAGTCAGAGAAAACAACCAGATGCATCCTTATGCCTTGTGAGAGCTTTAAAAAAATTTTTTTTTTAAGGTTCCTAGAGATTTTCATGAGCAATGGGGATTTGTGATCATTTATATACAAGAGCGTAAATGAGATCAGAAACTGAAATTGAAGAGGTTCCAGTTCATCCTAAAGGTATTCACTGGGGTTTAGTCAGAGTCAGGGCTCTGTTCAGGACACTTGAGTTCTTCCACTCCAACCTTAACTCTCACACCATTTTGTGCACATGTTGTGCACAGGGGTACTGGTGAAGAACCACATATGCCTGTAATGGTCTGGTGTGCAAAAACGTGTGGCCATGTTTTTATAAAATAATGTTTTTATTAATAATAATTCCAGGTCAATTGTGTAAATTCTTCATTCCCCAGAAAGGATCTCCATTTCATCACCCTGCAGATGCTCTAACAATAATCTTCAGCTGTTTATAAGTCTAGGTCTAGAGCAGCAGAGGGCAGCAGAGCTTTGTTTATTACACAAGACTTCTATTCTCTTACATTTTACACAAATAGGTTTCCTATATTTAATGAAGATGAAATATGATAGTAATCTAATAATGCTCAGGCATACAGTGTATTTTGAATTTTTTATTATTGAGACTGCATTAAGCTATATGCCAGGTTAATTTCATTATTCGTCTTTTCTGGAGGTTGAGTCATGCCAGTTGGACTTCTTTCTAGTTTAAGTAGAAGGCAGTAGTTTAACTAGAAAGAAGTCCAGTTGACATGAGTCAACTTCCAGATAACCGCACCTGGATGACTTTATTCTTTTATTCCTTTCTTATTATGATAAATTAGTCAGAGTGTTCATTTGTTTGTTTATTTATTTATTTGTTCAATTCAATTGAATTCATTTGACCCACAAATTAATTTATATGACAATAATCTTTCCTTGGAGATTTTCCCACGGTGAAAAACGTGACTGTTATGAATCACAGATTTTCTTTCTTGTATATTAAAAAAAAAACTTCTCCTTTAAAACATAACACCAATCTGTTTATTATTAGTCGATTCTTTTGTTCTAGTTGTTGCATCAGAAACAGCACCATATTAGAATGAATGTGATTAAACAAACCTGTGATTTGACTCACAGCTGGAACTGAGTAAGAGCTGCTTTAATAGGAAATTTCTCAACCCCTTTGACCAATCAGATTGAAGAATTCTGCGGCATTGTGGTATAATGTATGTTTTATACATAAATGCTGAGGTTTGATCATAAGGAAGCAGTGTAGTGAGGTGAATGGAACTTATAGATGCTGATGTGCTAAAGGAGCATCTGGTAAAAATGCCTTTTTATGAACTTTACTATTTTCTAGGTGAATAAATGATCCTTCAGTTCATTTGGTTTCTGCAGAGTAGGCAATCTTGAATAATTTTATAGTAACACATTTACAGATTCAAGTCCCCTATTACCCTATACGCAGAGAAACAAGTTACACTGCACTTTAAAGTTCTCCGATTGTGACTGAGGTTTTCTCACTATTCCTTCAAACATACACAGACATGCTCATGAAGTACAATACAAATACAATACCTGCACAACGTCTGCATCGTGAAGCAAGACACACATCAGAGATACGAACGAAAATGTGTCCGAGCAGCTTTTCGTGTTTCTTCACAAGTTTCCCAGGTGGATTTGATGAAGAAATACTTTGTATAATGTATTACATGTGAACAGCATAGCTTCTGGGGAAAGCGGGTCCATGTGAAATGACTTACATTTAATAAAAAATATGATCTGAGATATGATATGCACCTAATTATGCACCCTGGTGAGCATCTTAATCTTCTGCTCTTCCTTTACAGAAGAGTACATCCTGTGTTTTTATGAGCCAAGCTTTTAAAACTCTACTCTCGACAACAAACTGAAAAAAGAATCTGGTTTTATTCAGAAAAACAATATGAATATGATTTCCTGAGGTTGATTAGATCTAATTCTATTTCATAAACTAACTTTGCTCTAACCCTAAACTTAACCTTTGTCAACCCGTGACATTTTTCATGAATTTTCATCTTGCTGCGAGACCGTGATGGAAAATTGTACCTCCAAATAAGGATTTTTGTGCTTTGTGGTTTCTCAGTAACATGTCCAAGCCATTTTATAAACTGGAGAGAAAACAGAAACTTTCTTCCTGGATGTTGAACAGATAAGTAAGAGTAAAAACTCGAAACGGAGAAAAAAAGTGCAACATGTATGATAAAAAAAAAAAGGTTGGCAAACTGATGTGGTGGAAGAGGAATAAAATACTTCAGGATGTCTTGGGAATGACGCATTGTTGATTTTTCCACCCATAAGCATGCCTGGTTGTGTTTTATTCCTTACGTATTATATATAAATATTCCAACAGCAGAAAGAAAAAAAAAATCGGAGGGAGAGAAATGTTCACAGGAAGAGGCACACACACCGCTCGGTTTCACTTTGCTGCCTGGTTCACTCTGGTAGATGAATGATAAGCAGACATGCTGTTACGAGACTAACACTCTCTTCTTTTACACTTGGCCATTAATCCTTTTTTTGCCGCAGGGGGCCTCTTGCCTGAACCAGTTGCCCCGTGGACACGTTAGCCTCAGGTTAGGTTGTGATACGCAAACTGTAACCTTGAACTTTAAGCCAAGATGTCTTGGGCTGGAAATGAATTTCTAGCTCCTGTAGCAGTTTGGAATCCATATTCAGTTTCACTCATGTTTTTTTCATGAGAAGGAACCATCTGTTTTTTAAAACATCTAATACTCCCCCATCCTCAGTTCTCCTCGTTTTTTTAACGTTTCATTTCATTTTATTGAGTTGTCCACATCTATATAAAAATATATACATTTCTCTGCAGTTTCTTGGATTAATATATTCATTTCACAAGGCCTTGGACCTGGTCCTTCAAACGCTGAGCCATTTTATGTCTTATCGCGGCTGGGCCACAAAGGCCGATCCTGGGCTCGTACTATTAGCATTAGCATGGGTCAGATACGCCTTAACGTGACTGACACCTCGCCTGGGATTGCTGCTTTGATTGACACCTCACCTGAGCAGGTGGGATAACTGATAGCAAAGCACAGAAAAAAACTCTATCACATCTGTGCATACAAATATTTTAGGAAAGGCTTAGGGGAAAAGTGAAAAGGACAAGAGCTAGGACATCGAGGTGTTCTGATGAAAGAATGTTAAAACTGTCTGTCAGTAAATAATGAAATCAGCAAACCTGGACTTGATCGGAAAAAAAAGACATTCATTAAAACACGTCATATATAATTGTTATTATTATTATTATTATTATTATTATTATTATTATTATTATTATTATTATTATTATTTTTTTGACTGGAAGCTGCTGGTTTGTCAAAATAATTTGTTAATTTTGTAATAAATTGTAAAATGATTACTTTTTTAAAAAACATATTTTTTATTATTATGACATTTTAATTTTTTAAAATTATAGTTTTTTTTTTCGTTGAAAAAAAAATTTTTTTTTTATTAAAAAGGAAGAAATACTAATGCACTGCTACTAATTTGTTCGCAAATCCGAAATATTGTAATATGTATCTAATATGGTGAAAAATAAATAGAAAAAAATAAATAAATAAATAAATAAATAAATAAATAAATCATAATATAATTACAAATATCATATTGCCCTCTCCTACCTTTGATATAAATATTATGTAATTAACGATCAAGCACTGACGGTTGATTGCATGTAGAAAGTTTGGGGGTGTGTGTGTGTGTGTGTGTGTGTGTGTGTGTGTGTGTGTGTGTGTGTCTTATATGCCCTGTGATCGATTGGCACCCCGTCAGGTTGTCCCCCACTTCCTGCCCTTAGTCCTCTTCATCACCCGCGGCCCTGTGTAGGTTATATGCCACACAAAATGGAAGGATGGATGGAAGCCATTATCATTATTACTTTATTGTTAAACCTTGCAACTGCACGCCATGTTCTGTTACTTTCCCTTACGTTCAGATGAATAACTGCACAGTAATCTAAGGATTATTCCAAAAAAGTGAAGTTTTATTAGAAAACTGAATCACTTCGACTGCAGTTTAGACTTGTCCCAGGTTTGACCTTCGGGTTTTTAACCAAGCGTCAATCATGACATCACACGTTTCCCGTTCAGCCTTATATTTCACCACCATATTGCCTTTTTCTGATGCTTTGCATCTCATAAAGCTTTTGAAAAATGAGCGATATCTTTCTGATACGTTTGGCTAAGCGAGCAATAAATCGGTGTGTTTGAGTCACGCTAAGTACACGCGTTGCTGTGTGCACCAGTGACCCGATCCAGATGTGTGTATCTCCCTGAACGCTGCTCCTGAACGCCTGCTCTGCAGCATCTGCCATGGCGAGCCTGTGCAGTGCAAACTCCAGTGTAAACACACTTCCAAACAATGAAAATTAATTAACTTGTGTTTAGATTACATTCGTGTAAACCTTTCGGTCCTTGTTTTCAAATCACCTCTTTGGCTGCGCCGTGGTTTATTTGCTTTGTAGGGTCGCAGAAGGTCAGAGTTGAGGTTCTACCCTCAGCGGGGAACCCGCTGTTTATGTGGAGGCTTTGGGTCACATGTGACAATCGTTGTTAATACAGAGAAGAACATGTCATTAAGAGCAGATGCTGGTACCTAGTGGAAGGTCTGTTGAACCAGATCAGGTCAGATTAGTCTCAATTATGGCAGGTGTGTGTGTGTATGTGTGTGTGTGTGTGTGTGTGTGTGTGTGTGTGTGTGCCATGTAGTAATGTAAATACAAGACAAATTGAAAGTAAAAATTTTTTGTCGCCTATGGAACAGAGATATTTAGGATA
Organism: Hemibagrus guttatus; assembly: GCA_033459395.1. NCBI lineage: Eukaryota > Metazoa > Chordata > Actinopteri > Siluriformes > Bagridae > Hemibagrus > Hemibagrus guttatus. Next base: position 1,736,457 of record JAUCMX010000028.1, read on the forward strand.
GATACTCTTACAATAAAATGTTATTATTATTATGAATATAAATGTCATAAAGGTCAGCTTTCGGACATTATAATGAGTTAATGAACATGCATTAGCTCTGTTTTTTGTGTATCAGTGACATTACCTACACTGAGGAGTCTTCTGTCATCATCCCAGTCCCACACTCTGGGGTGCTCTGGCATTTCAGCAGCTATGATCGATATTCAGCTGCCTCGGAAATGTCGTCTTCTCTCACCGTCATCAAAAAGAGAAGCTCTCGTTTGGAAACTCTTCCACAACCACAGATATGGACAAACCTCAGCAGCGCAATTTTATTAAATAACTTTTAGTGACATTTTTTTTCTTTTTTAAAGGATTTGATTGTTGCTTGATGTATAAATAACATTTTTTGCCAGTTAATTCTGTGGTAAATAGTGCACAAAGATAGCAAATAGTTCTGTAGAGTTATGAATAAATAAATACAAGTCACTGCACTGATAATTATTGCAGATACAAGCAAGATAATTACCACAACATGGTGATAATAGAGGTTAAGACAATATGAGCTTGCTGTTTATATTATCATAAACAGGTCCATGTAAGAACATGCTTTAATTTTATTAATCCTTCTACACACATACTATTTCACAAAGGCTATAAACCTCTTCCGTGTGTTATCCAGTATCTATTATTAATTATGTTTTAACTACAGTGGAACTAAGGTTTTTATGTCAGTAGAAGTTAATAAAGCCTTTATGAACATTGCATGTGTTATCATTATATGGTGACCATAATAGATCCTATTATAGATAATAGATACCATAATAGATTATCTAGATAAGGTGATTGATGGTGTTTTATATGCTCTATAGCTGGTAAAGCGTTTATATTTGTTAGAAAGCAAATCAAAATGAAATAAATCTACTTTTAATGGTAAAATGATCTTAAATGCTTATTTGGTTATATTTTAATATACTACATATAATACACAATCTATAAGGCACAGAAACAGATCAGTCTGGAACATTTTAAAGAATTAATTAATTAATTAATCTTGCTCCTTGTCTACACTCTTACTTTTCAGTACAGAGTATTTCTATTTTTTTTCTTACCCATTATTTTCTTGAACCAAATAAGTACATAAAATGTTTTCAGAAGGACTATAGTGGCTAATAATAATAATAATAATAATAATAATAATAATAATAATAATAATAATAATAATAATAATAAATCTTATTCAACCTATTTACCTGCTTTATGCGGCCCACTGAAAAGTTTAATTTTCATCTCGTTTCTAAAAGAAATTGTGTGTGATGAGACCGTTCTTAATTATATTTAGTTTATTACACAAAAATATATCATTTACACACATTGGCCTTTTAACAAATAATTCTTTAAGTCTGTAAAAAGTGATGGCAATGAGCTACATGGTAAACACATACATGCTGCATTTAGGCTCAATGTAAAATAAAAACATATACAAAGTTATACAGCGTATTTAAAACATAAGGCTATAAAATACTTTTTTGGTGTGTTTGATGATGTAGGATACTTTCTTTCTCTGATACAGCTTGCTTTTGTGGAATAATTTAAGTAAATTCTTTAGGTCCTTCTTCAGGAAACCGTCTTCAGAGCTCGCTGTGCTGTTTCATGGTGAGACCTGAGTGAAGTGAATAAAGAGGAATGTGATGAGTGGGATTAGTTGACAAAAGGGGTGAATATATAAGGTTGGTATTGTGTGTTTAATGATTGGAAATATATGATGCCTACCTGTCGTGGATGACCGGAAATGATGGCCTCAGAGGAAGTGCTGGAGATTCAGTTCTCTGAACATGTTCTTGATCTGTTTAAGAAATAATAATAATAATAATAATAATAATAATAATAAGAAGAAGAAGAAGAAGAAGAAGAAGAAGAAGAAGAAGAAGAAGAGAATCTTAATACATTTTAAAATGAACTCTAGGGGATGTGTCCCACATGTGTGTGTGTTAATTCAAAATATTTAATCTTTTTTATTATTATTTTTTTATATTTTTTTTTACATTTTTAAAATTATTATTATTATTATTTTAATTTTGTACATAAAGTTATGAAGCATACCGGCGTTGTGTTGTGGACTGAGGCTGAGGCTGTGTGTAGGACTCTCACTCTGAGCGCTTGAGGTTATGTAATGGCTGCTCGGACTCACTCCCATTAAAGAGCGCACACCGATTAGAGGTCCTGCACCGAGAAACGCGCCTCCAGTCCAGCTGTTCAGCTTCCCGATCTGACACGTGTAAATCCCGTTAGTGGATAAAAAAGCCGGGTGAGCGGAGACTGCCGTGGCCACACTGCTCGCTTTCTGACAGTTATCGGGACTCGTCGCTGTTTCCGCAAGCGACCAGATTTTGGGTTTGGAGTTCACAGGCCTCTGGCATCCCGGAGAAACCTCCGCTGAGCCACTTTTCCCCGCGTTCGCGTCTTTACTACCGGGTACGGCACCGGCGGGACTGTTTAGTTCGCGCGCTCCCGCGCTTCCGCTCTCCGTGTCACTTTGGTGACCCTCGGGTGCTTTGTCCTCGCCCGGCTCTTTGCTCACGTCTCCGCGGTCCTCCTCGGCCTCGTCGGTGTCCACGGTCTCCAGGTCGATCTCCTCCTCGCGCTCGTGCTTGTGCGCGCTCTCGTCGTCGTCGTCGCGGTCGCTGTCGTAGCCGCAGCCGTCGCCGTCCTCGGCGCTGCGTCCCCACGTCACCTTGTTCTCCTTCTTCAGACGGCGGCGCGCGTTGGCAAACCACGTGCTCACCTGTGTCAGGGTCATTTTGGTCACGATGGCCAGCATGATCTTCTCGCCTTTAGTGGGATACGGGTTCTTCTTGTGCTCCTGAAGCCAGGCTTTCAGCGTGCTCGTAGTCTCCCGTGTGGCGCTTTTGGCGCGCGTCGGGTCTCCATACTGGTACTGGCCGTACGGGTAGAAACCGGGGGCGGTGTGCACCGCAAATCCAGCTGGGTGAGCACCGGGGTTCTCCTTTAACTCGTACTGGGAGCCCTGGGGTGGGGGGTGGGGAGTGGGGGTGTGGGGGGACATACCGTAAATATCAACACGGTATTCAGGCACAGTAAAAGAAGAGAATGATTATAATAGCGTAACAGATGAAGCACAGGCCTGGTGATGCACATAAAGTTCTGTATGAGTAACGGTATCACTAAAGGCCCCGAACTGAACTGTCACTAGAAATGATGGGAACACGGATACTTCTTTGGCTCATTTAGGATGTACATTTATACCTTAATAATTAACGGTACAGAACTTGAACGGTAATGAACACTGATGCACTTTTAATTCTTCACTAAATGAACACTGATGCACTTTTAATTCTTCACTACCAAAAAAAGATAACTAAAGGCACTCTACATGCATCATGCTCTTTTTCATGTAAAAGTTACAAAACCAGTTGTTGGCTTTAATTCTTGTGGTGAAATAGCACTGTCAGAGTTTGACTGTTGGGTCTTTATACAATGAATTTAAATTAAAACGACTGACAAAGTAAAATAATAATAATAATAATAATAATAATAATAATAATAATAATAATAATAAACCACAGTAACCTGTTTAGCTGAAGATTTATGAGTGATTTACATCCTAGTGTGGTGCATGACACCAGTTTAATCCTGCTTCATACATTAAACTAAGCCTTGGCCTTAATCCAATTCATAACAAGAGTTAATTAGTTAATTAATTATTGGGGAATTAAACACAGCTAATGCAGTGCTGCAGGTAAATCCTGAGAAGTGGATCATTCCACTGCTGTGAAATGGGGGGAGGTTGTTCTATAGAGTTTGTGTCTAATAAAAATGCTCTGTAATTATTTACACTCTATTTATTCAATATATCAGCATGCCTAGTATTTTTTATAAATAATGTTTATAACATATTCCTGTAGGACTATACTGACTGTTGGCACCCACAGCACCTCTAACATCTGCACTGAAGCTAAATAAAGTTCAGTTCACACCAGCAGAGATGAATTTAGTCTTGCAGTTGTATTGGAGTGGGAATTTAACACTAAACATGTTACTGCGCTTAAAATGAGCTGAACATTTCTAAGTTAAAATGTGAGAGGTTTATACAGTGGGGCCAAGTTTTAAGCACACATTTTAAACACATAAAACCTATACTTTGCTATTTCTGTGCAATAATAGCTGAAGTTTAATTTATTTGACGAAAAATATTCAGAGAAATTCCAATATTTAAAAGTCAAAATATATTTAAACACACTTTAAACACCAAGTCATACAAACAGGAGGAAAAGTAAAAACAAATCCAGTCAATAACTTTTTTATATTTTATTCCCTAAACTCAGGACTACTTATGCAAATTCATCTAATAAAAAAAAATAAATGTTTATACGAACATTTATTTATTCATTTGTGATAACATATGATACAAATGATAATAACAAATGTAATAAGGTCAGAAATAAACTAAATAGAGATTATTACAGGTGGTGTCATGTTGTGCAATAACTGTCTGCGTTTCATAGGATAATGTCTGTGATTTTATCAAAAGATTTCACGTAAAACATGAAACATTTTATTTGTTCTATGTGTAGAGTACATGTTTTTATTTTTAATAGAATTTATTTAATTATTTGTCGTAAAATTGAATTTTTGTTCTTTCAATTCAGACGCAGGTGAGGCCTTCTGTTTTAGCGGAATGCAGACTATATCTCTAATTATTATTATTATTATTATTATTATTATTATTATTATTATTATTATTGATGTTGTTGTAGACATTTCATTTATTTTTACAGTCACTTAAATAAACAAAGCAGAATTCTTTCGCCTGCTTTGTCATGTTAAATTGTTTTTAATTATTTTACATTTAAACCCCAAACGATCCTATCCTGTTTTTATTTATTTTTATTTTTATCTTGCTTGTTTTATTACGGAAGTTAAACCCAGTGCAGCTCTTTATACCCTCCTTTTGAGCGCTAATGAATGATGTCCAGTGTCTTACCATGTGGTTGAGGAGCGCCGCTTCGGCACTGCTGTACGGCATGAAGGCTCCGTACCGGTGCGCACTCCACGGATGCGCGTACATGCCGAGCAGAGGCGCAAGCGCAGCCGCCGAGCTGGCGGGACTCCCCGTTATTCCGCCGCCGCTCTCCGAGCCGCCATCCCGCGGCGGAGACGCTCTCTCCACTCCGTACACCTGCGGGAAGCCCAGCTGAGGGAAAGACATGTCCGGTTCCCGGAGGAAAAGTCACGGAAGCAGTAGAAGTCCGAAAACAACCTCCACACAAACACACACACGCGTGTGCACACACCAACACACACACACACACCAACACACACACACACACACACACACACACACACGCAATCCGCCGCGAGCGTCTCCGAGTTTGTGGTTGCTGTGGGAACGCGCGTTCCGCTCGGCCGCGTGTGTTTCTCTGCGTCTCCTGATCTGAAGTTGACGGGTTTGATTGGCACGCTACTTAAAGCGAGAGGCCACGCCCCCAGCAGGGCCACGCAATTTCTCCCTCTCTTTCTGTGTGTGTGTGTGTGTGTGTGTGTGTGTGTCTCAGTATGCATGCACGTATTATAACACTTAATACTCTAGATTTGTTTACATGCAGCGGTTAATGTGTGTGTGTGTGTGTGTGTGTGTGTGTGTGTGTGTGTGTGTGCGCGTGTGTGTGTGTGTGTGTGTGTGTGTGTGTGTGTGTGTGTGTGTGTGTGTGAGAGAGAGAGAGAGAGAGAGATAGAGAGAGAGAGAGAGAGAGAGAGAGAGAGAGAGAGAGAGAGAGAGAGAGAGTGAATTGTCCTGACTATAATGTGAATGTAACTATGACTTTGTCCATGAGGATCATGTCAGTGGCATCTCTCTCTCTCTCTCTCTCTCTCTCTCTCTCTCTCTCACACACACACACACACACACACACACACACACACACACACACACACACACACACTTCAAATGACTAACCCTGCATGTAGACCAATAAACAGTATTAATTGTTAGAATGCCTGCACTCTCTCTCTCTCTCTCTCTCTCTCTCTCTCTCTCTCTCTCTCTCTCTCTCTCTCTCTCACACACACACACACACACACACACACACACACACACACACCACACACACACACACATATATTGCATGACTTAAAACTTCTTCTCTTAACAGAAAGAGCTGTCGTTAACATTACAGCCTGAAGACAACTCTCAATCTCTTAGACTCAATTCTACAAGCACGGACGTACAAGTTCTTCGTTTTATTGGTGTTATAATTCCTAAGCTAACATCTGATAGCCTGGATCAGGATGGAGGCGGATCAGCGTGGAATGGAGGTGTGTTTAGCCCTCATTACCGGGTGGATGAGAAGAGAAACTGCCCAACCAGGGGCAGATTGAGTCTGTGGGCTTTTTAATTGCAGCTCCTTCTTATCGCAACCTCTCAGAGGGATCAAATGGCCAGACTGAATGGAGCATTTCATTAACCCGTCACCTTATCACACGGCCAACCTGTGTGATGCTAATGCACCAATTACCATAGGCAGGGATCCGAGCTGGAGGTTACCGAGACTCTCTCTCTCTCTCTCTCTCTCTCTCTCTCTCTCTCTCTCTCTCTCTGATACACAGTGTGTGTGTGTGTGTGTGTGTGTGAGAGAGAGAGAGAGAGAGAGAGAGAGAGAGAGAGAGAGAGAGTTATTCTAATTGAACTAAATTAACATTTTCACCTAAAATCATTATTACTGACAATTATTGTGTGCAACACAACATCATCAGGTTTCCTTTCTTTTTCTTCTAATTCTGCTGGGAACACTGGAGTTATTCCTGCATACTCATATTATCCATTTATAGTTACATTTAACACTCTGACTCATCCATGAAACAAGTTAGTTCCTGTTCACTTGTTGATGAACCAAAAAAAAAATTGCTGCTTGTTACCGAAGAAAAAACAAAGTGCAAGCTCTTCACTCTTGAAGACTTTCCTATGGTGAAAAACCTACTGATTGTTTATGCAGGAAGTCTGTGACCTAAATAATTTAAAAGCAATTTGTGATGGGTTTTTCTGAGCATCATTTTTTCCAGCATCTTTATGTCTGCAATATTGTTTCTCTAATAATTTCACTAATAATCCAAACAAACATTTCACTGATTCTTAAACTTCACAGCAAAAAAATACAGTTTGATTTAAAAAGATTACTGTAAACATTTATAAATAAAAAATATATATAGCACAACATTTAAAAAAAAAAAAAGTGACTTAAAACTGTAATATTGGAATTAAGCATTTATACAAGAATTTAATTTCATCGCAAAACAAAAATAAATACATTTGTAAAAATATTTTGAAAAATGTATATGTTTAATGCTGTGTCCATAGCATCTGCAATACATTTTTCTTTTTTTCTCAAAAACAAACACATGAACATTTTATATATAATTTTCTCAAAAGAGTTAAAATTAATCGGTAGATCTTAAACAGTATTAATTTACGTTTCAAGAAAAGTTTAGTACATTCATGCATATTAACATGTCTGATATTAAGCTCGTCAGAATCAGATGTACATTTAGTAGAAATCTTGTACCCACACACACACACACACAAGCATACTTCACAGGAGCTTGTCATCCACCCTCAAACCCTCACTTTCTCTTCACCGCCTATTAATCTTGGCATTCCTACTCATAGTCCTAACTGTACATGTATAATATATACAGGTGGTGTATTTCTATTTTAAAGAAAGGAGAGAAAACCAGCCCTGAGCTCTGAGCCCTGAGCTCCAACACCCACTCGTTTGTGTATTCATGAGATGTGTGTGCGCATGTGGGCCTTTTTAACATTTTTGTGCAAAAACACACACCAAATACATGGAGTCGTGAGCTGAGGCTCGGTTCAGAACTGTTCCCTTTATTTAAATTTCGTGCCACGGTGGTCAAATATATCACTTCTTCACAGCTGTGTTTCGGCAGGACGTTTATAGGAACGGGGGGAGCTTTACCGAGAGTAAGATTTTACTCACTCCGTTTAGAGAGCTCAAATATTTACGGATTGCATATTCAAACACCAGGAATCCGGCTTGTAATCAGTGAAGAGGTGCTGTGGTGTGGCCTGACGCGAAGCTGTTTGCCAATAACGCGCTGTGACATAATAACCTATTGTGTTTTTATCTGTTTAGAGCTACATTTAAGATTGTGGAATGTTTTGTTATAAAGTATAAATACACACTTGTTCCCTGCAGCTTGTTACCAAGGAAAACACTATACACAATCTCCTCCATCTTGAAGACTTTCCCATGGTGGAAAAACCCGACTGCTGATTCAGCGCTGACACTGGAGACTCCTTCCATCAATGTTAACTAAATATCTCCTTTCTGAAAACGTCCCTGTGTTATTAAGCACATTTTAAAATCTGTTTATCACGGTGTAATAAGCCAGTGATTTTCAACCACTGTGCCGAGGTACACAAGCGTGCCGTGAGAGATCGTCAGGTGGGCGGTGGGAAATTATTCAAGTACAATTGGTCCAAAAAATTATCATTGTTGAACGACCTGTGCATGCAATGTAGTGACTGGCAGAGGAAAGGAAATACTCCTCCACATCAGTAGGTAGCGCAATAACAACCTTGGAATTTTTTTTTTTTTTATGTAAAAAATGTGCCATACCTCATAAAAGGTTGAAAAACACTGTAATGAGCCACACATGTTCATGTGAGTGAGCTGTTTCTATGGAAACCATATTGTATTAACGTGAGTGCATTAATACAAACCTGGCATTTGAATCCAATCTGACTAATCAGACTGGTACGTAAAATTATTTAATAGCTGCAATTTTTTTCACTGTGATCTGATAATGTAGTGATGCGCTATGGTGTTTATCAGTGTGTTGTTCTGTGTAGTGTTACTTGTGTATACTTTTTACAATATGTGCACAGCTGTTGTACTATAACAAAAAGTACAATACAGTTTACAGTATATATATCCAAAATGTGTCCAAAAAGCTGTTTTTTATTTTCCTTGAATTCCATATGAACTCATTTCACTCTTGATAAAAAATGACACATTGACACACAACTAAATATACAAAATGATTCATTTGATGATTCGTATGAGTCAAATGAAAAGCTGAGCATCTGTTGTTCATTTTGCGTTGTTTATTGGAAATAGTCACAAAATTGCATGGTTTTTCTACATAATGTCCATTTTGTTGAATGTCTGTGTTCCAGCTTTGTCTGGATTCCTCTAAAAAAATGTAATGACGCAGTCTAAAGGTTTTCATTGGACTCATCCTGGAAATAACACCCTGAATAAGAGTAACACTGTTTAAAAAAAATTATGCATGTTGTAAATATTCTCATTCATCTTATTATTATTATTATTATTATTATTGTTGTTGTTGTTGTTGTTGTTGTTGTTGTTATTATTATTATTGTTGTTGTTGTTGTTATTATTATTATTATTATTATTATTATTATTATTATTATTGTTGTTGTTGTTGTTGTTTTACTAGACCATTTATTTATTTATTTATTTATTTATCTATTTATTTATTTATTTATTTATTTATGTTACCACTCATAATGAATGAAACTTTTCCCAAAAGTTAGGGAATAAAAGTATATTTTAAGGTTTTATTTTAAAAGGGAAACAAATGAAGCACTTCTGAGGAATGGATTTGATTAAGATTCATCATGGATCATTCAGCATGTATAATATTCCCCTTTCATACTGTGTATATTGTTTAGTCTGTTATATTTTGAGGAATATATAGAGAGTAATCAATGACAATGTAATACACCCTCTGCTGTAATGTTTGAGAGCAGATCTCTTCATGTAATCTGAGCCTCAGATTCGTGAAGGTTTTCTGCTTTCTGGCTCGTGTGTAATTTTAGTCCGATCTGCATACAGTCTCCAGTTAAAGGATATGATTAGGGGCTTTTAATAAGAGATCCTCTCGATTGTCATCTTTCACTCCATCTCCATCTGCTTCTGTGTGTGTGTGCGTGTGTGTATGTGTGTGTGTGATATGATGACACAGGGGAGCAGAGCTCATTTTGCAGTCCATTAGCACAGGGCAGGACTCCAATTCCCATGAGTCCTGATCATCCACGTTTCCTCTCCCTGCTGCTCGCACACCATGAATCTCTTCACCTCTCGAACCTCCCTCTCACTCGCTGACCTTTTTAACACTGTTGGCTAAACACTGTCTCCTTCTATAATGAGCCCCAGAAACAAATGAATTAAAGTGTGTGTGTGTGTGTGTGTGTGTGTGTGTGTGTGTGTGTGTGTGTGTGTGTGTGTGTGTGTGTGCTTACTGATATGGGAAGGAATGCTGAAGGATATTATTTATATTATATTTATGTGTGTGTGTGTGTGTGTGTGTGTGTGTGTGTGTGTGTGTGTGTGTGTGTGTGTGTGTGTGTGTGTTTATTTAAAATAAGCAATTTTATGACTCTTTTTTTACTCTTCCTTTTTTTCAGTTGATCAATAACATCTTAACAGATATCAGATATGCTTTTCCAGTCAGTCTCTTCTTTGGAACAGTAAACTAAATTCCAACACTAAACCCCAGGAATGACAACCTCCCACACACACACACACACACACACACACACACACACACACACACACACACACACACACACACACAGAATATTTGAACACTAGTATAAACTAGTTTAAAGTGCTGCTTGAACCAATAGCTATAAAAAAGGTTCCTTTCCTCCTTAATCACATGACTCTTATGTTCATATGTTAATATTTCACATGTGTGTATGTGTATGTGGGTTTTTTCCACACTATTCATTTGTTTTACTTATTTGTATTTTATTGTAACATTTTTCATATGATTTTGTAAAGATCACATGGTAACTTTATGCTTTTTAACATTGTTTACTTATTTTCATATAAATATTTATATTTCATATAAAATATTACTTATTTTTTACGTCATTTTTTCTGTCTGTCTGTCTATCTATCTATCTGTCTGTCCATCCGTCCATCCATCTTTCTATCTATCTATCTATCTATCTATCTATCTATCTATCTATCTATCTATCTATCTATCTATCTATCTATCTCTCTGTCTGTCTGTCTGTCTGTCTCTCTATCTATCTATCTATCTATCTATCTATCTATCTATCTATCTCTCTGTCTCTCTGTCTGTCTGTCTGTCTATCTATCTATCTATCTATCTATCTATCTATCTATCTATCTATCTATCTATCTCTCTGTCTCTCTGTCTGTCTGTCTGTCTATCTATCTATCTATCTATCTATCTATCTATCTATCTATCTATCTATCTATCTCTCTGTCTCTCTGTCTGTCTGTCTGTCTATCTATCTATCTATCTATCTATCTATCTATCTATCTATCTATCTATCTATCTATCTATCTATCTATCTATCTCTCTCTCTGTCTGTCTGTCTGTCTGTCTGTCTATCTATCTATCTATCTATCTATCTATCTATCTCTCTCTCTCTCTGTCTGTCTGTCTGTCTGTCTGTCTGTCTATCTATCTATCTATCTGTCTCTCTGTCTCTCTGTCTGTCTGTCTATCTATCTATCTATCTATCTATCTATCTATCTCTCTATCTCTCTATCTCTCTGTCTCTCTGTCTATCTATCTATCTATCTATCTATCTATCTATCTATCTATCTATCTATCTATCTATCTCTCTCTCTGTCTGTCTGTCTGTCTGTCTATCTATCTATCTATCTATCTATCTATCTATCTATCTATCTATCTATCTATCTATCTATCTATCTATCTCTCTCTGTCTGTCTGTCTGTCTGTCTGTCTGTCTATCTATCTATCTATCTATCTATCTGTCTCTCTGTCTCTCTGTCTGTCTGTCTATCTATCTATCTATCTATCTATCTATCTATCTATCTATCTATATATCTATCTATCTATCTATCTATCTATCTATTTATCTCTCTATCTCTCTGTCTGTCTGTCTGTCTGTCTGTCTATCTATCTATCTATCTCTCTGTCTGTCTATCTATCTATCTATCTATCTATCTATCTATCTATCTATCTATCTATCTATCTATCTATCTATCTATCTATCGATCTATCTATCTAACAACATTTTTCACGTTTCGTTCAATTCATTTATTTACACCTGATTTTTGTGATATTTGCAGGAGTCATTTCTTTTCACATTTCTTCACAATTCACATAATTATTACATGTGATATTATATCACACAAATTCATTTTCATGATCCCATGATGACTTCCCATATAACATATTTTTCTAAATTCAATTATTCATATGATTTCATTTATTTTGCTAAACCTTTTCCTTTTTTATTCCCCCTTCTCTTTCCATTTATGCATTATTTACACATGATTGTCACTTGTAGCTCGTGTGACATCATTTCCCATTAGTAATGTGGAATTCTTGTTCAAATACGATTAGAAATTATTCACCTGATTTCACAAGAGTTTAATCTGCAGGTCATAGCATTTTCTTTTCACATGATAATATACGATTCAAACATACGACATGATGTGGTATTTCATACGTGTTAACTCACAATATGTGTGATTATCAAGTGAAAAGTTAACTGGAAGCAATGGCCATTATAATAACAGTTTGTGCTGGCCAATATCCACAACAGGGCCGCTTATTTAAGTTAATTATCCATGAAGAACACTTTCATGTAGCTGCCCGCAGGTCTCACGTGGACATTACAGCTCCTGTCTTCCGTTAATTGACAGATAAAGGAGTGTAATGGCCTCTGGAGGTGTTGTAAGTGACAAAGGCATAGAGGGTAATGAGTGTAGATCTCACTGAAGAACTCCTATGTGAGACCATCATTGTTTCATTTCCCTACCTGATGGAGGGAGAATAAAAAAGGAGAAACATGGGGGAGGGAAAAGAGCTCCATGAGAATGCAGCTACTCCGCCTAATGAACGGGTTTTACATTCTGTAATGACGGGTATGTTGAACCGCCGCTGGAAAAACCACACGTGCACTTTCTCATAGGAGCCGAAAAGACGCTTGAAAGCAAAAGGTATTTATTTTCCCCTTGTGTAGATTCTATAACAATAAAAATTGTGTTTACTGAATGCTCAGTTCTGATTGGTCAGAAGGATTTATTTTCTTTAACAGTGGATTTGTTATTGTTTCTATAGTAAAAAAAATTCAAGAAGTTCTATGAAAAATGCTCCGAATAAATGAATTTTAAAAATACAACAAAATTTTACCTGCTTTCTTTCAGGTGATGTTTATTTACCATTTTTGGAAGGAGTCTCCAGTGTCAGTGTTAACAGACAGAGGTAAAGCATTTTTCTTAAGTTCTTTAGGTTTCTCCGTAAAATGCTATATTTCTGTCTTTGTTCTGCAATATTAAACGTAACAATAAATAGATAAAAAAGTACACCAGAGAATTAAAAGAAGAATAAAACACTTCCAGAGGCGCTGTTATAGGATAATTGTTAATTTGCTTTGCACCAGATGACATCACAACACCCCTATGGTTGATTATTTTCCTCTAACAGCATGCCTCTGAGTGTTTTATCCCTCACATATATCACGGTGAGGGAAATCTAGCCTGAGGGAAAATGGCCTCAGTAGTTATTCCTCACCATCAATTAGTAGATGGGTCAAAGTTTGAGTGTAATCAGGTCTTTAGAAGAGTCAACGGGTGTCATTAAGTGAGTAAGATCCTCAGATAACACGAACTCACTTTAGCAAAGGTCAATTGCCTTCAGCATGATGGTGCAGATCATTACTCAAACCCGAGCCGGGATTTTGCTCTATATGTTTTTTATTTTCACAGCGGCTCACCAATTAACCGGCGCAGATCCACACCGTTAGCCATTTAATTGAGCTCCATCACTTCCAGCAGAGATTCTGAATTTAACTGATGTTTTACATGATTGCTGACCAAATTGTCCAAGTCCTCCACCCACCGCTGGGAGCACAACAAAAAAGCTTTCAAGCAGGTTCTCCTCAGAAGCTATGCATTTGATTCGCTTTCACAGATTATTTACCCCTTTGTTTCTCGACTAGTCAGTTTTCAGCTTAATGCTTAGCCGTCACAATTATCTATTAGCATTACTTTCAAGCCTTGTAGGTTGTTGTTCTGAGAGGCTCAGCGCTCTTTGTAGGGGGCTGTGACACTCTGAAGGGGGTCCTATTGGTTAACACAATGGAGGAGGGGGTGAGTGAGTGTGTGAGATGCTTGGTTTGGAAAGACACCCTGGAGAAGAACCTTGAATTCAGTGTATCGATGGAGACCTTCACGAACTGCAACAAAGAACAAAGAAATCCTAAAAAAAACACCACTGGAGCATATCATATTCTGGAAGTCAGTCAAGCGAGTAAGCTGTCATTATGGTGGAAAGAAAGCAATTACATTCTTAATTTTAGATCGCTTTTTTCCTAAATCGTTGCAGTAATTGACCCAAATGTGTTGCGAGTAATAGACGAGCTACGATTTATCAGTTGTTCCTGATTATTTTCATTAGGTCTCCTGATAGTAGGACTGTTCTCCTGCCATCTGTCTCATCATCTCGCCATAAATTTTCAAAGAGCGCAGCAGGCTGTTATCTCAATCGCCAAAATGTGGCCCGAGCGCTCACGGCTGCGCAGGACCTATGGGATGGCGGCTGGTTCCCTCAGGAGCGAGTCGCCCTCATGGAGAAAGGATAAAGTGGGTATCCCTTACAGGGCTGACCTTCATCCACTTACCAACCCCCAGTGGAGCAAAGGCCTACATCAGTCACCACCACCGAGCCTATTGTCTGAGCCGGGATTTAATCAGGTATTAGTTACCTCAAACTGCAGCGGAGAGGCAGAAGAAAAGGCTTAAGTGATCTCCGCGGCTATCCTATAGCTCACACTCGAGATCAAAGACTCGGGGATGCTGAAGGAACAAAAAGTGGAATTAAAGTTACATATGTGGTCTATAAAAAGACACAAAAAGCTGTTTTTTGTTGCTTTTTGACATATTAATAACCACATATTATACCTGTCTGATGTGTCTTTACCAATACTACTGTAAATGTAGGTGTTTAATTCTTACAGGCTGAATTACTTGCTAAACAGTTTTAAGTGTTAATATACATTTAAATAATTTTTGAAAAGTCTTTAATATAGTGTTATAGAAATTCTTCACACTTTATACTATGTCAAATATGTATTTTTCTTTTCTTTCAACTTCCTAAAGTGAATGAGATTTTAAAATCAGGGTTGATTTTTCTATGAATTAATCAATGGAAAATTAAAATTTACATTTAAAAAGTCTATTTTTTTTTTTTTTTTTGCATCATCAACCACAGGAAAAGTTGAAATTTCCCTTCTGAATTTATGATATCTCAGTGACTGCAGAAAGTCTTTTAAGTGAAAGACATAATGCATGTCAGTCACTCTGTCACTCTCAGACTGACTTTTTTGTTCGAGGAAGTGCCTTATTCCTTGCTCATCAGATGTAATATCCCAAAGAATGCGGGCCGTAGAGCCGAGTGCAGCCCATATGTTTCTGCTTCCTGCCTGAAAATTCTCTAAACTTCCCTTGAAAATCCCTAAATCCAACCTGGGGAAATTTCACCCCTGCTATCAGAGCCAGTGTCCCACCAAAAAAAACCTCTCATGGGTTATAATTACAAAACCAACAGGACATGGATGGCGTACGCGTCAGGACAGAGACGATGCTCTGAGACGGAGAAATGGAGACGGGGGGAATGCTGGCCTGCTCCTCCGTAGGGAGCTTATAACGGCAAATGCCAAACTGTCATTAAGCAGTCAATGGCCTCATTATAGCTTTAAACATGGCTTAAGTTAAAAGAGAATACATTATTAATTTCAGACACGTCCAAATACCTGATTCATTATTCATGTCTATTATTTATGCTCCAGCAGAAGTGCACACGTTTTTCGATCTCCTCACATTAGCAGCGCATGCAGACGAATCTACAGCGCTGGATGATGGAGCGGTTACGCTTACAGCAGCGACCTGTGATCCCCTACACTCCTCCTCATTAACGTTCATTTAGCAGGCAGAAGGTAATGAAGCTCTCCCGTCATCGCTGCAAACACGAGGGCTAATTAGCACGGGTGTGATTTCTTTTCCTAGTTAACGGTGGTATTAACTTTTGATAGTCCTCTTGCTGTTTGTTTTTTCACCTGCTGCTGAAGGAGCGTCACATCTGCTGTTCAGCTTTCTTATTGTAAACCGAAAGTCTATTACTTACAGCAAGACGTTACCGGTGAAAAGGTTAATTTGTTTATACATATCTCGTAATAAATCTCGGCCAGAGGACTGCTGATATTCTTATATCACATGGTGTTTGTTTTGCCATTTGTATTTATTTTTCAAAAACAATTCAGCATACTTTGTACAACCAAAAATCTGTCTTTGTATGATGTTGGAAACACAGACATATTTAATCAGTGTAAACAAATAAAAGAATGATGGTCTGGCTGTGAGTCTGATGTAAAATGAGTCAGGACTCTGTTGGCTTTCAGTGTGAGATGTGTGTTTTTCACTCTGTTGGATAAGATTACACAGAATTTTAGTGGTTGAAGATAAACACCTTCACATTTTAGATGCCTATGAACAAACACTTGGAGCATCTCAGAGAACAGAAAAGGGTTTGATATCATTTACTTTGAAGATAGAAACATTTGTGTGAGATAAAATAAGCATTTTTGTGCATTTTTTATTAAAGCTCTGAGTGTCTACTTTCATATGAGCTTCATATTAAGCACCACTGTGGAGTGAGACATGACAAAGACATTCAGTGCTGAACATGAACACAGCGAAACAGGAGGAAATTCTCTTTTTTGGCTTCTGGGGAAAAGAGTTCATCAAGAAAACCCCAAAATCATGTTCTATTTTTCAGTATAAAATCTCTCATCAGTACAACATTTATAAACATTTTCAGAAATTTTCTCTTTAATAAGATTGTAGGGATAGGAATGAACATCTAAAATGTACTGAATGCGAATATGAAGAGATTGCTGGTTAGAAAGCATGGAGCAGAGGTTTCTAAAGCAAATGGATGTGCATATCATAATGAAGCTTTTCAGGAATGACATGATGTGACATAACATGGCGCGGCATAACTTGTGAAATGAGACGTTAACAGATTTTAATATTTTTATAATATTTATACACACACACACACACACACACACACACACACACACACACACCAGATTGTGGTGATGTGAAGCTCAATTAGAGCAGCCTGTGCTAAGCTGTTGTTTCAGCAAACACTGCAGTGGTGATAGCCCCTATATAATGCAATTAGATCACCAACGCTGTGTTTACTCACCCAACACAGAGGTCAACTAGGAAAATAAGCTCATATGATACTGTATGCCAGATCTCTTAGCAGGGTTCTAATCTTTCTGATCAAACAAAAACAAAGAGAGCGTCTTAGCCACAACATGGGAATTTAGATACTTAAGAAAGCCAGAGGAAGAGAATATTGAACCTGAAGAAAAAAAAAGAATAGTTAAGGAACTAATAATAGAGGATTTTTATCACTTCTTTTCTCCATGTATGTGCTATAAAGGATATGCTGATAAACCTGAGATAAAAAATGTTTGAGGTGCTTAAAAACCACACTTGTGAGTATGTTGGGATAAAGTTCATGTGACTTTGCTGTAAGTGTAACAACGTTGCATGCCTCACTTCATATTTAAAACACACACACACACACACACACACAGAGGATAATTACCTAAGTCATGACAGATTGCCTCACCGTAGGTCACTTTACAGGGTCTCCCCCAGCCCAGAGGCCATCTCTCTCAGCCGCGACTCGTGCAGTGTCTGATAGGAGACTTTCTCTCCAGGGGAAATGATTTCCACCTGGCTGGATGGCAGAGTTTCTGGTGCTTCAGCAGGAGCAGATTGGCACAGGGCCGAAGAGTGGGTTACGCTGCCATCTGTCCCCGTAAAGTGCTCCGTGTGTCACCCTGCTGGTAATGAAGCACTAATGATGGAGAAGTCTGTATATCTATTATGGCATCTCCGAATAGGTGTGTACTTATATCCTGGTGTTTCTACAAATATTGCATGCATTTATTATGAAATTTATAAATGTGGTCAATAGTTAGTAGGGATGTTAGTAGGGATGAAAAAAAAAAAAACATCATAATAAATGATTTTATGCAAACAAATATTTAAGAAAAGAAAAAGTTCACACCTTATAAATTTAAAAAGAAAAATAAATAAATAAACAAACAAACAAATAATTAATTAAATAAATGAATAAAAATGTCTTATATCATATTTTTTTATCTAAATATTTAAAAAACTGTGATATTTAACTGTTTATATTTCAAATCAAACAAATCGATTCAATTTCAAATTTCTTTGAGCTTTCTAAATAATAATTCAGAAAATTGATCATTCTTTAATTATATAAAAAATGTGATTTTATATATATATATATATATATATATATATATATATATAAAAAATTAGATATAGATATAAAAGATATTAAAAAAATGTATATACATGTAAAAGCCCAACAAATAAAAAAACATATTATATTAATATATATAAAAAAAATATAAATCTGAGTCAAAACCATATTCCCAAAATAATATATATAAAAAATTGCTGCTGAATTTTTTTTACTTATGATATAAACATAGTCATGAGTCCAAGTCACATTATTCTCCATGGCTTAGGTGTAAATATTCAAATTAAAATGATATAAAGCACACCTTGGCATCAATTCTATAACTCTCTATTCTGCATGAATAAATGTGGGTCTTCTAAAAGATTTTCACTCTGTTAGTTTTGTTGATGATGGAGAGCACCACTGCTCCAAAATTCCACTTAAAAGTCAAAGCATATGATTTACGTCATTTTTATCCTCATCAAACCAATCAGTGAGCCCTCCTGCCTGTGCATGGTGGGCGGAGTCATCCTGAGAGAGACCACGCCCATCAGTATAGGCAAGGTTGACAAGAATTTTGGGTTGATTTGGGGACACAAAGCAAGCCAGAAAAATAAACAAACACCATAATGACTTTTCCTTCAATTTGTCGCTTGTCTGCAAATGAATAAATTATAAGCATTTATTTCCAGACCTTTGAGTCAGTAGAAAATGGAAAAATTTTTCTCTTCGTCCTTGCTTGTGCTACGTCATCAAGCAGTGCTCCCTAATTGCTGCCGCTGGCTCTTCTGGCAGCATGTCTGCGTCTCTTTCTCTGTGTCTCGTTCAGGGACTATGTAAAGACTCAGTTTAGATGACAACACACACACACACACACACACACACACACACACACACACACACACACACACTGGCTGGTTGTGCTGGAAGCCCTGAGGGGATGTGGAGAGGAGCAGAGCTGTAGGTCTGTTTGAAGTTCAGCAGATTATCACCTTCGCTTTTCTCTGACTGAAGAAAGCTCGAGCTAGCAGCGTCTCCTAATCCACCTGCGAGAGCGGAAAGCCAGAGGATCACATTTAAAGACAAATTTAACTGTCGCTGCATAATAAACCTATATTTTGTGGTTGGGTTTAAGAATTATTGATTTGTCCACTGCCACAGAGAATCTAATTTCATATTCAAAACACATCCTCTTGCTGGAAAGTGAAAAGCCTGCAAATATTTAACCCTGTGTGCTCCTGCATGTGTGTTTCAAGTCTTTTGGCTTGTGTGGGGGTGTTTGCTGAACGTATACAGTGAGGTCAGAGGTTGAGCTGAACCCCTGCACTCAGTTAATAGAATATGGCTGAGCTCGGTCCAGAGGTCAGAGGTCGCCCGGGTACAGTAGGAGTGTCCGAAACACTCCATCATGCTCCCACTGTGTGAGAAGAGCAGGGCTTTCTTTGAAAATGTGACACTGCCACGTCCCCACGATTCGCTCTAAAACTCGTCCCCCATTCACCGAGTTGCTATGAGACTTGGTGGCGTGAGCAGCGCATGCGATTCCCCCGGGTAGTTTAGGCCTCGTTTGCATTGTCTAAGGCAGTGTAAGTGGTAATCATTAGACACCATTAAACAGCAGGAGCATTTCACAGCTTATTGGGCGCCTGAAAAGAGAGCATCCACTAAACCCGGCCTCCCGAAGCCATCAACAAGAGAGAAAGGAGAGCAAAAGAGCTGTGTGCTATTAGAGGTGGAGAAAAGAATGAGGCTAGTTAGAAGAGAAGGGAAAAAAAGAAAGGAGGGGTGGGGAAGTAAAAGGTGAAAAACAACAGAGCAATGCTGTAAAAGAAATGACCAGCCAGTCACATATTGTCTGCATTTCTTTTGTCTAATGGCGAAAGGGAGGAGCTGGTTTAAAACGATACAGGTTGAGAAAAGGGGAATTCTGGGGGATAAGAAACACAGCCAATGTTAGCCCATAAATCCTACAAATCCTTAACTTCATTACATGGCAATTATCATCTGTAATTGCGAGGACAAAAGCTTCGGACCGGCTCTCGGGACTGGAGAAGGCATACAAGGGTCAGGCTTTTTGCATAATATTGAGTGAATGGATTCACTGGAGACAAAGCAGGCGTATCTGTTCAAAGATGGTTAAAGTTTAGGCTTTTTATTTATATCAGTCGTAGGAAGTGACCAATCTGGGGCCGACAACTTTATGCTTGTAGGCAATATTTGATGTGATAGATTGAGAGCTGTTCTGAGGTCAGTTGTTCATTGTGCACAGTTTATTACTCACTTGGGTTACTTCACGTTTACATGTGTGTCAGAAGTGTGTTTGAGCAGTTTGGGAGAGTGTGATAAGTACAGCTAGAGTTCGCTGTGTGAAGTTGATTTTATGGATAAATAAGATACAGGTTGATCTACATGGCTTATATATATGATTATGGATATATCCAGCTTGAAAAAAACCCGATATGGGTTAATGTTATAAACAAGTAATTAAAACAGTGTGGGGTTTGAATGGAAAAAGGGCAAGTACCACTCAAAATCAAAGCATCAAGCAAAAGAAAAAGTTAATAAAATAAATAAATAAATAAATAAACAAAAAATAAACAAAAAATAAACAAACAAACAAACAAACAAATTTATTTGCAAGTTTACAATCCAAAACTGAAGGCAAAAATTAATCTAATGGGAGCATAGAAGAAGAAAATGCAATCTGATCCAATTACCAAAATATTAGAAGCTATAACTCAATAAATAAATAAATAAATAAATAAATAAATAAATAAATAAATAAATAAATAAATTTATTTGCAAGTTTACAATCCAAAACTGAAGGCAAAAATCAATCTAATAATAATAAAAAGAATTTGCTGTGACCCATACAATGTACAGTGTATGACATAAAATCTTATTTATCAAATGCATTATTTTTATATATTTTAAATAAAAACAGTCGAAGAATGTGAAGAACCTGGTACACGCGGTTTGATGATTTTTGTCACCGAAGCAACATTCTGAAACGCAACACACACCACAGAATAATTTAAATACGCTCTTTCCTCTTTAACGTTGCACCTAACTGTATATATCTCAGCACATTGCCTCGACATTGTTATCTTCACCTCTTTTTGAACTACTATATATGTTGCTATTTATTTGGTCATTCCTTCCCCGAAGAGGTTGTGCTTTAGTTTTAGCCCCTGGGCTGTTCTCATTTTAGTCACCACTTTTAAAAAAAGCTCTCTCTCAAACACACACACACCTTTTAAGAGAGCTCCTGTTACTCACTACACACTCTAGTGCACTTATTCAATACCGGATGCTTTTTATTCTAAAAAAAAAAGAAAAAGGAGTTGAGTCGAGTGAAGAGAAAAAGCATAATAATATTTTGATTGATTGAGACCTTCCTCTTCTCAAATTTAACCTGCCGCAATAAGCACGCTGGCAGAGGTCAAGCGCGTTCGTCTGCCGTCATCACTACCTTATTAACCGGGCGAGAGAGACAAACACGTCACACAAAAGCACTATTCAGGTTCAGGCCTCTCGCCGGTGGAGCTCGAGTGTAAGGATGCCTGAACACATAGGGGTCAAATATTTAATAAGCTGCTTAAATGATAACGTCTTACTGGACGGCTTGCTCTAAATCTGAATGTGTCTCTGATTAGTCTGGATAATTTATCTAATATTGATGATTAGTGGCAATGTTCTTACAGTAGATTCACTTATTTGGTGGCCAAATATCAGTCTCTAGCTGTTCAAGTGATATACTAATATTTTCCTGACTTCAAGCTAACGATCATCATGACACCTGGAAACAGAAGGATTCAAACAGAACAATAAAAATTGAATTTGATCAGATTTTATTTTAACGTTTGTTTTTAGCAAGTCATGACGCTATAAAAACATCTGCCTGGGTCTGAAGATGTCGATTCATTTTCCCTAACAGCATCTCTGACAATAGTGACAGCTATATTTCAAATTTATACTGAAATAATACCACCTTCTTCTTCCGCATAATAATATACACGACTAATAACAGACAGAAAAAAAATGTGTTGTTAGTTAGCAAAGAAATATTTGCAGACTTTGCACACTTTCATGGAAGGAGTCTCCAGTTTCAAGGCTTTGTAACAACGCAGGACAGAATCTGGTTTCTAACATGACTGGGTGGTTTTTAAAATTATTTTCCTTGATTTTTTGTGTCTTAACTTCAAAAAAGAGGAAAAACTACAGGCTTGTCTTGAGGATGTTCTACAACATTAAATGTAACTATAAATTAATGGTAAGATGTTTGTAAATGAATTAAATCCTGTAATTGTTGTGGTATAAAGGGAACTGTTATAAGGAAAGGAATTCCTGATGCTAGATATTATACTATAACAGCATGATCCACTGTGATTTATTTCTTAATTAAGGTCTATAATGAGGGACACCTGTAGAAGTAGTAGTAGTAGTAGTAATTGTAGTAGTAGTAGTAATAGATGCAGAACTAGTAGTAGAAGTAGCAATAGTAGTAGTAGTAATAGTAGTAGTAGATGTTGCAGTAGCAATACTAATAGTAGATGCGGAACTAGTAGTAGAAGTAGCAATAGTAGTAGTAGTAATAGTAGCAGTAGATGTTGCAGTAGTAATACTAATAGTAGATGCAGAACTAGTAGTAGAAGTAGCAGTAGTAGTAGTAATTGTAGTAGTAGTAGTAATAGATGCAGAACTAGTAGTAGAAGTAGCAATAGTAGTAGTAGATGTTGCAGTAGCAATACTAATAGTAGATGCGGAACTAGTAGTAGAAGTAGCAATAGTAGTAGTAGTAATAGTAGCAGTAGATGTTGCAGTAGTAATACTAATAGTAGATGCAGAACTAGTAGTAGAAGTAGCAGTAGTAGTAGTAATTGTAGTAGTAGTAGTAATAGATGCAGAACTAGTAGTAGAAGTAGCAATAGTAGTAGTAGATGTTGCAGTAGCAATACTAATAGTAGATGCGGAACTAGTAGTAGAAGTAGCAATAGTAGTAGTAGTAATAGTAGCAGTAGATGTTGCAGTAGTAATACTAATAGTAGATGCAGAACTAGTAGTAGAAGTAGCAGTAGTAGTAGTAATTGTAGTAGTAGTAGTAATAGATGCAGAACTAGTAGTAGAAGTAGCAATAGTAGTAGTAGATGTTGCAGTAGCAATACTAATAGTAGATGCAGAACTAGTAGTAGAAGTAGCAATAGTAGTAGTAGTAATAGTAGTAGTAGATGTTGCAGTAGTAATACTAATAGTAGATGCAGAACTAGTAGTAGTACTTATAGTAGTAGATGTAATAGTATTAGTAGTAATAGTAGTAGCAGATGCAGAACTAGTAGTAGAAGTAGCAGTAGTAGTAGTAATTGTAGTAGTAGTAATAATAGATGCAGAACTAGTAGTAGAAGTAGCAGTAGTAGTAGTAATTGTAGTAGTAGTAATAATAGATGCAGAACTAGTAGTAGAAGTAGTAGTAGTAGTAGTAGTAGTAGTAGATGTTGCAGTAGTAATACTAATAGTAGATGCAGAACTAGTAGTAGTACTTATAGTAGTAGATGTAATAGTATTAGTAGTAATAGTAGTAGCAGATGCAGAACTAGTAGTAGAAGTAGCAGTAGTAGTAGTAATTGTAGTAGTAGTAATAATAGATGCAGAACTAGTAGTAGAAGTAGTAGTAGTAGTAGTAGTAGTAGTAGTAGTACTAGTAGATGCAGAACTAGTAGTAGTACTTGTAGTAGCAGATGTAATAGTATTAGTAGTAGCACAAATAGTAGATGCAGAACTAATAGTAGAAGTAGCAGTAGCAGTAGTAGTAGTACTTGAAGAAGTAATAGGAGTAGTAGTAGTAGTAGTACTAGTAGATGCAGAACTAGTAGTAGTACTTGTAGTAGTAGATGTAATAGTATTAGTAGTAGTAAAAGTAGGAGTAATAATAGTAGTAATAGTACTTATAGCAGTAGTAGTAGCAGTAGTGGATATACAGTAGAAGTAGCCATAGTGGTAGCTGTAATACCACTAGTAGTAGTTAGCGTTTGTAGTACAAGTAGTAATAGTAATAGTAGTTCTAGTAGTAGCAGTTGTGCACTCATACTCATACTCATCTCTGTACTCCCACTGCAATTTCTGTACATTAATTTGTAATGCAGCTACAATCTGCTGTTAACTGTCCTTATGTTTACATCTGTAGCATTTGTACTTGCACTTTACTCACTACAGACCTGTGTACTGCTCAGCGCTGCGCTGTGTACGCTATTGTATTGTACTGTATTGTGCTGTACTGTAACTACACTGTTTGCACCCATGCAATTTTGTCCTATTGTGTTAGCGTACTTAGTTCTGTGTTGTTTTATGTAGCTCCAGGGTCCTGAAGGAACATTGTTTCATTTCACTGTATACTGCTCCAGATAAATATGATTAAAATGTCAATAGCTTCTTTACTTAGTGAAATGTTACTGTATGTTATCACAGGACTGCTGTAAACATCACCTCATGTGGTATTATTATACAAATAACAACAGCTTAAGCAATGCAAGTTTTATGGATTGAATCACAGCAAATTTGATGCCATAAAATAGTGTGTGTGTGTGTGTGTGTGTGTGTATGTGTCTATAAGGAGGAGGACATTAAGGAGGTGTTTCTAACTCCGGAGCTCATTCCCGAAGCTTTACTTTCTCCTGAGGAGAATAAAGACACACACATGTTGCACAAATATGCCAGACAACACAAACACAACACCTCTTTCTCTCTCTGTCTGCTTCTTCTAACGTTTACACACTTTTACATTTATTTATCGAAGCAGATGTTTTTGATCTCAAGTGACTTACAAGTGAGGCTGACTCAAATCCAAGCACAGAGCCGTTAAAGGAGCAGATGATGATACAAGTAGGGCTGCAGCTATCGATTATTTTAGTAATCAATTATTCCATCGATTAATCAAGTAATTGGATAAGAAGTACTTTTTCTTTATTAAAGAGGAATACTAAATATGCAAGAGAAAATAAGACAGGCCTCTTAAAATGAACGACTAAGTTGTTTCCTGTTTAGAAAAATAAAAAACTCTGATTGAACAGTAAAATTTAATTGACATTCAAAATGCAAATATAAATATATAAATAAAAAAACTTAATTACTTAAAAAAATGTAAACATAGTACAACCTAAAAAAAATAAAATAATAATAATACCTAAACATTGCATTTATGTTGTGTAACTTAACTTTCAAGTTTCAGTCTAACTACAGCTCAAGCAGGACATAAGCCTTTACTGACTTCCTGGAAGACTTTGTGGCTTTTGTAAGAGGCAAAAATTTGTGGACAGAAAGGTAACTTGGAACAAGAACAAGAGTCCATACACATAAAATAAAGAAAAACACATTTTTCTGTTACATGAAATTAGAGTTATTTGGAAAATAAACCCTCTTAAATATCCCTCTACATGCTGGTGTGTGTGTGTGTGTGTGACAGAGAAAGAGTGAGGCTATCAAAATGAATGACGCTTAGGCTTTCACAAAACTTAGCTAAATTAGGGACATCATAACTAGCCACCATACTGATTTACACTCTTAAATAGTCACTACATATAACCACAATCCACATACATTTTTACGGGCCTTAATTTCAACTAGCAATCATATTGATTTAAGCTAAGTGCGAATGCTAACGTTAGCTTGTGTCGTCTCCATGGACTGTGTGTTTTTGAATGAAATATTGAAGTATCGAACTTGTACTGTTGTAGTAAACCAGTACAATCTTACAGTAATCACACTGTACGGTTTGTTTTCTTTGTTTTAGTTCGTAATGATCCCAAACATTGAAAACTTTCTGCCGTTTTCTTTGGCCTGAATCTTTTCTCCCTGAGTTTAGCGGGTTGTGCGTCAGTAATAATGGTCCGTGGGGAAACACAGTGCTCTGTGTGTAGTTACAGTAAATGGACTAAACGAAGCTTCGAGGCAACTAATTTGCCTCGATGATTTTTTGTATTCGAATTACTTGAGTTACTCGAGAAATCGTTTCAGCACTAGATACAAGTGCTGCCCCAGGAAGCAAACGAGTGATGACACACACTTACATACACACTTTCATCTGCCCACATACGACGACAAACTCATCCGACAGTTAAAAGCTTTTTTTTTTTTCCCCTCTGGACATACCTGACCATACTTTCTTACCCGCATTTAAGTCTGATTTAAAACAAAAAAACAAAAAAACATATTTCTACTCGACTTGAGCTCTTCTTCACCTCATACTCTAGACTTTTGCACATTACATTTCAAAATAATTTCAGATGTTACTGCCATCACAATCCATCACTTTAATCACATGTTTGTAAATGTAGCATTCTGTCAGAGTTATCATTATGCTAGCTAACGTTTCAGAGATTAGCAACACAGATGAGTTATTTAACCAAAATATTTAGCCAGTTTAACTGCAGTCAGTGTGTAAAGTATTTAAAGTTAAGATATTTTAACGTCTTGAATCTTTCTTGTACTTTTACTGTTATACATAATAGCTAGCTAGGTTTTCTGTAAAGAAATGTTTATTTAGTTATGTTTATTGAGTTAAAGCTGTAACTTTCTCTACATGTAGTCTCTACAACATGTACAAATCTCAACAAGTCTCTACAAAATGTAACTACAAATGGATAAAAATTACAATGTTTAGTTTTTATTGAATAAATAAAAGCTAGTATTGGGATTAGAAGTGTGAAGCATGAATAAAATATCTCCACTTCACTTCAAACAATACAAAATATACCCGGAGTGGTATGTTTACTGTTAATAATGCTAAAATTATTTTTTAATCCTCTGGAACAAACACCTCAGTTACCAAAAAAAGCCTTTTCAGAGGTCACATTGAGTGAAATAAGCAGATTTTGTCTCTGGAGCAGGAAAAGCTTTTATTTTGTGAAAGACACTCACTGGTAAAGCTTGTACATGTCAGTGTGAGATTCACTGTACATCCTCAACTCCAGCCTGAGACACTGTGTGTGTGTGTGTGTGTGTGTGTGTATGTGTGTGTGTCTGTGAGAGAGAGAGAGAGAGAGCGAGAGAGCGAGAGGGAGAGGGATAATTAATGAACAGTTAGTGTAGAGAATCAGGTTCCTGTTGAGGGGCTCGTTACTGAGCGTCCCTGTGTATCTGACCCCTACCGTCACACCGGTGTCCCTCTGACTACGCACACACACACACACACACACACACACACACACACACACACACACATTTAATGAGTCTTAAGGGAGTCATTAGAGAGCAGAGCAGAATAAAGACACTAACCAAACATCATCTCCCATATGGGCTCGCTCTCTTCCTCTCTCTTTTTCTATCTCTCTCTCTCTCTCACACACACACACACACACACACACACACACACACACACACACAGACAAAGACACACACACACACACACATACGCATAAGCTGATGAGGCCATCTTGTATCATGAGCTGTCCAGATTGCCTCTGGCATGTGCTGAGATATGTGTGTGTGTGTTTGGAAAATACAAGTGGATGTGGGAAAGCTGTTCAGCTTTCAGGCTGAGAGGCTCGGATTAAAGATAAGTCAAGTAATAGAGACGGGTGAGTAATCAAGGCTCAGTCCCGGTGCTAACTCATGTCTGCTCAGAGCATCAACCATTTTAAGCAACAAATGATAGAACAGGTAGAATCAGCAATACAAAGACACCTTTTTAGTTTAATTACGTCTTATTTTGAATGTTTACACAGTGTAATCTCAGCACCAAAGGGACTTTGGGCTTTCCCATAATGCACCGTGAGCCCAGCGCTGGTTTGAAAGATGTTCTTTACTGTGCAGCTAGTCAGTAATTAGCTGATGCTAACGTTATAGTTTTAACTGACAGCGTTCTGTAGTTTGCTAATAGCATTGTTTTTTTTGTGTGTTTTTTTAAACATCCCATAATATTATATAGTCTTAATAATGTGCCACACAGAAAGGGTTTATTCATTCTAAAATGTGGGAAAATGTCTTTGCAAAATATGCTAATTAGCCAAAATGTGCTAATTTATTAGCTACAGAGTTGTGAAATAACACAAAGTCTAATTTTTAAACATTTTTATTTCACTTGTGTTTTTCTTTCAGTGAATATGTTTGCCTATTACTCACTTCATTTCAAAATAATTTCATTTCTACTTTCTACTCACTTATTATTTAAACATCACTACATTTGTCTATAATCACATATCTGTAGTTATTAGCTCACTTTCACTATAAACTATAACATATGTGGCAAAAAAATAAGACATAAAACACTGCAACTGCAATTTATCAGCTGCTGTGTACAAGCTGTTTGTATCACAGCTTCGAGCTGTCAGCTAGTTTGTATCATCCGCTATTGTCATGCTAGCTAGCTTTGAAGAAATTAGCAATAAAGTTGTTTTTTTAGCTAACTTAGCTACTTGGTGAAAGAGGCACAGATTTACCTTCAGATGGCTTTTTCTTTATCTTGAGCGAATTTAATATTTTTTACTTTTGTGCTTAAATTATACAAATTTGAAGCTATATTTTTACATTTATTTGAAATTTAGTTTCTTGTACAACCTACTATTAAGTTAAGCTAATTCAAAGTGGCTATGTAAGTTAAACATAAATAGCTAGTTAGCTAGCAGCATAGCCAACATATCTAGCGTTCCACTGAGCGAATATTGAAGGTATTTTTACCACAGAAAGTTGATGTAATTGCAGTAGGTAAATAATGAGCTAGCTACTTACAGTCCCAGTGCATTATAGGTATTTTTTTTCCACAGAGACGACACCACATCAAAAATTTAGCCTTAACATTGTTTATTTAGCAAAACCGATATTTTCCACTATGCGATGCACCAGACATCTTTTTCACCATCTTCTTGCTACTTAAATTGCAAAATGAAAGAAAACAAGCTGCCAAACACAAGCTTTTGGGACAAAGCCAGAGAGGAGGTGGAGTAGGAAAGCTAATTAGCAATTAAACACTGACTTTACTGTTGTAAAACAACCGGTTTATGTGCTAGAAGTTAATGATGACACGAAGAGAGACTTTCTAGAATGAATATGTACATATGCAGGTACAGTCATGCAAAAAATCCATTAATAATGACATGTAAAAGAAGTTTTTTCCTCTTTTTTTCAACAGGGTATGTACTGAATCTGCAATTTGATCCACTTACAACAAGGAATTTCTAGCCAACTTTGTTGCTGTTGCTTCAGTAACATCATGTTGATAGAGAATAACCCAAGAACAAAAGTGAGGTACATCACTAAGCAACACACACATTCTCATGCATTCACACACCCATTAACATATACCTTTGCAATCCATATACAGGCTTGTTTTTTTTTTTTGTTTTTTTTGCGATGTAGAACTAATAGTAGTACTTGTAGTAGTAGATGAGATGATGAGAAGCCTGACACGATCAGACGTCATATTATATACTTTAGTGGAATTTATATTGTTTATATATGTTGAGCTACACTACATATAATCTATAGTGTGACATTATTATACAAAAATGCTTTGTTATGGAATTTTCTCCTGTTTTGTTGTGTCCATGTTCAGCATTGAATGTCTTTGTCATGTCTCACCCCACAGTGAGGCTTAACATGATGCTCAAATGAAACTCGGAGCTTTAAGAATTTGTAGTTTTTCACAAGTATTTCTGTTTTGTTTACCTAGCCAACTAGGAGCAACATATTTGTAGAAAAGTTAAAAAAAGGTTATTTCATCACACAGATGTTTCTATCTTCAAAGTAAATGTTGATATCAAATCCATTTCTGTTCTCTGAGACGCCCCAAGTGCTTGTTCATAATCAGCTAAAATTTGAAGCCGTTTATCTTCAACCACTAAACACCTTCTGTGTAAGGTTATCCAACAGAGGGAAAAACACACGTCAAAAACATACAGAAAGCCAACAGAAAGTCCTGACTCATTTTATATCAGACTCACAGACATCTAAACTTGTGTCTGTGGCCATGTATATTATAGGATTTGCAGACGCTTTTGATGACTAACATATTAAACATGTCCACAAACCTCTCATTAAGTGAAATTCCTTTCACAATGATTTATTTAAAAAAAAAAAAAAAAGATAGAAATGTTTGTGAGAATAGTCCTGTCGTCTGTGTTTACTAGTTCATACAGTGATCATAATTTGATTTCTAATTTTCACAACTCCTTAGCTTGTAGGGTGAGTGTTTCAGGGTGGTGCATCCTAATACCCCACGTTCTTTGCTTGATCACAGGGTGTGTGAGAATCCTGTCTCCACATTCTCTTCTCGTCTCCCTAAACACACTCCGGCTTTCATGTGGGTGCCTGCCAGTCTGCCAAGCGCTGCCCAAGACAAGGCTCGAGACTCGCGCAGATCCCTGCTATTAGCTGTGAGAAAGACACGAGCTGATCCTTTAATAGGCCTCAATAGCACGTCTCGCCCCGCACGGCTGCTCTGCTCTTTCTGCTGTTTGCGTTCGACGTTAAATGATCACCTGCTCAGGTATTTCCTAAGTCTGAGCAGTCTGAGCATGGCCCTGCGCAAAATTACTGTTTGATGTTCTTACAATATTTTGACTGTTCACCGCATGGCGATCGTTATTTCCACTGGGTATGCGGCTCTGCATGATAACTATTTCTTTCACACCCGTCAATTAAGCGTTTGGGGTTAATTACGTGTTGGGCACAGATTACAAAGGAGGGTTTTTTCATTTTTGAGAGGCTTAAGTGCCGGCTCTTGAATCTACCCACATAATAATGTATTTTAATGCAAGATCTCAAAGTGATGATTGCACCGAGGCGTCTGTAACTCCAGAGCCAAGGCTGTGTGCCGGCTTTCAAAATCAGCACATTAACGCTACTGAAGAGGCTTTATATAAACACAACATCGTATGTGAGCGAGGCTTTGCGCAACAGTGATACGGATACAGAAATGATAACTCTTCTAACCAATATTTGAGCCACTGCTGATGCTGGTAATTTGGTGTGTGTGTGTGTGTGTGTGTGTGTGTGTGTGTTTCATGGGAAACAATGTACTGCTCGCTGAAAGTAATGATCTGTCAGTTTGCTGTCTGTGGCTGCAAAAACATTACAGCTTTAAAAGCCCCCTAAACACATTTACTACTGATTAATTGCCGGACGAGTCGACGTTGCTCAGTTTGTGTGTCACGCCGCACTGCGCATAACAATTAATGTCACTCTCAGTCAGCAGCTTGAAATATTTTCAGTGCAGCTATTTCATTTTCTTTCACATGGATATTATAATTAAGTCTCTAAATGCATATTGAACATTGTATTTTGCTCAATCTATCGATCTCTTTCTACCTCATAGTGATGATTCTACAGAAATGCTTTTATTTAAGATTTGGTGATAAATATAATAAATAAGTAATATATAGTTTACTAAAAAGTTTAATGTTTAATTAGTGAATAATTGACAACTGATATATCATATCGGATGTCCATCTTATATAGAAAGCATTTTTATAATGTATTGAAAGTTACATATTGATTAATGTCTTGTACAAGTAGAAAAATACAGAAGTATTAAGTAGGGAATAAAACACAACAGGATGTGTTCATTTAAAATAAATAAAATATTATTATATTCCAAATACAATTTTTCCCAGATCGGAAAAATGTTCTCTTACGCTTATATCACAGCAATTTACCAACAACTACAATTTTTATTCATTAAAGAGTGACATTTTTTTTTATCCGTTTATAGTTACATGTCATTTTTTGTGGAACATCTGTGAAACAAATTACGTTACATGTTTATTATATATGCTGTAAATATAACAGTCAGTTCCCACAGCAGCCTCACTGTTTATCTGTTTGTGATGTTAGAGTAAAAGTCCTTTAGTGCTGACACTGGTGACTCCTTCCAAAAAATGCCAAATAAACATCTCGTCATGGAAAACTTCACCATATCAACAATGGCACACATTTCTAATCCGTTTATGCGGAGTGTCTGCTGTGCAAGTCTGTGTACTGTGTACTGTGTTGTTACTCTAGAAAGGGTAATACTGTCCACTGATGCTGGTATAGAAAATGAATCACCAGCTGATTGAATGACGAATCAGAATAGAGAATTAAACAGCACTGTGGTATAATGTACAATGTGGATATTTTGTATAAAGCCACATCACTTGCCCTCAAATTATGTATTATTCATTCTGGCCAAAATCTTGACGTCGTCTGAATGTGCTGCTGAAGACATCTTTATCTCATCTCTTAAGCATACAGTGCATCACCAGGGAGTGTGGAGTGTGAGCACCATTTATAATCTCAGAATTCGACAGAAAGGTGAAGGTGAATTTCAAGTTCAGACATTTTATTCTGCAGGAAAACAAACAGATGCTCTGGGCTATGCTCAGGTGGGTATGTGCCTGAGTATTTGTGTGTGTGTGTGTGAATGTGTTAGTGTGTGTGTGTCTGGGTGTGTGTCTGAGTGTGTATTTTGGTGTTGGTGATGTGCATGTTGGTGTGTATGTATGTCTGGCAGGGTTACTGCTGCTCTCTGATCTGAGTTCCTCTAATGATCTGGAAATATCTCTATCTTGGCTAGAGATGATCTTTAAATGCCGTAGATCTCTAAATGCTGCAGATCTCTGAGCATTGTAAATCTTTAAACGCTGTAGATCTCTAAACAGTGTAGATCTCTGAGCACGGTAGATCTCTAAACACTGTAGATCTCTAAACGCTCTAGATCTCTGAATGCTGTAGATCTCTAAATGTTGTAGATCTCTAAACAATGTACATCTCTGAGCACGGTAGATCTCTCAATGCTGAAGATCTCTATGTGCTACAAATCTCTAAATGATGTAGATCTCTGAGTGCAGTAAATCTCTAAATAATATATATATATCTGTAAACGCTGTCGATCTCTAAATGCTGTAGATCTCTGTGTGCTGTAGATCACTGTGTGCTCTAAATATTAATCTCTAAATAATATAGATCACTAAATGCCATAGATCTCTAAACTCTGAAGATCTCTGTGCGCTGTAGACCTCTGTGCACTGTACATCTCTGACTGCTGTAGATCTCTAAATACTGTAGATCTCTAAATACTGTAGACCTCTAAACACTGTAGATCACTGACTACTGTAGATCTCTAAATGCTGTAGATCTCTAAACACTGTAGATCTCTGAGCGCTGTACTAATCTGTAGTCCTTTCACAGCTCGACTCACACTCCCAGATTTGTCCGCGGTGCTGTTTAACATTCAGACGTACCGTGTGTTTTTAATTTTTCTCTCGATGGAGCGAGGCACCGCAGTGTGGGACATCAAATAGCTGTAAACACTGCTGGTTAATGGGACTTTTATGTACATGTTTGAGCACAAAAACTGGTCAAAGTCAAACACGGCCCTGTTGTTTTATGTCCCAACAAGACTACGTTAACGAGAGAGATTCCAAAATAAGGCTTTCACTATATGAGACACATGAAAGCAGGTTCAAATGTTTATTTCTTGAAGGAGCAGGCGCTGGAGCATTTTTGCCCCGCAGGCACAGATGCACGCAGAGCTTCAGTTAAAGCTATGAACGATGGTAAATCCATTCAATGTGTTTGTTCTTCTGAGAAAAAAATCAGATAGGCCAGAGGACTCAATCTATTGCCTGCCTGTAGGTGCACTGTAATGGCTGATGATTGTCTATAATGCATTATACATGATTCTGCCTCCCCAGTTCCCATCCTTAATCAT
Organism: Hemibagrus guttatus; assembly: GCA_033459395.1. Taxonomy (NCBI): domain Eukaryota; kingdom Metazoa; phylum Chordata; class Actinopteri; order Siluriformes; family Bagridae; genus Hemibagrus; species Hemibagrus guttatus. The sequence continues at coordinate 1,770,484 of JAUCMX010000028.1, forward strand.
GCTTCAAATGTCTCTCTCTCTCTCTCTCTCTCTCTCTCTCTCTCTCTCTCTCTCTCTCTCTCTCTCTCTCTCTCCCTTCTTTCTTTCTTTTCCTCTTCCTATCACTGCCTTAAGCCAGTCCAGATGGATGAATAATGTTTTTTGAAAAATCAATTTGAGGGATTGGGTCTTCCCCATAGCGTCTGTTTATCAGGACGTTCTTTAAAGAGGCCTGATTCCTCCTGCCGTGCTGAGGGAGAGACTGTCATGTGTGTGAGAAAGTGTGTGGTATTGTGAGCATGTGTGTGTGTGTGCTAATGAATGGAAATATCTTCAAATGTGTATTTATGTATATATTTCATTTGTATATGTAAGCCTATAGATCATCTAGGCCTCATTCAGGTGGCTTCCTTCATACTCAAGGTAAATTGTGAGCTGAAGTGCATGCGTGTGTATATGTGTGTGTGTGCAAAATGACTCCATGACGCTCCATCTGTCTCCAGACGTCCCCCGTGCACGCCTCCGAGTTTTAGTTACGTTTCACTGGAACTATTATCTCCTCATTAGTGGAGCTCCAGAGGGATGTGAATTAGTGAATTAGCCAGCAGTTAGAGATGAGCTTGCTGCCGATGCTAAAAAGCCGGCTCGTGTCTTGAGCTGTGTTATTATGCATCGTATTAAAGCAGGCCACACTTTTCCCTCACGTCTAGTCCTTATCCACATGGAGAAATTAACTTTAGACTGCTTAACTTTTTTAATGAGAATCACAGCTGGATTCCGATAAACACTTTCAGGATACGAGATTTCTTTAGTGTTAGTGATATATATATATATATATATATATATATATATATATATATATATATATATATATATATATATATATATATATATGTAGAAAAATGACAAAAATGATCCAAAGTATCTAGGGTTAAATCTTCACACTGAGTATAATGGATACCAAACATTTTTTTCTGAATTATATTTCACTTTATTTCTCTTTCTGTCTTTGTTTCAAGCTTTTTTTATATACATGTTATATGTATGCATTCAGTTTTTCAACAAATTCAGTTTTTATTTGTCACACACACAATCATACACAGTACAACATGCAGTGAAATGCTTTTTAGGACTGCCCATGGTATGAAAATAGAATCAAAATAGTTGAAAATGGAATTCATTCATTCATTGTCTGTACCGCTTATCCGATCTATTCTTGGGTCACGGGGAGCCTGTACCTATCTCAGGCATCGTTGGGCATCAAGGCAGGATACACCCTGGATGGAGTGCCAACCCATCGCCGGGCACACACACACTCTCATTCACTCACGCAATCACACAATCACACACACTACAGACAATTTAGAGATGCCAATCAACCTACAATGCATGTCTTTGGACCGGGGGAGGAAACCCCGGAGGCACGGGGAGAACATGCAAACTCCACACACACGGCAGACATGGTGGACACGGGAATCGAACCCCCAACCCTGGAGGTGTGAGTCAAACGTGCTAACCACTAAGCCACCGTGCCTCCCTGAAAATGGAATTTAAAAGTAAAATAAAATAATAATAAAAAAAATAATAATTTGTGTGTGCAGTTTTAGTTCAAGTCCAGTTGAGCTAGTGGGTGATGTGGGTCTAGAAAAGTCCAAGCTCTAGGTGTTGTGCAGAAAACAAACAAAGCGTGGTCAGAGCAGTCGTGAAGGCAGCTGACATCTCCGCCGCCATCTTGAATGAAATACTATAGAATACCATCCCATATTTCTACTCGCTTATGCGATATGTCTTAGACTAACTCATACTGCATCTTTACAAATTATGGTTGTGTAATGATTTTAGTCAGCAGAAAAAGAGAAACCTCTAAGCAAGGATTTCTTATAAATCCATAAGTTTGCTTTCATTTTCAGGCTCAGCCAGGTTCTCTGTATTACTACACACTTACACTTCCTAATCCATCATCTCTTAATGATTATTGATGAATTATTGCCCATGGGCCATTGCTAAACGCTTGTTTTCAGTGTGAGCTGTCTTCTGTGCCAAAGCTAATAGTGCCACAGTAGCGTTAAAATCCTTTCAGCACTCGCGCACACACACACACACACACACACACACACACACACACACACACACACACACACACACACACACACACTCACTCACTCAGAGGGCTTTGGCAGAAATGTGGAGTGCCCTTTGTTCTTCAATTTCAAAAAAAAAAATTCAGTGAGGAAAAAGGGGAAATATTTATAAGGCCTGGAAATGAGCGTGTGTGTGTGTGTGTGTGTGTGTGTGTTTCTGCTTGTCCCTGAAGATCACCGCAGAGGTGGGGGTGATTAGAGGAAATAAAAACAGTGGCGGCAGTCTCGTTAGCATAATGATTTCCCCTCATGCTCCGATGAGTTGAGGGGAAAAGAGATAGAGAGAGAGAGGAGGGGGGTTGGGGAGGCGATGGGGGGACTCCCAGGGCTCCTTAAGCATTTGAAGCATGTTAATAATCATTAAGTGTATGGAGTGTAGGGGAGGATGAGAGCCGCAAGTGCATGCGTGTGTGTGTGTGTGTGTGTGTGTGTGTGTGTGTGTGAGGATTGACTGACTGGATCACCTGGGCTGTGCCCAAATTAACCTCTCATCTCCTCTTCCTCCCCACTGCCACACTACCTCCATAAGGGACCTATTAGAAGAGGCTTTGAAACGGAAAAGCGTGTGCTCCAGCACTGCTCTCGGCTCTGTCCATCAAGACTAGGTCTGCACTTGTAAAGCAATCGCTCATTCTCTCTCTCTCTCTCTCTCTCTCTCTCTCTCTCTCTCTCTCTCTCTCTCTCTCTCTCTCATTTTCTCTCTGTATGTGTGTGTGTCTCTGTCTCTCTTTTTGGACATGCTAATGGCCCATCCTTGGAGGTTAGATAAAACAGGGCAGAAATCAGCTCATTAGCAGACGCAGATGCTGAGGAGAGTGGAGCAGCATATCAACATAGCGACTCTTTACTCTCTCCATCCAGATTTTCTTCACTCCACACACACACACAGACACACACACACACACACACACACACACACACACACACTATAGACTGAGCCATCTCTCTCTCTCTCTCTCTCTCTCTCTCTCTCTCTCTCTCTGTCTCTCTCTCTCTCACCCCCTCTCTCTCTCTCTCTCTCTCTCTCTCTTCCCCTCTCTCTCTCTCTCTCTCTCTTTCTCTCACATGATTGAATATGACAGAACATTCAATAAAATACACCTATGACAAACACCACAGCTTACCTACCTGACCGATTTCTTTTCACGTACACAGCGGTACCTTTAACAGAATACCGAAATCAATTAGATTTCAATCAACAGAAGGCATTTCTCATTCATATCAATTACCCCAGGTTTCATCCTGCATCAGCTATTTGTAATTGCCATGCCGACGACCCTGCCTGTTAGTGTTTTGACCTTCGTGTCTGTAGGCCACATTTAATTGCCTTTTTCATGAGCTTAAGAGGCCATGACGAACGGCCAGATGAATAAATACATGGATATAGGACATTTACCGTAACCCATTAACCGGTGTTGTGTATGCATGCATGTGCTGCATGTTGAGTATGTTACACAAAACAGTTTTTTCTTTCTGCAACCACTAGAAAGAGGGATGTGTGTATGTACCAGATAGGCTTATAGCTTTAGAAGCTCCGAGCATCTCAGGTGTATTATAAACAGCAAGGAAGCATCTAAAATTTAAATACTTACATAATTTATTTTAGCAACACTACAAAGCTAAGCTAAGCTTCATCTCCAACCTCAGATTCTTGTTCTTGGCTGGCAAGGGGAGTGAAACCCAATGTGCTCTTGCTCTTGTGGTTGCAGCACATCTCATGCTTTTCTGTCTAGCACAGTTGTACAGAGTTGTTATTTGAGTTACTGTAGCCTTCCTGTCAGCTTGAACCAATCTGGCCATTCTCCTCTGACCTCTGACCTCTGTGTTTCCGGCCACAGAGTTGTCGTTCATTGGATTTTTTTCCCCGCACCACTCTGTATGATAAGCTCTACAATCCTCCAGATCAGCAGGTTCTGAGATACTCAAACTGCACATGGCCAAGTCAGTGAGATCACATTTTTCTCCATTATGATGTTTGATGTGAACTCTTGACCTGTACCTACATGATTAAATGCAATGTGCTGCTGCAACATGATTGTCGGACTGCATCCTTAAATGAATAAGCAGTCAGTACAGGTGTTCCTATTAATGTTTATACCTGTGAAGCTCAGGTTCGAACCCTGGAGCTTAGAAGCTGCAACAATACATGCTTTATACATCTATTATATAGAAAAAGCCAAAGTTGTTACTTAAATTAAATAATATAATACAAATACATAAACTAATTAAAAATAATTATGCGCATTTTAAATGGCCTTATACATTTTAATGCATTCTTTACAGTCGTTTTGTTTATTTTTCCCCCTTCTCTCTATAGCCAGACTCAGAAATTGGTAAACTTGTGTGAAAAGGGAAAGGAAACTCAAGCTGCATTTTTTTCCTTTCAGGCTAATGTATTATCTCTTTGGCTCTCAGTGAAGCTACACACACACAAACACACACACACACACACACACACACACACACACACACACACACACACACACACACACACACACACACTCACTCAACATTCACAGTCCCTGCAGCCTAGAAGAATGGGCCAGGCTTTGCATTCATTCATTCAGATTCATGTCTCCTCTGCTTTGGAGGCCTGAGACTGCTATTCCTCCTCCTGGGAGCGCTTAAGCATCTCTCTGTCCGTATGCGAGGGGGCTGAGATTAGCCTAACCAGATTAGAGCGTCCTATTGCAATATGCCTCACCGCTGCCCTCCAGTACGGATCCCCTCATGTGAAAATAACACACACGCTAGTGTCTCTCGCTCACACCAGTCCCCAGTGGGAGCAACACAACCTTTACTGTATTATGACTGCGATTGAGCGGACAAATAAGCTGTCTAGAACGTGGTAGAGTGATCACCCAGATCTGATCTTATCTGATAATAAACAATAAAGAGCATGTGGGAGCATGTAGCAAACGGTGACTTTAAAGCTGCATGACACAGGGAAATATTTCCATCCATGCAGCTCAGAGCTTTTCGGAAACCGAAAAAAAAAACAAGTGATGTTGTATTCTGAAATGGTCGTGTCGTGGACTGGCTGACTTTGTGGGGTTCGGAGAAAGGGGGGATAATCTATTCCTTCCCTTTGTGCGGCTGGCCTGCAGGGTAGGCAGAGGAAAACACAGCGAGAGCTCCTCTGTCTTCAATCATATCAAAGCCAAGCTTCTCCATTAGAAACACAAAGGCATCTGAAAGCAGAAGAGAGGATAGAGGTCGCCTCTTATTTCCTCTCTAATGCATTCTGGGAAATCGGCTGGATTTATTCCTCCCGCTCGGGTATGGATATGGTAGCATGTGTGCAGCAGACTGCTCGTGCTAAATACGTCTGTACTGATGTTCAGAAGGATGCACTGGCTTCACCTCTGTAGGCTGACAGCTCGCAGCGTGAACCTATTAATTATGAATTGAGAGCTGACTAAATATTGATGCCCATGTTGGCTGGAGGGAGTTATCATAAAATAGAGGCTTGACTGGCTGTCAGGACGGGGCAAAGGCGAGAAGTGACCATATGCAGCAACATTTTCTGGGCCGTGTTCCGAAAAAAAGGGAAAAAATGCAATTCAGAGAAAAAGCACGAGATTGAACTAGTGTTTATGATAATGTCAGTATATACACAGTATATAAACGCTAATAAATGATACCTTACTCAGAGATGCTCATCTTTATTGTACATGATAATACCATTAAAGGTAACTATAAAGAGATAAAAAATGACAATATGTTATTTAATGCAAAAAAAATATTCAAACTGCTGAGATATAACATTTTAGGACATGCTGAAATTGAAAAAAAGTCAGTTTGTTAATTGATTATTTTCCTACAGCAGCATGCCGTGTCGCGTTTTTAACCCTACATACATATATATACACTCAAAATATACTCAAAATGATGTTAATTATTTAGAAAGCATTAGTTACCACTGTAAAGTATTTAGCAATGAATCATCAGGTCACTGATAACAGTTTAATCATGAGGAATATTAATAATTTGGATATTTCGATACTGCTGGTTATTAAAGTGTTAGTGATAAATAGTGATTAAAAAAGTGTTGCTTCTATTCATCGTAATATTTTAGCCAATGATCTGTTAATTAAACAATGGTTAATTAAAGCAATTAATCGATATGTTAATTAAGCAGTTCACGACACGTCGTACTGTGTATGATTTTATATGTGACAGATACAATTTGGATTGTGTCTCAGGTAAGAAAGTTATCCCAAGTTAGGAAAAAGTTGAATAATTGTTTTGGCATCTTGATGTATTTAAACTGAGACAGTGGCTCCCTGTACGTTGATCAGAAAACCTGCTTTTGATTTGAAAAAAAAAAAAAAAAAAAGGCATTGGCTAAACTTCATTGTTCAGCAGCATGTCGAAAGCAATAATCATGCTGCTCGGCTGGTTTCCTCACAATTATAAATGCCAGTTATGATATTTAGATCTTTGTAAGACAGGCGCTCATAGTGATGTTCACATCAGCAAACCGTTCAGTTAAAACTAATTTGTGTAATTTCTTTTCTGTAAGGATTTGTGTAATAGCATCCTTGTGTACAGGGTTTTCTTTCCTTCTCTCTCTCTCTCTCTCTCTCTCTCTCTAAATTTGAGAGATATAAATGCTTCTGCTCTGGGATTTATCCAATAGGGTTTAGAAACGATTTTCAGCCTCCTCCCTTCTCACAAGCTCAAAGGCCATGGCTGAAGGGCTCTCTGAAGTCTTCACGCATTAGTTCATATAAAGCTCTTTATTTCGTCTATTTGCAAAGTCAGACACTTCTTCAACCATCGCGCATTGTCTCTGCGCCGAGAGTTGTCCAAAAACACAAAAAAACATCACATGTCAAGGTCACCTGGTCATTTGTAATCTTACGGAGTGTCCAGAAACATGAAAAAGAATTCACGTTGACTTTTAATATCAGTTCTTCATCAGTTCAGTACCTTTTTATCACACAATCCCAAAGTAAAGGCACCCAAGCTCAAAGGATCATGGGAGAGGAAGTTGATGTGACTTGGCACACGCTACGCGCTTTCCTGGATAAACATCAGTACAAAAGCGAGCTTGTTACTGATGAAATCAGAATGTCCAGAACTTTATTGAAAAACTGATTAAATGAAAATACGCTCTAATCCGAGCCACGTCTGGCGTGTCGCCTCACCTGCACACCTCTGTTAAACATCTGTAACCTAATTCTGTTTGCTTTCAATCTGCGAGCTTAACTCCATGCTGTCTCGATGAGGTTAAAGCAACATGACGTAGCAGTGGAAATCGCCGCAAGGTGTGATTCTGCTTTAATGAAAGCTCCCTTTTAGCCGTTTATTACTTATCTATACGTTAAGTGATGCTTTATTACTGGACATTTTTTTTTTTAGAAATGAAAACAGTCCTTCATTTATCCTTTAAGATTTATTAAAATAATTCAAAAATACGAAATAATGCAAAAAATTATAAATAATGTAAAAAAAAAAAAAAACATGAAATGATGCATAAGAAGATTTTATCCATATTTATAAATATTCAAATAAGTATTTGAATCTAAATGTATGCAGACTTTAGATAATCCGTACAAAAAAAATGAACCATTAAAAAGTGTCAGTAGTGTCGCTCTGTCACTCGCTTGCTCTCAGAGATCTAAGGCAAAAGCTACTCCTCAATTATTCACACAGTTTAAATGGCAGCTGCTGCAGGCTGTGTGTGTGTGTGTGTGTGTGTGTGTGTGTGTGTGTGTGTGTGTGTGTGTGTGTGTGTGTGTGTTGTTTCTAAAAGACATAAATGAACCCCTATGGTAAAATCGAACATTTCACACGTGAATATGTGAGTAATACGTGATCACGTGGCCTTTCCACGTGTTGTACCCTGGAATCTCTGAATAAACACGTGAATCGCATGTGATCAGGTTTGGGGAAATGAAACCACGTGAAACCATTTGCATGTAAAAAATAAATGAATAAAAAAAGAATCAAGTGAAACAGCTACATGCATGAAGAAAACAGAAACACATGCACTACTTGTGAAAGTATGTGAAGGATGTACAAAACATTTAAATGAGAATCACGTCACGTGTTTTTTTTTTTCCTGTAAGTGAACACGTGAATCATTTTAGAGTTTTAACCTTTATATCGAATTATTAAACTGAACCGTTGTAGACTTTTCTAGAATGATTTTCTTTTTTATTTTGATGTGAAAAAAAAAGCTTAGTGATTCATCTAACTCGCCTGAATCAGGTGTCTTTGCTGGAGGTTAAGGAGTTTCTGATGTACTGATACATGAAGTCAGACGATCTATGGATCTCTGGGCCAGTTAAGGTCACTTAAGGTCAGTTAATTCAGATATTTAATTAAAAAAAACTCTGGCTCAAATAAATAAACTTAATCTGATTGTACACACTGAAATAATGCTCATGAAATCTGCACTCATAGGATCTTAGAATTTATTTGACATTTATGTTAAAGAGATTTCCTCCAGTTTACTGGTTTTATAATTGTTACTGGTTTATTAAATCAAGCTCTAAAGAGATTAATGTGTATAATACTGTATGTGTAACATGAACCTGGAGCGTTACTGCTACAAGGCTGCCCTCTATCTGACGACTGAGAGAAAAAATTCCACAGGCTTCCTGTGTGATACAGCCATCGGGAAAGTGCTTTAACTGCTTTGTTTAGAATCTGTAACAATACTGGAAATGATTTAATGAACTGGTATGATTATGTACAGTACAGATAACATGGTGTAGTTAAATAAAACGCAGTAAAAAAAAAAAAAGTGCAGGGATGCGGTGGGTTTGGTTGGTGTTGGTGTCAAACTGGCAGCTTTCAGAAAGATCTCACATCAATGATTTTATTAACAACAAAGCAGTGTTTAACCACATGGTGGAGATGACTCTTATGGTGAAAATCAGTCTCTCTGTCTCTCTGTCTCTCTCTCTCTCTCTCTCTCTCTCTCTCTCTCTCTCTCTCTCTCTCTCTGTCTCTCTCTCTCTCTGTCTCTCTCTCTCTCTCTCTTGCTATCTCAATTTCTTCCTCTGGCTCACCTGTCTCATCCCTTTCTCTCCTGTCACATTCTTTCTGTCTTTCAATTCAATTCAATTCAATTCAATTCAATTCAATTCAATTCAATTCAATTCAATTCAATTCAATTAAAGTTCTCTTAAACTGCAGTTCAGTTCAAGTCATATTCATTCCTCCTGTGCCCCACTCTCTCTCTGTCACATCATCTGTCTCTCTTTCTCTCTGTTTCTCTCACTCCCCCTTTCTGCCTCTTTCTTTCTTTCTGACATTTCCTCTCTCTCTCTCTCTCTCTCTCTCTCTCTCTCTCTCTCTCTCCCCCTTTCTCTCTCTCTACTCACACACACACACACCCCCTTCCCTTTTCCCCCCATTTTTTTTTTCCCCCTCTTTTTTGCACCTAAATTTCACATCTTTTTAAAAACAAATGAATTCAATTCAACTCAAACTGCAGTTCAGTTCAAGTGATTTTCTCTCTCTGTCACATCATCTGTCTCTCATTCCCTCTATTTCCTTCACTCCCCTTTTCTCCCGCTTTCTTTTTTTCTTTCCCTCTCTCACTCCCTCCTCTCTCTCTCTCTCTCTTTCTGTCACTCCCTGTCTATAAATATTTCATCTCAACTCTAAGAGAATAAATAAATAATACATCACTAATCACACCCAACTCTTCTGCACTGCAGTTAACCTACAAGTTAACATGCCTAAGTTTGTGTTTATGTGCATCTGTGTGGTTTTACGTGTATTTACATTGTGTGTACATGTCACCCAAACATTATTTATTACCATAAAACTTCTGGGCATCATTTCCATGTAATGCAGAGATGTTATATTTCAGTCAGTGATTGATTACATCTGCAGTGAGGGCGTACAGCTGGAGCTGAGCACAGGCGTCCTGTCAGCTGTCAATCACCCCTGTAATTGATGATCTGACCAATCCTATGTCTGCTCAACCCCCTGCTAAGGAAACGTGTACTGTATCTACTCGGCACAGCCGCCCGTCAGTCAGCACTTAAAGCCCACGTAGTCACAGTGTCACTCAGGACCTGGGTCATGCTGCTTTACTCCTCCTGTACATGTTTCCTTTACTTACCAAATTCACATGGGACTTTTTATTAAAGGAATTTTCAAATGTTTTCCAAAATAATCTCTGGCTATAAAGAAAACTTTGACACATGGGTTTTTCTTATGCATGAATTATTTTTGTAAAATGCTTGAGCTCCAAGATATTTCTAAATCTTTATCTTTTCAAAGAAGAATTTGTGTTTAATGTGTAAGGCACGAAAACCGTCACAAAAGCAGAAACTACATAATACTACATAAGATGTATGAGGCTGTCATTTTTAATCATTAGTATTTTATAGACACATTTTAACAAATGCTTTTTACAGAACAACTGCCCCCTGGCTTTTAAAGTCAGTTTATAATTAAAACTGATTTTCAGTGTCGGATATTTTCGTCTTTGTCATCGTTCATACAATATACATGTGATGGATAGACATTAGGTTGAAGGTCTCTGGAGTATTCCCCGTCTGGTGAGTTTTATTGTAAGTCTTTTCTGTGTAACAGAGCACTTCCTGCTTCTCAGGATGCCAGTGCTGAGAGAGAACGAAATCTAAGAAAGTACATAAAAGGGAGTCTGCTGAGGAACCTGAGCTCATAATAATTAAGGTGGAGAGTAACCATTAGTGTGTGTGTGTGTGTGTGTGTGTGTGTGTGTGTGTGTGTGTGTGTGTGTGTGTGTGCTGTGTGGCCTCGGGCATCGAGCCCCTGAGGTTCAGACTGAAGACACAGAGACTGTGACTAATCTGGAAGAGCTCTGTGCTTCAGCCAAAGACTAGAAGTTCAAGCCAAGCTTTATTGCGGAATATAAATGAACTCATTTTATAATGTTATGCAATCGAGTGATACTGCGCAATGAAACACAGCCCTATTCATCTTAACCAGTCCCGGAGGTCACTGTGTCGCTGATATAACTTTTCCAAATCACATTATCACGCTGTTCATTGTTCTCGAGCCTGTCGTGAGATTAAGACGCTCTAATAACAGATCTGGCGTTTTTGAGCTCTTATGAATGGAGGCCTAAATATCCAATCTAGTATACACTCATCTCTGTGACTAATCACCACCCACATAATACTGTAATATTGTGTGCAAACAGAGATGAGGACAAACTGCCGCCGCGCTTCAAAACCCACATATTAAAGCAGATTAGGTGGGGTTTTATGGGAGATAGTGTTCTCCTGTTGCTCTTTTCTGTTGAGAGTTTTTTGAGTTTTGAGAAGTGTGTTGCTCCTGTTTTTTTTTTCTCCTGTTAAACAATGACGATGGTGTGTATCCTCGCAGTTCACAGAGCTGTGAGAAATCGCCCTCATTCGTCTGAATAGATTTGTTAAAGGCCCCCGATGGATGGGAGAGGGCAAGGCCCGACAGCCTGGGCCTCGTGTTCAACGCCAGCCCGATTGGAGGTGCCCGGCATGAGGCCAGCTTCCCTGCCGCTCCCCCTCCCCCACTCCTCTTCCTCCGTCACGCTGAGATAATCACGTTTGTGTTGAGGACTATGTGCTCTTTTGACAGTCATCATCCCCTCATTGATCCCATTACGCCCAAGCCTCCATTGTTCTCCAAAGTGTTTGAAATGCCTATTGGAGGCAAAGGGGAGGGGCCAGCTTTTCTCAATCCTGTCAATCAATCGGGACATTTTTCTCGCTGTTGCCATAGTCCAGGGTGAGAGGTTAGGAAGACGGTGAATGAGAGCTGACGAAGCGATAATAATGGTATATTCGAGACAGCCTTTTTGGCTGGGAATTCCCCAGGCGCACTAACACACAGCAAGTAAATGAAGACATGTTTGGATACCACGGCCACGCTGAGAGGCTGAGGGGGGAGACACCGGGGTTTCAAAACTAAATAGGCTTATCCCAATCTTACCCATGAGTCTTGAGGAGAAACCCCCACTGAATTTGTGGCCCTTTGGAGGCTCTTTGTTCTTCAGCTCATAAGCTCTGCCGAGGAGCTGGACTGACCTGGCTGGATTGACACAGGCCTCTACGGGTTTGTTTTCTTAGCTGTGATTCGGCCTATCAATTGTATAGTAGTCTTTTTGTTGGAGAATGAAAGCCGGTAGTGATGATTTCAGGGGGGTTAAAGAAACCCTAACTTGCTTAACTTTGAAATGAGACACTGAGTCAGAGTGTGAGCCATTTATAATAGTGAAGTAAAGAAAGAAAATTACTTTACATAAACGGATCAAAAGGTTATGTGTCAACACAGAGGCTAATGCCAGATGTTTCAGTAACCGCTCCTTACAACTTTTATTTATTTAGAGTGATACTTCTTTGGGAAAGTTTTAATTTAAATTTCCACATATTTGAGGTCTAAAGTTTGTTTCTTTGGTGTTTTTATTCCCTCAAAGCTACAAGGCTTTAAAAAAGACAAGACTATAGCCGCCAGTTTAGCAGTGTCTAATGTCTCTCATATCTAAATCATCCTACATTAGCCTCAGAAGGTTGTTCATTAATCTCTGACATGTAGAATTGAACAAAAGTAGAGCTAAAAAACGTTCAGAGCTCCATCTTGAGGCCTGAACTGCTCAGTTCCTCAGCACAAAGTTCGGCTTACGCAGCAACACCAGGAATGAGATCCAAGTTGTGGGCTGATGAAGGTTTAATGGCATGAGTATACATTAAAGGATTTGTATAGGCTTCAGTCCAGAATTATTGGCACCCTTGAACATCATGTACAATGATAATTGTGTAAATAGACATCAGATTTACATTTACAACTGAAATATTTTCTCCAACTTTCTCTTTTTTTCATTCCAAAATAAAACCTTAAAGAATATTGGACAAGCAGTCCATCCAGGGTGTATTCCTGCCTCACACCCAGTGTTCCTGAGATCCTGACCAGGATAATGGATTAATTAGTTAATTGAAGAATTGGTCAAATTAATAAAAGTAGGATGTCATGTTGAGAATCGTCTATTTTTGGAAGGTGTGTAAGAAAGAGGCAACTTAAAAAATTAAACACCTAAATTTTTTGTTAAGCTTACTGAAATAATCGTTGGTGCTGTGTGTTTGTGGTTAGAATCAAACTTACTGTAAAGTAAAGTAAAGAACACATTTATAAAGAACACATCATCATTTCTGGCCCCCGATCCCAGTGTAAAATCAGATGGTGGGTAATTTATGGCTTGTATCCACTGCAGAGACTCTTGTAAAGATTGATGGCATTTTATAAAACCTTTATACAATCAAATTTTATCTCGAAAGAAATATACATATCTGGATTTATACTAGCTGATAATGATCAAATAAATCGAGTCATATTTCAATTCTTCTGAGTTTATCCTATCATGAAACATTTTTATCTCAATGGGGGTGGTCTCGTCCAGGTTGACCCCGCCCACATCCACTGGGTATGAGGGCTCACTGAATGGTGTGATGAGAATGAAAATAGTGAAAATTATATGCTACAGCCTTCACAGTCACCAAATTTCAAGCCAGTTGAACACCTGTTGGAAATATTGGAGTGACATGCCCACTGTCATCACACATGATAACACAACACTACACAATAACATTTTGATGTTTTAAAATTATGTGTCAAACTTTACATCTTAAAAGAAAACTCACTGATGTCAAGTAAAGGTTTGAATCTGTGTCTAACTACAGCTCCCAAGAGAGTGCATTATACAAACGGGAGGAAGTGGCAGCTATAGGTGCATCTCAATAAATTAGAATGTCGTGGAAAAGTTCATTTATTTCAGTAATTCAACTGAAACTGTGAAAATCGTGTATTAAATAAATTCAATGCACACAGACTGAAGTAGTTTAAGTCTTTGGTTCTTTTAATTGTGATGATTTTGGCTCACATTTAACAAAATCCACCAATTCACTCTCTCAACAAATTAGAATATGGTGACATGCCAAGCTAATCTTACTCAAAACCCCTGCAAAGGTTTCCTGAGCCTTCAAAATGGTCTCTCAGTTTGGTTCACTAGGCTACACAATCATGGGGAACTGCTCAAGACTGCTGATCTGACAGTTGTCCAGAAGACAATCACTGACACCCTTCACAAGGAGGGTAAGCCACAAACATTCATTGCCAAAGAAGCTGGCTGTTCACAGAGTGATGTATCCAAGCATGTTAACAGAAAGTTGAGTGGAAGGGAAAAGGGTGGAAGAAAAAGATGCACAACCAACCGAGAGAACTGCAGCCTTATGAGGATTGTCAAGCAAAATCCATTCAAGAATTGAATGAACTTCACAAGGAATGGACTGAGGCTGGGGTCAAGGCATCAAGAGCCACCACACACAGACGTGTCAAAGAATTGGGCTACAGTTGTCGTATTCCTCTTGTTAAGCCACTCCTGAACCACAGACAACATCAGAGGCGTCTTAACTGGGCTAAGGAGAAGAAGAACTGGACTGTTGCCCAGTGGTCCAAAGTCCTCTTTTCAGATGAGAGCAAGTTTTGTATTTCATTTGGAAACCAAGGTCCTAGAGTCTGGAGGAAGGGTGGAGAAGCTCATAGCCCAAGTTGCTTGAAGTCCAGTGTTAAGTTTCCACAGTCTGTGATGATTTGGGGTGCAATGTCATCTGCTGGTGTTGGTCCATTGTGTTTTTTGAAAACCAAAGACACTGCACCCGTTTACCAAGAAATTTTGGAGCACTTCATGCTTCCTTCTGCTGACCAGCTTTTTGAAGATGCTGATTTCATTTTCCAGCAGGATTTGGCACTGCCCACACTGCCAAAAACACCAAAAGTTGGTTAAATGACCATGGTGTTGGTGTGCTTGACTGGCCAGCAAACTCACCAGACCTGAACCCCATAGAGAATCTATGGGGTATTGTCAAGAGGAAAATGAGAAACAAGAGACCAAAAAATGCAGATGAGCTGAAGGCCACTGTCAAAGAAACCTGGGCTTCCATACCACCTCAGCAGTGCCACAAACTGATCACCTCCATGCCACGCCCAATTGAGGCAGTAATTAAAGCAAAAGGAGCCCCTAGAAAGTATTGAGTACATGTACAGTAAATGAACATACTTTTCAGAAGGCCAACAATTCACTAAAAATGTTTTTTTTTTTTTTTATCTGATATGATTTTTCTTATGAAGTATTCTAATTTGTTGAGAGAGTGAATTGGTGGGTTTTTGTTAAATGTGAGCCAAAATCATCACAATTAAAAGAACCAAAGACTTAAACTACTTCAGTCTGTGTGCATTGAATTTATTTAATACACGAGTTTCACAATTTGAGTTGAATTACTGAAATAAATAAACTTTTCCATGTCATTCTAATTTATTGAGATGCACCTGTAGTTGGTAAGGTGTTGGACGGTTGTGAGTTTGAATCCATAATCCATTAAGCCACTGCCGCTGGGCCCTTGAACAAGGCCCTTAATCCTCAATTGCTCAGTTGTATAAAAAATGTAAATGACTCCAACGCTGTGCATACTCTCACACACACACACGCACACACACACAAACACACACACACACACACACACACACACACACAAACACACACACTATATAAATCACACATTCAACACAAAGTATCACTCATTGTAGCCTCATCTCCAGACATACCAAGCTTTTTGCTTATGACTGCTATTCAGGTTTTGATCTTTCTTTGTCCCCTGGTTTCTAAATCAAGTTTTTGCTTTGTTTTGCTATGTGTTCATCACCTGACCATTATCTATGTTGGCATTTCAACTTTACTTCATGATATGGATTTGTTTACCTGTTAAATATAAAAATAATCCTAAAATATAGCCTCTTACCCGCATCTCTGCTGCCTGACAATTGCATGCATGATTAATTTTATACATTATGTTCCTTATAAGGGGTGCCAATAATCTTGAGAATGCCTTTAAAGACTTTATTTTATAAATCTATAAGATATATGATTTTAGAAAGCCTTTAGATAGCTAAAGGCTTTCTAAACTCATATAACTTATAACATCAAGCTAATCTAAAACTAAAGGACACCATCAGATCACACTTGACCTCAAATTGAATACAGCAGAGAGATGCTCATCATATCTGTCCACTAACAGAAATCGATGTCAGAGAGTAGACTGTTGGTTGATTTATGACCCTATAATGTGGCCTAGAGCTTCTATAGGCACGCTACAATTACCCCAATGAGCCTTGTTCTTTTCATCGAGCATCTCTGGTTGACTCTGTGTGGCCTCTCTATGCTCTTCCTGCTCCTGGAAAGTGCATTCATCACTGCTTTCTATATAAATCAGCACAGATGTTTCCTCTGTGACCTGCAGCTCCCATGGAGCACATTTGATTTCACTTTAGATGCTTGTTTTGGTTTTATTAAGGTGAACTATCCATCTTTAATGCAGTACCCAGAGACAGGGATGTATACAACTGAGAAAAGAAAAAAAAACAGTCTCAACAATAGCTGTCAGGGCTTCATTCAAATCCATAGAGCCTCATGACCGACCCTCTTGTGGCCACTTAAGGATTGGCTGACTCTTTTAGTGGCACAAAAGTAAATGTTTCACTTCTCTTATGGAAAAAAACACACACGTCACAAACAATTAACCATTTTAGCACAGGCAAGTGATTACTTGAGCAACGTATGACTGGTTCAAGTCCAGAAACCACTGATTTCCGGTAATTATCACACATAACAGTCTACAGAGTCTGCAGAAAATGGTACAAAAAAAATCCAGTTAGATCTGTTCAGACTGGTTGGAGCCAACAGGAAAGTTACGGTAACTCAAATAGCCACTCTTTACAACCGTGATGAGCTTAAATGCTTGTCAGAATGCACAAACCATGAGGCAGGATGAGTTGAAGACCACATCGGTGTCCACTCCTTTCATCCATGAACAGGAATCTGAGGCAGAAATTTGGCTCGCTGTATCTGCAGCTGAAGACCAGGTGATGGCAGATTATTTTACAACGATTACTACAAAAATACTTGGAGAAATGTTTGTGTAGAGGATTGACAAATTTGTGTAAGAATAGATATTGATAATGTAGTGACAGGTTTTTTTGTAAATCAGCATTTTTAAAAAAGTTGCTAACAAAAAGTCACTTCATTTGGAGATATTTTGGAGAAATGGTGTAAACGAGAAGGAGTTCCCGTCTGACATAAGCGAGGAAATAATTCATTTTACACATGACATTTTCTGTTTTTTTATTTCTGAAACAGAATGTAGCTTTTTCTCCGAGGCAGCAGATTGGTTTGAGTGTGTGGTAATTTTAGTTGCGCAAAAAATGAAGCTGTGAATGACAACGAAAGAGTTTGTGTGTGTGTGTGTGTGTGTGTGTGTGTGTGTGTGTGTGTGTGTGTGTGTGTGTGTGTGTGTGTGTGTGTGTGTGTGTGTGTGCGTGCGTTTCATGGTTCAGAAGGCAAATGGAACATTAACTTCCAATTGAACCATTATGTCTTTTAGTGTATTAGATGGTGGCTTTCCCTCAGAATAATAGCCAATCTATTTCTTCTCAAATTGTGTGTGTGTGATTGTGTGTGTGAAACAATCTGTGTATTTGAATATGAAAATGTGTGTATATGTGTGTACTTGAGAAAATATCCCCTTGTGCTTCCTTGTTGGAAAGTGAAATGTGACTGCAGAATGATTACATTTGCCTTTAAATAATTATTAATGCTGTTAATTAATACCATGCCTACACATAGATCTTACCTCTACATCCTAACCTTCAGCAACTGAAAGGAAATATTTTGCTTTAATTACTTATTAAATAAAAGCTGTTTTTATATATATATATATATATATATATACTTAAAAAGAAATCAGATTTTGTCCATAAGGTAAATCCTGTAAGATATTAATATGTCAGTGTCTAAATTCGGTCTTCACCACTATATAAAAACCTGTCCACAGACACACACACACACACACACACACACACACACACAGTCCTGTGGTGGTCTCAGTAATGGAGTCATTACAGGCTTCAGTGGTTTCAAGACTTATCACAGGATACAGGAGGCCTATGGGGAGAAAAAAAAATCAAATGAGTTCGACCAACCAACACAAAAGACCATTTCATTAAATGAGGCTCCTATCAGCTGACGACAAGAATAGGAGCCTTTCCCATTTTACTCAGGATCAGCTTATTTATTAAAAAAGGAACTAATGGGATTGAGCTTAATGTAAACGGTGCTCATCTGTTTGTGTATGGTGTTTAAACGAGCCATTATTCTGCTCAATACAAAGAGACTGGCGGTGACA
Source organism: Hemibagrus guttatus (assembly GCA_033459395.1). Lineage (NCBI taxonomy): Eukaryota > Metazoa > Chordata > Actinopteri > Siluriformes > Bagridae > Hemibagrus > Hemibagrus guttatus. Next base: position 1,788,827 of record JAUCMX010000028.1, read on the forward strand.
TCAGTGTCCGTTTTTCGCCCTGGGGATGTCACACAACCTTCTGACCACACAATCACTGCTTATCACACACCTGTCAGTCTGTGTGTGTGTCCGTGTCCACTGCATCTTCATCAATGTCTTCATTCTCAGCTTATCTTCTTTATGACAGTAAGTATATAAAGACAAGATCTTTATTCCTCCACTGGGATTTAGATTTAGACATTCAGAATGCAGATAGAAAAAGAAGAAAACAGAGATAGTCATTCGATCCTCAGTCGTTCACAGTCGGTGCTTGATGTAATTGAGTCAAATGGGCCATATTAACCCTCGCCAGCTTGGGATGGACCATGCCATTGATCACATAAACAGTTGGCATGTATCGCATTTCGCCATCCTGTCCCTTCATTCCTCCCTCCTTCCCTTATGTGAAGTGGACACGGAAACCGAACCCCATCCCCAGAGGAACAATCGCCAGGAATTATGGAGTGGCAGCTCTCAAGGGACAGCAGGAAGTAGCCCTGTATTGAACGCTGTCAGTCTCTCAGAGGGAGGTCAATGGCCAAGCACCAGGCAATTTACAGGTCCGGTCCGAACGTCAATGATTCAATATCATCCAGATTCCGCTCAGACACATGACGCTCTATTCATCAGGCGGTATCGCTCCGTACTAGCAGAGCCGGGGCTTATCTTAAAGGAACAGCTGTAGGACCGGGCAGGCTAAAAGCGACCATCAGCCTGACTGGTGTGATGACAAGCTGTCGGCTGGTTGTCCAAATCATTTGAGAGTCATCAGTGTCATGCTGTATCACATAACTAAAGAGAGGAGACTGCTAAATGGGGGTTGAAACATGAAGATACTGTGTGTCATACTTCAGTGCCGGTTGTTCAGCCATGGTGGTCTGTGTTTTGGGGGGTCCTGAGTGTGTTTGAGGCCAAACAATAACATAGTGACAGGACATCTAAAATAGATATTTCTGTATAATAAAAAATATAAATATAATATTTATGGTTTTGCTGTATCAGACAAAATATTATGTCTACGACGTATAAGAACAATCCTTTTAAGAAACCAATTATAAAGAACAGTGAGCTTCCTTAACCACATCATTTAACCACTTTAACTTCCAGATAATCATGCAGCATTAAACATATAACTTAGTAATTATTATCAATTATTTAGTGACTAATTTGGAATGTATGTAGTGACAAAGGATGAATGTAAATCTGGACACACCAATGAATAATTTGTGCACTGAAACTGTTACTTAAATATTAAAGGTCTTTATTTATGATACAGACTAATTATAATGTTTTGGACACAAATGCTTACACATGGGACAGGATCCAATCCTTGAGATGAAAAGTTGAGGGTTAATAGCTTTAAGCCCGGCGATGATTTCGGCCAGCTTTGCAGGATTACATTAAATATAACTCAAAATACTTTCTTACAGATGAAAACAAACTGAAAACAAATTAGTGTCTAATTTCATAGTGCCACTAGGAAACATATTCGTTCCTCTTATAACCCATGCTATAGCAACTATAAGTGGTTCCCTCACTAGCCTGAATTTTTTCTGTCTGTTGAAGTTAAGACAAAAAAAAAAACCCAGCATCTTGTCATTTCAGTGAGAAACTGCAAAGCTCCTCTGTCCTAAAGGCTTAAAAGATAACATGACAGGAAGAGATCAAATATAACATGATATCTAGTTGATTAGAATTGTGCATGGTGACATGTTCAATAATAGCTGTTTGGAGGCAGAAGTTTACAGACAGTAGTAGTAGTTGCTTTCGGCTGCTCCCTGTTCAGGGTTGCCACAGTGGACCAACTGGTCCGCACAACAACTTGGCAAATGTTTTACGCCGGATGCCCTTCCTGACGCAACCCTCCCATTTTTCCGGGCTTGGGACCGGCACTGCATCCAGGGGCTGGGGTTGAGGTATTGGTTGGGAATCGAACCCGGGCCTTCCGCATGATAGGCGGGAAACCTACCACTGAGCCACCACTGCCTCTAGGTCAGAAGTTTACAGACAAACTAGTGTATATTTTTTCTTTTAACTCTTTTAACCAGAGGCTAAAAAATGGAATTTCTGGTTCTTTTGTGTTCAGCATTGAATATCTTAATCATGTTTCACTGCACATTCATTCATTCATTGTCTACCGCTTATCCGATCTATACTCGGGTCACGGGGAGCCTGTGCCTATCTCAGGCGTCATTGGGCATCAAGGCAGGATGCACCTTGGACGGAGTGCCAACCCATCGCAGGGCGCACACACACACTCTCATTCACTCACACACTACGGACAATTTAGAGATGCCAATCAACCTACAATGCATGTCTTTGGAGCGGGGGAGGAAACTGGAGTACCTGGAGGAAACCCCAGAGGCACGGGGAGAACATGCAAACTCCACACACACGGCGGAGGTGGGAATCAAACCCCCAACCCTGGAGGTGTGAGGCAAATGTGCTAACCACTAAGCCACCGTGCCCCCGTTTCACTGCACAGTGGTGGTTAAAATGAAGCTCATATGAAAGTAACTTCAAGAATTTGTAGAATTTTACAAGTATTTCTGTTTTTATCTAGACTACTACTGGCAATATATTCATAGCAAAGTTCGGGGGGAAAAGAATCTTCAAAGTAAATGTTGATATCAGACACTTTATGCCCCAAGTGCTTGTTCATAAGCATCTAAAAATGGTTTTTCTTCAACCACTAAAATTCTGTGTAAGGTAAGCCAACAGAGTTAAAAGAGTTAAATAAGAGTTAAAAGAGTTAAATAATAGAATTATCATTAAAATGAACTAACATTTCAGTTTGTCTTTGTTTGACTATACTGTAGACTGCTGTAGATTTTTGTTCCCTAAAAGCTTATTGATCGCACTTTGACCCGTCGTTACGGTCGTGAGCTGTGTTTTTCTCTCTGCCTGATTGAAGTTTTTGTTACACATTTCCTTTAAAGCGGCCCATCAGCAGCTTCAGCACTCCAGCCCTCTCACACAGAGACAGGCAGGAAAGCACAGGGACATGTACAAGATACACCAGGCCTCCGATTTAATATTAAAGAGATTTTTAGCTTTTACATTAGTGTGTAATCGAATCATTCAAATAAGGTATGAAACTTATCACAGTTTGTATTATTATTATTATTATTATTATTATTAGTAGTAGTAGTAGTAGTAGTAGTATTGTTATTGTTGTTGTTGTTGTTGTTGTTGTTGTTGTTTTGGACCGATTACACTGACCGATCAACCGATTGACAGCGTGACCACATCAATTTATTATGCAATGGCAGAGGTTGAAAGAAGAACATCAGATTAAATCATACATTTTAATAATAGGTTTTTGGACAATAATGGCTTTCATGCGTCATCATGTGTCAAGTGAAAGAGGACAATACTGTGGAGAAAAAACTGATTTTATGCCTACTTCAGAACAACAAGGTTTAATTTAGTTAAACATAAAGGTAAATAAGTTTAGAAGGTTATTTTTGTCAAAGTGATCAATAATTTCCATTAAATTACAAGAAATGCATAGACTTTTTAAATAGTGTTTTTATTCCTATATTTGTTTTTAGAACCTATATGGTTTGTTTGTTTGTTTTTGTTTCAAATTAATAATTAATAATTTCTATAAAACAGAACCATTTGCACATACTAAACATATTTGTTTAATTTCTTATTTTTTTTATTATTCATTATTTCTGTTTGTTGCTATAATTAACGCATTAGCACATAATCAAAATAATAAAAGCAGATATTTGGGGATCTGTATATATCTGTATACACAGAGGAATCGAAAAGTCTGAGCACTCGTGAAAGTGCTTCAAGTTTATATTCTTCTCAGATTTAATAAAACAGTTTTCATTACAAATTATGTATCTGATAAGAACTTCTGTAAAAAGTAAAAACTTTAAAATATTTACATGAATTTTCTGCTTTCTTAGTAGTTAAATCGTCCTCTTTATGCTTCAAGCCTGCATGGACTCTACAAGTTTGCACAAAACCTTATGATCCATTTTAGATTAAATCCATCAGAGTATTGTGTGCTCATGTTGCTTACATATAATTCATTTACTGCATACATTTAAATAGGGAGCTAGAAATAGTGAAAATCTTCAGACAGTTTGATAGATAGATCAGTTTGATAGATTTTTTTTCTTGGTTTTATATATATATATATTTATACCAGTGCAATATATGACATAGTCCAGATTTCCTGATCCTTATCACTTGTATATGCAGTTTCCTGAAGTGGACAGATGAGGGAGCTCATATTCGATATTTACAAGAAGGAACAGAGCAGTCAACTCATATGAAGAGAATAACGTGTGAATTAAACGTGTTATTGGTAAATTCTTTTAATGAGGACATATTCTTTAGCGTTATTTTAACGTAGATTGAATGCAAGCCACTATGTCGATAATCCGACAATGAATTCTGAAACATTTCGCTTATTTTGTACGTTTTTCTCCATGAGAAATAAAGTACGCATGCAGTCAAATATATATATTTTTTGCATCCCAGTGGAGGGAGGATTGAATGTGAGGGAATAATACCTACACACTGGTGAGCGAGTAATGAAGCGGCAGTGATGGAGAGAAATATGTCAACTCTCAGTGGAATGGAGAAATGCATACTTTAAAGAGCAACTACTCTCTCTGTGGCAGTGGCCTGGAAAACAAACCAAGCAGACGTATAAACCCACCAGCACAAGGCTTTAAAAAACATGAGACTTCTGCTCTGTTTGGGTTGAAATCAAAATGTTAATCTTTAGTTGGACTGAATAATATTAAAACCTGACACAAGATATTTAAATAAATCTTCATGAGGCATTATTAGATTTTTTTTAAATATGTATACAAGGGACATTTTAACTAACATACATTTTACAAGCCTGGATTTATGAATTTTAGCTTCATCTGAAGTGTTACCATATGGTTTTTGGTTATGTGAGATGAATTTTTAAAAAAAAAAAATAGTCCAGACATGAGAGAGACTGGTGTAGACTGAAGCTCTTCTCTGCCTGAGTGTCAGAGAGTGTTCCTGTGTAAAGGGAATGAAGTGTCAGAGATCTCTTGACACAGGTCCCCATGGTGCAGCTCTTTAGGACAAGAAGTGTGTAAGAATAGAGTTAACTCCCTAAACATCTCCTGTCCTTCCCTGTTTCCCTTCCATTTTCTGCCTGGATGAATGAAACGTCTGGACGATAGCATTTTCGTCGTCCCCAAAGACCGAGCCGAGTCGCGGATGAAGAGATGGAGAGGAGAAAATAAGAGGCTCTAGAGGAAAGTAAAAATTGAGGGTGGATAAATGGGAGGTAGAGACCAGGTTAAAATATCCATGTGGATATTTTTCCTCCATTTTAAGCGATTCGAGTTGCAAAATCCCACTAGGTTTCTTCTCAGGGGGATTGAGCAAAATGGAGCCCCTCAAATGAATGACATTTAATTTGTCTCATGATAAAGGTGCTCATATATTGAACAAGCGGCGTTGTCTGTGTTTTGACGAGGAGCGGAAATAAAGCTTTCACTCTGATGCAACAACAACAGAACAACAACAGAAAAACCCTGTCAGTCAAAAATGCTGGCAATTTGTATTTGGCTGTAACAGTGAATGAGTACAGAGCACCGTCTTCACATCATTTACCTTGGAGCATCTCAGTCAAGAGTGACGAGAAAAACACCAGGGCAGGGCGAGATGTGAGGATTCCTGCACGTACGGTCTGAAAGCACAAGACGCAATTGAGGAGCTGCCACTCTCTCAGGTGACGGCAGGTAGAGCCAGACGTCTCACAGCCTCGTGTTCACAGCAGCAATCATGAAGAACTCACCGCAGCTCTGATCTCTATTTCAACACCTAATAGATTAGGAATTCTTCACAGCTATGTATAGCTCCATCTGTCTTACACGCTCTCTCTCTCTCTCTCTCTCTCTCTCTCTCTCTCTCTCTCTCTCTCTCTCTCTCTCTCTCTCTCTCTCTCTCTGAAAAACTGTGGCCTTTTTTAAAATATAAAAATCTTGAATTCTCAAATCTGATGGGTCAAAGGATGTTGATATATTTTCTAGAACAGCACCACTCACTTTAATACGCTCATTATAATACATTAGAATAATACGTTTCCATAGTAACAGCTACTGAGCAGGAACTCTTACGGTGAACTCACCACATTATCTAAGCCTAATACCATCTAAATTACAAATACAAATGTTTTTATTCGTGAATAAAATTATTTAATCATTGATATGGTTGAGACACTTACTGGAAATTTTTTGGAATGAGTCACAAGCATCAGCGTTTTGTAAAAATCAAAGGAAAAGCTATAATCTTAAATATAAGCACTGTAAATAATCTGACATCATTCATTATATTTATGAATAAATTGTTGTCACATTGTTATTTGGATGTATCTTATTTATACTGCTATACTATTTTGTATTGCATATTATTTTATACAATTTTATTTCATTTAGGATTACAGTGAGGAAACGGCAACTTTGCTTTGTGTTGAGTCGCATCACACCAGCCTGTTGTTGATTGTGTTACTATGACAACACACCCTGCCATGTTTTTTGTGTCCCAGAATGACATGTATATAATTAGTAGATAATATTCAATATCAATTTGAGATTTGATGTATTGATGGTCTTCGGTCTAAAATCTTCAGTAGGTGCTTAACCTGGTTGAGATGTGATACTTGTGAAGGCCATAGCATATGACTTGCACATATTTTCATCTTCATCTCACTATTCAGTGGGACTTTGTGCCCTATAAATGGGGTGGAGTCATCTTGGAAAAGACCACACCCATCAAGATAAAGGAGATCTTAATATAAGAACTTTGTACATGATTAAAACCGACACAATAAACGGCAAATCTCTATCATGGTGCTCTTATAACAGAACTCAGAAAGACAAAATAGTAATCCAGTGTGTCCAGTTCTTAGAAAAAATCCTGCTTTTTACAAGTTACACGAGTTAAAAACCCCAAGAAACAAGAGTGCTAACATGGTTAGAGGTTATCATTTGCAGTGTGGAGGATGTTTATCTTTGTTTCCATCTTTAACGAGGAGTGTGAAGGGGCTCGAGACGTGCACTGCAACCTCTTCATCTATTATGTATATTAAGTGAACTGTAACACGCCAATCCACTTAGCCATGACAGAGAGAAAGCACCGGGTAAAGCTCTGAGCTGCAAATCTGAGATGTCAGCTGGCATCATGGGTACGGTTTCATTTTGAAAAGACTCGAGTGAGTGATGAAGGATTAAATTTCAGTTAAATGGAAGTATCTCTCTTTCTCTATTGCTCCATGACAAGTCTATCATTTTCAGAGGAAGCTCTCTCTCTCTCTCTCTCTCTCTCTCTCTCTCTCTCTCTCTCTCTCTCTCTCTCTCTCTCTCTCTCTCTCTCTTAGGCAGATTAGTGATATTTTACAGTAGGAAAATGAGTAACCTGATACCACAGAAGGTGTTGATTAATTTTCTATAACCTCAGCTCTGACAAATTACAGGTTTATATTATAAATTTTTCACAAGTAACAATAGGGACTTGTACAGTGGACACTCCATATTAACAGTATGTAATTGTTGATATGAAAGAGTTTTGTTGTTTAGGAAGGAGTCTCCAGTGTCAGTGCTTGAAACCTGTAACATCTCTCATAGGAATGTCTTCAGGATGAAGGAGTTTGGCTTCTATTGTTGTTTCTCTCTAACATGACCAGCTGTATTGCTTTGTATTATAACTTCAAGAGAGATAAAAAGAAAGGACGGTGAGGTAACTCATTCTTCTAGCTGCTACAAGGTAAATGATAACAGAAACTAAGTTTTCCCTCCTGGATTATCTATAAATAAATCAATAAATAAAACATATGATATACTTTTTAAATAATAAATGTAATTCTAAATAAAAATATAAATAAAAAATATAAAATGTCCGGAAATTGCTGTGGTGTGAGAAGAATAAAACATTTCAGTCACATTTCTTAACTGTGTCATTGATTAATTTCCTATTACAGCCCACCATACCATTACCCCATATTACACTTAACAGCTGTCAGTTGAAAGAATAATTTAAAAAAGGATAGACGTTCATTTACTTATAAGCTTAAGAAACCAAGCAAGAAAAAGAAGCAACTAGGTGGAAAAAAAAATCATAATTGACTGTCAGTGCTATCAGACTTTGCCAGCACTGAGCTGTGTGTGTGTGTGTGTGTCTGTGTGTGTGGTCCCTATGAGGAAAACAGACTTGTATTAAATTAAATTAAATTAAATTAAATTAAATTAAATTAAATTAAATTAAATTAAATTAAATTAAATTAAATTAAATTAACTTGGGGGGGGGGCATGGTGGCTTGGTGGTTAGCATGTTTGCCTCACACCTCCAGGGTTGGGGGTTTGATTACTGCCTCCGCCATGTTTGTGTGCAGTTTGCATGTTCTCCCCGTGCCTCGGAGGTTTCCTCTGGGTACTCCGGTTTCCTCCGGGTACTCCGGTTTCCTCTCCCGGGCCAAAGACATGCATTGTAGGTTGATTGGCATCTCTGAATTGTCCGTAGTGTGTGAGTGAATGAGAGTGTGTGTGTGCCCTGTGATGGGTTGGTACTCCGTCCAGGGTGTATCCTGCCTTGATGCCCAATGACGCCTGAGGTAGGCACAGGCTCCTCGTGACCCAAGAATAGATTGGATAAGCGGTAGACAATGAATAAATGAATGAATAAATTTAATTAAAATGTAACATTTTTTAAATCATCTTATTTTATTTTACTGTAAATAAATAAATAAATAAATAAATAAATAAATAAATAAATAAAAGTTCCTTTGGTCAGCATGAATTAGCTGCATTAATAAATCTGTCAGCGGAAGGTTCTCATAAGAATGGAAAAATGGGGGTGTGTGTGTGTGTGTGTGTGTGTGTGTGTGTGTGTGTGTGTGTTACAGAGGAAGGGAAGAGGCTGTTAAAAACAGCTCATTCAAGTAAATGTTTAATAGCCTGAAGCCCCTCCACCTCCTCCCTTTTTGTCCCCAGACCCACCCTGATCATGTTATTTTAATTGTAGTCAAGTGTTTTAAAACTCCAGAAGAAAAGCAATTATGCTAATCTCTCTGCTCGCTCATCAATCATTTCCAATGGAGCTGTCTGAGCTGCGTGGTGAAGTCCTCTCCAGGCAGGCAGGTGTTCCTCTGCTCATTAAAGTGAGAGAGAGCCCGAGGCTGGCCACTTCCTTCACCGTGCAGGAGAGAGTGTAAAGGAGGAGTGTGAGAGGTGGAGCACACTGCTGCTTCATCACTGAGCACATGCATTAGACCTCATCTTTACCTTTCAAACAGCCCGTATGAGGATGAGCAGGAGTTCAGTAGCATGAGACGCATCTGCTGATGATTTTATTTTTGTTCCTGTGAAGTGTCTGCACGTTGCACTGCTTTTTTTTTTTGTTTATTTTTCCCCAAATGCATTTTTTGTTAGTTAAGAAACGTGTTCTGGAGAAAGATCCAACAAATCAGCTGCAGTTTATCTGAAATAAATCGAAGTTTTAATCGGATTTTCCTTCATGTTGCATGAAGAGCTGATGACCTGATGACTTTTGCACTGAGATGTGTTCTTCCCTTTCATCTCCTTAGGCATGTCATACACTGAGTTTGGCTATTCATATTCAGCAGCTCCCCAGGTGAGTATCTTTTTATGCTCATGCACAATTTCTAAATAAAGTTGAAATATTTGCATTATTTAATATTCTGTGAAAATGAGCAAGAAATTAAAAAGAATATCACTGTACAAAGAGCTTCTGTCTATGAAGATAAAGTTCTTGAATCACTTATGCATCCATGTAAACAGTGAAATGGTGCAGTGTTTCTCAATAACGTTTAATTCTTTATCTCTGTGTCTGTGACGTTGTTAATTCCTCACAGCTCTTCATTGAACAGCGTCACTGCATCTTAACAGTTAAATATGCTTACATTTATCTGATATTTCTTGTTATCTTGTTTTTATAACCAAATATAGACCCATTCAATGTGGCTTTAGATGCTGTTGCTCAATTTATGCCAAAAATAAATTCTTAAAATTTGAAAAAATGCCAACAAGGAGAAGACTTGCTTGACATTAGCAAGAGAGAAGTTTAAGAAAATGCTGAATGATCTTTTATTTAGTTAATTATTATCATTTATTAGGAAATGTTAGATAAATCTGACCTATTGATGATATTTTCACTTGCTAGGATGACATTTTTTTTGAAGTGCATGTATTATTACTACAATTTAGGAAATAAAGACATTATTAAGAGTTAAGAGTTTATTTAATCGACTTAGGTGTGTTTATTTTGGTGCTTAAAAAGATTAATAAATTCTAATAATGTCTAATAATTCTATACTTTAGACTCACAGAAATAGACTGATGATGTGGTACCTTGAAGGTATTTTTAGTGTACAGCTTTATACCTTTTAATAATAATAACAATAATAATAATAATAATAATAATAATAATAATAATAATAATAATAATAATAATAATAATAATTTAAGATACATCACTGGACCTTGGGAACCATTGGCTTACCTGCAATTAGCTTTAATTACACCTTCTCAGGTAAAAAATAATCAAAATACTCTTGATGGTGTCACCTGAGCAGCTTTTGAAATGTGTACTTTGGTACTTTTGTTTCTGAGAGTGACAGATATATGAAACGTTTTGATATCCGAACATCTTCACATACTTCTAACATATATTGTAGTGACTATAAAATGCCTGAGTAACTGCAATGAAACTAATGGTAACGTTTATGAATGTAGTACAACAGTAATTATGTTTGGAGCCAGTGAGAGCTTCCAATCCAATAAAACCAATGAAAAGCTTTAAAAAAAAACAAAAAAAAAAAGTGTAAGTATAAGTTTTAATTTAAGTTGTCTGGTTCCTCTACCTGTACAGATCCTGTTATCCTCTAATACTCTGGGTTCCTGCTACGAGTCCGGGAGCGATTCTCCGTTCGATTCTGCGCAGACCTCTCTCTACTGCCCGGTGTACGAGGGCACGTTAGTGACATCCACCAGACACGACCTCACCTCTCCGTATGAGAACGGATACACGAAAGATCACGGGACATTCTGTTCATACAGGACGGATTCACCATGCCTGTATTCCCTGGTATGGGTTTGGTGGTGTTTGCTTAGATGTTCGCCGCCAAAAGCAAAATAATGCAGCGTTTCTGAGCTGAAATGATACTGTAATTAAAACAGGAAATGTTCATTCAAAAGGGCTTTTGTTGTGTTGGTTATTTTGATGGACTCAAGTATATATCATTGGAATATCTGAGCTTCAGTGTAGTGTTTATCTGTCAATGGAACAATTTTCCATTTGTAAAATGTTAAGAGTATTGTATACTGCACACACACGCACATGGTTATTTCTATACATGGAGGAAGTCTTGAAATGCTTTATCAAGCTTTTATTTGATTTCTTAATGTCTTTTCCTTCTAGGGTAAGATCAGAGAGAAAGGAGACTCAGGAACGGCAAATACAAGGATCACACATGGGTCGACTTATTACTCCTACAATCATCCATTTGGATACCAGTATGACTCATATGGGTAAGATATACAGTATACGAGTGGATATCTAATCTGATTTGATAAGATTTCCAATAAAACTGTGGTTTGGGGTTTTTGAAAGCCCTCTGTGTAAGTGAGCTCTTAGTATTGGGTGTTTAGGTATGGATCTGTGGATGTTAACACGAGAAGGAAGAACGCAACCAGAGAGACCACCAGCACCCTAAAAGCCTGGCTTCAGGAGCACAAAAAGAACCCGTATCCCACCAAAGGAGAAAAGATCATGCTGGCTATAATCACCAAAATGACCTTGACACAGGTGTCCACGTGGTTCGCCAACGCCCGCCGTAGACTCAAGAAAGAGAACAAAATGACATGGTCCCCACGCAATAAGACCTCAGAGGAGAGAGGATGCGAGGAGGAAGCAGAGAATATCGAAGGGGAGCCCATTAAATCTGAGAAGGAGATTGATGGTTTGTTGTATTTTATATTGAACCAATAAATATAATATAAATACCTTAATAACAATAATGTCAAGATTCTTCAGAGAAATGCTTTTGAAGAAGCATTTTTTGACGTATTTTTTCTAAAAAACATGAATCCTAAATCATGAAATCCTAGATCATGAATACTAAAATTGCTATATTCTACCTTTACATGGAAAAATGTACAGCGTTTACTCTAGAAAAAAAATAATTATAGACTGAAACGTTTTGTAGAGAGACTAAAGTGGTCCTTCTATGGGTGCTAGGTGTTAAGAAATGAATCACGCCTGTTTCCTCTCAAGCTGTTTTAATAAATAAATAAATAAATCTTTCTTTATTCCAGACAACCCAAGGGTGGATGATGCAGATCCAGCACAAAGCGATTTAGAAGATTTCACTGACCTCACTGAGTCAGATGCTTCTGAATGTGAACCGAAACCTTTGTTACCCACAAGCGCTCATGCAATACCACAGGACTGTCCAGGTTATCGACTCAGAGAACCTCTGCTGCATGCGTCTCCTCCTGATACGAGGTACAACGCTTTTGATAAAACCTGCTCAGAATCAACGACTGAAGATGGCCCCTACCCTGAACAAGACGAGATCAAGCCAAAAATATGGTCGCTTGCACAAACAGCCACGTCGTTAAATCAGGAAGATTACACATCGTGCATGCACAGGGGTCGAGGCATGCACTCGTCCTCCACAGACTGCCATTTAGACTTAGAGGACTCTCCCTTCACCAGCCTCAGAAACTGGGTAGATGGCATGTTTCATGATCCACTGCTAAGGCAAAGCGACTTGAACCAGACTTTCTCCAATTCTTCAAATTTATGGATGTTAGAGAACAGATTCCATGAACTGACAGATTGTGTTCCCTCATCCCAGATCACATGATCAACCAGGAAAGTGAATTGTTTTTATTATGCTACTAAACCAACACAGTATTTTATTTATTAAAAGGTACACATTTAATCTACACTGCAGCACTAAAGCACCAATGCAAATGCTAATGTTAAGAAGAAGCACAAATGCACAATTAGGAAATATACATTTTAATATAAAGATAGATTTAGAAAAAAATGTCACATTTTCAGCTTAAGGAAATGCTCATAGGTACACGCCATGTTTTTTTCCTTATAACCATTTCAACAATTTTTGTGTTGTTGGCTGTCCAAAAAAAAAAAAAAAACACTTTCCGTCTCGTCCTTCTCTTTTTTCTTGATTTTTCCATTTTCTGTATTTGCAAGAGTGTGTACATTGGCATGCATTCATGATGTTTAAATATAAACGAATAAACTTACAAAAATTATTTGTTGCTTTCCATCAGTGCCTGTTTGAAGAGAACTATTAACAATATTCCATACATTTATTTGTTCAGTACAATTACGAATACTTTGGTGCTGTTATATGTGTAAATTACCAGAAACTTTAAACTAAAGTTGATTGTTGATCAAATTCCTATTCAAAATTCTCTTATGCTAAAAACTATACTCATCTTTAACTCTAATATAAATTCTACAGACCCTCAAAACAGACATATTTTATGAATTAGTCCAACAAATAAGCAATTAGACTCATTATTTAAATGTATACTATTATTTGTGGTATTTGTTGGACGTATAAACCCCCTGGATGTGCATCATAGACTCCTGGGTGTAACCTGGAGCCCACTAAGAGCCACCGACCTAAAGTATACATTTGTAAATATTCCAGCCAGTTCATCCAGCACTTTATATTTAATTTACTGGGGATTGTACCAGTAATGGATTTGTGGCTTGGAATGTATATAAAGCTGCTTTAACAGCAAGTGTTTAAACTGCTATTGATTAAGGACAGCTACTGGAAAAATGCCCAGGAGAGAAAGTTCAGTCATGGGGAGAAATTTTTCAGGCTTAATTAAACATTTCCAAAAATAAAAAATAAATCAGTACGTTTCTAGCTTGTGCCCAGTGTTCCAAGAAAAAACACAACTGAATACCTGAACATTGAAAGCTTAATTTGCAATTTACTTTCTAAATAGTATTCCATCATTGTTTATTTAAATACCTTTATATGATATTAGAGATTTATACGATATACATTTCCATTCATGGCATTTGTCAGACCCCCTCCAGAGAGACGCACAAAAGTGCTATGATACATCGATTTTGTCCAGAAATTTCCTCCAGTACAAATGTATGCTGATGCAACATAGGCTGAATCCCAAATACCTCCTAGTACAACATGTAATGTTTCTGTATATTTAGAATAGATGTATTTAAAAGTATTCCTCATAAAGCGAGTGTACACTGGGTTTAAATTAGGTTTGGGCAATAGAGCAGGTAGATGAGGTGTTTAATGTCCCACATACTTATGACAGCATCCAAAATGTGAACTGCTTCAGGGTAAAAATTAGAGACATAGCAGCTGCTGTGAGAGCAGATTTGCTTGTGCTTTATTTTCTTTTAGTTTTGCAACTTGGAACATTGATGAGGATAAAGTATTCAGGAGAAGTCTGCCACAGCCATGAGTGGAATTAACGATTTCAATTTAAATAATTCAGGATGAACTCGCCGGAGAATTTCATTCTTCTTCGGTATCATAAATAAGTTATATTTGCAGTAATAAATAAATACATCTGGCCTCTTTAGAAAGTTGGTACTTTGCTGTGGGTCGTATTAAAGAAAATGGGGCAGCAGTCTCAAAAACACAACAGGAAGAGGGAGGGTTTTTACACGATGTCATGGGACGTTATACTGTAGCACCAGCAGTGTTTCCCTTCCCATATCCGTCACTTCCTGTCAGCTGCACTTCTGTGTTTTACAGCTATATATTTCATATATAGATATTTATATATCTATCATCTACTCACATGTTTAGCATGAAGTTTTTTTGATTTTATAAATCAAAGCATGCCGTATACATTTATAAGCTTTTTGCCTTTTTTTAAGAGAAACAAATATATTACTATTATTTACAGTGTAATCCATTTTAACAAAGTCATTAGGGTTCACTGTATTTTATTGATAAATAAAGTCTATGTCCAGTTGGTGGTAAGATTTTCTTACAAAATTTGAAGCAAAACTCAAGTGTCTTTGCAGCTGACAAAGAAACACCTGTTGTAAAATTAAAACTTCTAAGATGTTATGGGGTGTTTTGCATTTTTTTCAGATTTTGATTTACAATTCAAAATTTATGTGGCATTTCAAATTACTATTGATTGATTGATTGATTGAGGGGGGGGCATGGTGGCTTAGTGGCTAGCACGTTTGCCTCACGCCTCCAGGGTTGAGGGTTTGATTCACGCCTCCGCCGTGTGTGTGGAGTTTGCATGTTCTCCCCGTGCCTCGGGGTTTCCTCCGGGTACTCCGATTTCCTCCCCCGGTCCAAAAACATGCGTTATAGGTTGATTGGCATCTCTCAATTGTGTGAATGAGTTTGTGTGTGTGTGCCTGAGATAGGCACAAGCTCCCCGTGACCCGAGAATAGATCGGATAAGCGGTAGACAATGAATGAATGAATGAATGATTGATTGATGGTATAGTTACACTATCCAGGTCACCCAGTTGAGTCTGGTTCCTTTTAGAGTTTTCTCCTCATTCCTTCTCAAGAAGTCTTTAAAGTTGAAATTTCCAGTACTTTATCTTTAGTGTTATTAAAGCTAACATTTCTTTTCACTAGTTTGTTAAGTAACTAGCTAGCTAACTTTGACAAATAACTGGTAACTAACTATTAGCCAGTTATGTTAATCTTACCCACCTTAGTTGATGCTATTAATTAACATGTAAGTGCAGGATGTTGTGATAATCTAACACATTAGATCAGTCAATACAACCAGATTTTCATGAAAAGCTATCTAGTTAGTCTATGTTAGCCAGGCTAACAGGTTTCCTGCTAGGTTTTCTGTATATATTTATCCTTGGTTTATATTTGCTACACTTACTCTACTTTGCTGATATTATTGAGGCTATGGTGTTTAATTAAATATTATAGAAAGAAAGAAAAGCCAACAGAAATTAAGTCCTTTGCTGATTCATGCGTAGCTTTGTGTGTATTGTGAGCACTGAGCACTTTATTAGGAACACCTGTAAGGCTTCACATTCATTTAATTCTCTAATCAGCCAGTCATGTGGCAGCAGCACAATGCATAAAATAATACAGATACAGGTAATGTTACATCAACCATCAGAACAGGAAACATATGTGATCTCAATTATTTTGACCATGGCATGATTAGTGCTGAATGGCTTAGTCTGAGTATTTCAATACCAGCTGATATCCTGGGAATTTCATACACAAGTCTCTAGAGTTTACTCAAAATGATGAAGAAACATCCAGTGAGAAGCAGCTCTTTGAACTGAAATGCCTTGTTGAGGAGAGAGGTCAATATAGAATGGCCAGGCTAACTCAATCTGCTACAGTAACCCAGATAACCATTCTATACAATTGTGGTGAGCAGAAAAGCATCTCAGAATGCACAACATGTCAAACCATGAGCTGCAAAAGCAAAAGATTACAAAAAAGGTTCCTCTTCTGAGGAGTTTATATCATATTCTATTAGTATAGTTAATGTTGACAATAAGGTACTTTTATGTACAGAATAACACACCAGCTGTAACTGTAAAATACAGGTATTCACAGAATACTACACATTTAATAGATTACACCCGGTCTGGGCAAAGCAATTTATTGTAGAATTCCGGGAATTTTTTTTTTTTACAGTGTATCTACAGTGCAATAGAGCAATGTAATAACCACCCACATCCTCCTATATACAGTATTTCCTGTTTCCTTTTCAAACCCCATGAATAATACAAATTGTGATTTTCCATGCAGCAAAATTCACATGCCCGGTTTCACTCAAAAGCTTTCCCTCTGAGCAATGTTTGAACTAGCCACTCAGCTACAATGTAGAAACCCTTAATGATGAAACCTTTCCGTTCCCTATCACACACACTGGACAGGACATAGTGCCGATTCGGGTTAATAAGCATCACACTGTCTCTTGCTTTCTGTCACTGGCCCCAATTATAGCAGCTTGGCTGCTTCTTTTCTGACCTGAGAGCCTCGGGCTGGAAAACTCGGTTCCACTGAACGCACCACCAGAGACTCGGACGCCTCACGCACAACGCCACTGAGCCAATTTGGCAAGCCAGCAGAGAACATTCTTTATGAAATATATATACG
Source organism: Hemibagrus guttatus (assembly GCA_033459395.1). NCBI lineage: Eukaryota > Metazoa > Chordata > Actinopteri > Siluriformes > Bagridae > Hemibagrus > Hemibagrus guttatus. The sequence continues at coordinate 1,805,994 of JAUCMX010000028.1, forward strand.
ATCTTCCTCCAACATGTATTGTTCCGCCCTGCTGTTTCTTATCATGCTGAATCCCCTCTGATGATGGGTAAACGTACCAGGATGGGACTAGAGGCTGTTGTGCTTTAGCTGTAATAGGAGAATATCATTCACATCTCATTCACATCTCTTCGCTGGTGTTAGTTTCTTCTTTCATCTCTTATCGAGCTCAGAGAGACTAAAGAATTTTATAAAAAGGTCAATTATTTGAGTCTGGTATGTCTAAAGGCTGTAGTATGTGGAAGCACTTTGTGGAAGCACTTTGAATCTTGCTCAGTCACTACAGATTTTGAGATTCAGGTTCTGCCAAAAATCCAGCAGATAAGCACTTTTGATTACGACTATAGTATCTACAGTATTTAATTTATTTACAAATAAACAAAAAATAAATGATTCTAAGATTTCTGAAAGTGTGTGTGTGTTAGAGAGAGAGAGAGAGAGAGAGAGAGAGAGAGAGAGAGAGAGAGAGAGAGAGAGAGAGAGAAAATATGCTTCTGCAGGTTTTTGCAGTATTTATGTCAAATATTGTAACCACAGATAATCCACAAGCAAGGTGAGAATTAAATAGAAACCTTCTTGCTGAAGGCAAGACTTTCCAACATAGTCACAAATTGATTTGTAATTAAATCTGCTGCCAAACACAAATCTTTTCCTGGAGCCCTCTCAAAAAGCTCTCACCAGGCTGATGCGGATTTCATATGACAAATAAGAGTAGGAGCTGACTGACCACAGTGATTACCTCCACCACCCTGTGGACAAGTCTCTGTTTAGACATAGATACCCCCTGTGTCTTTCCTCCTTCCAGGGCAGGTAAAAAATTGGTCAGTTGGACAGAGAATGTGGTACAAGTTCATGGATAACTGCTAGGTCAATTAATTAGTAAAGAAAAATTGAGAAATATGACCCTGAGATGAAACCCCAAGTTTAGCCTTTAGGGGAATGTGGTAGCTCAGTGGTTAAGGTGTTGGGATACTGCTTGGAAGGTTGTGAGTTCAAATCCCAGGTCCCTGAGTAAGGCCCTTAACCCTCAGTTGCATAAAAAATGAGATTAATTGTAAGGCACTCTGGAGAAGTGCATCTGACAAATGCTGTAAATGTAAGCTCCAGAGTCCTCTGTTCATCTGTAGGTGCAAGGTGAGCAGTTTTGCCACTCTTTTTTTCTTTTTAAAAAAGGACAATTTATAGGGATATTGGTTTGGCATCCTGCATAGGTTATTAGAGAGTGGTCGTAAGGGACGATCCTACAGTGGATACTTGCCCCCAAAGCAGTGCTTCGGAATATGCTGTAACATGAGGACTCTGGAGAATCCAGCAGTGCACCAAACCCAGGCCATAAGGCACACACCAATCGTGGAACAGCTTCCACCATACAGTCCTCAGTCTATACAAAAGTTAATGGGACAGTTAACTTGGCTGACAATGGCATGATCCATATGGCATAATATTTATATGTGTGGGAAGGATAATGCCAGGATTTTATAACCACTAGCGAGTATACCAGTGGGAACTAAGACCTTACCAAAGCTACATTTTGGAGTAGGACTGAGACTGAGTCACTGGATACTGTGCAGCATGGGAAGAATCACTGAAAGAGGCAGTAGATGATGAAGCTAGATCATCCTGTCCCAACAGACTGTACAACTTGGCTCGGGGAAACCGCAATAGGCAATCACTTAACTTGCTATCGGCCAAATAGTCCACCTTGCACTGTAGCATATTGGAGTCTGCTGTGACCGGCTCTGAGAAAAAAGTGCAACTGATGCTGTGAGTTGTGCATCCCTATCCAATCTAACTTGGCCCACCAGTATCTTCTACTCTGGCTTCATGGTCAGATCAGAGTGGAAGATACAACCTAAGAGTAATTAATTTAGACTTATTTATGAGGACTAGAAATGAGCATAGGGCTTCAGGTCATTTCAGGTCAGAATGAAAAAAACACAGGTGCACCTTAGACAATGAATAAGAAGCAAGACCGGTCATTGCGCTAAAATAATAATGACATGAGCTTCTATGCTGTTAAATCTTAGTTCTAGGATCATCAGTTTTAGCTGAGTCAGCTCCTGCAAAGTGACTGCAGTTATTTTCTTGGTTTTCTATGCTAGGTGTTTAAGACTCTAGTGAAAGAAGCTGCAGTGTCTGTATCAGGATCTCTGCACAGTCAGCACAGGAGATGCTTAAACCAGACACTCCTTTATGGTCAGTGCTAGCTGGTGTCCGTCTTTAGCATCCAGAACATTCCAACACACTTTCGGTTCATTTGCTGTGGAACTGTGCTGCGATTACCATGAACATGAACACAACTCGTACAACTCGGGCCTGCACTTGTTCAGGAAGTAAAGTAACCTGTGTCTGTATCTTAGCTGATGATGACAGCATTGGTTTCCTCAAAACATGTGTACCATGAGTGGCAGGGGAACGTTGTGGGACACAGAAGAGGTGAGGAGCCTTTCTGTACATAATAGCATCAAAATAAAAAATAAAAAAAAGAATCAAATGAGTCTGAAACCTGAACAATGCTGAAGGGGTACCAGGGACAATCACACTTGGAACTAGACCACAGCAAAGGTGCTTTGTACGAAAAAAAAAACCTCAAGACAAGGTACATAGTTTCAGAACTGCAATGATAGAAATGGAAATACTTCACTTCAAGATACCAAACACTCATTCATTCATTCATTCATTGTCTGCCGCTTATCCGAACTATTCTTGGGTCACGGGGAGCCTGTGCCTATCTCAGACGTCATTGGGCATCAAGGCAGGATACACCCTGGACAGAGTGCCAACCCATCGCAGGGCACACACACACTCTTATTCACTCACACACTACAGGCAATTTAGAGACACCAATCAACCTACCATGCATGTCTTTGGACCGGGGGAGGAAACCGGAGTACCCGGAGGAAACCCCCGAGGCACGGGGAGAACATGCAAACTCCACACACACACGGCGGAGGCGGAAATCGAACCCCGAACCCTGGAGGTGTGAGGCAAACGTGCTAACCACCAAGCCACCGTGCCCCCCCAATACCAAACACTAAAGATATTAAAATAGTGAGTCAGTGGGGAAGCTGTGAGAATGAGGTGAATGAGTGTTGTGGTGATGGGGCCCTCTGGTGGTGAGGGATGGAACTGTCCAGCAAGACCAAGACAGAATTTGAAGCATGGCATGAAGCAAGATTATTGAATCACTGTCTACAGTGTGCAGTAAACTAATAACGAGACCTCAGTGCATGACATCAGAAAAAAATGCTTATAATGTTGAATAGATTTCCTGGAAATTTCGCATACATGTGTAATGAGAGAATTTGTATGTACACAGATCAGGCATAACATTATGACCACTGGTTTGACCATATTGTGTTGGTCCCCCTTTTGCTGCTAAAACAGCCCTGACCCGTCATGCACTGTGTATTCTGGCACCTTTCTATCAGAACCAGCATTAACTTCTTCAGCAATTTGAGCAACAGTAGCTCGTCTGTTGGATCTGACCACACGGGCCAGCCTTCACTCCCCACGTGCATCAGTGAGCCTTGGCCGCCCATGACCCGGTTCACCACTGTTCCTTCCTTGGACCTGAATACTCCATTAATTGTAACCATTCAGGATTTAGGGTCTATAGTAACAGTCACTTTCATGAACTATAACTGACTCTGGAGTTTTCACAGACTTGCTGTTAGTTATGAGTAGAAGCAGTACATTTAGCCTTAAGATTATTTGAACAAATACATAAGGAGTCAGGAAGTATTCATGAACTAAAGTGCAGACAAATAGCTCCATCTAGCTGCAGGAAAAAATCTGTAATTCATGAGCGGTCACTATGCATTTCAGTATTAACTCCAATTTGCAGTTAAATGTGTGCTGGTATAATTTCCATAAAATATACATTAAAAAATGAATGCACATGCTTGAGGTATGAAAATAATAATTCTGGTCATGTGATCAGTTTCATCATTTGGGTTGGGTTTCAATAGATTGTGATTGTATGTTATTAATGTGCAGATTAATGAAAAAACATGAAAAATAGCAGATTTTTAAATCAGTTGTATGATTTTATTATACAGGAAACCACACCGGTCAAAGAGAATAATTATAATCAACATAGGAAAAAGGACAGGAGACGTCTCAGTGGTGGTGTTTCTGCTGAAACTGACGTCCGCAGTATCCACACGTACCCACTTTGGTCATTTTGTCCTGTGAAAACACACATTAAATGTTAGACCTTCAAAAGTACTGAAATGTTTAACACTTCATAGATTTCCTGCAATACTGAGACAAGCAAAAAAGTGCACATGTATCAGACTTGCTAATCTCTGAATACGTAAACTGTTCTTTGCATTTCGGCAAACTACTGAGAAGAAAATGTGTTTATTTATCAAATAGCTGGTATACCAGGTTGATATAAACTTTGGGGTGGCCCAGAGCTCCTCCACCTCCATCACAGGATATCACTCGAGCTTCCACATCGGATACCGGCTCCTCCGCAACCAGATTTATAGCAAAATTCTGATTCACCTGCGCAGTAAAGACGCACAGAACGATTTCACAACACTGTAATTAACATCATGTTCATTATTTAAATAGAGAACAAAACGGAACTGTTACCTCTTTTTGTCTCCCCACAAATCTCGCTCTCCTTACATCATTTTCATCAAAAACCTGCAGAGAAAGAAAACAGACATACACTTGTCCATAAAATCTTTGCTTGGACTGTTTCCATGTTCCAGTGCATGAGAATATGGGATCTTCTTCGTTGTGTCTCTCAAAATTTAATTTATTCCAGCTTTGTGATTAAGATATGTGGTATGGTATAACGGGCAATCTGAGGGTATTTATATTCATAGAGTGCAGCATACTGAAATTATAGCAGTGTAATACACTTGCTGTCTGCCCTCTTCCTCATACATGACCTCAGAGATGGTGCTGATGCGGCTAGTATTGTTCTGATTGACAGGAGGGGGAGAGTGTATGCCCCTCCCACCTACAGAACACAGATTTTGCACTCAGTGTCATTCTATGATATTTTTATTCAAGCAATACATGCGGTCATATATGCAGGTTGTGTACAGTGTTCCATATTTTCCACAAGCAACATCACTCATTTATTAGCTGAGAATTTATTCTCTCGTACTTATATTTTTGCACTAATAATAATAATAATAATAATAATAATAATAATAATAATAATAATAATAATAATAATAATAATTCAACGCTACATGAACCAGTCAACAATAAAACCTAACCCTAAACAAGAAATAAAACAAAATACAAAACTAAAAATCTATAATCGCGTAATTTTAAAACTCTGAACCGAAACATTATAACCCCAGCTTGTCACTAATAACAAATATTAACAAGAGTCTTTCCCCACTCACATTTCGACAAGTCCCGCCTCCCAACATTCGGATTGGTCAATCGTAGCTCACAGTAGCCAATCCGTGAGCCGAGCGATTTTGAGAATGAAATCCGAACCAATCCTAGTACCGGAGGTGTGATTTGTCATAACCCAAATGAGGTGGGGAAAAAATACATAATGCTAATGTTTAGCATTAAACCCAGATGACTTTTATAGCTTATATAACTGAACCAGACATTAATCAGCCTTACCTGTCCCGTGTGAGTGATTTTTTCTCCGTAGCTGGAAACAGGAACACTGTATCGCTGAACCGGTACAGAAGAAATTCTTAAAGATGTGAGGAAAGTCCTCGTATTTTTAGCGAAGGACAAGATCTTAGGAAGGGTGGCCGCCATGTTTTTCCCACAAGCCCCTTTCAGTAGTAGCTTTTATCTCTGCGGCTGCGAAGTGTGTGTGTTGTATTATTATATTACTCACTCCTGACATCTGCCGTACAGGAGCGGTACAGCAGGTGATCTTTTTCTTTCTTTCTTTCTTTCTTTCTTTCTTTCTTTCTTTCTTTCTTTCTTTCTTTCTATTTAAATATATTCATTTATTAATATATATTTTATAATTGTGGTCGTTTTTACTACATCTACACATAGCAGCAATTAAAAAGTAAATTTTTAAAACTTAAAAACATTGACACAGAAAACAATTATATTGCACTGTTTTTTTCTACCTTTTTCCAGCTTCCTAGGAAAGCTTTTTTTGCTCATACATATGCCAGTTGTGTCATTATGATCTTCTTCTTCTTCTTTCGGCTTTTCCCTTCAGGGGTCGCCACAGTGAATCATCTCTCTCCACCTATCCCTATCTTCTGCATCCTCAAAACCTGCACCCACTAGCTTCATATCCTCATTAATTACATCCATATACCTCCTCTTTGGCCTTCCTCTTTGCCTCCTGCCTGGCAGCTCCATGTCCAACATTCTCCTACCAATATACTCACTTTCCCTCCTCTGAACATGTCCAAACCATCTTAATCTGGCCTCCCTAACCTTGTCCCCCAAACGTCCAACATGAGCTGTCCCTCTGATGTACTCGTTCCTAATCCTGTCCAATCTTGTCACTCCCAAAGAGAATCTCAACATCTTCAGCTCTGCTACCTCTAGCTCTGACTCCTGTCTCTTCCTCAGTGACGCTGTCTCTAAACCATACAGCATGGCCGGTCTCACCACTGTCCTGTACACCTTTCCCTTGATTCTCGCTGATATTTTCCTATCACACAGAACCCCCGACACCTTTCTCCACCCATTCCAACCTGCCTGCACTCGCTTCTTTATCTCTTTCCCACAATCTCCATTACTCTGGACTGTTGACCCCAAGTACTTAAACTTCTGTACCTTCTTCACCTCTTCACCCTGTAACCTTACTGTTCCACTTCCCTGTTCAACATTCAGAGTTCCTATTCTCAGTCCTACACTCTTACCTTTCCTCTTCTCTCTCTGTCTACACACTGTCCTCCCTCCTCTACTTCCCTTTCATTCACACACATGTACTCAGTCTTACTACAACTGACTTTCATTCCTCTTCTCTCCAGTGCAAACCTCCACCTCTCCAGGTTTTCCTCCACCTGCTCCCTGCTCTCACTACAGATCACAATGTCATCTGCAAACATCATTGTCCAAGGAGACTCCTGTCTGACCTCCTCTGACAACTGGTCCATCACCATAGCAAACAGGAAGGGGCTCAGAGCCGATCCCTGATGAAGTCCCACCTCCACTTTGAACTCCTCTGTCTGACCTACAGCACACCTCACCACTGTCCTGCTCCTCTCATACATGTCCTGCACCACTCTGACTACTCCTGACTTCCTCATACAGTACCACAGCTCTTCTCTTGGCACCCTGTCATATGCTTTCTCCAAGTCTACAAACACACAATGCAACTCCCTCTGCCCATCCCTATACTTCTCCATCAAAATTCTCAGAGCAAAAATTGCATCTGTTGTGCTCTTTTTGGGCATGAAGCCATACTGCTGCTCACAAATTTCCACTACCTTCCTTAACCTAGCTTCCACTACTCTTTCCCATAGCTTCATTGTATGGCTCATCAACTTTATCCCCCTATAGTTACTGCAACTCTGCACGTCATCCTTATTGTTAAAGATCAGCACTAACACACTTCTTCTCCATTCCTCAGGCATCCTCTCACTCTCTAAAACCCTGTTAAACAAACTAGTTAAAAATTCCACTGCTGCCTCTCCTAGACACTTCCAGACCTCCACCGGGATGTCGTCAGGACCAACTTCCTTTCCACTTTTCATCCTCTTCAAAGCCTTCCTGACTTCATCCTTTCTAATCTTATCTACTTTCTGTTCCACAGAGTTCACCGCTTCTACTCTTTTTTCCCTCTCATTTTCCTCATTCATCAGTTGGGTCATTATGATATGTCAATTAATTTATACACCTTAAAATACTAAACTACTTTAAAGTAGTTTAAAGTAAACTACTACTACTACTACTACTAATAATAATAATAATTATTATTATTATCATCAATATTATTATTATTATTATTATTATTATTATTATTATTATTATTATTATTATTTATTTTTTAATTTAATTCAGCCTAGCCATATTCAGATTCAAGGAGGTGGTAGCTCAAGTGGTTAAGACTCTGAGTCGTTGGCTGGAGTATCAGGGTTCAAGCAGCACTACCAAGCTGCCACTGTTGGGCCCTTGAGCAAGGCCCCCAACCCACCCTGCTCCAGGGGTGCTGTATCATGGCTGACCCTGTGCTCTGACCCCCAACCCTCTAAGGATGGGATATGCGAAGAAGGAATTTCACTGTGCAGTAATGTATATGTGACAAATAAAGACAACTTTACTATAAACACTAATACCTGTCATAATATAAATAAATGCAATGGAAAAATATTAAGGCAAAATCAGTTTCTTTCTATGTTCAGAAATATTCTTTCTTTTCTGTAATCTCGAGGTAAGCTGCATCCATTATTGTCAAGAGGTTCATTCATTTCTATATTTATAATTTTGGTTAAACAGCAAGAATAGAGATTCCTGCAAACTGTAAAAGTATTTGTGGTGAAATGGTCCTAACAGTGAAAGAACAATTTACTGGCTTTAAGATCATCCAGAGCCTAATTTTTTTATTTAATTAGGTTTGCACATATTTAATTAGATAAAGCCTCACTTGGATAAATAAATGTAAATATTAAAAACAGATTTCAAACACTTGTAAATACATCAGCAATGAGCCCGCAAGTACTGTGATATTTGTTGTTAAAATAAAATTCACCTCTATTCACATGGAGCGCCCACGGACAAAAAAAATCCCGAAGAAGAAAAAACAAGCGAAGAAGAAGCATATCTGGCGCATGCGTACATGCTTTCTTTCACCTTCTCAAAGTCACTGACGTCACAGCGGAAGTAGTGAATTCCTGCTGAGCTGATGCATGCGTGTGTTCAGAGCCCTAAACTGGATTATTAGTATATAACTGCCACAATATTGTAATTAATATACAGTTTTATAGAGAACAGGTATGTGGATTGCGTTTTGTGTTTAAATTCCATCGTTTAATAGAACTAGTTATGTGCCTAATGTAAGCTAATACTTACATGTTAGCTAATAAACAGTCACCTAGGACAAAAGATTTGGGGGTACATCCTCCAGCTCCAGTATTCAGGGATCAGGGAGGTTTTAAGTGGCTATGTGTTTTCTAACACCAACATATAATCATGAAAAGGTGTGAAAATACTGCATTTTAGTTAATTGTTGGATTAAGGAGGGATTGTTGTATTTTTTGCATTGCATGCATGTTTCTAATGTTTATCACCACTGCATAGGTATTGCACCTATGCTAGCAATGATTGTTTCCCACAATGCTTTGAGAACCCTGTTTTTTTCAGTAGATATATCAAGATTAAGGTGTAATTAAAACCTAAAAACAAACTTATTGACTGTTATATAACAATAAGTGAATGTTGTATTTTCAGGAATAGCATTGACTTTCTTAACTCAAACAGAACATTCCCACAACGCTGTGAACAGTTCATGAACATACATACATACATACATACATACATACATACATACAAAACAAAACCCAAGGGGAAATTTCGGTCTTTGGTGTGCAGTTCCACCTCCAAGGCATGTCCTGGGTTTATACTAATGCATTTAAGTAATGGTTTCTATAGTAAGTTATATAATCTGCAATAAAGTCACAATGACTTTCTATTGCAGATGCAGCACATAATCTAAGACTAATAATAAATGGATTATTTATGTTGTAATTTAACAAAGAAAACATTGATATGGGGATGTTTTATGCCAGATATTTGTTTAAAATTTGTGGAAGGAGTCTCCCGTGTCAGAGCTTTGTGATTTTATCTGACACTTTGTCTGTGGTTTCTTCTTTGTACAGGTGGTGGCGCTATGGCACCTGCGTTTCTCCCTTCTCTGCTTGGGTCCCTGACTCGGCAGCTCTCTCGGGCTGTGCAGCATGCATCTGTCACCTGTCTTCCTGCTGCTGGAGCACATCGCTGCATTTCCACCATCACTGCTGCTGTGGTTCAGGCCAGAGGAAGCTTTCAGGCCCAGATCAATCCTTTCCGAGCACCGTTACTCGGACAGAACCAGCACTTTGTTGCTCTGCAGCCTTCGATGGGCATGAAAACCAAAACAGCTCTGAAGAAACGTTGTAAAGACTGCTTTTTTGTACGTCGCCGTGGGCGACTGTGTGTCTTTTGCAAGAGCCACCCGAGGCACAAACAGCGGCAAGGGTGAATCTGTTCTGAAGCTTTTCGGATAACTGTTTTTCTGTAATAATAAAGTTAAGTGTGAGTGATGAAATTGTATATCTTTTTTTGCTCTTTAGATAGATTTCGCGGCAGTGAGACTTGCATTGCATTTCATATTGCTTTATGTTCAGCAGAGATGGTGAAGGCTACACTCTGTTGATGAAGCACTTGCAACACTTAAGCACTCGAACATTTAAGCACTCGAACGTGAGATAGAATCCAAGCCAGGCACAGAGCTGTGCAGTTGTGGGTTGAGGTTTGTGCTTAGGGACCCAGCATTGTCTTTGTGACAGACCTGAGATTTAAAAATATGCTATTCTGCTGAACTAGCATTACACCATATGGGCTACTGTGTTCCATTTTTCTTAGTGTATTTGTCAAAGCCACCAGCATAAGCAAAATGATTCTCTGACATTAGCATTTGGTTCTCCTTTGGTTCTTGCTTTGGAAACTGTTTCTGATGACATTCTGGTTTGGTAATCAAATTTATGTTTATATAACTCACAAGGAACTTTCACTAAAGGTTGCTTTGGGGTAAATACAAACTAATGGTCTAAAGACAATATTTTTTTATTTAAACAGCATTTTCCACCACATAAAAAACTGTTAATGTGGTTTAATAGACTAAGACAGTGATATTGAAGGACCAAATTAGCACACCTTATGTATACACGTTATGCACCTATACACACCTTCACACCTTATGCACAAAAAAGCACTGTCTTAATGCTAGACATGTTAAGTGTTTTCTTTATAATGGGTTTCTATGGGAGGTAAACACTTAATTTAGTCTGTTTTGTTCAGATTTTGTGTTCACCTGCTTGCTTTTTTATAATACCTAGCTTTATTAATAAGGTGTATACTTAATTTGGTCTTTAAATATCACTTTCTTAATACCCAATAACCCTTAATTCTTTATAACGGTTTTCTGTGGGGGAGAAAACAACATAAAAGTATTGTCTTTCTACTTGGATTACGCTATTACGTTGTCTCAAAAGTAACTGTTATAACAAGAGAAATGTGAAAGAAGAAAAATATTTCTGTACTTCTTTTGTTACCCGTTTTGTTTTGTACAGATAAATGAAATGTAGACACAGTGATCTTGTAGCTATTCAAACTTAATATTATTTTTTCCTGTTAGTTTTAGCGATCCTCATTTTTGCAAACAAAAGCGACAACTTTGCATTTTACGTCTTTTTCTTTTATGTTGGTTTGTCATTTAAAATTAGTTTATTCTTAATTTATATTGTGTATAGTAGTATGTGAATCACTTTTATTCTTAGTTAATTTGAGTCGATTTTAATTTCTTTATTAGCATAGGATGCTAGCACTGTTCTCTAGCGTTCCATAGGCTTCATTGTATATAGAGTTAAGTTGGAAAGTTATAAGCACTAATAGTTTATTATTTAGCAAGTTATTAATGAATCAATTTTTAATTTATAGTATTAAACAGGACAATGATGTGAATGGAGTGTCACTGTAAATAAATAAATAAATAAATAAATAAATAGGTAAATAAATAACGGCTGCGAAGGAGCTCATTGCGCATGCGTCAAGCAAGTGACTCCCTATTGGACGCAGCGTAGACTGTAAGTGTTTCATTGCTTGTTATGTGCAGTGTTATTATAGAGAGTCAGGCTCGCATGTGAGGAAAACGTGTGATCAGCGGATACAGATGATGATCGAGTGGACTGATTAATGGTCTTTAACTCCAGCTGATAACACTGCAGCTCCCGGACACACACACTACTGCGGAAGAAGCGGCGGATAAAGAGTTTTTATTTGGTTTATGCCGTGGATTAAAGTCTGCTGATTTGCGTGAGAATGAGGCTTGTACACAGAAAGCGGACTCCGGCTGGAAATGGAGAGGATTCCCGAGTTTCAGAGCACCTCACAAATCCTTTTATACACGAGTTGAGGTTCAGTCCTGTGCAGAAAGTCAAGGTGAGATTGCGCACATGAGCAGCTTGTTAATGGCAATAAAAAGTTCAGAAACTGTGAATAAGGTGTGAGCTCCTGTCTGAGGGGGATACAGCAGGAACATTTCAACCAACGTGTAATGCAGAGAGGGATTAAAACAGCTGGACCTTTCGATTTAAGATAAAAATACATTCTCTTTTGAACTATATACATTTCCAAACTCTCTCTCTCTCTCTCTCTCTCTCGCTCTCCCTGTTGTCTTTCTGTCTCTTCCTGTCTCTCCTCTCTCTCTCTCTCTCTCTGTCCGTCCGTCCGTCTCTCTCTCTGCCTGCCTCTCTCTCTCTCTCTCTCTCTCTGCCTCTCTCTCTCCGTCTGCCTCTCTCTCTCTCTCTCTCTCTCTCTCTCTCTCTCTCTCTCTCTCTCTCTCTCTCTCTCTCTCTCTCTCTCTCCTGTGCCTGTTGTCTTTCTCTGTCTCTTCCTGTCTCTCACTCTCTCTCCCTCTGTCCGTCCGTCTCTTCCTGTCTCTCACTGTCTCTCCCTCTGTCCGTCCGTCTCTCTCTCTCTGCCTGTTGTCTTCCTCTGTCTCTTCCTGTCTCTCTCTCTCTCTCTGCCTCTGCTTGTTGTCTCTGTTGTGAATGTGAATTGTGAAATTGAAACTTGTGACGATCTTTCAATTGCCTTTATTTATTTATTTATTTATTTTTTACATTTTTGTAGTAAGAGTTTGAGGTGTCTACATTAACTGTATTGTAGTTTATGAATATTGTACTGTACAGTATGTAAGGAATGAAACATGATGAGATGGTGTGATGTGGCCCAACGTGAACCAGCTACTGGTACAACCTGGAAGTTGAATGTTTTACATTAACAGCATGTCTGGAAGTGTTTCATTCCTCCTATACCAGCAGGTTGCCGGGTTGTGGTGGATCCGGATCCCAGGAATACTGGGTGAGAGGTAGGAATATGCCCTGGGATTCCTGTCTATCACACGTGTTTTATCACACGTCTTAACAATTTAGAGAGTCCAATCCGCGTAATTGTTGTTGAGAAACTCCTATAAGAACCCCCACCCCCCACCACCCTATTAAAAAAGACCTAGACAAAGGTGGAATACACAAAGCTCAGCACAGACAGTAATTTAAGCTGGGGATTCAACCAGAGGTAGCAGCGCTACCCGTTGTACCACTTTGGCGTTGCTTCGTTCACAAGGAAGTCCTGTAAATAGCTTCTGTAAGATTTTTTTCTGGAGAAGCCACATTTAATCAGGAGTCAGTGTAGCTAAGGTGTTTAAAAATCTTATTTTTTTTCATTTAATACTGCTCTTCAGAAGCTACAAAAGATATTTACATGTTTCCCAGAACACAAAATACAAACAATTTACACCGATCACCCCTTTTCAAAATTTTACCCTCCCGCTGGCACTTAATGCATCGTGTTGCCTTCTTGCGAATCAGTGAACGTTTGCTTTTGTAACACTTGTGTTACAAAAAGGGTCAAATATGCAAAAGGGTCAAATATGGAAAAGGGTCAAATATGCAAAAGATGCTGAAAATTTTTTCTGAAGACCTGTGGGCAGTGTAACTGCGAAGTACAAACCAGGGACTCATGGAGAAGTATCACAAATGATAAAAACAGTCATTGACCATGCAGGTAACAACACAAAGTATTAAGAATCAAAGAGGTGTAAACTTTTGAAGTGGTAATTTAGTGTGAATTCAGTTATTTTGTCTTGTGGACTATATGCAAATATCTGTTCTGGGAAATAGCTCAATATTAAGGCAGAACTAAATAAAAAATCAACTGCGATTTATAAGATCCCTCATATGTTTTAAATTATTAACATTTTTCAGATTCAGCAAGGGGGATGTAAACTTATGATCTCAACTGTATGTAAAATGCTATATTAGTGCGTTTAGGAAGGAGGTTAAAGTCTAAGGTCTTAGCAATTCAAGAGTGTTCAGTTTTTCCTTGAATGTTGTAATCTCTCTTACTAAGAATGGTTTAAAGGTGATGCCACGCCCACTTTGAGCACGAAACCGTGCCATTATTTTACACACCTACTGTCTGCACAGTATGTGTTACAATAACTATGTTTTGTGTTTGAAAAAAAATCCAACAGACTATTTATGCATCTGGAATGAGCGGGTTTAGTCAGGATGATCACATCACACATTAAAAATTAAAGATTGATCAGAGTGGTGTGAATAATGCCACCTTATGATTTATGCACACTGCAAAGATGAGTCACACAGTGCCTCAGTGAACCAACTGCACTGTGGTGTTAATCTGCTCCTTGTAAAACTCTGAAGCTGAATTGCTTCGAACTACTACAAGGGTGTGAGTACTAGCTTTGTACACTTGCTAGTTCTCTAAACCCAGGACATATAAAAAGGGCAAACACGGGCCGCGTGCAGAGTTTGTTTACATTTAAATTAGCTTCGGGGTCTAGTCGAGCTGGTTCTGTGATAAAACGATCCTTTCACAGGGACTGGGCTTTGTGAAGGTACCTGCAGGCAAAATAATGCAAAAAAAACCCCCCGAATCCTGGTAATATGTACCTTAATGTGACTGAGTCCAGAACTGGGGAAAATATTCATGTTTAAAAATTCATGCCCTTGCTTAGTGATGCCATTAAAACGTACTGTTTATGCAGAGAAGCTTATTTAAAGTGCTAGTGAACGAAACGGAAATGGATTCGCAGAAATGAGGCATTACTGATATCAGCTAAGCAAAAGCCTAAGACGCTGTTTGTGACGTATAACCTTTACCTTCTTCCAAATCACACTTCAGAACAAAAACTAGTCTTTTCTCCAAAACAAATAAATCTGCCATCGCACTAGTGCATGCTATTATGCCCTTTCTACTATCACTGACTGTAAACTCTTCCTGCATTATTAATAAGGATTTAGGGAATAGGTGAGGAAACAGCCTGTGGAGCTCTCTACTGTAAATAGAGATTGAAAATGGTTGTTGCTGGATATTACAGGGTTAATCTGAGTCCCTTTATCAAAGTTTTACATTATTATGGTAACCTCCTCCCACACAGAACAAAAACGTGAGTGCACACGTACAAACAAGTTCATTATAGTAGCTCAGCAGGAATTTCTGCATGCATCCAAGAATTATTGCTCAATGACTGGAAATACGTGGAAGTACAACCTTGAAATAAATCCCTCGTTTTTTGTGTTTGATCTTTTCTTTTTCACTGTAAAGCATTCAAATAATCGATTCAAGAAATGTATATATACACTCACCGTCCACTTTATTAAGAACACCTGAACATACATACAATGAAATTATACAGTCTGCCAATCAGGGGGCTGAGGTGCAGTGCACAAAAATCACTCAGTTCTGTAGGTTGTAATGTCATGTTGCTCATGATATATAGGTCAAGAGAATGGACAGACACATTAAAGCTGTTAAGGTCACAGTAACTCATATACAACCGTAGTGAGCAGAAAAACTCAACACATCAAACTTTGAGGTGGATGAACTGCAACAGCGTATTCAAGATCGCAGTGGATTTCAGCCAGGAACACAGCTCCGCTGGCTCTCCGGCTCAGCTGGGAGATTTTTCCGATCTTGTATAATTTTCTGCATGAAATCGGATTGGATAATTGCACAAACGAGCATGTGTACAGGTCTATGTATAACTCTTATAGGTGGGAAATAATAATTACTTCCTGGTGTGAATATGCATAAGAATTGTACTTTATTTCGAGAGAGGAAGTTGACTAATATAACTTCTTATCCATGCCATTCTAATTTTTATTACCTTATATATTATTATAAATCTGGAACTCACTATCACTTGAAAACTCTTGGTCTTTTTATATCTTAATAAAGAAATTATCTGAATTGTATATGTTGTGACACTATTTATATTCACTACAATATTGTTGCTGTTACTTATGTTTAGTCTTCATATTTTATACATTATTAACATTTAAAACTAATGATTTGCCAATAAAGTTTGTCATTGTTCATTGTAAAAGTACAGATGCAATGAAATGCAGTTAGATATTACACAGTTAATATTTGATTCTGGATTTCCTTTTTTGTATTTTTTCCCCCAGATTGCATTGATGACTATGACGCTGTTTCCTGTGCGACTGCTCTGCGCTGCTTTTTTCATGTTGCTCGCATGGCCTTTTGTGTTTTTGGCCACCATGGGCCGAACCGAGGACGCCGTAGAGCCTCTTTCCTGGTGGAGGTGGTGAGTCGACACCTCTGTAACACCGCATTCTGCAACACTGGGCTTTTCTGTATACCACCGAATTATGTAATGGACATGGTTCAAGTTCAGAAAAAGAATATTAAACACTAGTTTTATATCAGAAAGCATGTTTAATCAATCCCTTCAAGATTTCATCAATGCCTCAGGATTATTTTTTAATCAAAGGAATTATTGAAATTAAGCATCCATAGGAAGTCATTACATGTGTCTTCACTGGTAGGAATTTAAAAGGAGAATCGTCTGCTTGCAGATTCACCAGTTCATGTAGTTTTCGCAGCAAAATCACGTTTTGACCAAAACAAAACACAAAAACTGCGAAAGTCAGGCTTGATGTTAGATTAGAAAAGCTGTGATGTAACAGATGATAATTCAAGTTTTTCTCATATACACACACTCTCCAGGCTGATGGATCTTATCATCAAAGCCATCATGAGGGCGATGTGGTTTTCCGGAGGCTTCCACTGGGTCCGGGTGAAAGGCAAACCAGCTCTTCCCAGTGAAGCGCCCATCCTCACAATGGCACCGCACTCGTCTTACTTTGACGCCATTCCAGTGACCATGACCATGGCATCGGTAGTGATGAAAGCAGAGAGCAAAAACATTCCTATCTGGGGCAGTAAGTTTACAAATCAAGTTTTTAGTTTTAGTCTTTATAAATCTAAACTGATTTTTGCATGTATTTGAGCTGTACAGACACGAGATATTGAAATGCCTAGGCACTTTCTGCTGTTAAAGACTTCTTCCCATGTTTACAGCTATAAGTTCCTGAGGATCTGTCTCATTTCCTCATATTTGTTTCCTTTCTTTCGCAGCGCTGATAAAGTTCATCCGCCCAGTGTTTGTGTCACGCTCGGATCCTGATTCTCGCAGGAAGACTGTGGAGGAGATTAAACGCAGAGCATGCACGGCAGGCCAGTGGCCTCAGGTAACGCACACTTTAATACAGTCATGATTAGGATCATAAGGAAATCATAGCAGAGCATAAAAAACCAGGCTACAGTACATCTACATTACAGTACATTTCAATACATTTCTGTGACTGTCTGCATTTCTGTGCATCTGTCTAACTGTCTGTCTGGCTTCCTGTCAATCAGTTTGCCTGTTTATCTATTATTCTCTCTGATTGTCTGTGTTTCTCTATCTGTCTACCTGTATACATGTATATAAACTGTCTGTCTGTTGGTCTGTCTATTGTCTTGTCTGATTATCTACCTGTCTGTCTGTCTGTGTTGAATACATCTGACTGTCTCTGTGTTTCTGTGTATCTGTCTTCCTGTCAATCAGTTTGCCTGTTTATTTTTCTCTCTGACTGTCTGTCTGTCTGACTGTCTGTCTGTCTGTATGTCCGTATACATGTAATATAACTGTCTGTCTATCATTTTGTCTGATTATCTACCTGTCTGTCTGTATATATGTAATATAACTGTCCGTCCGTCTGTCTGTCTGTTGTCTTGTCTGATTATCTAACCATCTGTCTGTCTGTCCGTGTTGAAAATCGGAAGCTCTCGGCACATGTAATTAGAAGAGCTCATGTTGACATGGCTGTTTTCCATAAAACGTGCTCTCATTCCTGATTTAATTTCAGATCATGATTTTTCCTGAGGGGACCTGTACCAACAGATCCTGCCTCATCACATTTAAGCCCGGTAAATGTTTTCTCTCCCTCTATCTATCTGGCTATCTTTCTATTTTTTTCTCCGTATTTATTCTAAAATTACAGCGTTCTGCCTACTGACATCTCTTTCACTCTGTGAGAATGAGAAAATGTGTGTATTCAGACCGGGCACTGGGTGCCATAGGTGTTATGTTTCAGTGTGTGTGTGTGAGTGCGAGCATGTTTTCTGTCTCTCCTGTGGACCGTAACTGTTCACTTGGCTGTGAGATTCAGTGATTGTCTTCCTCTTCCTGTGTGCACTATCCAGTCCTGTTATGTTTTGCTGATCCTGTCTCACTCATCATTTTATTGTGCTTTCCTACACACTCCTAATCCTCCCTTTTTTTGCTAAAATCCTTTATTTGTTTTTCTCTTGCCAGCCTGTCACACTTTGTTTTGTAGTTTCATCCATTCTGGTTGTTTCACTGCACCATGACACGTCAGTGCTGGAGGTCTGCAGTCACACAAATGTCCATAACTGGGCAGTTCCTCATACCTGGTGGATGGGAAAATTCTGCTTTACACCTGCCATCCGCAAATCATTTAGTAATAGTAAGACATCCCATAATTGTCACATTTCCAAAAATTTTCAACAGTCACTGACACTCCCATGATCTTTTCAGACTGACTTGCCGTCCAATATTGAATTCTGGTGTCCATTTGAACAGCACAGTAAAGGGCAGTTTGGGTCTGACTTGGCCATCACTCGGATTCTTCGAATACTTAATGGACACAAATCCAGACCAGAGTGTGACAGAGTGGTGGCTGTAAATTAATTTTCCTAAGGTTACTCAACTGCAAAGTTATTCAAAGGTACACATGCTCAGTGATCTGCCCTTGGAAAGCCGAAGGATAGAAAGTAATTAGATTTAGGGGAACTGAGACAGATGCCCTTGGTTTACTCTATGTCCACTGACCGGGACCTGAAAGAGAGCTTTGTGTTCAGAATGAAAGCCATCAGGTTCATCACTCTTCTTTTTACACCTGTTCAGAGGTGAAGAAACCAACTCGATGCGCACACACAAACACACACACACACAGACATCAGGTTGAGTGTAATACAAAGAAAATGAGACTCTCTATAACACTCCTATAACACATGCCTCTGTGAATAAACTGTTTCACTTCATCATAACCTTATTGGATGTTATTGTTATCTCATGTTAGAAAAAAACCTGATGTTTCTCACGCTCCCTATTCGAGTGTCACATCCTGTCACAGAAAATAAAAAAACTTTAGAGAAAGAAGGAAGTATTACAAAATATTTACTCTTCTGCCAGTTTATCTGTCTGTTTCTTCAGTCTCTCTCTCTCTTTCCCTTTCTCCCTCTCTCTCTCTCTCTCTCTCTCTCTCTCTCTCTCTCTCTCTCGCTCTCTCTCTCGCTGATTCTATGTGACCGATTGCCCTTTGTCTGTTTGAATGCCTGTCTGTATTCCTGTTTGCCTGTTTATCTGTCTCACTGTCTGTCACTGACTGTCTGTGTTTTCATCCGTTTATCTGTCTGTATGATTGTTTGTCTCTTTATAAATCCTGACAATCAATCAATCAATCATTCAGTCTGACGGCCTGTATCTGTCTGTTTATTTGACTGTCTTTATATTTTTAAACTGTCAGGGTTTGTGAAATTTTAATGATAAATGAGTAAAAAGCGAATACTTCTACTAATAAAATAGTAGAAATGTATAATAATAATAATTATAATAATAATAATAACAGTAATAATAATGACTAACTTTCTGACTGACTGATATGTCATGAAATTCAATCCACTCTAAAAATACATTTATAAAATATACAGGCATGCACCCAGGTAGACACGTGGACACACACGCATGCATGCGCACGCACACACAGAGTCATGTTACTGTTGGATGGGTCAGATGAGGCTGCCTGTTTTTATTGTTCTGCTCTCATGATCAGCTTCAGGTGAACTGAGGATACGGCCACTGACACAAAAGGATGTTATTCATCACCGTCCACACAGCCGGAGTGCTTTTGCTTTTGCATTCGCACAATCATAAATATGCATGAGCTGTACTAATACATCAGTGTGCCCTGTTGTTGAACAACAATGACACATCCCTCTTTCTCCTTCAGGTGCGTTTATTCCTGGGGTTCCGGTCCAGCCGGTGGTTCTGCGCTATCTTAATGAACTGGTAAGAAAAGCAGAGCAGAAGAGCGAGACTTGAGGCACTCGGACACTGGTAATACCAACTCCAGAGTAGAATATTCGGCTTTTATCCTGCTACATGTTAAAAGTGCCAGCAACAGAACAGAATATTATGCAGCATATCAGAACAGCAATGATTCATAATGTACTATACTACAGGAAGAAGTCTTATACAAGGTTTGTTAGTTTAATTAGTTTAGATAAGTCAGTTACACCTACCAGGCATAACGTTACGACCACCTGCCTAATATTATGTTATTCCCCTGTTCCTGCCAGAACAGCCCTGATCCAGTGGTCTAGCCATCACAATTTGTCCCTTGTCAAACTCGCTCAAATCCTTACACTTGCCCATTTTTCCTGCTTCTAACACATCAATTTCGAGGAAAAAATGTTCACTTTCTGCCTAATATATCCCACCCACTAACAGGTGCCATGATGAGGAGATAATCAGTGTTATTCACTTCACCTGTCACTGCTCAGAATGTTATCCCTGATCGGTGTATATCACAGTGACGCTGAATATTTGGTCCTGGTTAACCTTGTAGGTGTTGATAAATTTTCTATAACAGAGCTCCAAGGTCTGTATTATGGGCTCTTTTTTTAGCGTTTCTATAGTAACAACGAGTCTTGGTGATGGACGCTTCAAATATATGGATTTAAAATAAAAACATCTTGACTCAGTAATATGGTTGAGATTTCTGTAAGGTTGATGTAAATGTAGCATTTCTAAAGCATCTCCAATGTTCGTGCTTTGTAACATTAACTGAAATAATTTTTAAAAAGTGAAAAGAGAGAGACTCCTGTAACGGAGACAAACTTACTTTGCGGACATTTTACGACATTAAAGCTCTATTCCGGACACGTCGTTATTGGAATATAATCCACTTCAGGGATGTAACAGCATCACATCGAGTCACACTGCACCACACCGTCTTTGTCGTTGATTATTTACCCATCGTTGCACACCTCTCTCTCACACTTCTAATGTCTAATGCCTCTTACTCATCCACCTCTCATTAATTATGAAGACATGATGCTCAGGTTGCATGTAGATACTCGGAAAACTTGTAAGGAGTCGGAGTTCCCACACGGCGGTTCTTGAATTTTAGATCCACGTGCACACATGACCTTGACTGCTTATTTGTTCAGGTGTTTTTTTTTGCAAGTTGTAGTAACCACATGGCTTTGTGTGTTTAGCTTGTTGTTATCTCCCTTTTCACTGCTAGGACACGATCTCGTGGACATGGCAAGGACCTGGAGCGTGAGTTGTCTCACATTCTCACAGATGTCCTCATTATGAGACAATTTAGATTAAAAAAAAATCAGAGTATTGATATAATTGTGATACAGTAAACTAAATGTTGATGTAAAATGTTTTGCTTTCAGATTTAAGATTCTGTGGCTCACGCTGTGTCAGATCCACAATTCTATAGAGATGGAGGTGATCATTTTGTTAAAGTGGTCATATATATTTACTTTTTAACTTGCATTTAAGCTTTAATTGAAAGGATGATTTCCTGTGTGTCATTCAGTAATAATAATAAAAAACCCTCTGCTTGTCTTTGCTCAGTATCTCCCTATTTACACACCATCAGAGGAAGAGAAAAGAGATCCGGCTCTGTTTGCCAGCAACGTGAGACGCATCATGGCCAAGTCAGTGTCCACTTCAAGCCTAACGATCCTGAACGTTTGCATGACGACACGTGTGATCTTCATTTTTCTATTTTATACAATTTTTTTTCAGAGCTCTGCAACTACCAACTGTAGACTACTCTTTTGAAGACTGTCAGCTCTCACTGGTCAAAGGTCCCCTGTGTTTACCTAGCCACACATCCCTGCTGGAGTTCTCCAGATGGGTGCGTAAACTCGGGTGAGTGACGTCAGAGACTCTTTAAAGACTTCTGAATACTGCATGCGGGGATGACGTTTGTCCGGCTTCCACGAACAACATTATATAGTGAAAGCTCATTGTGTAGAGCACATGGCAGCTGGGCGAACTTCTGATGAACTCACAAGCCTGGGATTTGTCAGCACAAGCAGGGCCTGAGCTCGAGCCCATTCATTCCTGTAAATATGGAACAAAATAAGCAGCTCTTCATTTTCCTCATCTTCTGTCAGTTGTTTATCTACTTCAACATCTCTTA
This sequence comes from Hemibagrus guttatus, assembly GCA_033459395.1. Taxonomy (NCBI): domain Eukaryota; kingdom Metazoa; phylum Chordata; class Actinopteri; order Siluriformes; family Bagridae; genus Hemibagrus; species Hemibagrus guttatus. The sequence continues at coordinate 1,828,298 of JAUCMX010000028.1, forward strand.
TGTTGCCATTTTTTTACGCTGTTTGTTGCAACGCTCTTCCTCAATGTGTGGAAATAGATGAGAAATTTGAACAGCACCACCCACCATGGCGTTACTGAAGTACGTGACTCGATGGATATCATGCAACAGCGGAAAGTATGTGAGCTTGCAAAAGGGAGAGGGAGAGAATTTAATCTTTTTGCCCCTGCAGACGTTATCTCTGTATCAAGTATACTGAAAAAGCCCAGGGTTAGGGTTTATTCTCTTCTGTATATATATGCAGACATTCTGTAGTAGAAACTTCATTTGTGTAGGGTTTATAACAGGCAATTATTAATGCACTACAGTGCCATTGCTGAAAATATTAATCACAGCATCAACCTGGCAACTTTGCTGCCAGTAAAATACTATAAACTTACTATGCAAGTTCTCTGTAGTGTGGTGTTTATTTTAGTACATAGCCCAAGCAAATGTTCATGCAAATCAAGAAGGTTTTGTGTTAGATAATTTCTTAACTCTGAATAAGATAACACTGAGTGCATGGGTATGTAACATGTGCTATGTAAATGTATATTAACTCTGGTAATACACAGTTTGCCCATGAAGATGTCTTTTCCTTGGCCCACTTTTAGGAACGTCACTTTTTTGGAAAGTGGTGATGTTGGGATAGAAAGAAAGAGGCTTTCAGGCTTGAGAGGGATCTTGGCACTCTTTTGTGTGCTGAGTAATGGAAAATCAAACCGCTGGGTGTGGCACTGAGTTTCTTTCCAGCTGGCTTTTTACTGGAGAATGTGAATGCATGCTTTGCTTGGTTAGGATTGAAGGATGTGGACTTAAGTTACCCTCAGGTTCTGTAGATTTTGTTTTTTATTTCATGGAGAGGAATTTTGGCTTTGGGAATAGCGCCCCCTGGTGATAAAACAGCATAGGTATTTGCTAAGGAATTAAGGAATGAGCTTTTTTATGGTTTCACTACAGGGATCTTTGCCAGGTTCTTTTTAAACAAAAAAAGTGCTGAATATCTGACAGAATAATCTGCGCTTGTATTGAACAGGTGCTATTGTACCATAAAATATAAGAGCCTTAATTTCCCAAAGTGCAAAAGCAGATAAGAAAAAATGCCCCTGTTCTGGTTTTCTGTTCCCTATTAATCGTCATGTTAAGTATTTTCTTATTGAATATAGAAATGATTAAAATGATCCATCCATCCATACCTACTTATCCTACTACTGGGTCACAGGGAACCTGGAGCCTATCGGCACAAGGCAGGGTACACCCTGGACAGGATGCCAGTCTATCGCAGGGCCCAAGCACACACATATAACATGCTACGGACAATTTAAAGATGCTAATTAACCTACAATGCATGTCTTTGGACTGGAGGAGGAAACCAGAGTACCCGGAGGAAACCCCCGAGGCACGGGGAGAACATGCAAACTCCACACACATGTAGCAGAGGCGGGAATCGAACCCCCAACCCTGGAGGTGTGAGGCAAATGTGCTAACCACTAAGCCACCGTGCCTCCCTGATTAAAATGATGATATAGAAAAATTTCATGTTGAATATTCATCATGCTGAATATCAGCACAGAATGTTGACTCGTCACTGATGTAGTAACAGGTCACACCTCGAGGGGTGTGATTCATTATTTATTTGTTCATTTGCTTGTTTGTTTAAAAGCACATTGTTGTTGTTTTTTTTGTTTTTTTACAGAAAAGTGTTTGGGTCAGAATTTGTTAACAACATAGAAAGTTCACATTTTTTCATATTTCTGAATCTAAAAGTGATTTGTGCAGATAAAGCGTGAGAGCTTCACTTACTGTTAAGATCAAAGATCAGAATGGGGAAAAAGTGTGATTTCTGTGACTGTAACTGCGGCAAAGCTGACCTTATCAGATAGTTTGACTCCTGGAACTTCTATAGAGTTTACAATGGAAAGACAAACAACAAAGCATTCAGTATGCAGCAGTTCTGCATGTTGATGAGAGAAGAAAAAAAAGTTTTCTGATTTTCAGCTGTTTAGTTTTTTCAGTGAAACTGTGCCCATGGATCTTGGCTGACAGGAGAGAAACCCAGTGAGGTCTTTTGCAGATTGTGAAGCATTATGCGTACTGTGAAGCTTTTTCCACTCATATGGTTGTAAAGAGCAATACATTAACTTCCTGTATCCTTCCTTTCACTGACATTTCTGTATCCAGTTAAATTAGTTACACTTCTGGCATTTAGCAGATGCCCTTATCCAGAGCGACTTACATTTTCATCTCATTTTTATACAACTGAGCAACTGAGGGTTAAGGGCCTTGCTCAGGGGTCCAGCAGTGCCAGCTTGGTGGACCTGGGATTCGAACTCGCAACCTTCTGATCAGTAGTCCAGTGAAATGCAAATGTAAATAAATGACTGAGAATATGGTGATGCACCTGAAAACAAGTACAAGCTGTGAGTTTGCTCTGATGTAGCATTATTTTGTATGTTTTGTTTTCTCTTTCAGGCTGAAGGTAGGAGTCACAGATGAGCTCCTGCAAGAGGAGGGCAAAAAAGCATGCAAACTCTGTGGACAAAAGTTGAATCTGGAGGAATTTGCAGAGTACTTAAAGCTTCCAGTGACAGAAACGCTGCAGGATGTATTCACTCTCTTTGAGGAGGTCAGTAGTAGCACATTTTTATAGAAAAAACAAAAAAGGATCAGCTTGATCAGATTATGTCTCTCTATTCTAATATCATTTTCATTTAAAGACATCACTAAAGCCATGCTGTGCAACATGACAGACATAATCAGGCATTACTACCTATCAAACCTTCTAATTACCTCGTGTCGTGTTTTCCCGCAGCATGGGCAGATGGATGTGAGGGAATATGTCATTGCTCTCTCTGTGATCTGCAGACCCTCTAAATACCTCGAGACTCTTCAGCTGGCCTTTAGAGTAAGGCTGCTTTCGCTTGGTCTGGGTTTAAAGGGACAGCTGCTGCTAAGTAATGAACAGACTATGAGGGATTACTGAGTACTACAGTTTTAGAAAAATGAAACTGTTAGACATGACAATAGCAAACGATTTGGTTTTGTGCAGATGTTTGAGGCTGAGGCGGACGGTGCTGTTGTGGAAGACGAGCTGGCCGTCATTCTGAAATCAGCACTTGGAGTGGAAGAAGTCACTGTGGGTGATGTCTTCAGAGCCGTTGATACAAGAGACAAAGGAAAGATTATGTTTGGTAATTGTCGAATATATCTACTTTCAGTGTAAGAGTGAAACAGTATGTGGAAATTTGTATGTGGACAACCCACAGATTTCCTAAGTTAATGTAAGGTGATCTGTGCAGATGTTCTCTCTCTCTCTCTCTCTCTCTCTCTCTCTCTCTCTCTTCTCTCTCTCTCTCTCTCACACAGCTGTTTTTTTGTCTTGTTTTGTCAAGATTCACACATTTATTAACACACCACTTATTCCTTCCCAGCCTCTGTACAGCTACGTTTTACCAACTTCGTAACATGTTTTGAATGATTTAATCTCTACTCTTTAGTGCTGTGTTTTTGTTGACATCATCTGTAGATCATGTTGATCTGAGATCAGCATGAAGCATAAATGAGCAAAACAATCAAAGTATTAGCCAGCCGGCGGGGCAAGGGAGAAAGATCTATTGGCCACTGTTATGTTGCCTGAAACCCTAAATGACAATGCTTAAAAAAAAAAAAAGATAGCTAATGTAATGTGATATTGTGAAGACAGCAGCATTAATTCATACTGAGAGAAACAAACATAAGAACTGCTGTAAAGGGAGCGATTGTGTCTGCTGTAGTTTTCTCCTGATAAAGTTTTTGAGGTAGAATGTCGTGTTTGAAACTTCGACCAAAAAAGCTGGAGTGCATTACGTTGAAAATGATTCACCACTTTTGCTGGCAAAAGTCAGTAGAAAGTAGTGTTTTTTTTTTGTTTTTTTTTTAAATGCTTCTCTTGGGCAAGCAGACTACTGATTTTTCAGTGTTTACATTTTTAAGGGGTACTTTAAGGAACTTTACGAATTTTTTTTATTCATTTCTCTGAGAAAATTACCATTTAAATTCAGTGTTAAAAATAATAGCATGTAGAAACTGTAGATCACTGAAACGTCTGTTGCGTCCTCTCTCTCTCAGATGATTTTTGCCATTTCATGGAGAGCTGTCCGAACTTCTTGGAGTTATACCATTGCGCCGATGAACCATCCACACACACGTGTTCAGGACTCGTACAACCTGCAACCAACAGCTTCTGCCTTGACTTCAGCCCTCAGGAGCAAAACACAGCACACAACACAGCACATAGCAAGAAACACGACTGATGTATGTTAGAGAAGTGTATTTGAGATAAAGATCATGTGTAAAGTGTTTGTTTTTTCCCCTTTTGGTTTTAAATGTTTTCTGCTGAATGCTCTCTCTGAATTTTTTTCATCTTTTTCTATCACTGTTTTAACAGATTTTCTGAAAATTGACTGGACTCTAAGTGAATTTTTTTTATTTTTATTTTTTTACACTTTTTCCTTATTTAAAGGAAACTGACTTTAATACATTAATGCAAAATACTCTTATTTGTTTGAATTAAATATTGATGTCAAATTTGTACAATCAGAACCAAGTAACTAATTTCATATACTGTACAATCTACATTTATCTTTCTATCGTATTTCCACGACCTTTCAATTAAAACAAAACTTAAATGAACTAATTGTATGCTTATTTATTTACAGGTGATTGACAGCTCTGTGGTCTATAATAAGAAAATCTGGCAGTCTTTGAGTAGGTAGGAATTCCAACTGTCCACCTTTTTACCACAAGAGGGCGCTCTGCCATAAGCTATGCCACAAGAAACCGTAGGAACGTCGTAAACAGTTATTTTGTCAGGTTAAGCAGTGAGTTTTGACATGCTGCTACATTTTCTGCATATATTTATACACAGATTAGATTACAGCAACATTTTCCAAGCCAAATAACTTGAATTTTGTCTAAAGCAAAGAATAAACAGTTATTATTATTATTATTGTTGTTGTGGTTGTTGTTGTTGTTGTTGTTGTTGTCATTATTTCGTATGTATAGGATGTGGTCTGTAATTTTGATTGAAATGTAGCTGATTGTCAGGTAGAATGGAGTCTCACTAGGAATACAATTCTGTAGTAAATACACGTAACTTTTGCTTTATAACTGTGTTTAGGATTTCTGTAAAACAGTTTGGAGAAAGTTAGTCAATTTTTTTTAAATGGCCTTTGGATTTATTCCCTGGCAGCACTGTTATTGACCACTGTGTGATAAGAAGTAATTAGACAGACAATTAGCGAGTTAATTTGTTTAATTGGTTGGTTTCACATATTTGGATGAACCTAGAAATCCCAGGACTGCTCTTGGTATCCAGCGTCCATGTTAATGACACGAGGGCATCGAGGGCATTCTAGTTATTTACTTAAATGATTCACTTTGCTTTCAGTCTGTAGTTTTGGTAACAGGTTTGTACTTTCAAAGTGACTTCATGAGTCAATATCATATTATATCATATTACTGAAAATATAAGAGAGAGAAAGAAAGAAAGAGAGAGAGACCTTTTCTTCTTTCTGTGATCTTCAATCAAGACATTAGCTTGATAATTCCTGTTGATCATGTGACCTATGGAGTATTCAGCACATTTTCAGAAATGTTATAGAAGAAAAATATTCATTTTTCATGACCCATAATAGATAATTCATGGACTATTATATTTCAAGCATGAGGTTAATACACTAATGTGATTTATGGCGTATTATAATGATCTTATTTCAAGATGTACTTATAATGGGTTGGTGCAGGCAAAACAGTGTTTCCTAAGAGCAAGAGATTAAGGTTTAGAAATGTTATTTATCTGCAGCATGCACAGTGGTGTGTCAGTTCATTCAGAATTCCTTGGAGCAAGAAATAGACAGTAAAACCGACACTATAGTGGGATTACAAGATGATAACTGTAAAACACAGACGTCTGATCTGTGTACAAAGCTTCCTGGTCGTGCTTGCAGCTCAGCCTATTTGCCGTAATTACATTTGCATTTTCAGATGAAGTAACACAGTTCTCCTGCAGCTCTAAGTGGATTTGGATGCATCCTGACAGTAGCTGGATGTCGTGAAGATGTGATGAGATAAGCCGAGTCCACATGGCTCATTTAACGTCACCGTCAACACGAAGAATTCTTAAAATACAAAATTCTTCTCATATGTGATGTTACAACAAAAAGGAGGATTATATATTTTTTCTTTTCAGCCTCATTTCAAGCCAATCCCTGACAGCTAGCTTTGAGTATTTAAGCACTCAGAGACGGAACATGCTTTCTGTTCATTTGCTTTTAATATTTATGCCATTAATCTTTTCCACATTATTCTTTGTCTTGATTTGCTTAAGCCGTTTCACTCCCATCACACTCTTCATGCATTACATCATTCTTTGACTCAACTTTAGTTGTAAACACATGATGCCCCTTTGTTATCTAACACAAACACTTCCGCACACTTCCATAAGGTGGTGCTAGCACACTTTCTTGCCCCCCCACACCAATCTCAACTGGCTGGAAAGTGTAGCATTACATCATCGCTTTGTTAAAAAAAAAAAAGAGAGGGAGAGAAAGAAATCGAAATAGACTGAGCTTTGCTGCTTGGCTTCTTGAAAGTGGAGCATTTTGCCACCTGTGTCAAAGCTGTTAACAGATAATGACATCATCTGAAATTGGCCATGGATTTGGGACGGCTGGACTGAACTGATTGAGCCGCTAAGCAACTCACCAGGCTGAATTAACCGGGGTGTCCTTTGAAATCTTTGAAACCACTATATGGCTCTGTCATTTGGAGCTCTTTAGGCTATATTAAAGGTTGGATCAAGGTTGTAATGAACAGTGACGCCAGGAAATGAGTACATGAACGTTTGTATAAGAGGATTTACTTATTGAGAATGAGCATAGCCTTATTTCTTTCTTTAAACATAACCATTCTCTCAGCTAAATGTCAAGATGCACCAGAGCTGATTCTGTCGCTTAAGAGTAAACACTGTAGCTCTTAATGAACGATAGATGGCTAAAAGTAAATATAGAGGGGGCATTTATATATTTATTGTACATGTATACAGTCTAGGAATGTAACATGCAAGATTTGGACTAAAATTGAATTTCTAAATATGGATAAAATGGGGTCATTCATTCATTCATTCATTCATTCATTCATATGCCAGAAAGGTTCACAGGCATCTGGTCAAGCTTAAGATCCCACAGGATGCAACAAAATAGCTGTGGCCGTGAGCACGCTGTCAGATATGAAGCTTCTGTGACAAACAAAAACCATAATCATTAAAATGGTTGTACAGCATTCACATATCCACCATTATTAATCTCATGTGAAGGTTGCATTGCTTTAAATTAGGGTATTGTTTTTTTATATTTTGGGAAATAGAGCCAGGTAAATTCTTTAGAAACAACAAAATAATACCTGTATGAGTGGGATTATAATTTGATTTTACTTGAGACCAGTTATGAGCTTGAGTACTGTAGCTGAGGTTGAGAAACTGTGAGAGCTAGAATTTACACACCATGCTGACAGTGCTGGCATTTCTATGTCAAGTTTTTCCTCCAATGATTTACAGCATGTCAGATTTTTTTTTTTTTTTTTTAAAGTAGGGTTTGGTGACACTGACTCTGAGGTTAATTAAGAATACAGATATTTAGAGCACTATACAGATACAGATAGTGACCCATCTGTTGCTATGCACAGTTTCATAGCTTTCCCTTTTTGATCCTTCCTGTCTTTGTTTTCTCAGCATTGACAACACGGATTGAAATCTCAGTAATGGTTTTCATTAATTTGCAGGATAAAAGTGTTTCCAAGTCAAGTCAAGAAGCTTTTATTATGACCACCGACAGGTGAAGTGAATAACACTGATTATCTCCTCATCATGGCACCTATTAGTGGGATATATTAGGTAGCAAGTGAACATTTTGTCCTCAAAAGTGGTCCAAGGAAGGAACAGTGGTGAACCGGCGACAGGGTCATGGGTGCCCAAGGCTCATTGATGCACGTGGGGAGTGAAGGCTGGCCCGTGTGATCCGATCCAAAAGACGAGCTACTGTTGCTCAGATTGCTGAAAAAGTTAATGCTGGTTCTGATAGAAAGGTGTCAGAATACACAGCGCATGATCAGGGTCAGGGCTGTTTTGGCAGCAAAAGGGGGAGAAACACGATCTTAGGCATGTGGTCATAGTGTTATGCCTGGTTGGTGTATATCAGATGCAGCACATAGTGAAATGAAACAATGCTTCTCCAGGACCACATAATACAATACAGAGCTACATAAAACAAAAAACAACACAGAGCTAAGGACTAAGTCCTATCCACATAAAGTGCATAGTGTGCAAACAGTGCACGACAGACAGTGCAGACAAACAGTACAGATACATAAAATAGTGCTGACCAGAGTACAGACTGTATTTAGCATTGTGCAAATACATAGTATTCATAGGATAGTAAAGAGTGAGAGGGTTTTGTAAACATGTGTACACTTACAATAGCAGCATTGAATTTTGATGTGCAAAACAGAATTAAAGTGACTGACAGCATATTATCAGTGTGTGTGTGTTTGCGTGTTCACTTCTGGGTGTCGAGGAGTCTGATGGCTTGAGGGAAGAAACTGTTGCACAGTCTGGTTGTGAGAGCCCGAATACTTTGGTACCTGTTTCAAGATGGCAGGAGGGTGAAGAGTGTGTGTGAGGGGTGGGTGAGGTCATTCACAATGCTGTTGGCTTTGCGGATGCAGCGTGTGGTATAAATGTCTGTGATAGAGGGAAGAGAGACTCCGATGATCTTCTTGGATGTCCTCACTATCCGCTGTAGGGTCTTGCTAAGACATTTCTTAACATTTTCTTAGCAGCTGCTAAGAATGCTCTCTATGGTCCCTCTGTAGAACACTATCAAGATGGGGGGAGTGAAATTGGCTTTCCTTAGCCTGCGTAAGAAGTAGAGGTGCTACTGAGCTTTCTTACTGATGGAGCTGGTGAGCAGGTGAAGTTGAACCCAGATGAACACCAAAATTTGGTGCTCTTGGCGATCTCCACGGAGGATCCGTCGATGTTCAGCAGAGAATGGTCTGTGCCAACGCTCAGAGACAGGTTGTTGGCTCTACACCAGGCTGTTAGCTGTTGCACCTCTTCTCTGTATGCTGACTTGGCGTTCTTGCTGATGAGACCCAGCACGGTCGTGTCATTGGGGAACTTGATGATGTGGTTCGAGCTGTGCATTGCTGCACTGTCGTTTTGCTACAAATGCATTACAATCAACAACCGCAGACCTACAAACTGTTCAATAAGTGAAGACATGATACACTACATCTTCACTTCTACAATATATACAGGGTGTGATGGTAAAAAAAAAGTTTTAAGCAAAAAGCTTTAAGCAAAAAGTTTACACCATTTAATAGTACACCATACCAAGGAAGGAATGAAAAATATTGTGTCTTTTGAAATGAGCTTAAAAAAAAGTGGTACTCTTTATTACCTTGCACTGCAACTGCTGGATTCTCAATTGGTAATGTTTTAATTCATTTTCTAGCAGCAGCTCAAAGATAATTTCCAGCTCCAAGGCAATATATATAACTACAGTTTACACTGGTACTGTGTTATGTGTAGGCTGGACTCTCCATGTTGACAGCTTAAAAAACTCTTGTTGATCTGGTGAAGTTTCCATGAGGAGACTTTTATTTAGCGTTTTAAAGAGTCTCTAGTGTCAGCACTTAGTTACTGTCAAGTAAAACTGTAAGGAAATGTGCTGACATGACAGATTTTGCACTTTGAGGTTTCTCTGTAACTCGCTGCATCTTTTTTGTCTTAATAATTAAAGACACAGAGAAAAAAGACAGGCTGGTGAAGGATGTTACAACATGGACATAACTCTATTAAATTTTAAAATAAACCAAAACATGTTGCTTTGGCAAACGCTTAAGGATGCTAAAGGCAGTCCACTGCTGATTATTTTCCTTTAACAGCATACCTTATCATGTTTTATTCCTTAATTGTGAAATAAATGAATTATTTCTTAATAGTGAAAATCAATACAAGCTGTACAGTTATCTGCCATTTAACGCCATCCTCTTTGTCCAAAAGTTTCAGTGTCTTCTCTCTGTGTATAATAGTCCACAACCCATCTTTGATGAGCAGGAGGAATTTCATTAGATCACTGATATGAGCTCATCTTATTTGTCATGCCGGAGGCTACTTTGCAGGATCTGAACACACACACATCTATCTATGCAGCTATTCATATATGCAAACATTTCTGTCAAATCTTCTGGCACCTGACAGCGGTGTGAGCCCAATAAACCAATATGGAGATAAGAGCTGGTGTCAGTAGGCAGAACTAATATTATTTGTGTGGTGGAAAGCGTTTATCTGTCACAGACTGAGAATGGATGATTTTGTGTCACTTTTGTTTAATAATGATGTAGCAATTGCAATATGCCCACTGGCTCTGGCTCTATTAAAGTTTAAAAGATTATCCAAATTAAAATCTCATTTACAATATTGCTTTTTTTGGCAATACTAGGTGGGTTCTATTGGATATGATATTTCTCACTGTGCTACCCAATTAACATTTTCACATTCAACAAACTGCAGGGATGAAAAAGATGAACACGCCTATTTGACGGTTTGCTGTTATGATAGCTCCATCTAAAGCAAGGAAACTTGGCTTAATAAAACTTTTAATTTGACTGCTGGAGATGTGAAGTGGCACATTCTGGCCAATTCAATGCCCTCATTTACATGCATTTTCCCCCTCGTTTGACAATCGGTGTCTAAACCTTTGTCTAAATGACAGTGGTTTATCGTGTTTGCTCGGTATATATGTCATATCACATTGAATTAAAGTTATTGGTTATAACAACATGATTCTCGGTTACATAGAGCTGCATAATGGAGCATCACTTTTCCATCATTTGGCAGCTTTCATTGTAAAGTCGACTGACATGATGTGATCACAGAAGCTGTTTTATTCAAACATCAAGATTGCAGTGAATATTTGGTTTTCACACTGAAAAAATATTTCACTATTCGCAGCTCTCATATTCTTTACATTCCTAGCAATAGTTGAATTAAACCTGGAGATACAGTATATACCACTCTGAAGTTGATGAATTTCCTTTAGCAGCATGCTCCAGTGAGATTTATTACTCTTTAATGAACAGCAACTTTCCACCACAGGCAATGCTTATTTATTGAAGAACAACATACTGTATGATTTATATGTTTTAAGCAGGGTGTGATTTCAGTGTGAGTGTTTCAGAATCTGTAGATTTCCTGGGATTTTCATGCAAAACAGTCTCTAGGGTTTACAAAGAACAGAAAAAAAGAAGGCAGAAACACCTTCTTGATGAAAGAGGAGAATGGCCATACTGGTTCCAGTTGGACGGAAGGCTACTCTTTTCAACCATGGTGAGCAGAAAAACATCTCTGAAGGCATCACCTTGAGGTGAATGAACTACAACAGCAAAAGACCACATCAGGTTTCACTCTTGCCTTCCAACAAGAGGCTACAGTGGACACATGCTCAAAACTGGATAGTTAATGGCTGGAAAAAAAACAGGTCTTTGTTTTCAGTGTTACTCCAAACATTCTGCTGTTTGATGTGGAAGTGCATCACCTGCAACTGCATGATTTTATGCATTGTGCTGAGACCTTATGATTGTATAATCGCATACACAAGCAGGTGTACAGGTAAGTGCAGGTATATACCTTATGCTGAGATGTATTGTCCAAAGATATCTTTTAGAGCAAGACAATTACATATACTCCCTCTCTCTCTCTCTCTCTCTCTCTCTCTCTCTCTCTCTCTCTCTCTCTCTCTATATATATATATATATATATATATATATATATATATATATATATATATGTATATGTATACATATGCATGAGAAATGACACGATTGAAAAACAACAGCAGTACATTATACAACTCCCATATAGGTTCACTTGACTGCATCCCATCTGCTGCTATGCACAATGTGTTAGACTCTCTTTACTTCTACAAAAGGACCACCACAGATGATCATACAACTGATCACATAGTATTTTGTGTATCTAAATAATTGCCAATTCATTGTAGTCTGAATTCAAAGCCTCTCTTCTTCCAGCATGTCTACTGTTACATTCAATTTTACATCCAGCCCCTGAGCTGACTTGAAGTTATAAGCACTGCAGTATACCCATTTGCAGATGTAGAGAAAACAGTGGTGGCTTAAGAAAGGATGAAAATGTATCCGTTGATACCTCACACAGAATGAGTCATATACAGCCGCCTGGTCAATGAAGCGTTCCCGTCTCATCTCATTTTCCCTGGAGCGCTCCTCTCTCACTGCACTCTGTTCCACTGACTGAGCTTCTCCATGCTCACGATGGGGCCAGGCAGGATAAACAGCCACGCTTTCTAGTTATGGAGACATCCGTCCTGCGAAGAGGAATGCCTCAAATCAGTGTGTTCAGTGGTCTGAGGCTGAAAGACCACAAACTGTCAAAAATCAATGGATGTCAGGTTGCTGGTGACAGCAACGACTCGAATTAGTGTGTGCACACTGTATAAGGTATCAACATATATAAAAACCCAAAAGGCAAAGACACCTGGATATTTCCCCCCCAAATCTCTGTGTTCCACATTAAGGCATATAAGCACAGAGCAGTGAGTACTGTGGTTTTGCATGCTGGGTAATTGATTGTTAATGGCCCCTGAACTGTGGACTGTGTATGGCAGATGAGAGAGGATGACTCACTGTGGGGGAGGAGGGAGGGAGAGAAGCAGAGATGGTGGAATGACTCATTGTTGTGTTTCCCGAGTCTGTTTACAGCTTTTGAGATATCTGACCTGATGATAGCCATCCAACAGGAGCAGAAGTGGTTTGAAGCCAGCTCCGAATTCATTAATTATGATATAAGATATAAGAGGTGGAAAATGGGCCTGTACACCGCACAGTTTGAGAATGCTGATTATTTATTTACCATTTTTGGGAAATTCCAATAATAATAATAATAATAATAATAATAATAATAATAATAATATATTATATATATGAGTAAATCAAAAAAGTCCATCAAAAAATCATAGAAAACAGTACAGAAGAAATCTAAATTAAAATAATGAGAAGCTTATGAAAGGATAAAGACAATTAGACATGTTAAAAGTAACCCTAGAAAAGAAATCGGTTTGAGACTGCACAGATTATTACACAAGAAACAATTGCACTTTTCTTTCTTGAATATATCAACCCTGTTTTGTTGTTAGCTTGAAAAAAGTCCTGGATACACAAAGTCAGTCCCACACAATGAGTCTCCTGACAATGCATCATGTATTAAATTGTGGCTTTGCATTTATTTAACTCTCCCTTTGAAATATACTCAGCTGCCGACTCACTCAAATAAACATAAAGCAAAGACAAACTGCAATAATATGCTTCTGATAAAAATTTCATTGGAAAATTTCTTGTTTTCTGCCATAGTAGATCTCTTTGTATTTCAGATAGAAACAGCAGCAGTAGAAATATTTCATTCTTTATTATACCACAGCGCTCTAGAGTTCTCGAATCCAAAGGTGTTGATTCATTTTCTATAAATTTTTATAACTTTTTTATAGCTTTACAATTTTCTATATATCTTTTCTGTAGTGTAGTAACTTCATAGAACAGACAACATGAGGATAATAATAAATGGATTACAAATGTGTGATTAAAAAAAAGAAAAATGATTGTTGAAATAGTGAAACAAACTTCTTCAAACAGAAATTTATTTAACATTTATGAAATAAGTTTATAGTGTCAATCGCCTTCTTAAGATTAGTTTGTGATTTCTGGTTTCTTGGTAATGTGACAAGCTGTTTTTTGACTTAATAACTTTAAGAGAGATGAAAAAAGAGAGGCTGCTGAGGGAATGCCTATTTATAGCTGCAGAATGTAAGTGATAAGAACTAATTGGTCTAATGAACATTTCACAGCATTCAATTAAATTGTTGATAGCTTGCTGTGGTATAAGAGAAATAAAACACTTCATCGTGTGCTGTTATAGATATCACGCCATGCCATCATGGATTATTTTTCTAACAAATGTATGCCTTTATTGCCAGTGTACAAATACAGTAAGGTTCAATGTCATCACGTCCCATCATGTTTCATTTCTTACTTCAAATATTGTGACTTTAACGTACCAGAATTTTACATTATTTCTTTTTACATTACATTTTACATGTCAAACTCAACACCAAATAACTGCATTAGAGCAAACTGGCCTAGTGTATCCAGGTCTTCAGTAGGGTAGGGTTATTTAGGTTACTTATGGCTGGACATTCTCCACTTTAGATAGAGCAACAGGCACAGCTGCATCACCTGCAGCTGGACTGGGAGCTTTAGTGAGAACATTTGTTGGGCTCCTTCCATCCACTCCACCTCCCCTACCCATGATGCCCTTCTTTTCTTTCCCAGGAGGCTGTGGACTGGTTGTGGGTCTGGAGAAAGCAGACAGCAGCAGGCCAGCGGTCATCATCAGGCCCCCCAGGGTCAGCATCCCAGTGCCAGCCTGCACACACATGCTCAGGGCCTGATTGTGTCGCATGGCATGCCGGTCCACGAAGAGCAATTCACCCTCGCCAAATGCCTCGATTCGAGTTGGAACAGCAAACCCCACGGCCAACACCACCAACCCCACGGCTAATAGGACTGTTCCGACTGCAAGAGAAATCTGACACACAGTAGACCTGTCATGATGTGACCCAATCTCTGCATTCCAGTACTGTTTTTAACAGATCACATACGTTTATAGGGTGATATAAAAACAGTATAAGAACAGTATGAGCTCTGACACAAATCTTGGTTTCCAAAATAAATAAATACATTTTTCAGAATGTCTAAGACACCACCCAAGTAAAATGTCCTCACCTTGCAGAGGCCTGAACTCCACCACTTGTGTGAACGCTGATTCTGAACGTCCTCCTGGTCCCATACAGAGGCTGTACATTCTTCGTAGAAATAATGCAGGTATGAGCGCACCCCAAAACGATAGCCTGGCATGCTCTTGGCACGCCCCGGCCCGTGCACCTCTGAGTAAGAGGCCATATCTTAGACCTAAGATGAAAAAAAAAAGACTGAGTGGAAATGATGTATCGAATGTTTGGATGAAATGGAAAATTGGACTAAGGAAAATGGATGATGGCAATAGGGTTTTTTTATATACATTTGATATATGACAGTGAATGTGTGCTATAAACCTTTTCATAAACATGTAATTAAATATAGTGCTTTTTAAAATTTCATGTTTTCTACAGGGGGGGGCACGGTGGCTTAGTGGTTAGCACGTTTGCCTCACACATCCAGGGTTGGGGGTTTGATTCCTGCCTCCGCCGTGTGTGTGGAGTTTGCATGTTCTCCCCGTGCCTCGGGGGTTTCCTCTGGGTACTCCGGTTTCCTCCCCCAATCCAAAGACATGCATGGTAGGTTGATTGGCATCTCTAAATTGTCCATAGTGTGTGATTGCATGAGTGAATGAGAGTGTGTGTGTGTGTGTGTGTGTGTGTGTGTGCCCTGCGATGGGTTGGCACTCCGTCCAGGGTGTATCCTGCCTTGATGCCCAATGACGCCTGAGATAGGCACAGGCTCCCCGTGACCCGAGGATAGTTCAGATAAGTGGTAGACAATGAATGAATGAATGTTTTCTACCATGTTTTATAGAATGAATGTTTTTACCATTTACCAATCCCTTCAACTATGCTCCAGACCATCTCACCTGACCTCCTACCCTTCATCACCACAGTCATCAATGGATCCTTAACATCTAGTCATGTACCAACTGCCTTTAAGAAAGCCAGGGTCATCCCCATCCTTAAGAAACCTGCTCTGGATCCCTCAGACATCAGCAACTACAGACTGTATCACTTCCCTCATTTCTTTCAAAAATTCTCAAACACATTGTTTATAATCAGCTGTCTGACTATCTGCAGAATAACCTCCATGATCCCAACCAGTCTGGCTTCAAAGCAGCACATTCCACATTTCCTTTTGGCAGTCACTGAGAAACTACATGCTGCTAGATCAGCCAAACTGTCATCGGTCCTCATCCTCCTCGATCTGTCTGCAGCATTTGACACAGTAAACCAGTAAGTCTCAGTAAGACTCTCTTGTCCACCCTCAGGAGTCTTGGAATTTGTGGAACAGCATGGGAATGGTTTGCTTTCTACCTGGATGGTTGCTCATATCAGGTAACATGGAAGGGATTGACATCTGCTCCATGCAGACTCTCTACTGGTGTCCCACAAGGCTCAGTACTTGGTCCTCTCCTTTTCTCCCTCTATACTCACTCTCTTGGCAAAGTTATATCCTCACATGGGTTTTCATACCACTGCAATGCCAATGACACCCAATTTAATTTCTACTTCCCTCCTTCAGATACCACAGCTTCTGCTTGGATCTCAGCGTGTCTGGTGGACATTTCATCTTGGATGATGGCTCATCAGCTGAAACTCAATCCCAGCAAAACTGAACTCCTGGTCATCCCAGGTGATCCATCCCCAGCCCAGAATCTTGTGTTATCTCTGAACAACTCCATGATTTCCCCTTCAGCCACTGCTCGCAACCTTGGTGTAACCATGGACAATCAACTGTCGTTTTCCTCCCATGTCGTAATGTGATACGCTCATGTCGGTTTCTTCTCTACAACATCAGAAGGATTCGGCCATTTCTATCCACACAGGCTACTCAGGTGCTTGTTCATTCTCTGGTCATTTCGAGATTGGACTACTGCAACTCTCTTCTGGCAGGTCTACCTCTGAACGCAATTCGCCCACTGCAAATGATCCAAAATGCAGCTGCACGACTTGTTTTCAACCTGCCTAAGTTTTCCCACACCACCCCACTGCTGTGTTCCCTCCACTGGCTTCCGGTAGCTGCACGCATCAGATTCAAAACACTAATGCTTGCCTACAAAGCCAAGAATGGACCAGCGCCATCTTACCTCAAAGCTCTCGTCAATCCTCGCACTGCACCTCACTCCCTCAGCACTGCTCGACTTGTCCCACCATCTCTCAGGGTACAAGGTAGGTATACATCTAGACTCTTCTCTGTTATGGCACCGAGGTGGCAGAACGAACCTCCCCAGATGTCCGTACAGCCGAGTCACTGAACGTCTTCAAACGGCAACTGAAGACCTACCTCTTCCTGAAGCACTTAAATTAGCTCTTATCTTTCCCTGTTTATGTATTATGTTGTATCTAAAAAAAAAAAAAATCCCCAACTCTGTTTTTAGGCTAATGGTATCCCAAGTCTGTGTCCTATTGAACCAGTGTTAATGTATACATTGATAGAGAATTAAAGCACTTTTGTACATCACTCTGGATAAAAGCATCTGCCAAATGCCAGAAATGTAAATGTAAATGTAAACATTATGACCACCTGCCTAACATTGTGTTGGTCCCCCTTTTGCCTCCAAAACAGCCCTGACCCGTCGAAGCATGGACTCCACTAGATCGCTGAAAGTGTGCTGTGGTATCTGGCACCAAGATATTAGAAGCAGATCCTGTAAGTCCTGTAACTTGCTGGGTGGGGCCTCCATGGATCTGAATTTTTTGTCCAGCACATCCCACAGATGCTCAGATGGATTAAGATCTGGGGAATTTGGAGGCCAAGTCAACACCTCAAACTCGTTGTTGTGCTCATCAAACCATTCCTGAACCATTTTTGCTTTGTGGCACAGCAGATTATCCTGCTGAAAGAGGCCACAGCTATCAGGGAATACCGTTTCCTGAAAGGGTGTACATGGTCTGCAACATTACTTAGGTAGGTGCTACGTGGTAAGTAACATCCACATAGATGGCAGGACCCAAGGTTTCCCTGCAGAACATTGCCCAAAGACAATGCCTCTGCCAGCTTGCCTTCTTCCCATAGTGCATCCTGGTGCCATGTGTTCCCCTGGTAAACGACGCACATGCACCCAGCCATCCACGTGATGCAAAAGAAAATGTAATTGAGCAACAGTAGCTCGTCTGTTGGATCAGGTCACACAGGCCAGCCTTCACTCCCCATGTGCATCAATGAGCCTTGGCAACCCATGACCCTGTCGCCGGTTCACCACTGTTCCTTCCTTGGACCACTTTTGATATATACTGACCACTGCAGACCGGGAACACCCCAGAAGAGCTGCAGTTTTGGAGATGTTCTGATCCAGTTGTCTAGCCATCACAATTTGGTCCTTGTCAAACTCTCTCAAATCCTTACGCTTACCCATTTTTCCTGCTTCTAACACATCAACCCAAGTGAGGACAAAATGCTCACTTGCTGCCAAATATATCCCACCCACTAACAGGTGCCATGATGAGGAGATAATCAGTGTTACTCACTTCACCTCTCACTGCTCAGAATGTTATGCCTGATCGGTGTATCTCTTAACCTAACGTCATCAGTGACATGATGATAAATCACCAAAAAAACAAGCATAAAGTTTCTATATATAGAAATATTGTGTACTAAGTTCAAAAGTTCAAGTTGTTGATAGCTGATAGTGACTTTTAGTTTTTAATATTAATAGTAATGTTAATAATTATGCAAGGTATCCAAAGAAACACTGGAGGTTCTCTCTCTCTATCTCTCTCTCTCTCTCTCTCTCTCTCTCAGTATATTCACTCTTAGTCACTTTTCTCTGTTTGAAGGTCAATGTGAACTGTGCATGCTTGCTGTAGTTACTGTCCAGAAGGTAACTTGTCACCCACTGATGAGTCACACACACACACACACACACACACACACACACACACACACACACACACACACACCTCTTTTACTTACAGCAGACAAAACATTCTCATATATATATATAGGTCTATTGCTACAACCACACAATATGTATCATTTCTAAATGCAGTGTTGTGTGCTGCATCATCTATCAATAAACGCAGCAAATATCCATGGACTATTTCTTATGATGCTTTCTGGCAAACTGGTTCAGGATCTCCAGGTCCATCAGAATCACTACATTAGTTTGGGTCAAAAATAATGCAACCCATTCACTATGTATGCATATAAAATGTTTCTGATATACTGTAATGGCTATTGCAACAACGTAATGTAACCACTGTGCAATCCAAAATTTCTAGTAGTGGAATTCAATCCTTCTCGATCTTTCCTCATGTCATATAATTTCAATAAACAGCAGAAAATGACTAAATGCCAATTCTTTTGCTTATGATTAACAAAAATCACGATTCTTTAACATGGATCAACAGGTTCAGTCCTGAAGATGTCTCGGTAATACGCAACACTGCTAAACGTTACATCTTAATCATTTAATCCCGTCTATAAATTCACGTCGTAAAATGCTTCTGTCACATAAATTCGTCGAAACATAAAGCAATACACACACACACACACACACACACACACACAATGTTATTCCTTTCGCCCTTTCCCTTCGCTTGTTACACTTCTTTGGCGAGCAGCCATTAGTGCGCGCGCGGCGACGGTTAGAATTTAAATTATTTTAAACGTAACGGTCTCTGCGCCCTTAACTGTCTGAGGAGAAAGATAGAAAAACAAAGCGATACCCAGTTTGAAGGCTGTGCTGATCCTCAACACGGCTTCATCCGCGTACCGTGGTCGCTCCTCCTTGCTACAAGTAAATAAATAAATAAAATAAATAAATGAATGAATTAATTACACTCTACCATAATAATAGGCATGACCAAATATTACAAAGCCGTTAGTCAAGTTCGCTCAGGCGACGTCCCAAACCTCATATTATCGTACTTAGTGGCAAAATGGCCATCTGTGGTAACTATGGTGACCTGTAAAGTACTATTTATATTTCTCTGTAGTATGGCAGAATGTGGTTTTGCTCAAGCCTATGAATGTAGGATAGTGTTTTGTTAATGAACAACTAATAATAGTATTATTATGAACTCATTTTGACTAATATATTTTAGATATAATAATTATTATGCTCTGCTCTTCTAGTACAGCTTTCAGTTAACCTAGAATATACCTACTTTATGTTTGTTCCGCAATGTGTGATGCAGTTTGTTGTTTATAAAATAAAATAAAATAAAATAAAAAATACAGAAGTTCCACAACCTGTCATTGCATTCAAGGGCTCACATAAAATATAATTGAACAAAATCCATAATCCATACACCTTGAATTTAGAGTCTGTTGTAGGTCTCTACGAGACAAACCAACGCGTATGAAATATGTGTATAAACAAACCGAATAATCAATAAATTATTTATAATCTTCTGATATTCAGGTGGTTACTCTGCTGAAAAATTCAGCTTGGTCTGACCAGCTGCCAAAACAAGGCGAGCGCTCAAGTTGGTAGACATCTTTGCAAGCTCGTAACTACCAGAAGAAAGACATTTCTAAATTACTATTGCTGATGTTACACTGTTGACAAGGTTAAGAAAACAAGTTTAAAAAGGAAGTTGGAAAATAACTGTGGTCGAAGATGTTCTTCCAGTTTGCATCTGGTAGCTGGTAAGCTGGATTTTTCAGCAGGGTAGATGATTAATCATTAAAAAGTGGCTCATCTGTTTTTATCAGGTTCTAGTCAATACTTTCACGACATGTTTCAACCTTGGTGCTGTAACAGAGTGCTTTTTATGCTTTCTAATACATTTTAAAATGACCTCAGGGCAGAGAGGGGGCACACTGTCGCTGTCTCTTGCTTCACTTTGAAGCTCAATAATTCCACACTGGATGTACTGAGAGGAACCACAGATCTGATACAGAGCCATTTTACCTATGGCAAATCCACATAACAGACACAGA
Source organism: Hemibagrus guttatus (assembly GCA_033459395.1). Classification (NCBI taxonomy): domain Eukaryota; kingdom Metazoa; phylum Chordata; class Actinopteri; order Siluriformes; family Bagridae; genus Hemibagrus; species Hemibagrus guttatus. Next base: position 1,849,076 of record JAUCMX010000028.1, read on the forward strand.
AATGTCATGCCTTTGGCTCGACATTGGGGAGACCTCTGATAATGGACATTTCCCTGCAGCATAGGCATTTTATTCATCTGGCCCAGTACCAAAGTCAGATGTTGCGGTATAATGAAATTTACCTGAGGTAGAAGTATACATGTATTTTACAACATAAGTAGATTTAATAAAACGGAAGTTATGGAGATACCTTTTTGATATGCTTATCAACCTAACTCCACCCATTTTTTTTTGTTGTTTTTTTTGCTACAGAATGTAACGAAATAGGATTTACTTACCAAGCTAAAGCTACCAACAAATGGCACTGGCTAGTTATCCTTTGCTAATGAACACACCTTGAAATGAATAAATATGAATAGTTTTCCCTAATCTCTGGTAGTGGTGAGAATCACTTGGATACCTTATCCAAACTAACTTATGATGGCCTTTGTATAAAGGTTAAAAAGTCATGTATGATGTAGTATTTGCTATACATTCTGTATACTTGTATACTGTATACTCATCCATGTATCTTACCCTTTCTTGTTCTCAACTCAACATGTCAGACCTATTGTGACATTTTGAATGCTCTTCTTTCTCTTTCAGTTGCTTCCAATGATCCTGTGCCTACTAGTGTCACACACTTTAATTACTGACCATGCTAATTTAGCTGGATTTTGATAACTTGCAATGATGAAGATTGTTTCCTTCCATTTATAGTTCAATCTTCCTGACAGGTCAGGTTTTCCCTTGGTGTTATCTACTTAGTATATTCTGCACCCCTGTCATATAACCTACCAGCAGGTCTGTGGCTAAGTGCTATTGTTGAGTGATTTCACATTGCTGTTCAATGCACTGGTCACTGCTGAGTCCTTTGTTCACCATCATTATCCCTGTCAGGTCAGGTTCTCCCTGGGCACTATTTTCTTCACATCCTCTGCCATCTGACAGGATAGCTGCTCTGAGGATACTGCAATACTTCGTCTGGCTCCTTTGTGCATTCACTAAGGAGCAGGCCATTCAGGACAGATTCAATGACCTCACCACACTGTGACTACACACTTCAATGGCATGAAGCTAGAATCATTGAGAATACTAGCCATCCTGTCACTCTAATGTGTGGTAGACAAGATTATACTTGCCAATTGGGCTATGATGCTATGTTATAATATCAAAATTATGATGAATTGTAAAAGCACTAAACTGTAAAAACTTACCTCATTGAAAACACACAGACCCTGATTCATTTTTCTATTACTTTGAGCTATCAGTGATTCTTTTAGCCAAATGACGCACAGTGTCTCCATTTCTGCAAACATTTTTTTGAACGTCCTATATTAAAAATATTAAATTCAACAGGGATGATCTAGAAAGTATCCCCTAAGCTGTTTGTATCTGTTTTAGCCCAGTAAGGCATCTAAATTCTATGCACAGTATCTATGTATTTACTACAGTTCTCTACTGTCTACTACAATATTCCCAACATGATTGTGAATGCACTGCAGTAGTGCGCATCAATGATTTTGATGAATTGCTCTACACTTGCTCCATTTCAATGCTGTTTTTAACATACTCCTTGCCTTTATCCACTCTGTTTAAGGAAATAAACATGACCATCTTAAGGGCCATTACTTTCTCAGTTCAAGGAAGGTCAAGGAATGAGATTCAGTATGACTACAGGCATCAGAAGCTTAACTTTTTCATCAGGAGCTGATGCAATTTCTTTTTCAAAACAGTAAGTATGGAAGGCAGATCTGTTCATAGATAGGAACAGAGGCAAAAAATTCTATATTTAAAATGTAACTGAAAAATAACCCCAAAAATAAAAATGCCACTTCATCAACAAAAAGTACTGACTTTCTTCAAGCTCATTAGCATGTTAGATTTATATTATCTATAGCAAATGTAAAAGGTTGAGATGATACAATGAGGACCTAAATTCCATAGAGAGTATGGTGCACTATAAGACAAAAGGTTTGCGGATTCCTTACCATAATGCATCACACAATATGTGCTTTTTGAACATATTATATCAGATGTAGTCCCACTTTGCTCATATAATAATTTCTAGTCTTTGAGGTAAGGCTTTTTACTAGATATTGGAGCATTTTTGTGGGAATTTGTGTTCCTTCAGCTACAAGAATTAGTGAGATTAGACACTGATGTTTGGTGAGGAGGTCTGGGGTGCAGTCAGTGTCCCACTTCATACCAACGGTGTTTAGTGTGGTTGGGGTTGGAGCTCTGAGCTGAGCTCTTGAATTCTTCTGCACCAATATTGGCAAGCCATGTTTTCCATGTACCTTGCTTTGTGCCCTCAGACATTGTCATGCTGAAACATGTTTGGGCCATGAACTACAGGATGACATGATAGATGACCATCCACAGAACTTTTTCTTTAGCTGTCACACAAGATCATATTATTCACTTAACACTAATTACTTAAAACTCTTTAATATCTTTTTATAAGCAGAATTCAGTGAACTTTACCAAACTAATGCCCAGTGTCTGTGTCCTAATTGTGGGGCAATGTTAGTGCTAATACACGTAAATACAGATTGCAAACTTCGAGATTCTGAAGGTTGCAGCCAGAAAAGTGTACGAAAGATATCGGACAGTCAGTATCCCATGGGTACAAAATCTAGGGCTCTCCACTACTCCTTTTTTCTTGCTTTTTCTACATGTTGCCACTTGTGTGATGTTGGCAATACTTGCATATCAAGTAATGAAATTAAGTCAATGAGGATGTATTGGAAATATAATGAAACAAGGCTCATGACTTTTTTAACCGTTCTTGGTTTCCCCAGAACAGCAGCTGTCTAAGTTCTTCATATGTCAAATTCGGTTGAAGAGTGAGAAGAAGGCACAGGCGATGATGGCATTTATGCTTCACTGACTTGCCGACATAACGAGCACATTATGCACATACTCCGGGGCCAAGGCTCGCCCTCTAAGTTTTAATATTCACATTCCGAGACTAAATTTCATAACTACTTTTTTTCCAGCCATTTTTTACTGTTTAAGTGAGAATCTTTCTTATAAAAAGAGAAAAAATTCAGGCCTAGTCTCAATTAGTCAGACATGAGAAAAAAATTGGTCTGGTCTATACAAAAGAATTTTCAGACAGATGAGAAGGGCAAGGAGAAAATATTATATATGTAAGGACCTCTCTGACCAGACAGATAAGTGTAAGTATAAGGACAACATAAATGAGAGATTTTATGAAGATTAAATATTAATCAGAGAAACCAATTAGTACATTCAGTGCGCTCTTAGATGGACTACAGCTCCTGGTCTAGTCATTAAAGCAGCTCGGGCTACATTAATGATGCTCTTTACTCACATCACAGTGTCCTGAAGCCACCTTCAATTGACTCTTGTGAAATCTGCTAGTCGGTGTCTGTGATTGAGTGCAACAATGTAAAGCATTTAAGACATTTTATTTATCATTTCAGATGCTTTTATCCTGAAGTGAATCAGAATACTGTACAAACATCTACATAGGTAAATAGCTGAGGGTTAAAAGTTTGTTCAAATGAGCAACCTTTTGGTCACCAGCTTAGAACCTTCACTCTAGTCTCTCCTTACAGATATATTGTGCTCTGATTAGACTGACATAAAGCACATTAAAGCAAAATTCCTAAACAAAATAGTGATGCATCCATTTTCACTGTATTCTCTACTTTGCTCCAGGTGAACGATTAAGTCCTTCTCAAGTGGGTGGGGGTAGAGAGATTAATCCCCATTGTAGTAACAGCCCAATTGATATGGCATATGAGGTGCAGAAGTCTGTCATTTTAGTGCTAGCTAATGAAAGGTTAGCAATAATGATAACAGCTACTGTAGTTTCTTATTATTTTTATCTTATTATTCTTAGTTATTTGGACAGGTCCTCTTTTGAGGCATTTTTTTGATTAAACAAAATTAAACGGGTGATATAATACATACTGTACATAAAGGATATACAAATATATCATAAAAAATAAAGGTTTAAACAGTTGCATTAATTAAAAGGAAGATCTTTTTTAAAATATATTTTCTAAAAAGACATTAAATAGAGTTAGAATTGAGTTATTTTGTTGTTGAGTTATTCTCCACTACATGTTTGGCTGTATTGTGGTTCTCCAGGCATTGTGTTTTGAGCTAAAAACAAAACAAAAAATAGTTTTTCCTTGCCAAACTATAAATTCGAACAGGCAAACAGATCTCAATAAAATTGTTGTCAATTTTGTTCAGTACAATAAGAAATATATAGGTTTAATGAACCTAGAGTAAAAGCCTGTTGATCATTGAATTGATTTGATGAATCGTTTGGTGAATCGTTTGTGCATCAGGGTAATATCAGCATTCTGTATGACCTGTGTTCCAAATCAAAGTATTTGGAAATAATTTGCATGAATTCAAATAAATTTTAAATGCCCATGTTGTCCATGTTGACCTGGATGCAAATTAACATCATTACTTTTCAAATAATGGAAATGTTATGGAACAACTGCAAAAAAGTTAGTTCCTTACGTTAGTTGTAAGGTTGGCATAACAGTCTCTTTTGAAGCTAAAACCTTATGAAATGCTGGCACTTTTCCTCACATAAACCAACATATCAATGATCACACACACACACACACACACACACACATACAGAGTATTTTTATATCCAGCTATGTGGCACATCTGACATAGCTCATCCATGTGAATGCTGTTACTAAAGAAACACTAATATATCAGAATGAGTTTATTAATATAAATCTGTCATTTCACTTGCAGCTTGTCAGAGCTGCTATTATAGAAGATTAATCAAAACCCTCTGACCAATTAGACATTCAATGGCTCTGCAATAAATAATAAAGTCAAGCAGATAACATCTAGTTAACCAAGTTAAGAAATCGCTAGCTTAATCAAAATGATACAATATGTAAGGTGTAAAGATGTGTAATTAAAAAATGTGGACTAAAATGCATTTAATATCATCTTTGAGACAAGCGAGAAATTCATTCATGATAAAATGGTACATTTCACCTGCATTAATGTTAACTTTTTAATTAATGTGTATGTTAATAAATAGGCAACGATCCTGGTTGATGTGTAGTTGATATGGCCCTTGTATTTTCTAGGTAATATTAGTATGCAGACTTGGTGTCTATGTTTGTTTTTGTTTTGTTAGCTTTCTTTTCCTTCCCCAAGCTCAAACACTAGAATATAGAAACTTCATGTCTGGAATTATGAATGTTCAAGGTTGCACTTAGAGGCAGCAATACTCCTGTTACTGCATGTGACTTCGGGAAATTGAGATATTACATCATTCTCATGGTCTATCTCAAGGCTTTTCTATAAATAAGCACCTAAGCCATAAAATATCCCTCATGTTCTGATCATCAGTTAAAGGTTGAAAAGTTGTATACCGTTAGCGTTAATTAACTAACTGGTTCAGAATAGCTTATAAGGCATTTAAAATAATCAGAAGGATATTTTGAAGTAACATGGATTATATGTATGTGTCAATCTCTTTATCTTTCTGTCATTAACTTGTAATTTGTCACCTCCTCATACTCCACAATTCCTAGCAGACAGGACTGTGTACGCTATTAAATCCCAAATGTCTTCTTTATAGGTCTATTAAATACAGGAACAGTATGAAATAATGGCTTCTGCACTCTATGTAGTGCACTTTGGGATTAAGCCTGTGCTTGTGTCCCCTTTCCAGACACAGTGGCCTACATTTTGAACGTGCCGAACCGCTGCAGAGGAGCAGTGTATAATGGCAGGGATATCTGCCGAGCAAAGTGTCTGAACACTAGATGGCGATGTCACCCTAAATTGTATCACTTGTAGAAAGTCCTGTTAAGATGCACTTCTCTGGTGAACTAACTGTAATCCTGAATATCTGCAGTTCAGTGCAGGACTGGTGACTTTCCACCTCTGATACACCAGAGGTCTAATTCAATCATTTAAAAAAAAAAAAATCACACATCAATTGATTGACAGATTTAAGAGTAACTCTATTTTTAAATGAGTATTTAACCTAATTTTAAGTCTCATATTTGTTTTATGTCTTGTGACATCACAAGTCTCACTGACATCACAATGTTTCCAGCAACATCATATTTAGCCTCATATTCACGAGAAATTCATCACAGAAGTAGTACTACAGAAGTAGGATGAAATGCCAGACTGCAGTCGAGTTCCAGCAGAGACTCGGCTCAGCTTGTTAGCGACCTACTGGATGATGAGTGTGATGGAGTTGACGGTGGTATTAGCATGAACGTTGAAGCTTTGGAAGCTGATCTGTTAGAGCAGGTTTACAGATGAGGAGGTGAGAGAGCTGAATAGACTCAAGGACTAGAGTTCACCTGCATCACTTTCTTTAGGTTGAGATGAAGCAAAGTCTTCAGGGAAAAAGTGAAAGCAAAGTGAAAAACCATGTGCTGATCAAAAAATTTTTAAATGATCAAGAAATATATTCATTTACAAGGATAACTGATTTTGAAAATGTCTTGATTATGTGTTTATTGCTGTTATTTTACAGGATTGGATAACCGTTGTGTTAGAGTTATGGCTTTTCCAGACTACACATTGTCCAAGAATTCAATACTGGTTGCTCTTTGCTGTAGTCTGCTACATAAGAGAGCTTTGTCAATCAATTTTCACCTTCTTACATTGCTCTATGGTCCAGTTCTGATGCTCACATGCCCAATGTAAGAGCTTTTGTTCTGCAGCTACACAGCCCTATAGGCAGCAAGCAGTGAGCCAGCATGATTTTTGTCAGCAATTTGTGCTATAGTAGCTCTTCAGTCCAATCAGGCTATGGTCCTCATGAGCATTAATGAGCCTTGGGTGCTCATGACCCTGTCGCTGGTTCACCGGTTGTACTTCCTTGGAGCCCTTTGGAATGTACTAATCACTGCTTACCTGGAATACGCCACAGCACCTGCTGTTTTGGAGATGCTCTGACCCATCACAATTTGCAAAGTTGCTCTGATGCTTACGTTTGGCCATTTTTCCTGCTTTGAATGCATCAACTTTGAGAACTGACTGTTTACTTGCTGCCTATTATATCCCACCCCTTGACAGGTGTCTTTCTGATGAGATAATAAAGGTTATTTACTTCACACCTATATGGTTTAATGTTATGGTTGATCAGCATATATATATATATATATATATATATATATATATATAGAGAGAGAGAGAGAGAGAGAGAGAGAGAGAGAGAGAGAGAGAGAGAAATCACATTAATATATGGGGAAATCAGGGCTCAGGTGTATCACATTAGTCACCCCCCAAACATCAGCAGCAAATGCCAGAAGCCTTAGTGAGCATTGTTTGTTTTTTGTGTCAAATTATAATTTGGAATTAAAGAAAATTTTGCTGTTCTGTTTATATCATCAATCAGCAGGATAAGCATGCATAAACATGAAAAGTTAGCTTTAGGAATAAAGAAGTTTTTTGGTTTATTATTCAAGGTTTTCAGTATTGTAGCAGTGCTCACATACTGAGATTTTAATCAAAAATTTCTGACACTGCCAAAACTTTGTCTTTGATTGCAATGCGAGTGCATCACATCATGCGTTTGGTGATATTAACTCGCAACCAAAGAATTTTTGACGATATGCGATTTTTGGGGTGAGATAAGGCTTTAGTAAGATAAGCAAGACAAGATTCTTTGTGAATAAAGTATCTGATTCAGCTGATTTAACTTATCAGTTAATGGTCAGGTTTAATAGTACTAGTGTGTGTGTGTGTGTGTGTGTGTGTGTGTGTGTGTGTGTGTCTGGAAATCACCAACATGAGACCAGTAAAACCGGTGCGAAAGGAAAAATGTCTGTCAGTGCAGCATAGAATACGTTTTGGCGTCCATCACATTTCAGATGTGTTTCAGTCTCTCTTGGCATCTGTATGTAACGCTAATTTAATAAATATAGACAATTTCACAGTATAAAATTTTTATGTACATTACAATCAATGCACTCTTGTTCCTTCAGCTGTGTTTATTAAAAGAGAAATGGGCTTTCACTATTTTATGATGGGTTTTTTTCAGGTTTGTCTCTCTATTTTATTGTCTTCATTATGCAAACATTGCTTTTGTCGTCGCAGTCCAGACTTCAGTAACTAACCCAGTAAATAATGCATCTTGTTGGCATATTTTAGACTGTGTGTGTATGTGTGTGTGTGTGTGTGTGTGTGTGTGGGGTGGGGTGGGGTGAGGGGGTGGGGGTTCTGCATTAACAGTCTCACTGCATAAACTCCAGCAACATTAAAGGGCACATTTTGTTCATTTCAATCCACAGAGGTAAACATGTCACGCGCATCTAGGGCTCCAGTGCTGGCACACGCATCCGGCTCTCTCCTCACCCCCTGCCATCTGTCCATTCGTCCCATGCACTGAGCTTAAACTGCACACAGCCTGAGGGCAGGAGTATGTGTGTGTCTGTGTGCGTGTGTGTGGTGAGGGAGGGAAAGCGAATGGGTGGGGGTCTGCAACATCTGCTGTCTTCCATGGCTTCATGTTGGGGCCCCCGGAGGTCCGACTGAACGGATGCCCGTGCTGCCACGCTGCCCAGTACCAGAGCCATGTGCTGAATTAGCATTACGAGAGTAGTGTGAGCCTCTGTTTGTCCTCCTTCGAGAGAGAGGAACTGCATGGCATTCGCTACAGTCATTAAGCTGTAAGGTCAATTTGGCCTAAATTAATATTTAAATTTTATGGGATATTATGGACACGGCGTGACATTTGGTGTACACATGCTTGATGTGTGTTCAGGCTTGTAGATCTGCATATGGTATTAATCAGTGGGTTTGAGTTGAGGTACGAGTGTGTGTTTGATTGGCATAGATATTAAAAATAATCGAAAATGTTATGTAATTTTTTATATACAGTTCCTCTTTTTGTGGTACAGGCTTGATTAGAATCTTGCCAAAAGATTTGAGTCAGAATGGAGGTTAAAATTCTAAAAGCACACAATATAACATCTCCCAGTAGTTACTAGTTTGTGGTATTGTCACGGCACCGGTAGTAGTGGGCAATATGGAGCAGACCCAAATGCGGGGATAGACGGCAGACAGGGGTTTAATCAAAATAACACACGAGTACACAGGTACAAGGAGGAAGACAATAATGATGACATTTACATCTACATTAAAGATGAGGACTAGCCAAGAACACACGCACAGACACCACTATAAATAAGGAACATAATCACTGGGCACATTAGGAACAGGTGAACAGGGGCGGGAACACATTAGGATCAGGCGGGGCTAAAACAGACACCTGTCATAAACAAACAAAACACACAACCCCTTCTGAAAACCCCCTAGTGGTCCAACGGGGAGCTTTGCCACCCATAACAGGTATAAGCTTATAAAAAATTATTGTTATGCACCCAGCTACATTAACAAGCTAACAATTATGACTAATGATGCAAGTGGAATGAAAAACGTTAATACAGCTAAATGGAAATGCATTCAATTCAATTTTAGAGTATCACAATTTTAACAACAGGACAATAAGTACATTGTGAGTCCTGGGACGAACGCAGGACAGTTTTTAAGACTGCAGCAGCAGTTCTTAGCTTCAGGTTTACAGATTCACTAAAGCAAGGCTGAGAGTTAGGCATAAAATACAAATCTTTTGGGAATCTATGTTAGAAGATCCACTGACTGCAAGCAATCCAATAGAAAGAAGTGTATAATGGCTGTGTATAAATTTTGCATGTGTGCAATCGAGCCATAGCACATGTCATACAACATGGTGCACAAAAAAACTGGTCCTATGAGGAAATGGAGGTCATGATGCACATTTTTAAAGATTTAAAACTTTGAGATGCAAGTTAAAATGACCATCTGGATATTTCATAACAAAATGTTTTCTTTTGGGGTATGATTTTCTGAGATGCCTATCACTTAACCTCTGGCAAATGATTTACTTATTCATCTTAAAGAATATTATTTTGTAAGAAATGATAGAAATAATAGAAAAGGAATACAGTTATTGACCTGCTGAAAGATCCTATGAGGTTCATGGGCGTTTTCACACCTATTTTCCCAGCGAAGGGGGAAAACAAATGACTGAGGGGATGTAGAGCTCAAAACGCACTTGTAAAAATGTTGGTCAGAAATATGGTGATTCCAAATGCATGCGGAAATGTTAAAAATCATCCAAGCGCATAGAACATGAGACCGGCAAATTCGGAATAACTAATTCATTAGTCATCGGGTCGATTCAGATTCACTGCATTCAATCTGTGCTAGAGGTCGCTCAGAAGCCAACTGAGAGCACCACTCTTACATTCTCTCTCTCTCTCTCTCTCTCTCTCTCTGACCTGTACCCAACTGTGATCACTTGAATGAACCACACTGAGGAGGAAAACACACTAGGGTTCTATTCAAACTGACAAAACATGGCTTTATGTACAGTATAAGCACAATAAAGGAGTAAAGATTTGGATATTAGTTATAAACCAAGGTGAAGGAAATCACCCTGGCGGATTTCCACTCATAGTTAGAAGTGTCATGTCACTGTAGAAGCATAGTTATGTAATTTATAATTCTGATTCTGTAATTTATAATTCACGATAGATGAGTTACACTTACATAGAACTCGCAAGATTATTGTTGCCATGTTGTAAACATGCCTCTCCTTGCATTTTGTTTTAGGATTTGGTTTAAATGACGTAACACACATGCTACTAGAGAACTTAAACAAAGTGAAGAGTTTACGATTGATATATAAAGAGTTCATATGGAACATGAAATGTTTTCTTTTCAAAGAAACAAACTTCTTTTTTTATTTTCAACACTGTATGGAGAGTTAGGGCATGCTCTCTTACTGCTCTCTCTCTCTATCTACCTCTCTCTGTCCATCTCTCTCTCCATCTCTCTCTCTCCATCTCTCTCTCTCCATCTCTCTCTCTATCTCTCTCCTTTCCCTTGTCGAGTGAGAAGCAGCGGAGCCTCCTCTTTCATCTCACGAGCGATCAATAATGGATGGGACTCCCAGGCTCTCGGAGGAGAGCGGCCCTGGCTGCAGCGCTGTTCAACACCCTGTCTGCCAAAACAGGCCTCCAATTAAAAACTCAGCGCTTAGAGCGCCTGGCAAGCCTGCGTGCATCCACAACTCGCCTCAAAGAGGTTCCTGCATCCCCCGCTCTCCCCTTTTCCCAACCTCTGGAGACCCCCTGACCTACTCCCCCACACCGTATTGATCTTCAGGCAGATGTAAAAGACTATTGAGGTCATCATTCATTTTTTATCATTCCCAAGAAAATGTCAAGCCGGGCGGCAAAAAACATCGACGTGTCACGCGTAATGGGCTGTGAGGCGACGGAGGCTGCAGGGATGCAGTGATGAGCGCATGTCAAGTCACTGTTTTGCCAAGGTTAGCCAAATATGTAGTGGAAATCGAGAAAGTGAGTGTCACCTGAAAAATGTCTCAAACACTGGTCTAAAAAACTGGTCACTAAACTGTGATGTTGGATATACAGATGCTGGTATGCTGGATTCACCATCTGTGCCCTTTGTGTTATTCTCACACTTAGTTGTTATTAGTTAGCGATAGGTCACTTTCACATCTGCAGTGTTTAGTCTGTTACACTGAACCATGGCGCATTTCCCAGTTGGTGCAGTTCATTAAATAAATGATTCAGTAGTTCAGTAAATATGACAAAAACAAATCTGTGATTTTTACACCGAAAAGAAAATTATTAGAATTACTTAATTGCTTTAATTTCTGTACTAAATTAATTGGTGTAAATATGTGGCTAAACCCCAGAGTGTATACTGTGCTTTTTTTTTTAGCTCGATTTGCATATGCGATTGCAGAACTGATTTACTCTCGAGTGTTATGGATGAGGAGCTTGCGTTAATATTTCTTGTTTTGTGTTTTGTGCTGAGGCTCTTGTATTATGAAATGTTTTGAAAGTGATTCTATAAAGTTTTTATGTTTCTTAGTCACGTGTGTGTGTGTGTGTGTGTGTGTGTGTGTGTGTGTGTTTGTTGTCATCTCAGATTCTGTTAGTTGTCTTTATTAAGAATGATGAAACTGTAAAACAGATAAAAATGAAAGCACAAAAATATAAGATGATACAAAACATTTTCATTTAAACATTCATACAGGTGAAAGTTCCTGTTTCTGAACATTAATTTCCAGCATATTATGGCACAGAAAGCCATCAGAGCCAGCCTGGTGGCCTTCAGCCTGAACAGCCATGGTTACAGCCAGCTTGTTGATTGACGTGGCTGAAAAAATGCCAGAGAAAACATAACAATCCCACTCTGAGTAAAAAAAGTACTGAACAAAACAGTACTGATAGCATCTGAGCTAAGAGATCTTGATGCGATTCAATTAAAGCGAGAGAGCAATTTTACTCTGCTGCAGAAAGTGAATCGAGCGTGACGTTTATTTTGGGTTTGCCGCAGCAATTTTTGTAGACTAGGCCCACGAGATGCAAACTGCAGAAATGTGATGTGTTCTGGATTGATTAACCACAAGGAGTGAGAATAACACTGGATCAGATACACAACATTTTTAAACCAGTTATTTATTCAGTTATTTAGTGCCAACTCTCCATCCTTGGGTAATTTCTAAGATTTCTATGCACAGATTTGTTTGTCCATTGCTGCATTTTCAACCAATTAATGAAAGAGTTTTGTGAGTATCCCAACATTCTCATTTAATTTTATTTATTTATCTAACTCAATAGCAAAAGAACCAAAAGTATAAATTTTACAAATCTGATTCCGACTAAACAAACGTTTCCATGAGAACAGAGTATACAAGTACAAATTTTTGCAATTAGACGTTCTGGATTTGTCTTTCTAGCCATTAGTATGTCAAGCAATAATTAATTACAAGCAGTGCATTTCTTATTCTCCAGAAAGGAGCCTTTTGTGAATGTTTGTCTCTCTAATATATGGCACTCATTATTCCTTTTTGATCTAGGACTAAGCAGTGTTCCTAGGCCTCATTATTGCTGCTGTGTGTATTAGCCACACACTGCTGGTAAGGTCACACACGCACTGATGTTGGCGTATGGATCGACATGTAATAAAACATTCAGAGAGTCCCACTGAGCTGCAGCCTCTCTGACCAGGGCTAATTGGACATACTTAGTCTAGAGACTGCCCCTCGTGCTCTGATGAATATTTCATCATCATAAAATCCTTCCATTTGCGTTGTTCTTACATTGATCTTGACCGGCCAGACTAGACATGACCTTTAACCTTTTGCTTGCAGTGACTGTGTAAATTTTGCTTCCTTTTCTGTCAACTGTTGGATTTCTGTGAGTCACTATGGATGGAAGAAGGGCTATGGTGGGAAAAATGTGATAAACTGGTGCAATACTCCCCCACTTTATGAGATGCAACTGACTTGGGGGGAAAAAAACAGTGCAGTCTGTATCATTAACATGCTGCAAATCTTCTGCGTTAACAGGGGAAATAGTCTCTCCTCTACACAGCCTGCCATTCATGGGACCCCGATTTATGGGCCAGTGCAGTACAGGGCATCTTTGTGTATAGGCGTTCACTGTATCGAACCTAGCTGTATAAACGATTCTTTTATATGGCACCTTGTGTGCTCCTCTCTGTCGCCTTCCCGTTTTGAAAATTGCTATATTTTCGCCTCCTTTTTTTCGGTGGCTCAGTGTTAAAAGGGAAACATCAGAAGCTATACTTTCCCATGCGTAACTGCCACAATGAGTTTCATTATACAGTTCCTTGGACTTGCCTCTTTTTTATATCGGTCCATATTTCCTGTTGAAAGATGAAGGTCCTGTTGAGTTAATTATCTCTCTTCATTTCCATACATAGAGGCTGAAATGTAGCGATAAGAAGCAGGCAGCTCTGCTCACTGTAATGAGCTTTACGATGAGTAATGGATGCTGGGTGCAGCACTGGGGAATATCAATGACAAGACATCACGACATCCTTAATTACCTAAACGTCCATGCTTTACATGATAGGGACTGGTTTCTGTGTCCCTCTACATGGATCTGGTCCGTGTGGATTTCCAAATAGACTAGTGTTTAAAAGTTAGGTTTTACAAATTTAACTAATTTAAGCAATTATGACTCATCTGAAAGTGAAAAAATTATGACATGCTGCCGTCACCATGCTTTGCTCCTGCCATGGATTAATTCCTGATGAATTAAATCCTCACCTTTTTAGCAGTGACAACTATGGTATGACAGTTACATTTTATGTCCTCAAAAAAGCTAAGTCTTCATCCTGGTAATCACCTGCAAACAGTTCTGCACTTTCTTTGGTACCTGATGCCTTCAACTTCTTCACCAGTTCTTTTTCTTTGTTGCCTTGACGTTCAGTTCAACCGCTAAGTTCTTTCTTCCAGGAGAGCATTTGTACTTCCTTCCTGAATGATGCAGTGGTCCCAAGAGTTTTATATATGTATACATTTATTTTTTACAGATGCTTATGATACCAGGTGTTTTCAAAATCACTCCTAAGCGGAACTGGACCTTTGCCTTTTCCCATGGTATTATCTCATGGCCCTTGAATATAGGTATAGGAACACACCATATTAACTCCTAATTATACCACTGGCCAAACGGATGCTTCAAAAAGTCATTACATCAATTTATACAATGTTTAAAGAGACAGCTTGGTGTATGTAAACTTTTAACCTACTGGAATTCTGATACTACCATTCATTCATTGTCTGTACCGCTTATCCGATCCGATCTCAGGCATCATCGGGCATCAAGGCAGGATACACACTGGATGGAGTGCCAACCCATCGAAGGGCACCCACACAGACAATTTACTGACACCAATCAGTCTACAATGCATGTCTTTGGACCGGGGGAGGAACCCCCAAGGCACGAGGAGAACATGCAAACTCCACACACACACGGCAGAGGTGGGAATCGAGCCATCTTTGTCTAAACCCTGGCGGTGTGAGGCGAACATGCTAACCACCAAGCCACCGGATACTATCATTTAAAGTTTAAATAAATCAGTCTTTAACCCTTTTTGTCTTTTCTGGCTATGAGTCTGATATAAAATGAGTCAGGACTCTGTTGGCTTTCAGTATGAGATGTATAAACACCTTCAAATTTTAGATTCTTATAAACAAGCATTTGGGGCATCTAAGAAAGCAGAAATGGGTTTGATATCGACATTTACTTTGAAGATAAAAAATAAATTTAAATTAATATGTATTCACATGACCCGAGTGTAGTCCGGATAAGCGGCAGACCATGAATGAATGAATGTATTCACATGTTATTTCAGGATAGAAGGTTGCACGAGTCATGTGTGTTTTTATAGTGGGAATAATGAAGTCTGGTGGCATTCAAAATCACGCCTGGGTAACGTACAAGGACTTTTGGATCGTGTAAAACAGGATTCTTTTGATAGTTAATTCTTAGCTTTCCAAATAAGATGTACTTGAACCTTTCCTGACAGCATAATACTCTGTGTAGGGCTCTAAGTAGAACTTTAAATTAGTTTGATGCTACTGCATACCACAGTATCTACCAGATTGCACAAAGCAATTCTGCATTAACAGGATGATGGTGTGAAAATCTACCACACATTGTGTGTGTGTGTGTGTGTGTGAAACCAGTGGGCAGTAACGAAACGTAGCATTCCACTCACTGGAATAAAACAGCTGCTACTCTCTGCAGAGAACGACGTGGGCTGACAACACCTCCAGTGGCGTTAATTAGAGCAGCAAAATATGCAGACAAGGAGAGGAAACTCCCAGAGCATACATCGAGAGCGACCAGTCTGCCAAGCTGTAACACATGCGTAGCATTGTTATATATAATGGATACATAAAGCAATTAGGAATGAACATATAAAAATGATATAATGCAAGTTTATTATAGATAACGGTTGTATAATGCGATAGTTTCTTATGGGACAATAGGAAAGGCTGTTAATCTCAAGTGTTTCAGTTATCGCTGTATGTCACATGGTACACATTGGGTAGCTTAGTGCTTAAAATGCTGGATTACTGATCAGAAGGTTATGAGTTTGGATCCCAGGTATACCAAGCTGCCCCTGAGCAAGGCTCTTAACCCTCAACTGCATAAAAATTAGATAAAAATGTAAGTCGCTCTGGATAATGGTGTCTGCCAAATGCCAGAAATGTACATATTTCAGTGTTTGGCATTCTCTCCTTTTATGGTCATCACTTCCTGTAGGTAGGAAAGAGGAGGAACTTTAGGAAAAAAGGTTGTAGGTATTTTAACAGAAATGCGTAGTTTGTATTGTGTGTGTGTGTGTGTGTGTGTGTGTGTGTGTGTGCGTGTGTTAATCTATATGACATATCTCCTGTTGTAGTATGTATGCGTGCTATATTTTTTTTAATTGAAGCAGAGGAAACATAACGAATTACAAATGTGTCAAAGTGTAAAGAGCATAAATAACGTAATCTGACAGTGTGTCTGAGTTTTAAGAAGGAAGCTGATAGTAAATGAGTCTACGAAAGAGTAATCATGCTTGTGTGTCTGTGTGTGTGAGGCTTCTCAAAGCACTTGCCATTCCATTTAATAAAGGACCCGCTGGCAGCTTTTCCAGTGGGAGAAATCCACATTTCCTAATTATGTTATGCAGAAATCTACGGAGATGTGTTTCCAAACCACAGCAGTTCAGCGTAGAATCAATAAACCAGTAAACAAAAAAGAAGATCCAAATGCTTGCCAGCCATTTTCGTGTCATATTGTCATAGTTATTTATAAAATGATGATATAAACGCTTGATGGCTCCATCTGACAATCAGTGGAGACGTCATAATAAATAAATAAAATTAGGGCTAAATGGTTGTGAACCTGGCAGTGTGTGCTGGCGTGGAGAGCCTGGGATTTAGATGTAATGGGTTCTGTGTTCATTTAAATGGTTTTTCCATCCTGGCCTGTAAAGCAAAGGAGTGGGACACTGCAGCAATAAACAGACCTGGGACTCTGCTGATTTATGAGCCATTAGGAGCAGAGAGGCACTTTACTGCACTAAGCTAATCTGAGCTCTCCTGTGTGTGTGTGTGTGTGTGTGTGTGTGTGTGTGTGTGTGTGTGTGTGTGTGTGTGTGTGTGTGTTTTTATTACATTTTGGGGACCTTGGCATGTTAGCACACTCATGCTGTGGAGACCAAAATCATTCTGGGGACTAAAATTATTATCAGAATGTTTTTGCTCAGGACATGATGCTGACATGTGTGGTGTAAAAAAATTAATAGCCCCCTCCGTGCACATACACCTGACAAGCATGGCTATCTGTTTAAGTATTGCACATTATACCAGACTGTTTATTCATGTGATAGCTAGTTAGCATAGTTCCTTAGCAATAGCAATAGCATTAGCATTGATATTAGCAGAGATGACAGATTTTATTAAAGGTCTAAGTACCTATTGTATATCTAGTATAATAATTTGCTTTTTAATATTTAACCTAACCCACCATTCTTTTATGAATACATTAAGTGCAAATGGACTACATTTCCCATAAGGTGACACTTCCACTGCTGGATATCTGTGGTGCGCTAATCCTGTCCTCCTAATGAGAGGAAATGCACAGTAAACAAAAGTCCGCAGGTTTTTTTGTTTCAGTGTATATCAGGAGTATTATGGCTGTGAGCAATATACAGGAATTATCTTTATTTACTTTAAATCAGTTACACTGCTGACTAGCAAGTGAATTGTTTTTGAGCAAGAGGAGCAGGTTGAAGTTCAGCGCTAATCACTGTGTCTGTTTAATCCTGACCTAAAGCTAATGCAATGGTACTCAGCCTTGACCCTTGCAGACCAAAGCCCATGGCAATAACCTCTACAATACTGGTGGTGGTACTGTTGCTTATTGGACTATTGTCTTAATAAACAGCTCAGAGTGAGCCGGTGAAATGTTTAGAGGACGAAAAGCTGGTTTAGGTTCAGCGCTCATCTCTACCATGTAGATTTTTACCATGTGATTAAAAGAACAGAGTAAATCTCTGAAAGCATCGACAAGCAACACACTGACCGAGCACATTTCCTCTGACTCAAGGATCTAAATCTTTTTAGATTCAGATTTCTGTAAATTTTTGCTGCGACAGAGTTGGTTGTTAAAAGCCAGTTCTTTGTGTGTTTTTTATGGCTGATATTTAAACCAGAGAAACATGAACAGAGCTCAATAAAATGTTCTGTCAATAAAAGTTTTTGATGGAGTCGCACTGAGTAGAAGATAAAAGCTTGGAATTTATATACAATATACAGTGTACAAGAATGTGCTGATGTGTTGTGTAGATGAAGTACTATGTGTGTTTAGACTTTATAGTTCAGAGAAATGCATATAAATAGAGGAGGAGGAAGTGTTGATGTATTCTTTGTCACTAAGTTAATGTGAGTATTGTGACTCATGACTTAAACACTCCATATGTCCAGGAACTCACAACATAACACTGTAGCTTCATCCTAAACAGCGAGCCATCTTTAAATCAGATCTTTTTAATGACAAAAACTCTCTCTCTCTCTCTCTCTCTCTCTCTCTCTCTCTCTCTCTCTCTCTCTTTCTTCAGAAACACACACACATACACACCCACACTACAGTCTGAGAAGTAAGTAGCTCTATCATTAAATTTCAGCAGCCACAACATAATGAAAAACCTGCGATATCAGTTCAGCATTAAGCTGAAATGAACACCTCATCATTCATACAATGCAGTAAAGCTGAGAATACCACTGCCCCGCTGTGTTCATAGTTAAATCCCTTTACTAAACCAATACAGCACTGAGTTATGCTGTATGGTGTTAGCATGCGCATTATGCAACAGTACACCTGATCCGGATGACTTTTCTTTCTCTGTTGACTTATATAATTTATTCATTTTCTAAACCCTTCATCAGATTTTCTGTACAGATGCTGTCCTGATTTTTAAACATCTACATATAAAATACGGGTTTTCATAACTTGGTTTATATGTTAATGTAAATTAACATAAAAAAGGAGGACTAAAAAGTATGTTTTTTTTTTTTTTTCATGTAATGTAATGTAATAGTACTACTGGGACAGGGTAAGGTTTCCAGACATACGTCTGCTGCTAAGTAATGCTTCCAGAGATCTTCTGCAGTAATCGATTAGCATGGGATAAGCCTTTTTTTTTTTTTTTTTTTTTTTAAATTACAGTGATCGAAAATGTCTTCACGATGAAAGCACAGCTCCATTCTATGTAAGATGTTAACTAAGCTAAAACACACAGTGTTGAATCTCTGACAAATCCATGTTCAAAAAGTGTCTATGGTCTCTGAGTGGAAGAGGCATACTCCCTCTCCCCTGTCCCCATACTAGCCAATCACTGACAGCTGTGAGCTTGTCATTAACGAGATGTGCAGATTTATAATGTATGAAGTGCAAAACAACTAAAACTATGCACTCAAGAACCATGCTAATAAACATAAAATATAAGACAAAACATGTTGAACATTAGCAAGACTCAAGGCAACACTCAACAACAACAACAAGCACTTGACAATAAGACACTGAAACACAGGAACTTATATAATGGTGCTAATCGGGTGAAAATGAGGCACAGGTGCAGGTTATTACAACATGTTATGTTCTGAGGCTGATGGGTAATCAGAAGTGCAAAACACAGTCAAAAGGGGGCCCTGGGCAGTCAGACAACATGTCTGTCAGCTGATCTGGGTCTTTAGGCATGCTACCCATTGTGGAGTGGGCAGGAGATGTGCTATCTTGGCAATTAGGTGTCGCAGTCTCCTCTGCATAGCTAATGGGTGGGTTAGGGTCAAGGGTTCAAGGCCACACATGAAGATGGAGTGATGACCACCACAAGCAAAGTTCAAGGCAGAGCTAGAGGGGGAAGTGACACCCTCTGAGAAGCAAGAGCTGGGAGTGATGTACACCGCAATTCAGTGAGGCAGACCGACGTCCTCTGTGGAGTAGAAAGGCGGAAAGATGACTGAAGTGGAGCTGGATAGCATAGTGACATCTGAGGAGGAGCACAGAGATGGAATGACGCTCATGGCGAGGCCTTGAGCCATATTGGCGTGCTCAGTGGGGCAGGGGGGCTGGGGAATGTCTTCATTGTAGCCAGGATACAGACTGACATCCCAAATGGGACAGGGAGGGTGTGAGATGGTTTTAGTTGGGTCAGGAGCCAATCCTGAGACCATGAGCCAAGGTCATGGCCTGAGCTCATGTATGGTAAGTGGAAGAGGGCAGAAAGCTCTCATATGATGACCAGGAGGAAATTGGGAAAACTGCTGGCAAGACGGATTCATATAGCACTAAAATCCTAGAGATACTCCAGTAATAATTATGTTACTCCACAGCACCATACAAATCTAATCCAGTCTGAACGGGGCTTTATAGAACACATCTTATTTTTTTTTAATTAAAACTGATATAGATTTATAAGCCATTATAAATGTCCAGAAATAATTAAGTACTGAAACAAATGACAATTAAGTTCTTTCTATGTATCACGAAGGAATTTTACATGAGGCTAATGTAAAGGTGATAGTGTATGTGTTTGTATAAGTCACAGCACCTCCTAGATGGAAAAATGCTGCAAATACGCAATAGTCATGGAATCTTGTTTGTAAAAAAAATCCATAAAGAATAAATTATGTATAAACACATCCATTTGCTAAACAGTAACCAATGAGGCACTGCCATTGTGTGTGACTTAGTTCTCCCATTGCCCATGCCATTAGAGAACTGATGGCCCATTTCTCTCCTACAGAAAGCTGAGTGCGTTTGAGAGAGAAGCCCTGAGCTTTAGTGAGGTCAGGCCTCCCGCAGTGCCCTATTGTTCCCTCTCCTTTAGGGCTCCATTAACATTTACAGCCATTGATCAAATCAGTCCAGCAGTCTGGCTCGAGGTGTGTGTAACCTTTTCTACACAACTAACCTGAGCCTGCAGCAGCCATAAGACACACTATGTACTAGAGATTTTAAAAGGGCAATGTTGTCATTTGGGATACAGGAATGTATGATAATAGCTGTGATTTGAATGATGAATCTTTGCCTGAACTAGGGTTAAGTGGAGGTGGCACAGAGGCTAACTATTCACTGTGTTGCTTGGTGAGTAAGAAAGAGATTTCCATTCTGGGTAAGTGGTCTGTGTGGAATGTGTCTTAATGTTCTGTCAGATTTATATCGTTAGTGCGCTTCTCTGTATAAGACCAACTTTTGTTTTTTTGTGGTAAATCAGATCATAAAGACTGAAGAAAATAAATAAGAAAATGCTAAAGTGTCCTACTGGATGTCTGAGCAACATACTTTTGCTTTGCTGTCATAAATGCCATGTATATGACTAATACTTTAGTCCCTTGCAGAAGAAAGAATATAATGTTCTTATTGTAGCCTCTGAAATGTTATTTATGTAGCCTACATTTTGGCCTACAAGAGACCAGAGTCTTATTTAAACGGGGTCCTGTATAGATAAAAGACAGGGAACAACTCATTTTTATTGCTGTATAATAAAATCACATGGAGTCTCATAACCAGATCAGGGTGAGCCAAAAGACAAAACACATGAAAAGTGACATATTCAGCATAAAGTTTGATGAATTTGGAAATCATGTTAAAAACACTGAGAGACAAAATTGATTTAAAATATTAAATACCTATCCTAAAATATCAATATGATTTCACAGTGTTTTCAGGGAAATAGTGCATTAAACTATACCTTTTCTTGTCACTACTGTGGTACTATCTAGAACTTACCTGATCTTGTACCTTCAGTCTGTGTCTACTATATATTAATGTGAAAGTAGTTTATTATTAAAAATGACAGAGTGGAGAGTTAGATCTTAAAAAACACTCCAGTTCCTTTAATTACAGTAGATTTTAGAATAAACCTTTAAAGTTACCATTCATGCACTATTCCAGGAAATAATTGTGCCACACTGGTGATCATAAAGTTTACAGTTTAGTATCATTTTTTCTGATTGTAGACTGGTGGAAGTGGATTCACTGGTAGACTGGTGGAAGTGGATTCACTGGTAGACTGGTGGAAGTGGACACACTGGTAGACTGGTGGAAGTGGACTCGCTGGTAGATTGGTGGAAGTGGACACACTGGTAGACTGGTGGAAGTGGACACACTGGTAGACTGGTGGAAGTGGACTCGCTGGTAGACTCGCTGGTAGACTGGTGGAAGTGGACTCCCTGGTAGACTGGTGGAAGTGGACTCACTGTTAGACTGCTGGAAGTGGACTCATTGGTACACTGGTGGAAGTGGACTCGCTGGTAGACTGGTGGAAGTGAAGTCGCTGGTAGACTGGTGAAATTGGACACACTGGTAGACTGGTGGAAGTGGCCTTACTGGTAGACTGGTGAAAGTGGACTCGCTGGTAGACTGTTGAAAGTGGACTCGCAGGTAAATTGGTGGAAGTGGACTCGCTGGTAGACTGGTGGAAGTGGACTCCCTGGTAGACTGGTGGAAGTGGACTCACTGTTAGACTGCTGGAAGTGGACTCATTGGTAGACTGGCGGAAGTGGACTCGCTGGTAGACTCGCTGGTAGACTGGTGGAAGTGGACTCCCTGGTAGACTGGTGGAAGTGGACTCACTGTTAGACTGCTGGAAGTGGACTCATTGGTACACTGGTGGAAGTGGACTCGCTGGTAGACTGGTGGAAGTGAAGTCGCTGGTAGACTGGTGAAATTGGACACACTGGTAGACTGGTGGAAGTGGCCTTACTGGTAGACTGGTGAAAGTGGACTCGCTGGTAGACTGTTGAAAGTGGACTTGCAGGTAAATTGGTGGAAGTGGACTCGCTGGTAGACTGGTGGAAGTGGACTCCCTGGTAGACTGGTGGAAGTGGACTCACTGTTAGACTGCTGGAAGTGGACTCATTGGTAGACTGGTGGAAGTGGACTCGCTGGTAGACTGGTGGAAGTGAAGTCGCTGGTAGACTGGTGAAATTGGACACACTGGTAGACTGGTGGAAGTGGCCTTGCTGGTAGACTGGTGAAAGTGGACTCGCTGGTAGACTGTTGAAAGTGGACTCGCAGGTAAATTGGTGGAAGTGGACTCGCTGGTAGACTGGTGGAAGTGGACACACTGGTAGACTGGCGGAAGTGGACTCGCTGGTAGACTCGCTGGTAGACTGGTGGAAGTGGACTCCCTGGTAGACTGGTGGAAGTGGACTCACTGTTAGACTGCTGGAAGTGGACTCATTGGTACACTGGTGGAAGTGGACTCGCTGGTAGACTGGTGGAAGTGAAGTCGCTGGTAGACTGGTGAAATTGGACACACTGGTAGACTGGTGGAAGTGGCCTTACTGGTAGACTGGTGAAAGTGGACTCGCTGGTAGACTGTTGAAAGTGGACTCGCAGGTAAATTGGTGGAAGTGGACTCGCTGGTAGACTGGTGGAAGTGGACTCACTGTTAGACTGCTGGAAGTGGACTCATTGGTAGACTGGTGGAAGTGGACTCGCTGGTAGACTGGTGGAAGTGAAGTCGCTGGTAGACTGGTGAAATTGGACTCACTGGTAGACTGGTGGAAGTGGCCTTGCTGGTAGACTGGTGAAAGTGGACTCGCTGGTAGACTGTTGAAAGTGGACTCGCAGGTAAATTGGTGGAAGTGGACTCCCTGGTAGACTGGTGGAAGTGGACTCCCTGGTAGATTGGTGGAAGTGGACTCCCTGGTAGATTGGTGGAAGTGGACTCGCTGGTAGACTGGTGAAAGTGGACTCGCTGGTAGATTGGTGAAAGTGGACTCGCTGGTAGATTGGTGGAAGTGGACTCGCTGGTAGACTGGTGGAAGTGGACTCGCTGGTAGACTGGTGGAAGTGGCCTTGCTGGTAGACTGGTGAAAGTGGACACACTGGTAGACTGGTGGAAGTGGACTCGCTGGTAGATTAGTGGAGGTGGATTCACTGGTAGACTGGTGGAAGTGGACTTTCTGGTAGACTGGTGTAATTGGACAAATTTGATATGCCATGTAATATATGTTTCAGTTCAAATGTTGAAATTCTAATGAAAATATTTTATGGAGGTTTTACACAATTTCTAATTTTATATGTAATGTAGATTTTAATTTCTATATATTTAATATTGAACTCACTCACAAATCCAGACTCCAGCACAGTCCTCAATAGACTTCAAACCTTCTTATGTGTCAAATCAAACAGAACCACTTTACAGTGCCAGAACCATGAATCGTGTCAGCTCATCAAGGATCTAAATTACAGAAGAATCTGTGGAACAAAATTTCTCTCGCCAGTGAGAGTAATGAATGAGCAGAATGTTTACATTGTCTCTTGCAAAATCTGTGTCAATGTTTAAACAGTGTAAACATTTGATATAGGGACCTTCTAATTTAATAATACAGGCTTGTGCTGCAGAAATCGTACAGGGATATAGAACGAAACCACTACTGGAGTTGTCCGAGTTTAAACCCAAAAGGCTTTTAAACAGAATAAAACACTGCGTGCCAACAGTGAGGTAAAGCTTAGTGGCGAGAGGTTTGGCTGCTTAGACGCTTTGATTTCTGAGCTGCCTGAATCAGAGCGGGAGGTGAAGCTTTCTGCCAGTAAGCTAAACCCAAACCAAAAACGAATCTTGCACCAAGCTGGTTATCTGTAACCCCTCAAGCAAATTCACAACAGAAATGTGTTACAGATGCAAGAAGACTTTTGAATATTGCAAAGCAAAAATGGCTCAGTGCCAAAATCTTTCCAAGGAATTGCGAAGAAACTGCCATAAGCAACGCTGGAGCTATTTCCACTATGTTCATAATTCAAACAGCTTTATTTATGAATTACTGCTGAACATACTGAAAGAAAGAAACTACACATTGTATTGAAACAAATGTGGAAAGCTTTAATTACCATTATAATACAATGCTGTTAAATTCTGATGGTTTTGATTAATTTTCTGACATGCTGACTGTAATTTAGATGTATTTGTTTATCGTAGTCCAGTTTTATAGTTATTCTCCCATGCTATGGTTACCATGATAGCAGCTAATTTGCAGACATTGGCATAATGTAAGACTAATATTAAACAGATTACAAAACATGGTGTTACTTAAAAAAGACTGTATCAGCATTGATATGGTGCTTCTTCTGTAAGAAAATGCTTGCTAACATTTATGGAAGGAGTCTCCACACTGTAAACCCGGATGAGTTGAATTTACTTAAAAGATTTGAGGAAACCAGTTGCCTTAATAAAGATAAGTAATGTGCACTCAAAAACTTGAGTGAATTTAACTTAAAATTCCCATCTCTTCCAACATCTGTCTTAAGTTCTATGTGCTTAAAAATATATATTTATTTAACTTAAAATCTTTTGTTATATGAATTACTTTTTCAGTTACTACACTTGGAATATATAAGTACAATACACTAAATTCCATGCTGATTTAACTTGAAATAATTTGTAATATCATTTACTTTGTTCAATTACTCTACTCTTTTTCTTAAGTAAAACTAAGTAAAGTTTTTAAGTCAAAGCAGAAAAATCAGAAAAAACAAATAACAATAGTAATTTTTTTGTATTTTATTCCAAATATAAAACATTCCAAATACAACTGTCACAATGGCCGGTCGTGCCGGTTTAGATGCATCAGACCCAACGCGGAGATAGACGACAGACAGGGGTTTATTCAAAAAAAACATACATCCACACAGACGTTACACTCAGACTAAGACTAGCACCGAACACAAACAGAAAGCCACTATAAATAAGGAACATAATCATTGACACATTAGGAACAGGTGAACGAAGGCGGGAACACATTAGGAAGAGGCGTGGCTAAAACTAACACATGACATAACAAACACAACCCCTGCTGAAGGCCCCCTAGTGGTCCTACAGGGGACCTTGCCCACCGTAACAACAACAAGACCAAGGAATATTACAACTCAAGGCCTTGTAAATCAGCATCAAATCAGAATTGGTGCTAATGCAAATACTACAAAATAATACAAAATAATACAAAATACACTGCAAACATGAACAACAGTGAACATTTTAAAACTGCAACATTACAAACAAACAACTTGGTAATAGTAACATAACCATTACCTTTTACAGCGCAAGCTGGATTTTCAAAGACTGAATTTTTGGTGCCAGCTCACCTTTTCCTAGGTTGAGCATTACCTGCTGAATAAAGTGAAGAGTGTTTTTAATGCACTTAGGGTAGTCCAGGTGCAAGGCATGAATTAGCCCAAAAAGGACACAGAAGGCCTGAGTTCGGTTGGTCAGTTCCTCCATCACCAATCTCCCTTCCAAGATGATTACCACTTTGGATGGGTTTAGCTGAGGACTTTCCTGGTCTATGCAGAGGATTCCCACTGTAGTTTGACTGTATGCATCCTGGTCAGCTACATCCTAAAAGAGATTGAAGAAACAGATTGACAAGGAGAAGACATTATCATGCTAGTTAATACTTTGTTGTACACCAAAACGTATCTCCAACTGTATAAGGAAAAGAATGAACTACATCACAGTTAATTAAAAAAGGACAAAACCAAAGTCTTAAATTGGCTTTGACAACTGCCATATTTGGAACTGTACATGGCACCATGTCTTAACCAGACACAACTCTAATAAATAATCATTTTCATGCTAATCAATGTTTGCCATAACCAGTCATATTTGTGAACTGTTACCTTAAACTACCTTAAACCTGTAAAACTCTTACCTTGAACCTTAAAAGAAATAGAGAGTTTCTCATGTAATTTGACATGTTCATGGTTTAAAGACAGCTAGTAAATAAAAACCTGAAAAAAAGAGTATACATTCTTACTATTATTACTGTTTAAATTATTAATAATACATTGGAATCAGAGGACAAGATGCATCAAATCATGACCCTCTGAATCGTAATCTAATCAAACTCTGAGGCAAGGGAAGATTCACAGCTCTAAAAGAGAACATTTTACAACAAAATAATCACTTACAGAGCAGGTCTTGAAAAATGCAGGAGGATCATCCCCTAAAATGATTGGCTGTCCCCGAAGACAAAGACATCTGATGTCTGTTGGTTCAGAAGTCTGAAAGAAAAAACATATATTTTATAGTACAGTTTGCTTGAGATGTATTAAAGTGAGTGTATGAGTGTGTGTGTCTGTGAGTGTTTGTGTATGAGTATGTGTGTGTGTGTGTGTGAGTGTTTGTATGTGCTGTGTGTTTGAGAGAGTAAATGTGTATATGAGTGTGTGTGTGTGAGAGTGAGAGTGAGTGTGTGCAAGTGTATGTGCTGTGTGTCTGTATGTGAGAGTGATTGTGTATGTATGTGTGTGTGTGTGTGTATATGTGAGCGTTTGTGTATGAGGGCATGTTTATGTGTATGTGAGTGTGTGTTTTTCACAATTATGAGGGCAATACTTACACCTCCACAGCATATCTCTGTCTGTCCTGTAGAACAAAACAAGATTTTACAATTTAGAGAGTTATGGGCCTAAATAAAGCATGAGTATGTCTATGATTGGCAAGATGGCGCCGGTGTGCATGGCTGGCCGTCTGCTGCTTGGCCTGTTTATTTGGTTTTTTGTTTCTCTTTTAACTCAAAAAGTTTTTAGTCTGATTGTCTACGACCGTCAAATGCTCTTGAATATAAGAGACTCTGTTGAGGTTTCATCAAACGCTGATTTGAAATTCTTTCAATCAAATTTCTCCCCCCCCTTTTTGACGACTGTCTCGGCTTATGGAAGCCGGTTGCCGTGGAACTTTGCTGGAAGGAAACGCCGCAGGAGAAGAGGAAAGCGAGGGGGCATTGTGGCTAAACTTAAGTTAAGTTTAATGCTGAAATCGCATCATGGCTTGGATCGCACTCAGCTCGGGCTTGGGTCTAGTCGCTTTGTTATGCGACGCTCGCTCGAGGTGGCTTATCAATGGATCTTACCTGTGACCATAGAGGATAAGTTTTTAATCTCTTCCCGCTGTAGAATACCGCGTGTTCGTCGCGGAGGTGTGAATCTCTGCAATCTCCGTTCGCTGTGCCGTGCAGCACAGCGGGATTGCGATCCAGTGTGTGTCAGGATGGCTCTGGTAAACGCGCGATCACTTGTAAATAAGACATTTATTTTGCGAGATTTCTTCACCCTAAACAAATTGGATTTTTTATTAGTGACTGAGACTTGGTTGAGTATGGGGGATACTAGCCCCTTTTCCGAACTTGTGCCCTCAGATTGTTCTTTTTTGAACTGTCCCAGACTTTCTGGCAGAGGCGGTGGGCTTGCGTCTGTCTTTAAAAGCAGCTTTTGTTGCCGACCTATAAAGACTGAATTGTTTTTAAGTTTTGAAGTTCTCTTATTTGAACTGAACATGGATCAGCTGACCATCGCTGTGGTTTACCGCCCACCAAAACCAAATAAGGATTTTTTTAAATGAGTTTGCAAACTTTTTAGGAGACATTGTCCTTCAGTATGATCGTCTTTTGATTGTGGGGTATTTTAATATTCATGTTTGTTGTGAGTCAAACTCCCTGGCCAAGGATTTTACTAATTTGATGGACTCTTTTGATTTTATTCAAATGATAAACAGTCCAACTCATAAACAGGGTCACACATTAGACCTTGTGTTGCTGCATGGTATCTCGATTTGTGACCTTGAAATCCTTGATTTGAGTTTTTCTGACCATATGCCTGTTATATTTACTTGTTCTCTTCCAAATGGAGTTTCAAAAACTATGAGGCCTTCGCAACAGACTCGTGCCTTTACTCCATCTTCTAGTGATGATTTCTCTGTACTTTTCAAGGAGGCTTGTCAAAGTTATAGTCTTGATTCCCTTTCGAATTTATCTAATGTTGATGATCATCTTATGTTGTTCAATTCCATCAGTAGTGA
Source organism: Hemibagrus guttatus (assembly GCA_033459395.1). Classification (NCBI taxonomy): domain Eukaryota; kingdom Metazoa; phylum Chordata; class Actinopteri; order Siluriformes; family Bagridae; genus Hemibagrus; species Hemibagrus guttatus. The sequence goes on from JAUCMX010000028.1 coordinate 1,877,804, forward strand.
CATCATAAATTCTGTGGCTCCACTAAGAGAAAAACGGAAAAATTCTAAAGCTGAACCCTGGGTAACTAGCACCACACTTGAACTTAGACGGGTTTGTCGTAGAGCTGAACAAAAGTGGAAAAAAGACAAATTACAAGTGTCTTATGAAATGTTACGTGAGTCACTTATTAGATATCAAAAATCAGTTAAAGCTGCAAAATCCCAGTACTTTTCTGATATTATAGCTAAAAACTCCCATAAATCTAAATTGCTTTTTACTATTTTAAATTCGGTTGTGAGCCCTGTGAGTACGGTCTGTTTGAGTGCATCAGCTTCAGTTTGTGATAGCTTTTTAAAGTTTTTCACAGATAAGATTATTGATATAAGACAGAACATTGTATTTTCAAACTATGATCCATCTGTTCTCTCTCGATGTGTTTCATCCTTTAAGGAATTTCAGACAGTCTCTTTTAATTCACTTAAAGATATTATTAAGCAGCTTAAACCTACCACATGTCTACATGACATTTTTCCGACCCATTTTTTGCCGCAGGTCTTTGATGTTGTTGGGCCTAGCATTTTAGCTATAATAACTAAGTCTCTTTTAACGGGTGTTGTTCCTACATACCTAAAACATGCAACTGTTAAACCCTTGCTTAAAAAACCTAGCCTTGACCCAACCATTCTTTCAAATTATAGACCTATTTCCAATTTACCTTTTATTTCTAAAATCTTAGAGAAAGTTGTTCTGGAACAACTGCAGAGCCATTTGGGTTTAAATAGTGTGTTTGAAGAATTCCAATCTGGGTTTAGAAAACATCACAGTACTGAGTCAGCTTTATTAAAAGTCTTTAATGATATTTTGTTGTCTGTTGACTCAGGGGATTCTGTGATACTCTTACCTTTAGATCTAAGTGCTGCCTTCGACACCATAGACCACAAAATTTTGATCTCACGACTTGAACAATGTGTGGGAATTGAAGGTTGCACTCTAAATTGGTTTAAGTCCTATTTGAATGCTAGAACATTTTCTGTTTGTCTTGATGGGTTCTCTTCTTCTGTATCGTCTTTGGATTACGGAGTCCCTCAGGGCTCCATTCTGGCCCCTGCTTTGTTCTCTTTGTATATGCTACCTCTGGGGACTGTTTTTTCTAAACATGGTGTGTCATTTCATTTTTATGCTGATGACACCCAAATTTATCTGCCCTTAAAGAAAAAAGACAAGAAAGCTTTGAGCTCTTTATCAGCATGCTTGTCTGATATTAAGTCTTGGTTTTCTTGTAATTTTTTGCATCTAAATGAGAGCAAAACTGAGGTTATTGTATTCGGGCCTACAGATGTGTTAACAAGTTCTGTTGGTGACCTGGGAGATTTGGTCCCTTATGTAAAACACTCTGTGAAAAACCTGGGTGTTATTTTTGATTCTGCCCCTAAATTTGACAAGCAGATTAATGCTGTAATCAAATCTAGTTTTTTCCAATTAAGACTATTATCTAAGGCTAAGAGTTTTTTAACATGTGCAGAGTTTGAGAGAGTGATCCATTCATTTATTTCATCGAGACTTGACTATTGTAATTCTCTTTATATTGGAATGAGCCAATCCAATATTAGTCGTCTTCAGATGGTTCAAAATGCATCAGCCAAGCTGTTGACTGGAACACGGAAATTTAATCATATTTCCCCAATATTAAAAGCGTTGCACTGGCTGCCGGTTTGTTATAGAATTGATTTTAAAATTCTGCTTTTTGTTTTTAAAGTCCTAAATGGATCAGCCCCAAAATATCTCTCTGAACTTTTGAAAATAAATAACTCTGCTAGATCATTAAGGTCATCTAATCAAAGATTGCTGATGGTTCTGAGATCTAGACTTAAGACGAGGGGTGACCGTGCTTTTTCTATTATTGGTCCAAAATTGTGGAATAGTCTTCCTCTATCTTTAAGACTAGTATCCACAGAGTCTGAATTTAAATCTAAGTTGAAAACTTACCTTTTCTCTCAAGCTTATAATTGTATTTGATTTTTAACATTGATTTTTTAAAGATTTCAAATGAGTGTTTCTGATGTAAACTCCCTTTATTATTGCATTATTATTTTTATATACTTATCCTCTTGTACAGCACAATGGCCAACCGCTGTTGTACTTATTGTGCTATATAAATAAATTTTGATTTGATTTGATTTATGTAATTTGTATTTAAACCATTAATTAACTTTTACAGAGCCTATATATAACATGTGAAAAATATATATCCTTGCCACAAAAAAAGATTTTGTTTCCGCAATTTAATTATAACTGTAAAATCTCATGCTTGTCAAAGCTCTGATTTGGATTTTTTTCTTGATAATTGTGCAGAAATCCCCATGCTTGTGCACGCTGAAATACAAGGGAAAAAATGTGCGTGGTGCACCTTGAAATTACTTCTTCTTCTTCTTTCGGCTTCTCCCTTCAGGGGTCGCCACAGCGAATCATCTCTCTCCACCTATCCCTATCTTCTGCATCCTCAACCCTTGCACCCACTAGCTTCATATCCTCATTAATTCCATCCATATACCTCCTCTTTGGCCTTCCTCTTTGCCTCCTGCCTGGCAGCTCCATGTCCAACATTCTCCTACCAATATACTCACTCTCCCTCCTCTGAACATGTCCAAACCATCTTAATCTGGCCTCCCTAACTTTGTCCCCCAAACGTCCAACATGAGCTGTCCCTCTGATGTACTCGTTCCTAATCCTGTCCAATCTTGTCACTCCCAAAGAGAACCTCAACATCTTCAGCTCTGCTACCTCTAGCTCTGACTCCTGTCTCTTCCTCAGTGACACTGTCTCTAAACCATACAGCATGGCCGGTCTCACCACTGTCCTGTACACCTTCCCCTTGATTCTCGCTGATATTTTCCTATCACACAGAACTCCCGACACCTTTCTCCACCCATTCCAACCTGCCTGCACTCGCTTCTTTACCTCTTTCCCACACTCTCCATTACTCTGGACTGTTGACCCCAAGTACTTAAACTCCAGTACCTTCTTCACCTCTTCACCCTGTAACCTTACTGTTCCACTTTCCTCCCTTTCATTCACACACATGTACTCAGTCTTACTACGACTGACCTTCATTCCTCTCCTCTCCAGCGCAAACCTCCACCTCTCCAGGTTTTCGTCCACCTGCTCCCTGCTCTCACTACAGATCACAATGTCATCTGCAAACATCATTGTCCAAGGAGACTCCTGTCTGACCTCCTCTGACAACTGGTCCATCACTATAGCAAACAGGAAGGGGCTCAGAGCCGATCCCTGATGCAGTCCCACCTCCACATTGAACTCCTCTGTCTGACCTACAGCACACCTCACCACTGTCCTGCTCCTCTCATACATGTCCTGCACCACTCTGACATACTTCTCCGCTACTCCTGACTTCCTCATACAGTACCACAGCTCTTCTCTTGGCACCCTGTCATATGCTTTCTCCAAGTCTACAAACACACAGTGCAACTCCCTCTGACCATCCCTATACTTCTCCATCAAAATCCTCAGAGCAAAAATTGCATCCGTTGTGCTCTTTCTGGGCATGAAGCCATACTGCTGCTCACAAATTTCCACTACCTTCCTTAACCTAGCTTCCACTACTCTTTCCCATACCTTCATTGTATGGCTCATCAACTTTATCCCCCTATAGTTACTGCAACTCTGCATGTCACCCTTATTCTTAAAGATCGGCACTAACACACTTCTTCTCCATTCCTCAGGCATCTTCTCACTCTCTAAAACCCTGTTGAACAAATTAGCTAAAAATTCCACTGCTGCCTCTCCCAGACACTTCCAGACCTCCACCGGGATGTCATCAGGACCAACTGCCTTCCCACTTTTCATTCTCTTCAAAGCCTTCCTGACTTCAACCTTTCTAATGTTATCTACTTTCTGTTCCACAGAGTTCACCCCTTCTACTCTTTTTTCCCTCTCATTTTCCTCATTCATCAGCTCCTCAAAGTACTCCTTCCATCTCCTCTGTACACTCTCCTCACTTGTGAGCACCCTTCCATCTCTATCCTTAATAACTCTAACTTGCTGCACATCCTTCCCATCTCGATCCCTCTGCCTAGCTAACCTGTACAAGTCCTTCTCTCCTTCTCTAGTGTCTAACCTAGTGTACAACTCTTCATATGCCTCCTGCTTGGCCTTAGACACCTCCCTCTTCACTCTGCGCTGTAACTCCTTGTATTCCTGTCTATTCTCTTCAGTCCTGTCCATGTCCCACTTCTTCTTGGCTAACCTCTTCCTCTGGACACTATCCTGAACTCCCTCATTCCACCACCAAGTCTCCTTATCTTCTTCCCTCCTTCCAGATGACACACCCAGCACCTTTCTCCCTGTCTCCCTGATCACTTCTGCTGTAGTTTCCCAGTCATCTGGCAGCACTACCTGACCACCCAGAGCCTGCCTCAACTGCTGTCTAAATTCCTCACAACATTCCTCCTTTTTCAGCTTCCACCACTTGGTTTTCTTCTCTATCTTTGACCTCTTCGTCTTACAGACCATCAAAGTCATCCTACACACCACCATCCTATGCTGTCTGGCTACACTCTCTCCCACTACCATTTTACAGTCACTAATCTCTTTCAGATTGCCTCTTCTACATAGGATGTAGTCTACCTGTGTTCTCCTACCTCTACTCTTGTAAGTCACTCTATGCTCCTCCCTCTTCTGAAAATAAGTGTTAACCACACCCATGTCCATCCTCTTAGCAAAGTCCACTACCATCTGTCCTTCAAGGTTCCTTTCCTTAACTCCAAACTTGCCCATCACCTCCTCATCACCTGTGTTCCCCTTGCCAACATGTCCATTAAAATCCGCTCCTATCACCACTCTCTCACCCGTGGGAATACTCTCCATCACCTCATCTAATTCACTCCAGAATCTCTCTTTCTCCTCTAACTCACAACCTACCTGTGGGGCATAACCACTAACAACATTCAACATCACCCCTTCAATCTCTAACTTCAGATTCATCACCCTGTCTGACACTCTCTTCACCTCCAGAACATTCCTCACAAACTCCTCCTTCAGGATCACACCTACCCCATTTCTCTTACTATCCACACCATAATAAAACAGCTTGAATCCTGCTCCTATACTACGAGCCTTGCTACCCTTCCACCTGGTCTCCTGTACACACAGTATATCCACCTTCCTTCTCTCCATCATATCAGCCAGCTCTCTACCTTTCCCTGTCATAGTACCAACATTCAGAGTTCCTATTCTCAGTCCTACACTCTTACCTTTCCTCTTCTCTCTCTGTCTGTGCACTCTCCTCCCTCCTCTCCTTCTTCGACCAACAGTAGCCCAATTTCCACCGGCTCCCTGTAGGTCAACGGCGCCGATGGCGGTCGTTGTTAACCCGGGCCTCGACCGATCCGGTATGAAATTTGTACTGACGATTCGCATGCTTAAATTTGGCAATGTTTTACGCCGGATGCCCTTCCTGACGCAACCCTCTCTATTTATCCGGGCTTGGGACCGGCACAGAAGTCACTGGACTGTGACCCCCATGGCTAGATTATTCTTAAATCAACAATAAGTGGCAAATTTCTATCTTGTAGGAGGAATAAAACACTTCAGGACATGCTGTTACAAGACTTCTGGGTAGTAACATTATCAACCCCCTCCTAAGATTATTTTCTAATAATACCACACCCTTTCATGCTAAAATGATAATAACCTTATAGGATTTTGACAGCTGTGCTATGTTATACTGAATAACATTTCAATAGATTCAATCAATCATTTTTTTCCATCACATTTCATTTAGTTGTGGTTGTTGTATAGGAAACATCATAGATGAGAAGGTGGTGCAGCCAGCACTGTTGTTGCCTCACAGTTTCATACCTGGTTTGATCCCTGCTTGGTTTCCTACTGGTTCTATAGTTTTCTCTGACCTCCTAAAAACCAGTAGGTTGATTGGCTGAGATAAATTGCCCCTAGGTGTGTGGATGTGTGGAGTGCATGGTGCACACGTATTCAGGGTGTATTACTGCATCAAGCTCAGTGTATCTTGGATAAGTTCTGGATCAACCATGTAGGAGATAAAGTGAGAGGATACATCATAACTTTATTTACTTAGGTCTTTGCCATGTTGAAAAAAAACCCTTTCCTGTTTTTGTTTTAATCACGTATTATGTTTGGTAGCTTTGGTCTCTCTCTCTCTCTCTCTCTCTCTCTCTCTCTCTCTCTCTCTCTCTCTCTCTCTCTCTCTCTCTCTTTTCTCTCTCTCTCTCTCTCTGTTGTTATTGATTCCTCACAGGTGTGCCTCAGAGCATGACTGGGTCTGTGATGAAAATCAGAATATATAAGGACATCTTGGAAATAGATCAAGGCTCCTTTTCTTTAAGCTGACATTAACCAGTAAATAATTGTTCATTAGGGCTTTATTGCTCCAATGTCTTATGTTTGGTCTGGTGGTTTTACTTTTATGTGGCGGCCTGCCATGGCACACCATAAGAATAACCTTACAATGAATTGCCACTTTATTACGCATAACGATCGAGTAACTAATAAACTGGCAGCTCATCCTATGCATACTCTCTCTCTCTCTCTCTCTCTCTCTCTCTCTCTCTCTCTCTCTCTCTCTCTCACTCACACACACACACACACACACACACACACTCTTACTACTGTGATAAATCCAAATTCCAATTAGAGATTTTCCTGTGAGAGCTTTACATTATGAGAAGCCTTGTTAAAAACAGATTCTCTCTGTATATCGAAGACAGCTTCACGTTTTTTTTTTTTATTCAGTCTTGTCTCAGCCTATAAAGACTCAAAGCATTATTTTCGACACCACACAAACCTATAATATCATTTCCATGAGAAAACACTTTGTACCATATTCATTCCAGAACAAAATACATATTATTTAGCACCTATAAATTTCAAGCATCAAAATACTTCTTATCTTAAATACTTATAATCTTCTTATGTTCAAAATAATATCGTCTGTATTTTATCGTCTGTAAGTTGTATGAGCCAAAATTAATTCAAGTTTTTAATGCACTTCAAATCAAAGCATATCTTTACATGTGCTGTTGCATTTCTTGAAAATTCTTTGAATAATTCTAAACTGTGTCATTTCATTGTCCTCATACATGCTCCATAACTCCTCAATGCATTGATATACAATATTATTACAATGCAGCACTTGCTAGAACATGGGCTACGTTTCGTGTATATCATGTGTAATAACCAACATAGGTTATTTTAGTTAATTTAGTGAAATTGGATATCATAGGAAGATACTACAACCAGCAAATTAACACATATGTGCACCTGGTCTTGGTCAGTCACCCCTGTCATAATTGGTCTCAACATGGACTCCATTGGCTGTGGTCTTGGTCTTCACTCTGTCTTGGTTAAGGCAGTCTTAAACCCAACACAACTGTGAAGTTTAATCATATTAATAGGAAGTGTTTTAAGGAAACTGATGCCACTTGTAGCCAATTTATTTAAGAATGTTTCTTTCCCAGGAAGTCACATTCACATCGAAGAGTGATAGATTTATTCAGTGCTAATGAGCCTTTCATATGTATTAATCCGTGTCTGGCACATTCATTGCGACAATTACACCTAGTCCATTGGACCCATAAAATATGTCTGCATGTTGAATTATAACAGAATCACTCTTATTTATATTCAGTGTGAATGTAAATGCATGTCATCACTCCCTAAATCTCTTAATACATTTCTCTTTATTAAAGACCCTGCTGTCTCATATTCTTATTAGAATATATGCTCTTTTATTTTTAGACAGACTTCTTCATTAATTCAGGGAATAAAATATTTCATTAGTGCATTACATTTAAAACTGTAAGCTGCTTTTGGGGCATAATAACAACAACAGGTTTTGTATACTTTTCTGGCCACAACCTTCAGCATCTTCACAATGTAATTTGTAATTGTAATCTGAAGCAGTCTCTGGCTAGATAATTTCATAATCTTATCTTATCTTATCTTATCTTATCTTATCTTATCTTATCTTATCTTATCTTATCTTATATGATGATATTCCCATGTATTTGCAATGCTGCACTCTGGTTTCCAACAAGTAAGCAAACTTTTAAACACTGAAGTGACTCAGTGAGCTTTTTTGCAGTAATATGTAGTCACTGGACTGAAAACAAAGTTTGCAGAAGCAAGTCTTTAAAAGTTCTTAAAGACTTTAGTTTAAAGCAGTTACTGGTGAGTAAATGAGATAATCTTCCTTGTTTGCTGATGTGCTGCTGGAAAAAGGTCTATAGTTTGTAAATGTGAACAGTTACCCTTTTTATGTGAAAATAAGCAGTTTTTGGCCACATTAGTGTTAGCCAAAAGTTAAAAGCATCAGCATTTACTTCAACTTGAGGTCTTTATAGAATATTTACATGTTCCTTGCTGATTGGTTAAATTACAATGACATAATTGATGAGATAACATTGCTGGTGAGACTGTATGTGTTACCACAAAATGCTACACAAATACAAATGGCCCTTAGATCCAGAAGGGTGGGAAAATGGCAATCATGCGTACGGTGTAAAATACCCAATTATTCATGTCGAATTTTCAAAATTACAATCTCAAGATGTCACAAGAAACGAAATTAATTTAAATGAAAACAGGCTGATCCTAATTTTGCATGATTTCAATTGTGTTGTGCGTGTCAGAGGAAAACCTAGTGTGTGTGCATGTGTGTATGTGCTAGAAGACAGAAGGCCTGCTGAAGGGTTTGAGGCCTCTCTTAACAATTCAGTCCCGTTTTTAACGAGCTCTCACTGGGCATCGGGCCAGACCTGGAAAGGAATGTGTGTGAGTGAGTGTTTTTGTGTGTGAATCAAAGGCAGATGCCTGCAGTAGACTGAAGCTTCTGATCGAAAATGTACAAATTCCCTCAAGCAGTATGGTACACAATTGTCTCCTTGCTAGTATTTTTAATCTTTTTCTCTCTTCTCTCTCTGAAGCTTCACCTAATCACAGAAACACACCTCAGGAACAGAAGTGCACATTCATTTACCACAAACACCTCCAGGAGCACACGCTCCTGCGAAAGGGGTACCTTAATATTTCACAGTGCGCTGACTTATCAAAGTCACTGATGAAATAAAACAGGCAGGAGGGCAAGGCTAAACAAGACAGTCAACAGCATGATTCAGTCTGAAAGCTTGTTATAGCACATTAGCAGAAAAATAAAACACAATACAAACAGGCACAATTCAATTAAACCCTGCCACAACCCCTCGGTCCACCTCATACACAACTGTTAAAAAAGCGCTACCTCATGCACAGTATTTGCAATCAGTTGGGAAAATTGTGATTTATTCTCCCAGAACTACTAATAGCTTTAGTATGGTATAATGCTGAAGCAGCCATTAAAAAACACACACACAAATCACATCATGATTGGCTTATGTAATGACTGAAGGAATAAGAAATGTAGCCAGATGCCATATGTAGTCTATTATTTACTGCTTCTGTGAGAGTAATCAAAAAAATCTCTTTTTATTCAGCCTCAAGTGTGAGAAAGAGTAAAGAGAATAGAATTTTGTCAGCGTACCTGTAAAGCACATGTTTGCTTTTTGTAAGCAGGACTGAAATAGTTATCTAGTGATTGGAAAAGAAAGATTGGAGATGTATCAGCAATCAGGTGTCTATGGTAATTGAAATTCAAATTCTATTTGTCACGTACGCAATCATACACAGTGCAACATGTAGTGAAATGCTTTTCAATTGTCCATGTCTTCAATATTGAAGACTTTCATTTTCTGCTGGAATGGGATTTAAAAATCAGTCCCACTGACACTTCTACCTTGTATCTACGGACAGCATCATAACACTTTATTTCATTGTGGTGGGCCAGTAGCTCCTGTGTGGAAAAGAAGCTTTCAGAAGTGCAAAGGACATTATTGGGCTTTAGCTCCCAGCAATGGAGGACATTTACAATACACATTTCCACTGGACAGCCCCCAGTATCATTCAAGACTCTTCAAGACACTGTCTTTATGTGTGGACTATGAACACCCAAATGTATCTTAACTTTCTAAATCCTGTTAGACACCCTCTATTACTTATTCTTTAATAAATAAAAAATGGTAGTATTGACAAATCAGTATTTAAATGTTCTGTTACACAAAAACGATCAGCTTTGTGGTTTTTGATTGAACCCATAAACCCTGTTGTGGTTGTGTTGTACACATAATCCAAGAAAGATAGAAAAACATTTTGAATTTAAGAAAGGTTCTCATGTGAAAGACAGCCTCTGTTCTGGGGATCCACTTCGACTGGTTTGACTGGTTTATAGCTCTGAATGCATTGTAATTTGCATTTTACTAACATGGACCCAATATTACTAATAAGTTCTTCGTTTGATGTTTGATTGTGCCATTTATTTTTTGAGATTTGGTTGTAAATACTGATGTGAGATTGAGGCTAATCTGTATTAATAGCTTTTTCATGGTTGGTAATTTTCAAAACCAGATGAACTCAGGATACGTTTCTTGGGACTTTAGGTCCTTAAAAGGCAGTATTGTGTCTTGTATTGAGAAATCTCAAAATTGTTATTATTTTGTGTTTATTGCCCATGGGGCAGGTGGTGAGTTCAAAACTCAGAGAATTGTCAGAGAAGCACTGCTGGGCCCCAAAATATGAGGTGTATATTTGGATTGGATCCTGCTTCACTTGTTGCTTACAATTTCTGCAGATAAAAGATTTAGCCATATAAATAAACATAAATGCAGTGAATATTGGCTTAATTCTGCTCAACAATTCCTAGCGGGTGCATTCATTTAAACATTCCTTTGAGCTCTCTGTCTTTTAATCAGAGGCCAGAGAAACAGCTTGGCTTCCAACAGCATGTGGCAAAGAGAAATGCTGTAATAATATCTAACCTGCTGAAGTGCACAGGGAGAGTGGCAAAACAGCATCACGACCCAACAGATGAGAAAACGCTCGAGGGTGCTGATCTGGAGAGATCCTTTATTAAATGCAGAAATCTGTGTGACAATGGCAAATAATACAAAAATTCTTTGCCTGGGAGATATTTATACAGCTTCATAGAACAGTTTGTCCACAGAGGCAAATATATCAGCCATTCAACAAATGTCCTCATTCACAACTTCATGCTTTTCATAATTATGTTGAAATACTAATTGCTTCTTTTGTGTGACTAGTGATTTCATACAAATGTCACTATTTGACAGATATGTGTTCTATTGATTTGTTCACCATCCTAGATGTTTCCATTGTGAAGCTCATTGCCATATTTATCTCTATAGAATTATCATCTAACCTAATGATCAAAAATGGGAATATTAGTAGAAACCCACTGAGGTAGGAATGTTATTGTCCCAAGCTTACTGTATAAATATTTTCAGTAGAGGAGGAGCAATGGTCTCAGGACTGTAGTTTTATTGCAAACATTCTGAATTAAACTGAATACATTTCCATAAAAAGCAGCAAAGTGTAAGGTGACAGTGACGTATAAAAGCATTTCTATTGTTAGATATATTGCAAAGATTGGGAGAAGGAAATGAGGATTATGAAGTGTATAATGTTTGTATATCAGAATTGCATTTGCACCATGGTGACCCAGAAAAAATATTCTTTTCCCATGCTTGAATTTTGTGATACACTGTGGCACTGGGGACAGGAACCACACCTGCTGTATCAAACGGCAGGAGAACATACACTAAGACCACTCCAAATGGGCTGCTGGATGACTGTATGTTGTTGACTCACAACTGCCTATTACAGGGTTGCTCAATAAGCAAAAACAATAGCATAAGTCAGGCAGGATAGCCTCTCGATTTATTTATTTATTTATTTTGAGGGTATGGCTGAATAATAATATCAACCTGCATCACCAAAATCTATGGTCACAAGCTTCCCCTGCAGCACAGTGAGCATGAACCGAGCCAAAGTAATGTCATTAAACTTCACTGGTGATTGATGCATATATAATTACCTATAATGAGTCTTTAATTCTCAAACCTAACGCAGATACAGAGGCAAAAGGATGGAGAGAGAATGAGAAAAAAAATGAATGGACAGGGTAGAACCAGTGAGAGTGGTGTTTCTAGATTGTTCTCCCTGAGTGAACAGTACACAGTGGTAAATGTTTTGAATCCCCGTTGGACCCTTTTTTGAAATAAAGCCCTCAACACTCAAGAACTCAGCTCTGGTTTGTGTTCTGCCTCGCCTGTAGGTCATTTGGGATAAAACCATTTGCTAAATTAATTATAGGAGTAAAGCTGACCAGCAGCACGAGTCTCGTTTTCTCTCAGCCTTCATTGAGGTCAAGACGCCTTTTTTACTATTTGCAGGCCTACTGTATTAAAGGTTCTGCGATACTGTCACTGGATGCCAGTCATTATTAGCTGTGCGAAGATTAATGTATTAATTACTCAGATAGCTGTAATACATTTTTAGTTGCATGCTTTAGTCAAAATGAAAAGGATAGTTGGAGTAAATGGGATACATAAGGGATGAAATGGGTGAAAGGCAGCATGTGTGTGTGTGTGTGTGTGTGTGTGTGATCAGAAACTGAATATATCCTTGTTTTTCCAGGAATAGAGAATTGGCTTGGAGTCACATAGCAGTTTTATCTGATTACATAAGCGCATGTTTAGCAGCACCTCCTTCACAAAAGTCATCAGATTTAGTGCGTGAAATGAATCATGGTAACAGAGAACCCTTCTGTTTACTTCCTGTTTATCACATTTCCATAGCTCCCCGTATACAGTCTGATTATATTCCTGGTCTGTAATTGCACAATGTTTTACTGTACCTTTTTTGTTGCATAGTTATTAAGTGAAGGTTGTTTCCAGGTCCCTATTCTCCTATGTTCCTTGCTGTCCTGTTTCTGCTTTCAGACCTGTGTGATGCTGCTTGTTTATGGATACTCACCTTACAGAGGTCACATTACACTTAAGTGCACTGTACATTACAACTTATGTATAAATGATACTGCTGTTAGACTTACATAATCATCTTTATATAAGCAAAAGTTGGTAATTACATGTGTATAATCCTCTCTCCTCACCTGCAATTGCCTGCAATTCAGCAAAGTGACCTGCCATTGTTCATTTTCTTCAACAGTCTGTGATGTACTGTTTTAAGTCAAGAAAGTGGACTGGCCAATGTGAGTTTAACGCTGAGCAAATAAAACAGATGGTGACTGCCAATGCTATGACGGATGCTTTGTTTCTTCCCGCTGTAAAACAACCTCTCTCTTTTTTTTTTGATATCTCTGATTTCTATTCTATGTTACTATCCAGATGGGGGAGAAATTGATTGTTGTTATTTATTGCATCAAGCAAAAAACAATGGACATAAAAAATGATGTAGGAGAAGCGTCTCAAAAATGATAGAGATCCTGGGTGAGTTTTGTTACTGAAAATAAAAGATCACTGCTGGTGTGAATGCAGGCTAGGAAGGAAATTACAATAGCAGTTCCGTATGTTGTGTAATAAAGGATGCAGCTGCCAACTACATTTGTAAACAATTTCCAGAGCCTTACAGGAATGCTGAGTGAAAAACAGCCTACAGAATAAGAGTACTGAATTCTGTATGATGATGTCGGAGAATGATATAAAAGGAATAAAATGCAACATAATAGGTTGCGTTGGATCAAGTGCTATTTTATAAGCTGCATACTAGTGAGGATGGAAGCATTATTGTTGAAAGCTCTAACACATTTTTTAGGGCTTTTGGGGAAATGTAGTAGCTTAGTGGTTAAGATATTGGGCTACTACTCAGAAGGTTCAAATCCACCAAGCTGCTACTGCTGGGCCCTTGAGCAAGGCCCTTGTGTAAAATGAGATTACAAATGTAAGTCGCTCTGGATACGGGTGTCTGCCAAATGGCAGAAATGTAGGGATTAGTGTAACGATTAGAACTAGGGCTATTTCTACTAGACTCCTGTTTGCTGCTTATTTTTAATGGCTGTAACCTGCATCTGGTTCTTCAGTCAGCATTTTCTATTCCCCTTTTCTTTCATGTTTAAAGGTAATTGCCTACGGTTAAAGGCGGTGGTCAAAAATCAGGCAACCTTAGGGGTCAAGTCAAGTCAAAAGGCTATTATTGTCATTTTATCTGTTGCAGTACACAGTGAAATGAAACACCATTCCTGTAGGACCCTGGTGCTACATAAAACACAGAGCTACATAAACAACACAGAACTAAGTACACTAACACAGTAGTATATAAAGTGCATGTGTGTAAACGTGTGCAAACAGTGCAGATACAATACAATACAATAGCGTACGCAGCGCTGAGCAGTACACAGGTCTGTAGTGAGTAAAGTGCAAGTACAAATGCTACAGATGTAAACATAAGGACAGTTAACAGCAGATTGTAGCTGCATTATAAAGTAATGTACAAAAATTGCAGAAGGAGTGCAGAGATGAGTATGAGGTTGAGTGCAAGCATGTGTGTGTGTGTGTTGGGGGGTTGGTGTCAGTCCAGTCTCTGGGAATTAAGGAGTCTGATTACACAGTCTGGCTGTAAGGGCCCGAATGCTTTGGTACCTTTTTCCAGACAGCAGGTGGGTTAAGAATTTGTGTGAGGAGTGCGTGAGGTCATTCACAATGCTGATGGCTTTGCGGATGCAAAACAGACATTCAACATAATCTGATATCCATTAAAGCAACTTTAACATATGTATAACTCTGTGTGTAACTTTTCCCACTTAAATATTGACATAACGTCTGGACTGAACCTGGACCTGAATATGGTCCAATGTGGTTTACACAGCATATAAGAACACACTGTCATGATCCCTGCTCCGCTGCGTCACCCGGATCCCGCTACTCCAGTTCCTGGTTTTCACCTGCACTCTCTCTCCCCTTCCCTCACCTGTCTGCTCACTCTGCTGCACTAATTATTCAATTCAGTTCAATTCAATTTTATTTGTATAGCGCTTTTAACAAAGAGCATTGTCTCAAAGCAGAACATAAGAAACAACAAACGTACAAACAGACAAACAATCTTAGATGTTAGACAAAATTATCCCTAGAGAGCAAGCCTGTGGCAAGGAAAAACTCCCTTAGATGGTATGAGGAAGAAACCTTGACAGGAACCAGACTCAAAAGGGAACCCATCCTCATCTGGGTGACACTGGAGAGTGTGATATGAACGATGTCCTTTCTACATTTATGTATAGTCAGTTATGTGATGCAGATACAGCATGTGTAGAAAGTTATGTGTATATTAATTAGGAGATTGTTGTCGTCCACATAGGGTTGGCAGCGTTGCTTTGAATACTCCAGTCCTCACAAAGCAGAACCCAGCCGGAGCTGGTCCATCTCTGGATGCCACTGGAGCTGGCACAATCTCTATATGTCTCGGGGATGGGTAGAAGAAGGGAAACAAATGGAAAGTAATTAGCATAGCTGCTGTTCATAATATTAGCAGGCACTAGATGATAATGTGCATTTAATCAGATGTATTGGAGTACAAGGTTATGGGATTTATTAGGTGTATGCCTGGCTAAAGAGTTATGTCTTTAGTCTATGTTTAAACTGGGAGACTGTGTCTGAGCCCCGAGCACTGTCAGAGAGAATATTCCAAAGTTTAGGAGATAAATACGAAAAAGCTCTACCCCCTTTTGTAGACTTTGATATTCTGGGAACTACCAGAAGTCCAGAATACTGAGATCTTAAGGCGCATGATGAATTGTAACGTGTTAGAAGACTGGCTAGATATGTGGGAGCTGAACCATTTAGAGTCTTGTATGTAAGTAGTGCTAGTTTATAATCAATTCTAAACTTAACAGGTAGCCAGTGCAGGGATGATAATATTGGGGTTATATGATCATATTTTCTTGACCTGGTAAGGACTCTGGCAGCTGCATTCTGGACTAACTGTAGCTTGTTTATTGAAGATGCAGGACAACCACCTACTAATGCATTACAATAGTCCAGTCTGGAGGTCATGAATGCATGAACTAGCTTTTCTGCATCAGATACAGATAAAATGTCCCTAAGCATGGCGATATTTCTGAGGTGGAAGAAGGCTATTTTGTAATATCGGAAATATGATTTTCAAAGGACAAACTGCTGTCTAATATTACACCCAGGTCTTTCACTGTAGAGCTAGTAGTAATAGAACATCCTTCAAAGTACAATTTGAATTGTGAGAGCTTTTGTGTACTGGTTTTTGGACCAATCAGTAATATCTCCGTCGTATCGGAATTTAGTAATACAAAATGATCAGTCATCAAATCTTTAATATCTTTAACACACTCTGATAATTACCTGATGACATTCACCTGTGTGACCTTTCCCCTATATTAGCAGCTACTCTGGACCTGTTTCTCTGCCAGATTGTGCTTTGTGCCTGAAAGCCAACATCTTCCAGCCACCCTGACCCTGACTTAGACTTAGACCCGACCTGTTATCCTGTGAGCTTCTGAACCCCACTATGTTTCTGACCTATCTTCTGCCTGATCTCTGCCAGTCGTGACTACCTGTTTGACCCTGTTTCTGGATTAAGACTTGGATCCTGATTATAACCTGAACTCCTGTTCTGTCTGATAGCTGGTTCTGACCCCTGCCTGTATTATTAGACCTGGTATCTGTCTGCCTGTCTACCTGCCCGAATCTGCCTGCCTGTTTTCTGCCTGCCTCTCTGTTACCCTAGCCATCTGAATATATCACTCTCCTGTTCTCCAAGTCCTCCCTTGTCCGCCTTCTTGGATTCCCTCTGCACTAACTCACCCGTTCTCAGCCCCAGCACGCCTTCACTACCGTTTCACTACGGTTTACTCTCCAAGAAACTGCTGAGTGAGTATCATTTGTTTGAGAGAGTATCAGCCATGTTCCGAAATCCTCCACTAACCTCTGTCTCCTGTGTTCAGGCCGCTGTTACCACCTGCAAGCTGAAGAACCCTCACCCTGAAGACAGCTCTTTTAATAAACTTTTACTCATTAAACCTTTTTGTCTTCACTTTGTGTTATTGCTGAGTTTTCAAAGAGTCCTCAAACCACTGCTACAAGCGTTACACACACTGGAATATAACATATACTTAATTACTTTTACACAGTATCTCTTACTGAACTAACAGTTTGAGCTGTTCTAGTTGAACATGATTAAAAAGGATCAGCAATTCTGTCTTTGTATGGCTTCCATTTATTACAAGCCTTTATACATAAAACCATCTTGGAAAAAAAACTCTACTTAGGACATAAAATTCTAATTCATTTTTATAATTGAATAGCTTCTATAGTCATATGGAAAATGCAACGCAATCATTACATTAATTGAATGCAAGGCAATGCGACAAGCTTTCACGGTCTCTTGGGCACATCATACCACACTCAGAATTTTAAAATGTGATGAAACCTCACATGATCTGATAGCTTTAATCCTTCAAATGCATTTCCATTTTGTCATTATGTAAAGCAGCGAAAACAAGAGCTTCGAGAGCTTGATTATGGCAATAAAAAGTGTGAGCGAGAGTGTGAGTACGGGAGAGAAGGGAAGTGTGTTTTTATGTTTGAGAAAGATTTAACTCGAAGCATGTGGCTCATAAAAATGCACTGAATAGCTTTAATGAATCCGTTGAATAAATCAATTTATATATTAAATTGTAATATCACAAGGCACAGGTGTCTATCTAAATGTAGCAAAGTGGGAAATGGACTGTACAAAATACATACGTTATTTTCCCATAGCGCTGACTAATTCTTGATTCTGATTGGTTTATTTTGCAGGTTTATATAAATAAGCTCTAATGCAATAAGGGTTCTGTAGGAACAATTTACACAGGTATTTGTATCGTGCACATGAACTTATTAAAAGTGTTTGTAATTGTTGATATTTCTTGGACATTGTCTTAAAGCAGCTTTACAGAACATAAGGAGCAGAGTACAAAAGTACAAGATTGAAGAAGAAGTTGCTTTCGGCTGCTCCCTGTTCGGCGTCGCCACAGCAGACCAACTGGTCCGCACAACAACTTGGCAAATGTTTTGCACCGGATGCCCTTCCTGACGCAACCCTCCCATTTTTCCAGGCTTGGGACCGGCACTGCATCCAGTGGCTGGGGTTGAAGCATTGGCTGGGAATCGAACCCGGGCCTTCCGCATGATAGGCGAGAAACCTACCACTGAGCCACCAATACAAGATTAACGTTGGATAAAATCATCCCTAGTAAGCACGCCTGAGGCGACTGTGGTGAGGAAAAACTCCCTTAGATGGTAAGAGGAAGAAACCTTGAGAGGAACCAGAATCAAAAAGGAACCTCATCCTCATTTGGGTAATACCAAACAGTGTGATTATGAATAATGTCCTTTCTACAGTCATAAACAGTCAGTTGGAATAGTGTTATGCAGATACAGCATACAGCATCTTTAAGGAGATGTTTATTTAGTGTTTTTGGAAGGAGTCTCCAGTGTCAGCACTTTGTATCAATCAGAGGTAAAGCTGTAGCTGTAACAATTTGCAGTTTTACCAGCTTATTTTTTTGAAAACGAGAGGATGGGGAGGGAATAACAGTATATCGCTCCTAAAACGTAATTGACAGGAACGAACTTGATCGCTCCTCAGCGGATGTGTGTACCGCTGCAGGCAGTGAGATTGAGAACGATTAGAACGCAACGCGTGACGGAAATAATACAGAGATCATTCCAGTTTATGGTAATATCACCAAAATCAAATGGTTTCATGGGATAAATCCAGTTATAGGATCCTTTAAAGTATATCTCAGGAGTAAAGGATTTAGTGTTGTGAGTTCACAATATGCTACATTCTGCTTTCAAAAAGTTCAGCGTATACATATATCCATGATGTGCTGTGAGCTTACAGAGGCATCAGAAGGACAGGGTGGGTTTGTACGGGTTTAAGCTATCGCTCATCCTGCAGCCCTGTGGCTAGGAGAGACAGCAATGTGATAAGAGCACACACCTTCAAAGTACACAGGATGCTGTGTGTGTGTGTGTGTGTGTGCAGACAGATGTGTGCTCCATAGGCAACAAAAAACGAGTGACATGAGAAACCAGGGAGCCAGAGACAGCGGAAAAGGGCAGTGAATGATATCTGATAGACAGAGAAGGTATATGACAAGCTACTGTATATGTGAGTGAGAAAGAAAGATTTATAATACTTAAAGCTGCTGTTTGTAATGTATAATAGTGGCTCTAAACCTTATAGAATTTTAAAGATACCTTATAAATATAAAGACATATACATCAACCCTTTTCAATTCAAGCTTCTGCTGAAAAAGGTTAAGGCCCTGAAATGAGCTATTGAGGCATATGTAGTTTGAGTCAAAGCAGTAGACCTGCCAGTGCTTTTAATAAACTTTTCATCTTGAAGGCACTAAGCTTTTTTTTCTTTTACAATTTTTGGCCTGAAACACAAAAATTGCACATTGTAAGACAATTCTTTGGTCATGAGTTAAAACTGGTGGTCTCAGTATGCATAATGTTATATCCACACCAGTGGGCGATTTAAGTTAAAGCAGAGTCAGTCTTTTCTTCTTCTTCTTCTTCTTCTTCTTCTTCTTCTTCTTCTTCTTCTTCTTCTTCCTCTTATTATTATTATTTACATTTCTACCACTCTGACCTGACCATGATTGAGAATAAAATGAAACCACAGCATGGACAGAGCAGAGACCAGGACACACAGAGCTGGAAATATGGCAGAGTCTAAACACTGTTATGAAAGCAGAGCCATCAGTGTGGTGATATGAGTGTGAGATTTAGTAGCATCATGTTTTGTAACGCTGTAAGAGTGGATGGTAAATACCATGGTTGTGGGCGAACAAGGCAGACTACTCATCTCATGGTGTGGAGGACTGTAATTTCCTAATAATGCCAGGTTGCAGAGGCTGCTTCTGCACTTTACAAGCGTTAGTGCAGGCTGATCTGTAAAAAGAGGTAAAAGCAGCACAATTTGGGAGGAGACGAAAATAACCAGAGACTGCTGATGAAAGACAGAAATGCAGGATCGAGAGCCAGGTCCAAAATGACTGCAGGGCGCAAACTGCCTAAGAGGCTCGAGAGCCAGGGCCAAAATGACTGCAGGGCGCAAACTGTCTAAGAGGCTTTCTCACCAGGCTTTTGACATGAAAATGGTACAATATTATTTACCAAGCGCCTCTCTATGGGACGGATTCTGTCTGGAAGCATCAGGACTAAAAGGCTGGATGGGAACAAGGACCTTAAATAGGAAATGCAATAACATAAATAGGCTACATTTAAAAGTGTGAACATCTTCCATGAGGTAATGGATCTAAAAGACTCATCCTGAAGATACAGTTGGTCCTTTGGGATATTAGTTTGTCTTTTGGGAATGTATAGAATCTAAAGTAAAATTTTATTTAACGCAGAGTCATCTAAACTATACGTTTTACGCATTATGTTATCATTAAATGTGAGTTAACCCATCTCAGGCAACAATAGCTCTGCTTTTTATTATTGGCAAGCTGTTGTCAGGCAGCAGAGACAAATGAAGTTGCAAAATATGC
Organism: Hemibagrus guttatus; assembly: GCA_033459395.1. NCBI lineage: Eukaryota > Metazoa > Chordata > Actinopteri > Siluriformes > Bagridae > Hemibagrus > Hemibagrus guttatus. The sequence goes on from JAUCMX010000028.1 coordinate 1,898,263, forward strand.
TTTATTTAAAGCAGACAGACTAAGAAATCTAAAACGTGAAGCAAGTAAAAAAAAAAAAAAAAAAAAAAGGCAGAATGTCATCAAACGATCAGCAGAACAGGCTACACAAAAACCTGACTCCAAGAACCAGAAGACAAAAACAAGATCATGAATAAGATTAGCATACACAAGAAACAAGCCTTGATACCATACCACAGGTGAAAACAGCACTGAGCAATGCTGTATGTTATGTGAGTAGTCTGTATACACAGGGGTGTATGTGATTGAGTTCAGATATGCGTGATGGGGAGCTGATAGTGATAATGTGCTGGGGAGTGTAGTCCTGTGTGTAGTGGCAGTGTGTGTAGGATGCTGTGCAGCTTGGGAGTTGGAGTTTGTCGCCCAAATCCATGGCTGATGTGACAGCTGTTTGTTACGGTTGATCATTTAAAAGGTAAATTTTCTTTCAAAATTTGCTCACATAATACAGTAATGCTAGCTGTAACCGGATGTATTTTGCGCTGACTTTTAATTAGGCTTCGTCTTTAAGAACCAACATTCAAAAATCTATGGTCCGGATGACGTTCGGATATTCGTTAAAAAGACGTATCCATAGTTATAAGACATGCAAGCCGAGCCAATCAGAGCCACCGAGGGTTATATACACCCAGACTAATGAGAGAAAATTAAGGACAGACTCCAGCAGTGATCGGGGGGTGCACTCATGGCAGCGCTCAAGCAGGAGCAAAACAGGAATCTGAAAATAAGAGGCCTCTCTGAAGTAAAAAAAAAAGTGTGTGCCAGTGGTCATATAACCACACAATTATATACTGAGAACTTGTTCTAGATTCATTTGAACAGATTTACCGTATGTGTTACGTTATCAGCGCTCAGGCGGTGTGAGTGATGTCAGTGTCATATCCGACACATTGTCCCTGCGTGTTCATGCTCTCTGAAGGAGTGTGAACTACGGTGGCTGCCAAGTCATGTGGAAATTATTCCATACAGTCCTTCACATACTGCTAACTAGCACATGCGATTCTGTCACTTGCAATCTGCCCTGACACATCTATGCAGAACAGATGAATTAAAAAAAAAGTGGATGTGGGCTGAAAATGTGCAGAAAAGCACATGATAAAGAGCCATATTCAGAGCTGAGCTGTGGGTTTTGTAGTCGGGATTTAATACTGAGATTGCCTCAGACCTCCATAACCGTGAAACGCAAGAGTTGCACAAGTAGAGTGATGTTTACATTTCCAGCATTTGGCAGATGCCTTAACCAGAGTGACTTACAATTTATCTCTTTTTTTTTAATGCAATTGAGAGTTACAGGCCTTGCTCAAGGGCCCAGCAGAAGCAGCTTGGTGGACCTGGGATTCAAACTCGCCACCTTCCGATCAGTAGTCCAACACCTTAACCATTAAGATACCACAGTTACTGAGAATGAAGGTGTATCTCACTTACATGCACCTCTAAATATACAGTGGGGCAAAAAAGTATTTAGTCAGCCACCAATTGTGCAAGTTCTCCCACTTAAAAAGATGAGAGAGGTCTGTAATTTTCATCATAGGTACACTTCAACTATGAGAGACAGAATGAGGAAAAAAATAATCCAGAAAATCACATTGTCTGATTTTTAAAGAATTTATTTGCAAGTTATGGTGGAAAATAAGTATTTGGTCAATAACAAAAGTTCATCTCAATACTTTGTTATATACCCTTTGTTGGCAATGACAGAGGTCAAACGTTTTCTGTAAGTCACCACAAGGTTTTTACACACTGTTGCTGGTAGTTTGGCCCATTCCACCATGCAGATCTCCTCTAGAGCAGTGATGTTTTGGGGCTGTCGCTGGGCAACACGGATTTTCAACTCCCTCCAAAGATTTTCTATGGGGTTGAGATCTGGAGACTGGCTAGGCCACTCCAGGACCTTGAAATGCTTCTTACGAAGCCTCCTCCTTCGTTGCCCGGGCGGTGTGTTTGGGATCATTGTCATGCTGAAAGACCCAGCCACGTTTCATCTTTAATGCCCTTGTTGATGGAAGGAGGTTTTTACTCAAAATCTCACGATACATGGCCCCATTCATTCTTTCCTTTACACGGATCAGTCGTCCTGGTCCCTTTGCAGAGAAACAGCCCCAAAGCATGATGTTTCCACCCCCATGCTTCACAGTAGGTATGGTGTTCTTTGGATGCAACTCAGCATTCTTTCTCCTCCAAACACGACAAGTTGAGTTTTTACCAAAAAGTTCTATTTTGGTTTCATCTGACCATATGACATTCTCCCAATCCTCTTCTGGATCATCCAAATGCTCTCTAGCAAACTTCAGACGGGCCCGGACATGTACTGGCTTAAGCAGGGGGACACGTCTGGCACTGCAGGATTTGAGTCCCTGGTGGCATAGTGTGTTACTGATGGTAGCCTTTGTTACTTTGGTCCCAGCTCTCTGCAGGTCATTCACTAGGTCCCCCCGTGTGGTTCTGGGATTTTTGCTCACCGTTCTTGTGATCATTTTGACCCCACGGGGTGAAATCTTGTGTGAAGCCCCAGATCGAGGGAGATTATCAGTGGTCTTGTATGTCTTCCATTTTCTAATAATTGCTCCCACAGTTGATTTCTTCACACCAAGCTGCTTACCTATTGCAGATTCAGTCTTCCCAGCCTGGTGCAGGTCTACAATTTTGTTTCTGGTGTCCTTTGACAGCTCTTTGGTCTTGGCCATAGTGGAGTTTGGAGTCTGACTGTTTGAGGTTGTGGACAGGTGTCTTTTATACTGATAACGAGTTCAAACAGGTGCCATTAATACAGGTAACGAGTGGAGGACAGAGGAGCCTCTTAAAGAAGAAGTTACAGGTCTGTGAGAGACAGAAATCTTGCTTTTTTGTAGGTGACCAAATACTTATTTTCCACCATAATTTGCAAATAAATTCTTTAAAAATCAGACAATGTGATTTTCTGATTTTTTTTTTCCTCATTCTGTCTCTCATAGTTGAAGTGTACCTATGATGAAAATTACAGGCCTCTCTTTCTCAATTGGTGGCTGACTAAATACTTTTTTGCCCCACTGTATAACCTTGCATTTTTCTTGTGAGGCTCACTACAATAAACTGAACTAAACAGTTTTAAGTCCAGTCACTTAAAACTGACAAATTGACATAACCACAATGTGTCACACTGCCATTTCTGTAAATACACTAACAACGAAATGGCATGTGAGAAAAAACACAGGCAGAAGCATCTGCTGCTGTCAGTGACCAAATTTTCTATGGATAAAAATATGAAGTACAGAAGTAAGCTGTAGTTGAAGCGCCTTCTCCAACACTGGGCACACTTTACAGGAGAGCATGTGTAGCAGTCACTGATAAAGTGTAGTTTTTTTTTTTCAAAGTATTTTTGGTTAGCACGTTTGCCTCACACCTCCAGGGTTGGGGGTTCGATTCCCACCTCCGCCGTGTGTGTGTGGAGTTTGCATGTTCTCCCCGTGCCTCGGGGGTTTCCTCCGGGTACTCCAGTTTCCTCTCCCAGTCCAAAGACATGCATGGTAGGTTGATTGGCATCTCTAAAGTGTGTGTGTGTGTGTGTGTGTGTGCTCTGTGATGGGTTGGCACTCCGTCCAGGGTGTATCCTGCCTTGATGCCCTATGACGCCTGAGATAGGCACAGGCTCCCCGTGACCCAAGTGTAGTTCGGATAAGTGGCAGACAATGAATGAATAATAATTTTCTAATAGCGACACCTATAGGTGCACAGTGTGTAGTATTAGTATTAGAACTTGTCATGAGATCAGGCTAGCTGTGTGAACACCAGAAACACAAGGAGATACACACTGAATAAGAAGTGTCTATTTATTATTATTATTATTATATCTTATCAGAAAATGTCTTCTAATGTCTCCTGAATCTCTGATTGGAAGGTACACATGGTTTGTTTGTTTATTTTTGTTAATTAATTTATAAGTATATTCCCAGTGTGTATTGATGTCGGTTTAATAAGCTATGTAAAGCTTTATACATTTAAATGTCATTTTTATTTATTTTCCATTTTTTCACTGTATCCTTATGGCGTTTATGATGACTGTGCTGAGCCTTTGAAAGAAGACATTAAACATTAAGGCATCAGTTGAAGCGTGGTTTTTCTGATCTGAAGAAAATGTTCAGGAGCCGTTATAAAAGTGAATTAACAAAAATAAATAAATAAATAAAACCACTGGCATATTTTTATACATTCAAAATGAAAAGTGAAAGAAAAAAAAAAACTTTTTATTTTATGTATTTATAAAATAATCAATATCTTGTGCTCCTATCTTATAATGTACATTATGTTGTGTTGTGTATAACTGACAATTAAATGCAAAGTAATAAGTGGCTTATATTTAAAAAATAATGACAAAAAACAGGTGCTGGATCAAGTGCTATTTTATAAGCTGAAGAATAATGGAAGCCGTGTTATGAATCAAAATAAAATTGAAAAACACTGATTAATGTAAAAGCTAGCATTGTCTCATACATATATCATTGTGGTTTTTTTTATACATGTATCTTGGTTATAGTACAATTCACAGCAAAGGAAAAAAAACCCACACCATTTCATTATTAAGTCAGTATTTTCTATCCCATGTTTATTTGTCCAGGCTTCAATGAAACATTACTACACAAGAAAAAATTGGAAACCTCACAGATGTGATCCACATCCAGGTAATTGGCAATCTGAATCACACACACACACACACACACACACACACACACACACACACACACACACATACACAGAGGCAATGTTCCCTGTGCAAATACTGATGCAAGTTTCTAACTAAAGTCTGAAACTGTGTTTTACAGGTAATATGAAATTGCTTTAGAGATAGAAAACACGAGGAGAGACCCATATAACTACAACAACAATGCAGAGACACACAACTACAATTACATTAAAGTTACACAAACAAGCCATCACTATTATAACAGCATGATACTTATAAATACATGCTAGAGCATCACTACACATACGTATAATGTAGTCAACTGTGTCTCTGGTTCAAACCATTATACAAGCTTTAGACATCTGTTATTAGACTAATATTAAGCATACAAGTACATATCATTAAGTCAGTGCTTGTGTACAAGTGCATGCCATTGCACATAAAAAAAATACATATTATTAAATCAATTTTAAACATACAAACGCAAGTATTAATGTGGCAATAATGTTAAAGATAGGAATTGCATATTAATGTTGCATACACAACTAAATAACACAACACCGCTATTACACGTGCCATTACAATGATGTCAAAAATCCATGCAGATGTGCCTGTGCACACACTTATGCACACACTTATGCATATAAAACTAATATGAATGTAAAAGAGAGCAGGTGCACTCGACTTTAAAAATAATCTCAGTAGGTGAGCGTTTGAAATTCTCCCATTCTGACGCAGACACATTGTGAATACACGCTTAATGCTTTCAAATAGTCCCAATCAGGCGTTTTGAGAAGCCCAAGCCTGCAATCTTACAAAACTATACATTTAAAGCAGTTCATTACTGTACCAATCCTGCAGGCAAAACCCGAGAGAATATTAAAAGTGATGTGGAGTCCACTGGCCTTATGCACTGTGAGCACTGAGACTGTCAAATCTGTGGGCTGTGTGTCACGGACCTGCAGAAATAAACACGGCTGATCAGCGCTGTCAGAGGAGAGAGAGTGTGAAAAAGCTCATTCTCCCCCAGGGGACTGTCAAGGTAGGTGGTGTTGTGTGGCTGAAGGCTTCAGCACAGAAAGATGCAGAAAGTTTAATAGCGCAACCTATTAGTGATATACTATGGAAGTTGTGAATAAAATATTGTAGTGCTATGTCATTATTTAGACTCGATATGTCATTATTTTGACACCTCACAATCTGTCAAAAAATAAATTATTGAATATTAGGCTATAATTCCTGCACTTGCTGCCCACTTTAATAGGAACACCTGTACCCCTGCCTGTTCACTGCAATTATTCGATTAACCATCCATGTGGCAGCGGTGCAACTCGTAATACGGGGCAAGAGCTCTAGTTAATGTTCACATCACACTTGAGAATGAGGGAAAAATGGAACTTTGAGTGTGGCATGAGTGTTGGTGCCAGATGAGCTGAATTAAATATTTAAGAAATTGATGATCTCTTGGGATTTTAACTTACTATTAAACAAACAAACAAACAATCAAGCAAAAAAAATCCATTGAGCTTTTGATCTGCGCATGGAAACGCTTTGTTGATGAGATAGCTCAGAGGAGCATCGCCAAGCTGATGTCTGTGGAGTTAACTCATATAACCACGCTTTACAACCATGGTGACCAGAAAGGAATCTCAGAAACACCTTGCAAAACACCTTGACCCTTGAGGTGGAGAGACAACAACAGTAGAAGATCAGTAGAGGTTCCACACCTGATATCCAAGAACAGGAATTTGAGTCTGAGTGAAACTCTATACAGTTGAATATTGCAGCTGTCCAATGATGGGCCACAATGTCCAATGATGGACAATTTCATTAACTGTGTACAGGTATGGTGTGTCAAATTTAAATGCTCAAAATGACTGCTATGACCATTGCGAAATTCCATCAAGGACTCAAAAGAAAAAGTTATTTTGTTAAAATAAGGAAAGAGCACTTCAGCTTTTTCTCCTGTCTCGAATGTCATTAAGTCATATTAAATACTGTATTCGAAAAATATGCAGGTTACAACTGAAATAAACTGTATGGCATCAGAGCAATTTGAGGCTGAAGGCTGAAAAGAATATTTCTAGTTATAATTATTCAAATGCTTCTCAATTTCATACCAGGATTTCTTACACAGCTGTAGATTTATCTCGGTTATAAATCTAAATGTGTAATAACAGAAATTATAGCTGTTAATTTAATTTAATTTAAAGTAGCTTTGACAGACAGGCTGTAAATCAAATGCATGCTATTTCGGTTCTTCTAATAGATTACTGTTTCTATAGTAACAGAGCATTTACTATAGAACACGCTTAAAACCTCATTATAAATGTCTTATTATTCAATGTAGAAACTGATGGTTTTCTATAAGGATAAATTTATTTACTATTTTTGGAAGGAGCTCTGATTGAAAAGCAGTCACTTGTGGTTTGTTAGGGTTTGTAATAAATGCTAAAACTGCAGCACATGCAGCTCAATTTGATAATCCCTGAAGCTTAGAAAATACATATGTAAAAGGTGAAGCTAGCTGTAAAAGTGTTTGATGCTACAGTGAATGCAGTCTGAATGGAGAAGAAGCACTTAAACACAGAAGTATATTTAGAGTTTTACACACACACACACACACACACACACACACACACACACTCAGGTACACACACACATTACACCCACTCACAAATGATGACAGATGCAAGGAGGTGCACAGGATGTGCATGTGCATGACAAACAAAATATTAATTATGAGAGACAGGGTATCACTTAGAATAACCAGATGGGGCTGTTTAATTGTGTTTTCCCTGAAAATATGTATAAGCTTAATTATCTACGAATTTAATTATATGTCATTTTCAAAGTGCATTAGCATAGAAATAAGACTTCACGTTGGCTTTCTTTTTTATTCCTATATGCAATCCAGAAGAAGGAATATATAACACTTGCTTGGCACTACAAGAAGCTGCTCTCCTGCTGATTTCACACATATATCCAACTTTAATTAGTGCTCAAAGAATTCGTTATGGATTATATCAGGCACGGAATGTGGGGAAGCATCCAAAGGTGACTTCGTGTCCACTACAACTTGTGTGTGTGTATATATATATATATATAGATAGATAGATAGATAGATAGATAGATAGATAGATAGATAGATAGATAGATAGATAGATAGATAGATAGATAGATAGATAGATAGATAGATAGATAGATAGATAGATGTTCAAATAGAGGGTTAGAATATTCTTACTGTAACGCAAATGTTTCTTAGTTGCATAAATATGGTAGCCATCTATGGTAGAAACATGATCCAGCACCCATTGTTGTACTAAATGTGTACAATTAAAAGAAAAGTGTAAAACACAGTGGTGCATGTAGTTACTGGGAATTGGGACCACTTAAAGTCCCCTGTTACTGGAACTTAAGTGTATCGCACCAGTCCATAACAGCACGCCCCATCATGTTTTATTCATCCCATGGAGTGTTGCTGTTTGTCCCAAAGCGCTCTATTCCTGTTATACCACAGCAATCTGCCAAATATTGTAATATTTAAATTCTTAAAGAATGACACATCATACATTTTACCCTTTCATAGTTACTTTTAATGTTGTAGAATATCCACATAGTTGTCATAGTTGATTTCAAAAGCTAAAAATACTCACCCTTTCACCAACATTTTTATGTTTTACAGTCTATAAGAATAAAAACAATGCAATTTGTAATGTTACTGAGAAATCAGAAAGCACAATGTTCCTAAATGTCTCTATACAAAAGCTTCACTATATCAATGACTATACAATTTTCTTTCTAAAATTCTTGTTTTTTGTTTTTTTTTATATCCCTTTGTATCAGAAGGAATTTCAACTACAGACACTGTAACGGATTAGAATGTGCGTTTAATATAAACCGGTCATTTGAGCTACAGCTTTGTCCCTCACATTAAGACCAGTAGTATTCGAGAATTCACCAGCACTGTGGTATTGTTACGACCGGCCGCCACTCCCGCCCTAGCGGGGCTCGAACCTGGACCTCCGTGGTGTGGCGTGCACGCCGTGAACGAGCAGACCCAAAAGCAGGGATTCAGTGAAGCACTGTTTATTTACACAAACACGATACAGGGGAAAGACGAACATAACACGAGACTCCGTGGTTACATTACCAAAACCAAACTCACAAACATAACCCCAAACCTAACGTAACACCCACGGGACAGCTATACACAGAACATTGACCCACGCCACACATGCACACCAGGATCCCTTTTATAGGGAAACACATCAGGGTAATCAGGGACAGGTGACACAATCAGGGTGGAGAACAATGGGCAGGAAATCACACAGACACAAACAGACCAGGATTCTCCTGCCAGCGCCCTCCCCGGGCCTGGCAGGGAACTGTCCAGCTACTCCTGACAGGTATTGTATTGTTAAATAAACAAATGGAAATACGTACTTCTTCTACAGAGCTAACAAGAAATCTCTTACAGTCCACCAATATGCCTGTAAACTAATGTCTAATTAGTAAATGTCCAAGTTGACCAAATGTCCCAAGTGTCTGTTTATGAGACTTTACAGCAAGGTTGGGAAATCATTTTTGGCGATAAACAGCAGATTGTTATGAGTGTAACTGATACTTTGTGAGAGAATGAGCAGTCTACTTATTAAGTAAAACGAATTATTGAGGCTGAAGTTCTAAATAAAAATATGTCCAAACTGAACTTAAAATAAAAAGGAGGGTGTAGATTTACCAAAATGGACAAATTGAAAGAAAAAAAAAATAGCTTGGGGTTTTCAGCCATCCAGCGTATTGTGTAAGTGTAGACAGGCAAGCTGCAGTATTGGGGAATGCATGTAATGACCATGGAAAATGTAGGAGCCGTGATGTGTGTAATCTCTTTCGTGTGTGATTCTCAAATGCCATCCTATAGATTGGTTCTGGCTGTGGTTCAAGGTTGGATTATACGGTTAGTCATGAATAGCATATATAATATTTCGTTCAGATCCAGTAGCCGATAGAACCTTTTCAAGATGATGAATTGCTTTTAAAGGTGACAATTCTTTGAGCAAGACTTTTAGCTGATGGATTAGATTCCTGCAATTCCCTTATCACCAACAGACCAGGCTAGCAAGGTAAGTCTGTAATCCTCACTGTGCCAATCCTAGCCTAACATGTTCTCCAAAATTTGCCTCTCCTTCCCTCCCTTATAGTTAAGTTCTTTTTTTCCCCCCATTTCATATCCCCCTCACTTGCTTTTCACCCGTTCCTCCTCCTCTCACTCCATCTTTTCAGCGCCACCTCAGCCATCTTATCCATGTAGCCTGGGGCTAGCATATATCACATGGAGTGGGGAGAGATTTTCTACATTTTCACTCCATGTCTGACTCCAGTCAGGGAGTTTCTGGGGCTCCACTCATCTCACTGGAAATGCAGTACTATTTGAAATAGTACAGATATTTTGGTTACAACAAATTGGAGATTCCCACCCACTATCTAGCTCTCCACTATCACACAACGGCTACCAATTAGGAAGGGTTAATGACACCCTAACGTCTTTTATAATTGATGCGTATGGTACATCACAGTGCAACTGACATTCTAGTAGAAAAGCGATTTCAGCCCTCTTCTGCATACCTCGCCATTTAACTAGCTCTTTAACTGACAGGGCAGAGAGAATGCCTTCCCACTCAAAGATTCAGGCAATTCTGCTCTCTTGGACTCCTGACCACACTGGCTTTCCATTGTAAGGGGTTTAAAATCTCCTAATAAACACCCAATTGTTTTATTCCACAACTCTACCCTATGAGACTATGAGACGTGCACAATATCAGCTTTGATATGAGGTATTCCCATCTATATTGTATAGTTCTTTCATTTCAAATGGACAAATGTCTGTTGTCTTTACAATTTAAGAGTAAATCCTTCTTACTTGATGCCTAAAAACTATATTCATGATGTACATGGCTGGATATATTTCCTAGTGATGGATATCTCTTTTGCCAGGCCTGTAATGCCAGCATTTATTTCTGTTCCAGCTTGTTTTGGGAGCTCAGGTTGAGCCAGTGACATTTTTCATATCCATGGTTGCATTAGTGAAAGGATTGTTCTTCCTTAGACAGGGGAAGCAGCATCCACTGAGTTTTGAGGCATGTGTTTGACAGTTATATCGTTAATAAAGACATGTGAACTACTACAGCCATCTTCTTCCTGTTCTGTCAGGTTGTTTGTTCATCAGCACATTCCTACTTCCTGGTATCAGGCAGCTGATCGTAATCTTCAGACACTAAAGCCCCTGATTAAATTAATCTGTTATTTCTAGCCCCATGATGCCCTTGATTATTGACACGGTTGCTTTTTTGGTCTTCGTATTTAAAGACAGAGGAATCAAATTCCAGTTGTAAATGCCACATCTGCAATCAACTCTGGACCTTTAGTATACTCTCTTGTGTTTGAATTAATGAGGCATCGATCCACAGCTGCCCATGACGAAAAAGTCAATTTGCCAATGACCAATCATGCCTTGAAATGCAGAGACGCTGTGCATGTAGGACTGTAATTCTTATGTAATGCACCCTAGATGGATCTAAATGACCTCAAATTAAAACTGACATTCTTTATGTTAATCTCAATGTCATGCTAGATTGCACTTAATTAACTACCAACTCCTTAATTACGTACCGTTACCAACTAATGCAGTGTAGAATCATACAGAAGACACAGAATATAACCTTTTCATATGAAATGAACTGTGTGAATTTTAATAAATTTGCTAGCGTGAGCGTGAGATCATTTTGGCTTATACTGCCTAGAAAGAAGAGTTATTGCAAATTAGTACAAAGTTCTTCTTTATTCTAAAATTTATGATGTGATGGGTGTGGTCTCTTCCAGATTAACTCCACCCCCATCCACAGGACATGAAGTCTCGCTGAATGTTTTGATGAGAATGAAAATTAAGTGAATCGTATACCCTGGACTTCACATTCAACACTGGACCTGATCTCAACTTAATCGAACATCATAGATGTGTGTGTGTGCATTTTAATACCGACATGAAAGAATATCTTATGGAGAAATGGTGTTGATCACTCCAGCATGATTTCAGATACTTGTAAAAACCAATGCTGAAGTGTAGTGAACCTGTTTTTGAGACATTTCATGTTGGTTTTTCCTTCAATATGTCATTTTGTGTATTTATGTATATAGGGAAGATCCGAAACGTAAACATAAATTTATGTATATAGGGAACATGGGGTCAAATCCCTAATGGTGGTATGTTTGGTGGGAGGAGATGTGTGGAGTAACTGTTGCTTGAAAGAAGTTGTACAATTAACAGCTTTTATCTTTCCTCAGGACACGTCTCTCTTTTTCTCTCTTTCTAAAATCAGAAATCCATAGTCAGTTGACAGATTGCAAATGAATACTCTGAATAATTAATGAATTTTGAATATTCACCCCCTCAGGCCTGCATAATTCTCTGTTTGGGCTTGGTACGCACACAAAGCAAAGTGTGTGTGTGTGTGCGTGTGTGTGTGTATTTAAGTGGAAAAAAAGACTGAAAGGTAAGCTTATATTCACCTTCAGTGTCTACACTTTAACACGTATGTCCCTTGGGCTTTACGAGCATAGAAAAGAAACCCGACAGTGAGTAGAAAAAAAAAATGTTGGGAAAATAAGTTAGTGAAGCGTGAAATCATTCCTACCCCCCTCTGTAATTTCGCTTCAGGATTGGGTTCACAGGCAATGATTTCAATCCCCCCAGGCACTCCTTTAATATACTATTTTAAAGTCATGCCCCTGTGCCTTATTTATCTTCAATTGTGTCTTAGGCAGTCCAATATTTCCCAGTGCTGAATACATTTGCCCTCCATGGGCTTGTTGTTTGGTCTCTCTTTCTCTTCTTCTCTTTCTCTCTCCTCGTTCTGTCTATGACTCATCCACTTTCTCTTCCTTTTTTTCCTCCCTCTATCTCTAGCCCTCTTTCTTCACCAGACGGATTGATTTTTCTTTTGCCACTACATGTGATGCGGGCCGGCACATCGAGTGGATGTGATTACATAGGGCACTTCTCTCTCCCGAGGTTTCACGCTTGCTGCTGTCACAGGGTCAGTGTGAGCGAGCTCTGCAACTTTCCCTGGGGGTCAAAGGTTATAGATGCGGTTCACTCGCTCCCTTCCCTTCAGCACCTCCAAATGGAAAAAGATGTGGCCACATGGCTCAGGTGATCACTTCCATAATCTACCATATCGCAGTCACGACATGCCTGAACGTCAGCTAGAATGGACTGGATGGCAGAAAAGGGAAAGCATTAACATAACAGACAAACACTCACACACACGAGTAACAGCATATCATCAGATCTTACATTGCTAAAACAGAGAGGAGGTGCCAAATGTTTTATTGTCTAAATCTGGATTTCTGAAAAGCTGCTTTCAGACAATATGTGGTACAAATGAAACGATACAGTTTCTGGACATTTTAAAGATAATTCAACATGGAATGGAGAGGTTCTTACTAAACATCACTTCCTCGTTGCTGACTTTCCCAATAATAAAAGAACTGCACTTTTTAGTCAGCTATCTAGTCAGTCTGTAATGTTACTTATGTTGTTATAATTATTCTTCCTAGAGGCAGGTTTTTGAGCCTTCACTAACTGAACAAGTGCATGCGTTAAAATTACTTAGCATATCTAAAATAATGCCATAAGAATGCCCTAGATATAAATAAGCATGAAAAAACCACCAGTTTCTTCATTATTAGGCTCATATTACCACATCTTCATACTCCTCATACTCTAGTTTTCTGTTTTCTGTGGTTTGTCAGATGAAGGTGCTCTGTAGCCGATCAGCAACAAGCCTTCGACATTCTATAATTTTCCCTTTTCAGATTTTATGTGTATGTACAAATACTGACATGTCTCTGAGTTTTTTTAAGTTCCACTGCTGTTTTAGTTTTGCATTTATTTCTGCTGTTCTGATTTGCTGTTGCATTGTTGGCTTATTAATATGGTTTGCACTTAGAAACCAAGGTAATCTTGCTGTATCTACATATGCACATATCAGTGAAGTGATGGCAGAGTCTCAAGCGTTAATCGTATCAGATAAAAGCGTCAGACAAACGACATAAAGGTAGATGACAGATTTAAGTTACTTATCATACTTATGACCACATAATCTAGCCATGGGGGTCACAGTCCAGTGACTTCTGTGCCGGTCCCAAGCCCAGATAAATAGAGAGGGTTGAGTCAGGAAGGGCAACCAGCGTAAAACATTGCCAAATTTAATCATGCGAATCGTCAGTACGAATTTCATACCGGATCGGTCGAGGCCCGGGTTAACAACGACCGCCATCGGTGCCGTTGACCTACAGAGCGCCGGTGGAAATTGAGCTCCTGTTGGTCGAAGAAGTAGAGAAGGGAGGAGAGTGCGCAGATAGAGAGAGAAGAGGAAAGGTAAGAGTGTAGGACTGAGAATAGGAACTCTGAATGTTGGTACTATGACAGGGAAAGGTAGAGAGCTGGCTGATATGATGGAGAGAAGGAAGGTGGATATACTGTGTGTACAGGAGACCAGGTGGAAGGGTAGCAAGGCTCGTAGTATAGGAGCAGGATTCAAGCTGTTTTATTATGGTGTGGATAGTAAGAGAAATGGGGTAGGTGTGGTCCTGAAGGAGGAGTTTGTGAGGAATGTCCTGGAGGTGAAGAGAGTGTCAGACAGGGTGATGAGTCTGAAGTTAGAGATTGAAGGGGTGATGTTGAATGTTGTTAGTGGTTATGCCCCACAGGTAGGTTGTGAGTTAGAGGAGAAAGAGAGATTCTGGAGTGAAGTAGATGACATGATAGAGAGTATTCTTACGGGTGAGAGAGTGGTGAAAGGAGCAGATTTTAATGGACATGTTGGTGAGGGGAATAGAGGTGATGAGGAGGTGATGGGCAAGTTTGGAGTTAAGGAAAGGAACCTTGAAGGACAGATTGGTAGTGGACTTTGCTAAGAGGATGGACATGGCTGTGGTTAACACTTATTTTCAGAAGAGGCAGGAGCATAGAGTGACTTACAAGAGTGGAGGTAGGAGCACACAGGTAGACTACATCCTATGTAGAAGAGGCAATCTGAAAGAGATTAGTGACTGTAAAGTGGTAGTGGGAGAGAGTGTAGCCAGACAACATAGGATGGTGGTGTGTAGGATGACTTTGATGGTCTGTAAGAAGAAGAGGTCAAAGATAGAGATAGAGAAGAAAACCAAGTGGTGGAAGCTGAAAAAGGAGGAATGTTGTGAGGAATTTAGACAGAAGTTGAGGCAGGCTCTGGGTGGTCAGGTAGTGCTGCCAGATGACTGGGAAACTACAGCAGAAGTGATCAGGGAGACAGGGAGAAAGGTGCTGGGTGTGTCATCTGGAAGGAGGAAAGAAGATAAGGAGACTTGGTGGTGGAATGAGGAAGTTCAGGATAGTGTCCAGAGGAAGAGATTAGCCAAGGAGAAGTGGGACATGGACAGGACTGAAGAGAATAGACAGGAATACAAGGAGTTACAGCACAGAGTGAAGAGGGAGGTGTCTAAGGCCAAGCAGAAGGCATATGAAGAGTTGTACACTAGGTTAGACACTAGAGAAGGACAGAAGGACTTGTACAGGTTAGCTAGGCAGAGGGATCGAGATGGAAAGGATGTGCAGCAAGTTAGAGTTATTAAGGATAGAGATGGAAGGGTGCTCACAAGTGAGGAGAGTGTACAGAGGAGATGAAAGGAGTACTTTGAGGAGCTGATGAATGAGGAAAATGAGAGGGAAAAAAGAAAGTAAATAAGATTAGAAAGGATGAAGTCAGGAAGGCTTTGAAGAGGATGAAAAGTGGAAAGGAAGTTGGTCCTGACGACATCCCGGTGGAGGTCTGGAAGTGTCTAGGAGAGGCAGCAGTGGAATTTTTAACTAGTTTGTTTAACAGGGTTTTAGAGAGTGAGAAGATGCCTGAGGAATGGAGAAGAAGTGTGTTAGTGCCGATCTTTAAGAATAAGGGTGGCGTGCAGAGTTGCAGCAACTATAGGGGGATAAAGTTGATGAGCCATACAATGAAGCTATGGGAAAGAGTAGTGGAAGCTAGGTTAAGGAAGGTAGTGGAAATTTGTGAGCAGCAGTATGGCTTCATGCCCAGAAAGAGCACAACTGATGCAATTTTTGCTCTGAGAATTTTGATGGAGAAGTATAGGGATGGTCAGAGGGAGTTGCACTGTGTGTTTGTAGACTTGGAGAAAGCGTATGACAGGGTGCCAAGAGAAGAGCTGTGGTACTGTATGAGGAAGTCAGGAGTAGCAGAGAAGTATGTCAGAGTGGTGCAGGACATGTATGAGAGGAGCAGGACAGTGGTGAGGTGTGCTGTAGGTCAGACAGAGGAGTTCAAAGTGGAGGTGGGACTTCATCAGGGATCGGCTCTGAGCCCCTTCCTGTTTGCTATGGTGATGGACCAGTTGTCAGGGGAGGTCAGACAGGAGTCTCCTTGCACAATGATGTTTGCAGATGACAATGGAGTTTAATTGGAGTATTTGCTGAAGTGTTAATTGTCAGGTTAGCTATAAAAAAAAAGGCAAATGTATTTACCAGGTTCAAATCATGTTATGTTATGTCATATCAATGGCATGTTCATGAGAAAGTCAATGTAGAAGTAATGGAAACATTAATTCATTAATATAAATATTGGACTCTATGGTTTTAAGATGATTTATGTGCACGTCATGCTTGTTGTGAGGCTCAGGTGTACGTCTGAGTTATACACAATATATACATAAGAAGATGGAAGAAAGAATGAAGACTAAAATGATGTATAAATATGATATATACACACACAATATGCAGAATATATTAGTCATACTTGTAAGTGGGCCTAATAGGTAAGTAGGTAAAGTGCTGTGTCTATCTATCTATCTATCTATCTATCTATCTATCTATCTATCTATCTATCTATCTATCTATCTATCTATCTATCTATCTATCTATCTATCTATGTGTGTACAACATAGATACAGCAGAGACTCAGTTAAGTGAGTGTGATGTTGTTGGCAGCTTTAGTAACAGTTTTTTTTAATAAAATGAAAATAATAACACTGTCGATCTTTAAGAATAAGGGTGACGTGCAGAGTTGCAGCAACTATAGGGGGATAAAGTTGATGAGCCATACAATGAAGCTATGGGAAAGAGTAGTGGAAGCTAGGTTAAGGAAGGTAGTGGACATTTGTGAGCAGCAGTATGGCTTCATGCCCAGAAAGAGCACAACTGATGCAATTTTTGCTCTGAGAATTTTGATGGAGAAGTATAGGGATGGTCAGAGGGAGTTGCACTGTGTGTTTGTAGACTTGGAGAAAGCGTATGACAGGGTGCCAAGAGAAGAGCTGTGGTACTGTATGAGGAAGTCAGGAGTAGCAGAGAAGTATGTCAGAATGGTGCAGGACATGTATGAGAGGAACAGGACAGTGGTGAGGTGTGCTGTAGGTCAGACAGATGAGTTCAAATTGGAGGTGGGACTGCATCAGGGATCGGCTCTGAGCCCCTTCCTGTTTGCTATAGTAATGGACCAGTTGTCAGAGGAGGTCAGACAGGAGTCTCCTTGGACAATGATGTTTGCAGATGACATTGTGATCTGTAGTGAGAGCAGGGAGCAGGTGGAGGAAAACCTGGAGAGGTGGAGGTTTGCGCTGGAGAGAAGAGGAATGAAAGTCAGTCATAGTAAGACTGAGTACATGTGTGTGAATGAAAGGGAGGGAAGTGGAACAGTAAGGTTACAGGGTGAAGAGGTGAAGAAGGTACAGGAGTTTAAGTACTTGGGGTCAACAGACCAGAGTAATGGAGAGTGTGGGAAAGAGGTAAAGAAGCGAGTGCAGGCAGGTTGGAATGGGTGGAGAAAGGTGTGGGGAGTTCTGTGTGATAGGAAAATATCAGCGAGAATCAAGGGGAAGGTGTACAGGACAGTGGTGAGACCGGCCATGCTGTATGGTTTAGAGACAGTGTCACTGAGGAAGAGACAGGAGTCAGAGCTCGAGGTAGCAGAGCTGAAGATGTTGAGGTTCTCTTTGGGAGTGACAAGATTGGACAGGATTAGGAACGAGTACATCAGAGGGACAGCTCATGTTGGACGTTTGGGGGACAAAGTTAGGGAGGACAGATTAAGATGGTTTGGACATGTTCAGAGGAGGGAGAGTGAGTATATTGGTAGGAGAATGTTGGACATGGAGCTGCCAGGCAGGAGGCAAAGAGGAAGGCCAAAGAGGAGGTATATGCATGGAATTAATGAGGATATGAAGCTAGTGGGTGCAAGTGTTGAGGATGCAGAAGATAGGGATAGGTGGAGAGAGATGATTCGCTGTGGCGACCCCTGAAGGGAAAAGCCGAAAGAAGAACAAAATGAAGAAGGTCATACTTCATTACTACATACTACATGACCACATGTTTATATCATCAACGCTCTCCTAGTGTGTTGCTATGCTTTATTTAATAAAAAAACACATACACACACAAACATCGAGAGAGTGAAGCGGAACAAAGCAAAGTGCTGAACATTATTGTTTGTATATCATTAGATCAATGATACAAAATTACCTAAAACCTATTTTATATTTAAAAAGACTCTTCTAGTGAATAAATCTAAAAGGTCAGAAGGCTGAGCACCCAGAGCCTCTCACTTTGGAATATGAAAGTCTCCAAATCTCAGAGTAAAGACATCAAGTCACAGGCAGTGCCCCGAGCTCCAAATCCTCTAAAGTGCTCTTCACACTCCATGTCCCAATCCTCACTTCCTCCTTCATAAACGACTGAAAAAAGACAGTAAACAAAATGAGCCTGGCCTCCATTACATCCCTGGCCCACAATAAACACAACACACACACACACACCTCATCACTCCAGGAGCGCAGTAAAACTTTCTACATTGTTCCTCTCTGTGGTTGTGTGCTATTAAGCGGGGTTACAGCATGCTGAAATGGCTCGAGGAGGCCAACTGGGTTAATGTGAAACCGCAAGGTGTGAGTTTACAATGAACTCTGTTTTAAAAAGCCGCAGCAAGAAGAATAGTTAATGGTTAATAGTGGTCTGAATGACACTCGATCAATACACACAATGTAAATCATCCATCAGAAGTTTTATTACGTGCTGCCATTCTCTCACATCCCAAACCCTGCTGTTCAATAGTCCAATAATCTGAAATGTTTTGGTGCTAGAAATTTTCTTCTTTGACACTAACGTGTGTATCTGAGACAAGTAACAGAATATATAATCAAACTCGTGTCCTTTCTACTACTTTCTCCTCTTTATAGCCAATTTGTGCATCATGGCAAACACACAGCCTTAAATCCCTTATACTTAAACACTTCAACTCCAAATATTGAAACACATTAGATCTGTTCATTCTCAGATATTTATGATTCTTGTGATTCTGCTGCTAATTTTGGTTTCTGCTGTATTTTCTGTAGTCCTGTGAGAGGGTGTGGTTGTTAGCACAGTTACAATGGAGTTTAACTGGAGTATTTGATAAAGTGTTAATTATCAGGTTAGCTTTAAAAAAACAAAAAACAGAGGTACTCACCAGGTTCAAATCATGTTATGTTATGTCATATCAATGGCATGTTCATGAGAAAGTCAATGTAGAAGTAATGGAAACATTAATTCATTAATATAAATATTGGACTCTATGGTTTTAAGATGATTTATGTGCACGTCATGCTTGTTGTGAGGCTCAGGTGTACATCTGAGTTATACACAATATATACATAAGAAGATGGAAGAAAGAATGAAGACTAAAATGATGTATAAATATGATATATACACACACAATATGCAGAATATATTAGTCATACTTGTAAGTTGGCCTAATAGCTAAGTAGGTAAAGAAATAGGTAAGTAGGTAAAGTGCCGTGTCTATCCATCTATCTATCTATCTATCTATCTATCTATCTATCTATCTATCTATCTATCTATCTATCTATCTATCTATCTATCTATCTATGTGTGTGTGTACAACATAGATACAGCAGAGACTGTAGTAACAGTTTTTTTTTTTTTTTTTTTTAACGAAATGAAAATAATCACAATTTGGAGTTAAGGAAAGGAACCTAGAAGGACAGATGGTAGTGGACTTTGCTAAGAGGATGGACATGGCTGTGGTTAACACTTATTTTCAGAAGAGGGAGGAGCATAGAGTGACTTACAAGAGTGGAGGTAGGAGAACACAGGTAGACTACATCCTATGTAGAAGAGGCAATCTGAAAGAGATTAGTGACTGTAAAGTGGTAGTGGGAGAGAGTGTAGCCAGACAGCATAGGATGGTGGTGTATAGGATGACTTTGATGGTCTGTAAGACGAAGAGGTCAAAGATAGAGATAGAGAAGAAAACCAAGTGGTGGAAGCTGAAAAAGGAGGAATGTTGTGAGGAATTTAGACAGAAGTTGAGGCAGGCTCTGGGTGGTCAGGTAGTGCTGCCAGATGACTGGGAAACTACAGCAGAAGTGATCAGGGAGACAGGGAGAAAGGTGCTGGGTGTGTCATCTGGAAGGAGGAAAGAAGATAAGGAGACTTGGTGGTGCAATGAGGAAGTTCAGGATAGTATCCAGAGGAAGAGGTTAGCCAAGAAGAAGTGAGACATGGACAGGACTGCAGAGAATAGACAGGAATGCAAGGAGTGAAGAGGGAGGTGTCTAAGGCCAAGCAGAAGGCATATGACGAGTTGTACACTAGGTTAGACACTAGAGAAGGAGAGAAGGACTTGTACAGGTTAGCTAGGCAGAGGGATCAAGATGGGAAGGATGTGCAGCAAGTTAGAGTTATTAAGGATAGAGATGGAAGGGTGCTCACAAGTGAGGAGAGTGTACAGAGGAGCTGGAAGGAGTACTTTGAGGAGCTGATGAATGAGGAAAATGAGAGGGAAAAAATAAAGAAGAAGAAGAAGAAGAAGAAAATAATCACAATGCATGCAAAATGGACAAAAACAGGCATGTCTTTGTGATTTATTTATTTACCCTTTCTTTACATGATTATACACCCACTAACTGAACATATTCAACATGTAATTTATGACTATTATTTGGGCTCGTAGTAAATAAGGACGTCAGCTGTATGGTGCATTAGGCTGACTTGTCTCTCAGATTCACAGTGCAGGCAACTCTGTGAGTCTGACCCAGCTACATCTGAACATCATACGTCTCAGTGGACCAATAAAACGCCTTGTGTATAGACAGATAAACACAACCCTGTCGCTTTCTCCAGACCTCTGTATTCCATAGTAAGCTTTATATGACACCGTTGCTGAAACGCAGCTCGGCTTGCACTGTTTTTGCAACAGAGCTGGCCCCCAAACTCGGGATTGTACTGAATAACAGCGATTAGCTCCAGTGTGACACACACCAACTGAGAAAGCAGAGACAGGTCCCTTGTGTGTGTTTCAGCCGAGCTGAACCGGACCCTCCTGCAGTTTCACGAGGGAGCCGAGGAGCCGTTGCTCACGCTCTCCGGCAGCAAACTCCCAGAGCTAATAAGCCAAGGCTGTAAATCCTATATTTGATTTGATTAATAAATTTTGAGGGGAATTTAATCCTTGTGTAAAGGCTACCCGGAGAGCTCAAATATTTCTTTCCATGCTTCACATTTCACAATGCAATTTAAATCGAAATCTTGTGGTGACTCTCAGATAGTGGAAAGTACCAGAACCTGACAAGTAATTTATTTTAAGCACACAGCATAGGAAAGTAAAGATAAACAAAATCTTTCATAAAGTGATTATTTTGAGTAAGAATTGACCAGGATGAATGTTTTTGCTCATCCCGGGTTTCTATGATTGGGGTCACATTAAGCCATTCTTTGTCTTCAAAAATGAACCTAAAGAAAGTATGACTTTACCATCAGTAATCCATCTCGTGGGAAAAATTCTTTTTCACAAGGCTTCTTTGTTGAAACTGCCTCCATTTTGGTCTTAAATGAGTAACAGGGTTGTATTTTTGTCATCATTTGCAAACTCACAAAATCTGCTTAACTAACATCCATTCTAATGACATAAGGAAATGATTTACTTAATTGTATTTTTTTAAGTAATAATCTACTTTAAATCTATAATTCAATGTAAGTCAATATCACAAAAGTCCAAAAACTGAAATGAACAAGATAACTTTTCTTTGTCCCATGATCAGAGAATTTGCAGCATGCAACTTCTTGTTGAATGTGTGGAAATATTCCATAGAGGTGTGTTCAGGTTCAGGTGCATGTGTTCAGGTAACATGATTATGGAGCAAAAATGTATATTTTTCATAACGTATATGACATTATTAAAAATTAAAAAATATATAAATAAATAAATTTCAAGCATCTCTAACATTCTTGTTAAATGAATTAATACAGAAAATATATATATATATTTTATGCAGGTTTTATTAAGAACCTTAAAGATTTTATTACAGTTTTAACTAAATTATTTGAAACACTATGTTATCATGAAAAACAGTTTACCTGTGCTTAAAATTCTCTTTTGTCTTTATCTTCAGTACAGATGTTGTAAATGTAACATCAGTGACAGCCTCATACTGCGTTTAGTCTATACATAAAGCAGAGTCTCTATACACGGCATACAAAATGGAAGACTGAGGGTCCTATAGATGAAAAATAAATGTATGATGTTCTGCATTTTCTCAGTGTGGAAGTCAAACCTTTAAGACATACAGTATTTCCATTACACAGCGCTTGTCTTAACTCTTTTTCTGGCAGCCTGGAATTCCCATGAGTGTGTGAACAAGTTCAAATGGGAAAAAAACAAAAAAAATAACTAAACTGCAGAGACGATAATAACTGAGCTGCTGATTGTAACGATACGACCTTCTAGCTTCAAGGTACGAGTTAATTCTCTGTGAATGTTTACAGTCAAACATCTTAGAAATTCAGAATTAATCAACAAAGTTTTTGTGTTACCACTATTTTAACACACATGCATTAAATTTGTGTAAAATGATGAAAACAAAATTTTCTTAGTCACAACAAGTAACAGAGTTAGCAAACATTTGACTGACTTCCCATATTTAAATGTGCTCCTGCTAATATCTTGTAAAGATTCTTAAACTTTTTAATAATAAGATAAGAATAAGAATAATAATTATCTTTTTTTTTGTGGCTGGAGAAGAGGCTGTTGATGAGAACATGATGTCTATCATAGATGTCCTAGCTAGAATAAGCAACTTTAACTAACCTCTATCTATATAGCAACATAATTAAAGCAATGCTAATTAGATTTAATTTTAGCAATCTAGTATACTCTAATATAGTACAGCTGTAGCTTACATGCCTAGAGAAGAGAGAAACTTGTTCTAAAAATGTTTTAACTCACTGTAACACCAATATTTTGGCTAAAAGAGAGTCTAGATTTAAAAAAAAAGATTTTTAAAAGAGACAAAAAGTAAGAAAAGACCAGGATCCAAAGGCTTTCATGCTCTACTGACTGATCAGTAAACTCTGACTGTGACTGTGCCTTGAGTAGAAGTGCATTTGATCTTATTTCTGTTTTTCTACTACAAACCCGATTCCAAAAAAGTTGGGACACTGTACAAATTGTGAATAATTGTGCAATAATTTACAAATCTCATAAACTTATATTTTATTCACAATAGAATATAGATAACATATCAAATGTTGAAAGTGAGACATTTTGAAATGTCATGCCAAATATTGGCTCATTTTGGATTTCATGAGAGCTACACATTCCAAAAAAGTTGGGACAGGTAGCAATAAGAGGCCGGAAAAGTTAAATGTACATATAAGGAACAGCTGGAGGACCAATTTGCAACTTATTAGGTCAATTGGCAACATGATTGGGTATAAAAAGAGCCTCTCAGAGTGGCAGTGTCTCTCAGAAGTCAAGATGGGCAGAGGATCACCAATTCCCCCAATGCTGCGGCGAAAAATAGTGGAGCAATATCAGAAAGGAGTTTCTCAGAGAAAAATTGCAAAGAGTTTGAAGTTATCATCATCTACAGTGCATAATATCATCCAAAGATTCAGAGAATCTGGAACAATCTCTGTGCCTAAGGGTCAAGGCCGGAAAACCATACTGGATGCCCGTGATCTTCGGGCCCTTAGGCGGCACTGCATCACATACAGGAATGCTACTGTAATGGAAATCACAACATGGGCTCAGGAATACTTCCAGAAAACATTGTCGGTGAACACAATCCACCGTGCCATTCGCCGTTGCCGGCTAAAACTCTATAGGTCAAAAAAGAAGCCATATCTAAACATGATCCAGAAGCGCAGGCGTTTTCTCTGGGCCAAGGCTCATTTAAAATGGACTGTGGCAAAGTGGAAAACTGTTCTGTGGTCAGACGAATCAAAATTTGAAGTTCTTTTTGGAAAACTGGGACGCCATGTCATCCGGACTAAAGAGGACAAGGACAACCCGAGTTGTTATCAGCGCTCAGTTCAGAAGCCTGCATCTCTGATGGTATGGGGTTGCATGAGTGTGTGTGGCATGGGCAGCTTACACATCTGGAAAGGCACCATCAATGCCGAAAGGTATATCCAAGTTCTAGAACAACATATGCTCCCATCCAGACGTCGTCTCTTTCAGGGAAGACCTTGCATTTTCCAACATGACAATGCCAGACCACATACTGCATCAATTACAACATCATGGCTGCGTAGAAGAAGGATCTGGGTACTGAAATGGCCAGCCTGCAGTCCAGATCTTTCACCCATAGAAAACATTTGGCGCATCATAAAGAGGAAGATGCGACAAAGAAGACCTAAGACAGTTGAGCAACTAGAAGCCTGTATTAGACAAGAATGGGACAACATTCCTATTCCTAAACTTGAGCAACTTGTCTCCTCAGTCCCCAGACGTTTGCAGACTGTTATAAAAAGAAGAGGGGATCATCAAAAAGACATCAGTGGACTAGATTCATAAATTAAACTATACTACACATTTATTTAACATATCTGATAAAGATTATGTATTTTGTGTTAAAAATCTGTTTGTCTCCGAACTCATTCAGGGGTTTCACAGCAATGGGGAGTTTTATGATATATAATCCCAGGTAAGTCCATTTCAGTTCCAGCTTATAACACTACAAAATGTGGACAAAACAAAAAAGTTGAATATACTTATGCACACCACAAGATTTATCTGTGAGTGTGCACTGTATGTAGGACAAAGCCCTTTCCCCCCTTTATTTTGGCATTTGATATAGATCAGATGTCTAAACATTAGCAATTTGAGCTTAGCCACACACACACACACACACACATATACACACACACAGAGGGCAGTAGGATGCAAACACACTGATGAATCTGGTCACTGGAATGATTCAGTGAAACATACAGCGGGCACAGAGGAATTTCTCGCCTGCCATCACATTACGCCTCATAATGGCCGACACATTCGACTCGTGCGCAGTGAACGGTCTCAGTCTACCGTTCGATTTTATTTAAATGCGAGAATGCAAAGCCATTAATAGAAATTAAGCAGAGGAAGTGAAGGGAGACCACTGAGGGGAAATGGCTGTGGAAGATGAATAAGGCAGGCACAGTAGAGCAACTCCACTGATTGGCATGGAAATGCTCTGTTTATGGTGAGCTAATGAATTCATTCAGAATGTTGGCTGTATTGGAACCAGCCCAGAAAGTTGAGAAACTTTTTCCTGTTCCTTGGAGGCAAAATATTTGAGAAACATACAGTTAGTTAATACGTAGCGGGGACGAGCCAGTAAGCTTTTTTTTTTTAGAGTGAATTAAAACTAAAGTGCCTTAGTTTTAGCTTAGAAAACCCTAAACAATAGAAAACAAACAAATTAAACCTATTATCTTAGACACTTAGCATGTTAAATACTTAGCTTCTTAAAACTCCTTGCCTGTTTCAACCCTCATCTTGTTAAAAACTTAGCATGAGGAACACTTATTGTGCTTAAAATGCAGCATGTTAAACACTTGCCATGTTAAAAAAAACTAACATGTTAAACCTTCACCTTGTTAAAAACTAACATGATAAACACTCACCTTGTTAAATAACTAGCATGATAAACACTCACTGTGTTAAAGAACTAGCATGATAAACACTCACCTTGTTAAAAACTACAATGTTAAACACTTGGGAAAAAGATCTAGCATTTGCTTTCTTATAAAGTAGCATGATAGGACTAGCATATTAAACACTCACCTTGTTGAATAATAAGCATGATAAACGCTCACCTTGTTAAATATCTAGCATGTTAAACACACTTTGTTATGAGCTACAAAACTTTTGGAAATAAAAAACAAACATTTGCTTTGTTATAAAGTAGAATGATAAAACTAGCATGACAAACACTTGCCTTGTTAAAAACTAATATGTTAAACCTTCATCTTGTTCAAAATTAGCATGGGATAAACACCCACGTTGTAAAAACTAGCATGATATAAATACTTTGTTAAAAATTAGCCTGATAAACACTCACTTTGTTAAAAACTAGCATGATAAACACTCACCTTGTTAAAAACTAGCCTGATAAACACTCACTTTGTTAAAAACTAGCATGATAAACACTCACTTTGTTAAAAACTAGCATGATAAACACTCACTTTGT
Source organism: Hemibagrus guttatus (assembly GCA_033459395.1). Taxonomy (NCBI): domain Eukaryota; kingdom Metazoa; phylum Chordata; class Actinopteri; order Siluriformes; family Bagridae; genus Hemibagrus; species Hemibagrus guttatus. The sequence continues at coordinate 1,924,493 of JAUCMX010000028.1, forward strand.
TAAAAACTAGCATGATAAACACTCACCTTGTTAAAAACTAGCATGATAAACACTCACTTTGTTAAAAACTAGCCTGATAAACACTCACTTTGTTAAAAACTAGCATGATAAACACTCACCTTGTTAAAAACTAGCCTGATAAACACTCACTTTGTTAAAAACTAGCATGATAATCACTCACCTTGTTAACAACTAGCATGATAAATCCTTACCTTGTTTAGTAACTAGCATGATAAACACTCACCTTGTTTAATACCTAACATAATAAACCCTCACTTTGTTAAAAACTAGCATGATAAACACTTAGCCTGTTATAATCTAGCACGTTAAACACTCACATGGTTAAAATAACTAGCATGTTAAAGACTTATTGCGCCAAACACCTCATATGTTAAAAGATTTCCATACTAATCACGGTATTCTCGACATCCTACAACAACCTGCAACTCCACACCCTGACTAACACACACACCCGCAGTTCGCCTAACACACACTCACACTCCCAGCCTCCACACACTGATTATTTTATTGTTCTAAACTCTGTATGAGCATCTGACTGACTCCAGCATTGTTCTTTCATCAGCGAGGTCAGTGCTACTGTTATAAAGATGAAGAAGAACAGTCTGCATTTTTTCTATCATGTCCAGCGTCCCATGAAGCTCCTGGACAGCATCACATTCTCATTAACGGCGAGCGGCGATGCCGACTGGGGGAGACGAGACGAGACAGCCCGCTCCGTGTCACACAGATTCCACACTTGTCTCGCGCATGCTGAAAAATGAGCTGGCCAGCAGTTAATGAGAGGAGCTGGTAATTTAGAGCCCTGCTAATGTGCTTATTGCCAATTAATCATCGCTAGCCGAGGTGTCAGGGAGATTACTGAGAGGGAACTGGATCCTCTGGCAGGACACTGAGCGAGTGGGACATGCTGAGAGAGAGGGACATGCTGAGAGAGCAGGACACACTGGAGCTTGAGTCTCTGTAGGGGGCAGCATCAAGCCATGGAGATGAATCCCTTAAACAAGAAAGAAGTGCTTTCACTCTTTTCTAAGCATCGATTTTATTTATTTATTTATTTTTGAAGCCAAGAATTACAATTCAAATCAAAACAATGCGACGTGATATGGAATTTTAATTCGTTCCTTACTATGAAATGATTAATTATCCATCTCCTTTAATTCTAGAGATCTGTTTCAAAGCTCAGATTTCTTTTGTGGAATAAGACTCTACACTCTGCTAATCTCGTTCAAGGCCTCGGTTCATTGCAACATGTCCTTGTTGACTGTTCCTCACTGTTTGCCACTCGGTGGTTTCACATTCTTTGGTGTTTTTAGTTCAGTAAAGTTTGCTAGATGAGCCTTTGGAGGGAATCAAGATAACATTAGGCATTACGTGAAGGAAAGAGATATGAGATGTATAATCCAACTGATATACACTCACCACCCCTTTAACAGGAAGTTAACCTGCTTCAACACTTCTTGTTAAAAACGTAGCATGTAATTTGTATCTTGGTGAAAACGTAGCATGCTGAACACTTATTGTGTTTAAAATGCCGCATGTTGAAATGTGGAGTGCTCATGTTGATAAAAACTACCAAGATAAACACCTTGTTAAAAAAAACTAGCATGTTAAACATTCACTTTGTTATAAACTAGCATGATCAACACTCACCTTGTTAAAAACTAGCCTGATAAACACTCACTTTGTTAAAAACTAGCATGATAAACACTCACTTTGTTAAAAACTAGCATGATAAACACTCACTTTGTTAAAAACTAGCATGATAAACACTCACTTTGTTAAAAACTAGCATGATAAACACTCACCTTGTTAAAAACTAGCATGATAAACACTCACTTTGTTAAAAACTAGCCTGATAAACACTCACTTTGTTAAAAACTAGCATTGCTTTATTATAAACTTTATTATAAAATAGCATGATAAACACCTTGTTAAAAACTAGCATGTTAAACATTTACTTTGTTATAAACTAGCATGATAAACATTCACCTTGTTAAAAAACTAGCATGATAAACAGTCACCTTGTTATAAACTAGCATGTTAAACATTAACTCTGTTATAAAGTAGCTTAATAAACACCTACACTGTTAAAAAAACTAGCATGATAAACACCCACCTTGTTAAATAACTAGCATGATAAACAGTTTGATAAAAAAAATATTATGTTAAACATTATCTTTGTTAGATAACTAGAATAATAAACACTTTGATTAAAAAACTAGCGTCAAACATTCACTCTGTTATAACCTTGCTTAATAAGCACTCACCTTGTTAAAAAACTAGCATGATAAACAGTCCCTTTGTTGTAAACTAGCATGATCAGCACTCTTCTTGTTAAACAATTAGCATATTAAATGTTTGCTTTAATAAAACTAGCATGTTAAACACTCATTTTGTTCAAAATATACTTTGTTAAACACTTATTGTGTAGAAAACAAGTATCCTAAAAGCTTTGCAGATTAAACTTCATATTCTCAGCATCCTACAACTGCTGTACGCTCACCTCCCACTTTAATAGGAACAGCTGTTCACCTGCGCAAACAGACAAAAGCTGAAGAGTTTCACAACAAACAGCATGAGGATAATGGGAAGTCACTGATTATGATCAGGGCATAATTGCTGGAGTTAGGTGGGTTGTTTTTACGTATTACAAAATCTGGTGATCTCCTGGGATTTTCTAAAACAGTAAACAGTAGAATTTACATACAAAAAATAATCAAACAACACAAACCAGAGAGCAGCAGCTCTGTTAGAATCAACACCTTGTTAGTGTTTGTGTAGAAATTTGAAATCTCCTGGGATTTTAACAAATCTCAGTCTCTAGAATTGACAAAGAATGGTGTTGAAAACAAAAACGATCCAGTGAGCAGTTAGATGTGGGCAGAAATGTCCTTTCTGATTGTAGTGTTACTGGTTTGAATTGACAGGAAGGCAAAAGTAATACAAAATTATCACTCTTTACAACCGTGTAGAGCAGAAAAGCAATTGCTATACGATCACCTCTGACTTTAATAGAAACAGCTGCACTCTATGTTTAATCTGCTTTTCAGAAAGCTTTTAAGATACATATTTTCAGCACAATAAATGTTTACCATAGTACATTTTGAACAAAATCAGTGTTTCACATACTAGATTTATCAAGGCAAACATCTATCATGCTAGTTATTTAACAAGCTGAGTGTTTATTATGCTAGTTTATAATGAAGGGAATATTTAACATGCTAGGTTTTTGTTTTTTTTGTTTTTTAAATCAAACTGTTTATCATGCTAAGGTTTTTTTTTTATCAAACTGTTCAACATGCTAGTTTTTTTTTTTTTTATCAAACTGTTTAACATGTTAGTTTTTTTTTAGCAAACTGTTTACCATGCTAGTTTTTTTATTTATCAAACTGTTTAACATGCTAGTTGTTTTTTTTAGCAAACTGTTTACCATGCTAGTTTTTTATTTATCATACTGTTTAACATGTTAGTTTTTCAATCAAACTGTTTAACATGCTAGTTGTTTTTAGCAAACTGTTTAACATGTTAGGTTTTTTTTATGAAACTGTTTATCATGCTAGTTTTTTTTTAACAAACTGTTTAACATGTGTTTTTTGTTTCATTAAACTCTTTAACATGTTAGTTTTTTATCAAATTGTTTAACATGCTAGTTGTTTTTTTAGCAAACTGTTTACCATGCTAGTTTTTTTATTTATCAAACCGTTTAACATGTTAGTTTTTATGAAACTGTTTAGCATGCTAGTTTTTTAACAAACTGTTTAACATGCTTGTTTTTTTTTCAAACTGTTTATCATGCTAGTTTTTTATCAAACTGTTTAACATGCTAGTTTTTTTTTAACAAGGTGAGTGCTTATTAAGCTAGTTCATAACAGAGTGAATGTTTGTAGAGAACATGCTAGCTTTTCTTAACAAAGTGTTTTTCATGCTAGTTATTGCTAAAACATGAGGTGACTGAACCACAGCAGCAGAAGATCACATCAGATTCCACTCCTGTGACCCAAGAACAGATAACTGATGCTGCAGACCCTCCAAAAAAGGACAGTTAAAAGTTTTAGTCATTGACTGATTCTCTCGTAATGAACATGTTGCTCTTAATACTGCACTTAAAGCTGCTTTTGTTTAAGATTACAGTCATGGTTCTCTCTTCTTACTTCTTCTTACTGTATGACACTTGTCATAGTTCATCAATTGAATCTCCTTTAACAGCTCTGTCCTTGGATGTGATCCTCCCTCATCTGTCACTCTAGATAAAAAAGTTCCAACAAATGAATAAATGCAAACGAAGGCTTGTGTTTATTGTAAGTGCTGAAGTGTTGAAATCCAAGCCTGGGTTTGATGGATGGAGATGTTGGAAACGAACCATCCGAGTGGTGTGAATAATGTGGTTGCTAACGCAGACGTAACCTTTAAGTTTCAGGGACATCAGTTCAAGCACATGACTTGTGCAATCATTCAAAAAGCAGCCTCGGATCAGCGGTACACAATTAACTGAAGCATCTAGTGCACTTCAAGTAGTGAGTGCACTTCAAGCAGCTTCCTCTGCACAACTTGCTCTGTTTTTTTTTTTTTTTTTTTTATCTTTCCCATCTGTGATCCTGATTGGTTTTTTTTAATCCACATTACACACACACACACACACACACACACACACACAGAGTAAAATTAAGACACACTATTAGAGAGACACTCTCAGAAAGGGTACAAGGGTTCTTCGATTGTTCCTCTGAGGAAATTTATGAAGAGCCTGTATAAAAGCCTGTATAAAATGTTTCCTTATCAAAATGGGTTCCAAGTACAGCTGTTTTTAGACACTTAAACTATCCAATGAACAATTAATTATTTTCCCCAGAGGCCAGAAAAATTGAATTTCCTCGTTTTGTTGTGTTCATGTTCAGCATTGAATGTCTTAGTCATGACTCCACAGTGATGCTTAATATGAAGCTCTTATGAAAGTAGACACTCAGAGCTTTAAGAATTCGTAGAGTTTCATAAGTATTTCTATTTTTATCGAGTCTATTACGGTCAATGGATTTATAGAAAAGTTCCAAAAAAATAAAAAGTTGCCCCAAGATGCCCCAAGTGCTTGTTCAATAAGCTTTTATCTTCAGCCACAAGAATTCTGTGTACGGTTATCCAACAGAGGGAAAAACACACATCTCAAACTGAAAGCCAACAGAATTCTGACTCATTTTATATCAGACTCACAGCCAGAACATCATTCATCTCTTTATACTGATTAAAATCATCTAAGTTGATTTCCATTCCGCCTGCAGAATGAAATGCCAGTGTACTGATAAATATACACTTGAAGCGGCATTTGAGTGTGTTTTAACAATAATCATTGGTTTAATGGTAATATCAGAGATACCTGTCGGACTTTTGTAGCTTTTATACCTGTGAAATTCAAGCAATTCAGTTTATATTAGACTGGAAAATCTTTTCTAGGTTTAATAGGAAGCTAAACAATCTTTCATATTCAGGTATAAATATGAATTGATTCATTATATATATACTGTGAAGATAACACTGTGTGGTTAACTTCTCGATGCTGATTGGTCAGATGCAATTGTTTAATCTGATAAGAATCAAAAATGTGGTAGACTGAAGTAAGGAGTCTCCAGTGTCGGTGCTGTGTAACAGCAGATATAAAGTTTTTCTATTAGTGTCATGCCACATACATATACAGTGTTTGTGTGTGTGAGACTCATCACTGTAGTCTCTGTACACAAGCAGTAAAGAACAAACCTTCTTTAGAAACCCAGACTTAAAGAATGGACTCATTCATGAATGAAATCTAAAGCTGACAACGTACATTCGATTCCTTCGACCTTATCAGACATGCCATTGCCACATGTAGGTACGTTACACACTGCTTCACAAGACACACTGCACCATGGTACTGCTACGACTGCTCCTTATGGAAAATTCTTGGTGCACTTCATGTAAATGTTCAATATTATTAAAATCTTGTTATTTATTCATTCATTCAAGAGTGCAGGTGAACACCAATATATCAGTTACTTTCAGAAATAAGTGTAAAGATGTGAGTCATTACTGAAGTGTAAATTCAGGGCTTATGGACATGTGCATAAAGCTAGCTATTAGGAATACTGGATATTCATGTTTGTTTGCTGTGTCAGTGGGTTGAAATTTGAGTTGCAACCCCACATACACCAAATATCATCAAATTTAGGCATGAAAGAAATCCACAGGCAAGAAAAATATTGGTGAGAGACAGGGGAGAGAGAGAGAGAGAGAGATCGAGAGAGTGAGAGACCATCAGGTAGTATTGTGATAGGAAAAAGGATTCTAGAGTGACTTTTGTTTCTCTTCTGTATGAGTAAAGGAGCATTCACACGTACAGTACAGCGACTCAGAGCGACTGGAGATCCTTCATTTTTAATAAAAACTGCTGACTTCCTGTGACATGAGCAATAATGAGCTTGGTGACTAGATGTGGGCGTGTCTAGTGATGAGCCAAAGTTGAGAAATCTTGAGCTTTATGCAAATACGGAGTGACTCGGTGCAGCGACTACCAACGGGAGTGAGGACAGTAGAGCGCACACACTGCTTATCCTTCATCTCATATAATATGATGCAGATAAACACTGCTGAATTTTATATACAACACCAACTCTCTTTCCAGAATGATTCATTTTAGCAGGATTTTGAATTTTAGTTTTTCCACAGACTGATAAACTTTATTACTATGGCAACCGGTATGCAACGCCTACTAGCGACTTTGTAGTACTGATGAACAGAAGTCATTCCAATATAGCCATGCTGTGGAATTTGTATCTTTACCCAGTTGCATTTTATTTTCAAGAGATAATGAAGACTGGCTAGTGTATAGTTATTTGTACTTTATTTTGTATTATTATTATTATTATTATGTGTATTTTATGCACAGTTCTGTGCCTTTGTGCTATTTTTTTCCTCTACACCTTATTTTAGTTAATGGAAACATGCTAGCTTACTACCGAAGCTGTGTGTAGCTTCAGGAATGGCTTTGGGAGATCACACTGTATGAACTTATATTTTAGCTAGCTAGAAAACATTGTTAGCTGACCACTTTGTCCTGTAGGCAATGTTTTAGACTGAACAGGACGCACAGGAGGCAGCCGCCAAAAGCTAAAGTCCAAATCTGGCTCCAGTACGGACTTTTTATGCACTGCTGGGTGGACCAGGGCAGTCTGTAAATAAATAAATAAACAAAT
>JAUCMX010000028.1:1936730-2059230 GCA_033459395.1 Hemibagrus guttatus
TTCTTTGGTACTCAGTAATTCATCCTTATTTACTTATTAAATATGGAGTTAAACATGATGGTGTGATGCTAATAATCAACGGCAGGGTGCTTTGATTGCGGCTCGACATAAAACGGCTTCCAGGTTCCAATATCAGCATGTCCTGAAGTGTTGTTTCCCTTATACCACAGCAGTTTGCCAACCCTATCAACAATTACACCAGTAATTTACTCTGAGCGTCCATCATCATATACGTGCCTGCGGATGACGTTACCGTTACCTTGGAAACGATATTAAACCGTAATATAAACCTGTGGTCTGTAGTACAGCTGGAACTACATTCTGAACTGCTGATACACTGTAGTGTACAATATTAAACACTTTCTGATAAATCCAAATCAGGAAATTATTATTTTTTTCTTCACAAGCCAAAAAATGAATTTGTGCCTGTTTTGTTGTGTCCGTGTTCAGCATTGAGGTGTCATCAAGTGTCTCTTAGAGAGACTCTCTCAGAAAGGGTACAAGGGTTCTTCGGTTGTTCCTCTGAGGACATTTATGAAGAGTCTGTATAAAAGCCTGTATGATAACGTTTCCTTATCAAAGGGGGTTCCAAGTACAGCTGGTTTTAGATGCTTTAACTATCCAATGAACAATTAATTCTTTTCCCCAGAGGCCAGAGAAATCGAATTTCCTCCTGTTTTGTTGTGTTCATGTTCAGCATTGAATGTCTTAGTCATGTCTCACTCAACAGTGGTGCTTAATATGAAGCTCTTATGAAAGTAGACACTCAGGGCTTTAAGAATTTGTAGTTTTTCATAAGCATTTCTGTTTCTATCTGGCCCACGAGAGGCAAAAATTGTATAGAAATGTTCCAGTATTTTTTTTGGAAATAAAACAAACAAAAAAACAACAACCCACAAACGGTTGTTGTTGGTTTTTTCGAGGTAAATGATATCAAACCCATTTCTGATCTCTGAGATGCTCCAAGTGATTGTTCATAAGAATCTAAAATATGAAGGAGTTTATCTTCAACCACTAAAATTCTGTGTAAGGTTAACCAACAGAGGGACAAACACACGTCTCACACACGTCTCCTGATATACTGATAATTTGTGTACTGTTAAAAAGGGTGAACAGTGCTACAGTTTATACATTTAAGTTTTAATCTTATCAGTAGTTCAAATGTAAGTAAATTAATTTAGAGGAAAAAACAAATAAACTTCCACGTACCCTGCACATATGAGAAGCATTGATATAAATGAAATAGACATAGCAACCTTATTTTAAATAAAAATGTATTATTATTATTATTATTATTATTATTATTATTATCTGTAATAATAATAAGTAGTCAATTAATTATAAATCATTAATTATTATTTTTTTAATTCGATTTTTATTTTTCATTTTATTATTTTATATGGCTTTTCTGTCTTATTTTTCTTCATTGTTGTTTGTGCAGTGAGCTTTGTCTAGGTCAGAGAGCTACAAGAGCTACAAGCAGATCACAAATATGAACATCTTCATCTTTAATGAAATAGACAGAACTTATCTTTTTTTTGTCCAGCAGGTCATCTCTTTATTTCTGCGTAATGTAGTGGGGATCGATTAGCCTTCAGGATGAACATCAACTTGACAATTCATACTAGTCATGTGAGATGATATAAGGATAAAACTTTGAATTAGAAAGAACGTTAGTGCTCTTACACTTTTCAGGATCTGTATTAAATCAAAATGTGGGTGATTTTCTGATCACGTAGACTGTTCCTGACTTGTAAGGAATATCAGGGTGGGTGATGCTCTTATATCGATACACAGTAGATTATTTTTGTGCAACAGTGACAGGTTCTAAGAGGATGCAAGTGAAGTTGCATCCTCTTAGAAGGGACAGGAATGTATCCAAAATGGCAGGGTAGAAAAGGTCAGAGGTCAGCTCAGCTGATCAGCAAACAGTAGACAGAGGATGAGACAAAACACAGCAATCAGGAAATACTAGGCAGAGACAAAAAGCAGGCAAACAGACACAGAGATATGGCTTGGTAACGTCAGGACAGAATGTAAGTGAGTGGATATTACACTGTGTGCTATTGACATATAAATGTGACATATTAAGGGTCTATGAGTGTGAAGGAACAGGGGAATGTAATCAGATGTCCGGTGAATTGTGAACGAGGAAGTGTCAGTGTGTTCTGGGGTTTGGGGTCTGGTGTGGTCATGTTTGTAGGCTGCAGTGCATGTTGGGAGATGCAGTCATGGCCCTGACTGTTATTCCACAAACACCACAGCATTTATATTTACAGCATTTTGGCAGACATCTTTATTCCGAGCGACTTACAGAAGTTTCTATCAATGAATACATGAATACTGGTTCATTAGGTCTTAGACTAAGAAAAACATAAGTCTAAATCTCGTGTTTTTTAACATTTTCCCAACAATTATAATGTTTAACTTATTAATGAATGAGACGTTGCACATTGTTGGTGTGAAGTTAGTTCCACTTATCAGTTGCATTATATCAGCTCTAAATAATTTCATCTTCAGTCTCTTTTTTTAGTCTACCATGGAATAAATACATAAATAAACCAATCCTTACAGAAATCTTCACACTTCAATTCAATTCAGTTTATTTGTATAGCACCTTTGACATTGAACATTGTCTCAAAGCAGCTATACAGAAGTATAGAAACATAGAAAAAATATAAAGTTTAAAGTTAATTTATCCCTAACATTTATCCCTAATGAGCAAACCCGTGGCGGCGGTGGCAAGAAAATCCTCTCTGAGATGATATGAGGAAGAAACGTTGAGAGGAACCAGACCCAGAAGGATACGTCATCCTCATTTGAGTGACAATGGACAGTTGATAATGTAAATGTAAATAATGTCACCGCATCAGTGATTGTACCTGATTGTATTTGTCTTTTAAAAAGCATGCTTAAAATAGTTTATTATTAAGCTCAGATTATGTGGCCTGTCTGCCATAAGAGCCCCGTGAATGAGCTGTTACTATAGAAACGAACAAGTGCATTAGTATAAACCTGACATTTGTGTTACAGCTGAAGAAGTGCTGTTATAGGAAATTAATCAACACTGATTAATCTAATAGGAGAATAGAAATGTACAGAAACTAGAAACTGCTAACCTCTTGGCCATACTGTACCCTTAATAAAAGACGAGTGAAGAAATGTAAACAAACAAGCCATAGATCTTAAATAATCAGATGGATATTGGATGGAGGAGTAAGATGAGAAAGGTGCCATAGACAGAAAGAGAGAGAGAGAGAGAGAGAGAGAGAGACAGACAGAGAGACAGACATACAGAAAGCGAGAGAGAAATGACACAGAGAGAGAGCAAGAGAGACAGACAGACAGAGAGAGAGACACAGAGGAAAAGAGACGAGAGAGAGACAGACAGACACAGTGAGAGAGAGTGAGAGATTATGAGCAGGAATGATGAAGCATCTATTAGCCAAATGCTTTCTTCGAATAAATCAGGCCTTGAGTCATGGATTGCAGTAGTTCCTTATAGCGTGTGTGTGAGAGTATAGTTGCATGTGTGCAAGGGTATGATGGTGTGTGTGTGTGAGAAAGTATATACTATGACCTAAACGGCCTCTCATAGTTCCTCGCTACCTCACGCCACACGGTGCGTAATCCTCCCCTCCCTAACTACACCACTGCGCCTGCAATTGCATTATTACTGACAGTTCAGATATTGGATTTTGAACGGAACAAATGCTCTTAATAGGAATGAGATCACTCTGCTTAGACAGTGATTGGCTTATTGAGCCAAGGCCAAAAACAATTTGTGATTCTTTTGTACCTGTGTCTGTGCTCCGGAGATAGAGGCATCGAAGACGTGGGAAAGCGGGTGAAAGAAGGAGCGTGTTGTTATCAACTGCCTTGCCTTTCTGACCAGGCATTACTTCATTTCTCCACGAGACGCCGTAAGACATGGGTCTTGTAAAACCGGCATTCGGCTTTTTATTTATTTATTTATTTTATTATTTTGCTTCAGTAAAAACACCTCTTCATCCCAATACACACACACACACACACCTCCTGAATGCGAGCTTTGTCTGCCAATATCGAGCAGCACATCTTCAGCAGGAGGTAATGAAATCGGAATATTAGAGATCCGCTGCTGATGGTGTGCTGACAGCCTTGTAAAGAAAGAGTGACTGCAGTGATCAACCATGGAGAGAAAGAAAAAAAAGAAAGAAAAGAAATACCTTCTTTTCCTGCTCAGCGAGAAATCATTTCTTTTTCTCTTTGCTCATCTCCTTCTGGCTCGCTGAGGAGTCTGACAGCTTGACACAAACAGCCGTGATTGGTGTGGCTGCTGGGATAACTATGCTCACCCGAACCCCTGTTTTCTGGCTGCAGGTGCATTGGAACGAGAAATACGGAAACACAAAGAGAAGGCACCTAATAGGGAGTGTATGGAAAAGAGACGGGACAGGTTGAAATAAATAATATTAATTTAAATGACAGAGTGCACACTTAAGGCTGGGGTCACGCACGGGAGGAGGCGCTTCCTCCTGGAAAAGGTGTAAAAAAAATGGCTAAAGACGACACTGCACATTTTTCAAAAATGGCCAACTATCTGTAACAGAGACGCTCACATTAGGAGAGAAGGTTATTCGCATTTACATACCCTCTAGAGAGAACAATATATGGCTTTAAAGCCAGCTCAGATGTGATGTGTACTCATCAACAACTCTTTTCAATTGCGAATGTATTTTACGATCCTTTGTTATATATGACGTACACAAGGCTTTATTCATATGATGACATCTTTATTAAAACCGATGAGATCTGGATTTCGGCACAGACGAAGACACAGTCATAGCCGAGAGTGACTTTGAGTAATGCTTATCCACAGAGGGACAGCTATAAGTTGCTCTACGCAGCAGTACCTAGGCAGGGTTTGAGACGCGGCCCATATATCAGAGTTGTTTTAGCATTTCTACTCGGGTGAAGGAGAAAAAAGTAACTGGAGGTAGAATAAAACCTGCTGTTGTTTTTTTCCAGCAAACAGATTTGTCATGGTAATGAGTTGCAATTTTTTTTCTCTGAGTGCTGAGGCTCCATAAACACACAGGATCAAAAACTCGGTTTTAACAAGGCAAGGGTCTGTACATGCACACACACACATACACACACACAAATCTGAATACGTCTATGTTTTTATGTGCTCTCTATCTCAATTTCTAAGAATGTTTCTCAAAGTGTGTTCCTGTTTATTTTTTATTTTTTCTTGTGCTCACTTGATATCGTCTTCCACCGCCTGAGTTTAATTATCATGCTGAAGAACACAAAAACAGCCATGGTCCGGTCTAATATATAATAAACTCACTGATTGGTGACAATAACAAACCGGTAATTCATTTCAGGTACACAGCAATAGTACACCAGGTGACTCAAGAAGGTCAGTAGCGGACCCTTGACTATTAACTATTAATCTGGAGGTCCCTTACAGATAATTTAGGGTTATGATATCCTTTAGAGTGATTGTTATGGTTACTAAGCAACATCATGTGACTGGTAAACAAGTCAGAGATCAGCTTTGACTGATGATGGCTACTGACTCTTTTCATCATCATCAGCAGGATAGGAATGGAAGCAAACAATTCCTACAAAATTTAATTTGTTTTATTTGTATAGTGCTTTTAACAATGGACATTGTCACAAAGCAGCTTTACAGAAATTTATCCATAATGAAGAAGCTAGAAGTGACAGTGGTGAGAATGATAAGAGGAAGAAACCTTGAAAGGAACCAGACTCAGAAGGGAACCTTATTTGGGTGACAGTGTGATTATAAATCATTTACCAACAGTAATGGTGTACCACATGGTCAAACAGTGCACTTTGTGCAACCAGGAAAGACAAAGAGAAGCCACCTAAAAGGAGGTGTAAGACCCAGGATGCACCCAGAGTGTGCATCCAGGGCAAAGTATAGGTAAAGTACGCTGATCACTGGTTTCTATCCATACCGAGAAAAACTACTTTGTCCCAGGATGAGTTAGAGAAGCTCTGGCTCTTGAATGATAAAAATCTGTTGGTAAAGTTGGTAAAAAACATGACCACTTAATCAGGAGGCATCATACACCTATCAGGCGTAACATTATGAGCAGTGAGAGGTGAAGTGATTAACACTGAGTATCTCCTCATCATGGCACCTGTTAGTGGGTGGGATATATTAGGCAGCAAGTGAACATTTTGTCCTCAAAGTTGAAGTGTGAAGCAGGAAAAATGGGCAAGCGTAAGGATTTGAGCGAGTTTGACAAGGACCAAATTGTGATGGCTAGATGACTGGATCAGAGCATCTCCAAAACTGCAGCTCTTGTGGGGTGTTCCCGGTCTGCAGTGGTCAGTATCTATCAAAAGTATCCTATTAGGAGGCCCCACCTCGCAACTTACAAGACTTAAAGGATCTGCTACTAACATCTTGGTGCCAAATATCACAGCACACCTTCAGGGATCTAGTGGAGTCCATGCCTCGACTGGTCAGGGCTGTTTTGGCAGCAAAAGGGGGACCAACCCAATATTAGGCAGGTGGTCATAATGTTATGCCTGATTTGTGTATATAACACCTATACGCAGAGAAATTCTTTCTTTAGCATAGCTGTTGACAACAATGTAACTAGCCTGCCAATTTATACCTGATATAAAATGTGTCCGCAGTGTGTCCGTGACTATGGCAGATTTGTTAAAAATCATCATCAGCAAGTGTGAAAATGTATACACAAGCATATTTCTTCCGAATATTTCTCACAAACTCAAGGAAAACAAAACACTGGTGCTAGGTATGTTTGCTCTGACTGTTTTAGCTAACATAATTAGAAAGCAGTAACTTCCTGTGCTACCTGCCAACACTAATGGAAAATGTGCCATTGCTGTCAGGATTCTTACAGGACTCTTTTACATGATCATGTTTTTGCAAGCAAGGAACAAGGTAACTTGGCTTTTTTTCCAGGAATGCAAGTCCATGCTTTTCGCTCCTGGTATTTAGAATCAGCCAACGACTCTGAAGGCATGAATCAAATCACAGTTGGGTTTCATATTAACCTCAAAGGGAATAAAGGAATTAGTGTGGTACAGAAGAACAAAAAAAAAAAAAATCAGTTCTTTTTCTTTAGAGAAAGAGAGAAAGCTCTGCTACACCGATCAGCCTTTTATCCTCTGACCAACACTTTGAAGCATATGCGCCTCCATGGAGGGACTCATATCTCACAGCATCCCTCGGACGCCTCTTTCTTCTTTTCCAGTCAGCCGAGAAACTTTTAAATGTGGCTTCTGGGCAAATGGAGTAAATGAAACCCTACGTAAAGAAGAACGAAAAAGGAGGAGCAGACAGTGTGCACATAGAAAGAGATTCGAATGTCTGGGACATCTATCGCCCACAGCAAGGTCACCGATGTTTATAAAAACATAAATTGCACATATTTAATTTGATAAAGGAAGAAATTGCGCGTCTGAATCGAGACCATGTGTCCCCTTAAGCACTCGAATAAATAGAGCAGCGGCGAGGTGAGCCACCGAGACACTGAGAACTTGTTCATTAATGTTTCTCTCAGTCTTAATTGGAGCCCAGTAGGAATCTTGTTTTAAAGCAGCGCTAGTCCTCAGACACCCCGAAGTGCAAGACAGTACAAAGAAAAGTGAACAGAACAAAGCCACTCAGCTGCTGAGGAAACACACATCAGGTACACACACTTCACTACATACAGTACGCTTTAAGACTTGGCAGTCCATATAAACGTGAAGCATTGTGAGGTGAAAAATGTAAATTTCTGAATCAGAATCTTTATTTTCCAAATACAAGCTGTACACAGAATTGGTGCAGATAATAAATAAATAAAAATTCTAACAATATAAAGGAAAAAGTATAAAATTGTACTGTGTATCATTTTATTTTATATCAGCAATTCATTAAATGCTGATCTTCATAAAGCTCTTATTCACACCTATATATTTTAATAAAATTATGAAATACTAATAACCTATTTTGTTCATTTTTAAATGTTGCTATATATCACATATTTCATTGAACTGCTTATGCAAACACCGGACATCACACTCACTGCCCCATTAAGCTTCATACAGTTATTATTGCACCTAGTGGTCATATTGGATTTGTAATAAGCACTAATAGATGCCCATTGGCGCAGCAAACATACTACTCCCTACTCAAGAGAGGAGCGGCAGGACAGTTAATAACAAGGTTGCCAGCGTTGCATTTTTTACACAAAGTTAAGCTAGATTAAAAATAGCTCAGTGGCCGTTTAAGATTTTTTTTTTTTTTTTTTTTTAGCAAATAATACTATTTCTCTTTAAGATACCTGCAAAAACTGGAAGGGGGATTTTTGAGTGGATAATATCTGTGCTTTAGAAATGCATGTACAGATTGAAAGTACATGAAAAAAGAAACAAAAAGTGTGTTGCACTCTTAGTGTCTAAATTTCAGGTCTTTTGTGTGGTTTTGGAGATATAGTCAACCTATAGTCAACCTTGCATGCTGTGACAGTGTTGATGGGAAACACTCCTGCTGTATCAAGCGCGGCTGAATGAATCCACAGTATGTGTAAAATCACTTAAAATATGTTGCTTTTTTGCGGACAATAATGATCCCTTACAGTATCTAACATTCATTCATTCATTGTCTACCGCTTATCCGATCTATTCTCGGGTCACGGGGAGCCTGTGCCTATCTCAGGCCTCATTGGGCATCAAGGCAGGATACACCCTGGACGGAGTGCCAACCCATCGCAGGGCACACACACACTCCCATTCACTCACACAATCACACACTACGGACAATTTAGAGATGCCAATCAACCTACAATGCATGTCTTTGGACTGGGGGAGGAAACCGGAGTACCCGGCGGAAACCCCCGAGGCACGGGGAGAACATGCAAACTCCACACACACATGGCGGAGGCGGGAATCGAACCCCCAACCCTGGAGGTGTGAGGCTAACGTTAGCAAACGTGCTAATCACTAAGCCACGTGTTAACCATTAAACCCCCCCCAAACCCCCCCCATTCTAATATTATTAATGGAAATGTTTAACATTTACAAACTATAAACTTCAGCGTTAATAAATCCTAACTTGAAGATTTATTTATCTTTGTGCTAATAAACTCATTAACGATTCTGAGGCTGAAGGCTAGTTTCTATTCATCGGTACTTACATTCAGTTCCCTGAGGTTATTAGCAACTTTTATACAATCTGTGATTTCTATTACTTTATGAGGGCTTATTTTAGGTATAGGTGGAAATAAACAGTGATTAAGGCAGCTGTTTCCTTTTTAATTAACATTCAAAACATCAATTAGTGTTAAAGTTTAATTAGCTGTTACATTTACATTTGCTTTAATGCCATTCCTAGTTCTTGGTTTGCTAATGTTAGTGAATGCTATGAATAATTTAAAGGAGAAAATATTTTTTACGTGTATAACACATTAATATAATTGTTTATGGTCACTGACATCATTTCTATTTCAATACTATTTAAATGTATTTGTACATTGTTTATATTTAATATTAAAGGTGAAAGAGGAATAATATTTAGATCATGGTCACTTTTTATGAACTTCAGCTCATCTGTCTCTTAACCCCAGGCTCCACTTCATCAATTAGTTCCCTCATTAACACATTAACCCTCATTTTTAAACATATTGAATACAGCTGACTTCATATACATATACTATGTGGGCTAAAATATGTAAAAACTTGACCATTGCACCCATATGTGGTTCTTCTACAAACTGTTTCCACAAAGTTTGGAGAAGAGAGTTGTATACAATGTCTTTGTATGCTGTAGCAATCAGTAACTGTTTCCCTTCACTGGAACTACAAGGCACAAACACTGTTTCAGCATGACAATGCCCCTGTGCACAAAGCAAAGGTCCATAAAGGCACGGCGTGTTAAGGTTAGAGTGGAAGAACTTAAGAGTCCTGTTTCTGACTCAACCCCATTGAACATCTCCATCTCATCATGGCACCTGTTAGTGGGTGGGATATATTAGGCAGCAAGTGAACATTTTGTCCTCAAAGTTGATGTGTTAGAAGCAGGAAAAATGGGCAAGCGTAAGGATTTAAGCAAGTTTGACAAGGGCCAAATTGTGATGGCTAGACCACTGGATCAGAGCATCTACAAAACTGCAGCTCTTGTGTGATGTTCCCGATCTGCAGTGGTCAGTATCTATCAAAAGTACCCTTTAAGTCCTGTAAGTCCTGTAATCCATGTGAGTATCCTTTAAGTCCTGTAAGTGGTCAGGTGGGGCCCATGGAGGCCCCACCTCACCACTTACAGGACTTAAAGTATCTGCTGCTAACATCTTGGTGCCACATACCACAGCACACCTTCAGAGATCTAGTGGAGTCCATGCCTTGATGGGTCAGGGCTGCTTTGGCAGCAAAAGGGGGACCAACACAATATTAGGCAGGTGTTAATAATGTTATGCCTGATGGGTGTAGTGTACGTAGGAAATAAGTAAAATTTGAGTATACTTTTTGTACATTTCAGACTGTTTTTGGGCAAGCTGGGGGATGGTCAAGCCAAGTTGGAGTTTTCAGCAGGAAAGTCCATGGAACTTTACAAGTTCAGCTATGGATGGTGGTGTTGTGAGGAAGAACCACTTAAACACAGTGACAGTTAACAAGACTAGCATGCTAACAAAGGAACCAGGTCAAGCTAGCAGACATGGAGTTCCATATGAACTACAAAAAGTATGAAAGCACTGTATACTCACCATTTATATATAAAAAAACTATGACATATGGTCAGTTTGTAACTTCAAAAGTAATCGCAATGGTGGTTAGAGAAGTTTACTAGAGATTGGGTTATTATAAAGTCTTCCAGCCCAAGAAACATCAGATATGCCAATGGTATTAAATGGTATGAAGAGTAAAACATCTGTATAAACAGTTACATGGTACATAAGCTATACATCTTTAGCTGCAAGTAGTCCAACAATGAAGATTAACAGACGTATTTTTCCCCCCTCTGGCCTCCAGTCGGGAGCAAAGTTCATCAAATGATGCAAGGAAATGAAAATAAGTGCTCCAGTATGCCTGGCTTAATCTCATTTGCCTCTCATGATGATCTGGGACTGTGTGGAGCTGAACCAAGGCGCCATTGTTGTCTGAGTCACATGATTGCACAAGTTCACACAAAGACACAGAAACATAGTCCAGCCTTTTTTTTCCTCTTCCCTTTCTTAGTCTCGCCTTCTCCTTGCCTTGTTTACAGCCCGGCCAAAGACCAAAATTTACAAGAGGAACAAATCGGATCTGTGCGGTGCTTACACACACCATGCAAGAGACTAACAGAGGGCCTTTGAATAGACACGAAGCTCCCAGTGTGTGTTGGGTTCATGAGGGTCACGCATCCCAGTGCGTGGCGATTTTCCATCCCCCACTAATGTTTTGCACTGTGACGTTTGAGGTCATGTAGTAAAAGGGAGTCACACAGCCGTGGTGAGTGAATAGCATCCTTTACGAGGACACACTGTCCCCTATTGTGTGTCATTACTGCATATTGTGGCCTCCGGACAAGCACGATGGGTAAACATACTAAAGAGTTCCATAACTGTAGTGCGTATTGTAGTAGCAAAATGAAAATAGAGATCGGCACACTGCTGGGGGTTTAAATAGGTTTTGGGTTAAAAGTGCTTCTTTATATCTGTGGACATGATAGATGGTACTGTCCTAGAAACCAGCACATCACTACAGTCAATACAAGTGGCAGCACTTTCACTGTAAACTGCCAGCATTTTTGCTACAATATTATTCATAACTTACTACTTTAACATGTCTCTGAAATCATATTTGTTGCTTCAGAGATTTTTTACCTAACTATTAGCCTTATGGACCAAAATAATGATACCATATTTGGGGAAAACAATACAAAAAATAGTTTTTAGTTCTTAATTTATAGCTGGTCATTTCGGGGGGGGAAAAGGAGCAGCCGGTAGCATCAATGCATCTTTCAACAATTTCCCTTTTCCAAGCATCCCTTAATTAAGAAAATTAATTAATTAATTAATTAATTAATTAATAATTTGTAGTCAATTTTTTTAAAAGTACAAAGTATGTGACCGTAACTTGAAACTCTTGAATGCTGAAATATATCACTTCAGACTGAAGAACCATCAGGGATTTTACACTAAAAAAGTAAGTAAAAAACTCTTGTTTAGAGTCATCACTAGTCTCCAAATTTATATTTAGTTTAGATTCTGTATGGGTATGATACATCTGGAGAGCTACTGGCTGTTTTGTTGTGTAAGTCAAGCGCTTAAACATGGCTTCACTCTGACTTCCTGTTTTTCAGAAGGAAATCCATGAATATACAAAATCAAATCACAGGCCATTTCTTGGAAAGGCTATTTACATAAATCACCAAAGTACTGAACAGCGTTTTGAAAAATTAAAGCCTGAGCATTTATGAAAAGCTTATTTCAGCATTCACAAGAATACATTAAACGTTTTAGAAAGTAAATGAGTTTTGAACTAAAGGGATAATACAAACTGGTTTGATTGATTATATTAGACATCCATGATGTATATTTATATATAATTTCCTATACATTTATTGCTGTATATATACCCAAGTGTATATTTCCTGATATTATAAATAAATAAATCAATTCTGAGAATTGTTGTTGTTTTTATGAAAGTGCAGAAGATGTGGAGATGGAAAGCAGCAATATAAATGCATTAGAGAAAAGAACCAGATAAGCCTGGTGAAAGATTTTCACTTCCTGTTAATAAGTGGATGCTAATTACCCTATGAGTTTGGTTGCTAGCCAATGAATTTTAAAGAAACTGACAAACTGTTGCATTAGTACTGCATGAGCCTGTACGAATTTACAGTATAGCTACACATAAAGCAGTAACATGGCCTGATCTGCCGAACCACTGCATAAAAATAGCTGCAAACAGTTTTCCCCAGCTGGGTCGTATTTATCGAGCACATAACAAAACTCACTTCTCAAATATCCAAGTGGCAGAATGCAAACAAGAGCTACAAGTAATTAAAACCTATATCAGTTTCTTATTGCCTGTGAAATGTGGTGACATTTTGAAAGCTCTTTCAGCTGCCTCAGAGATGTTATATAACTTGTCTGCACCGGTTAAGAGACTCTCACACATCCAGAACTTTGTTTGCTGTCTATCAGGAGATAGAAAACATATTAAAGTTTACTTATAAATAAGCATTTATACATTTACAGAAAAACAGCTCTGCCTTTGCTATGCTATTTTGAGGCTAGATTAAAAATATTTGAAAAAGTATGACCAATGAGATTAGTTATATTTCCAGGAATAGTATGGAGCCTCTTGTGTTCAATGAATTTTGTTGAAACATATGATTAACCAGAGACATTCAACACACAAAAAAAGCTAAAAATAGTAATAATACAGAAATAGTAACTCCAGTTCTAACTCCAAATTACTTTTATGCTAATTTATTACAGAAGACCAGAACCACAAGATATGAAAGAAGCTGCTATGTCATTATTTCAATTTTTTTTCCAAAAGCTGTTGTTTCATCAGATTATGCTTTTATTTAAGTACATCAATAATTTCTCTTTGTAACTTAAAATTATTTCAACATCAGAAGTCGTTAATTCAAGAAATTGTTATTACTTCATAGCTTTGGCTTAATGTTAAAATTATTTCAGCTTGTTCCATTCCATTGTCTGTACTGCTTATCTGATCTATCATCGGGTCACGGGGAGCCTCTCAGGCGTCATTGGGCATCAAGGCAAGCCAACCTATCACTCACTACAGGCAATTTAGAGACTGCAATCAGTGGGAGGAAACCCACCAAGCGTGGGGAGAACATGCAAACTCCACACACAGTCCTTGAGTGAGACTCAAACCCAGGAGGTGTGAGGCGAACGTACTAACCACTAAGCCACCGTGCCACCATTTCAGCTTGTTATATTTTTCCATTCCAGCTTATAATTATTTATCTGTATGCTGTAGGACGTAAGTCAGACATCAGTTTAGTGGAATTCTGTTGGTACTGATAGTGTAGGTCTAATAACTTCACTTGATTTTAAAAATAAAGCAATAAAAATAAAATTAATATTTTATATAATAATAACAATAATAATAATAATAATAATAATAATAATAATAATAATAATAATAATAATAATAATGCATTTTGAGTATTTCTTTACTTTATTTTTTATTCTTATATTTTATTTTGTTTATTTTATTTTCACCTTGATTAGCACCGGAATTTTTATTGTATAAATTAACTTTAAGGAACCCTGAAGAAAAATAAAAAAACACACACACAAACACACACACACACACACGCATTTTATTAAACTTGTGGTTGAGGTTTTCCATCAGATTAAATAAAGAGATAATAAACATTTTTGTTTGCTGTTGATAGTGTTAGTAGTCTAACTGACAGGTGGACTGACAGGTGAGTTAGAGATTACTGAGAGGTGTGGGGTTGAGGAGGCAGACTCTATTACAGCTCAGCTGATGGAGCTGATGAGATAATAAAATAAAATAGTCTATGGTATTTCTAATACAACTCATATCTATTGGTCACATACACCATAGCTGGAATATCTCAAAAAATCTATACAAACCACACTAGCACATGGCAGCCCCCGCCCATAAAACCTCAAATTGCTTTTTTAATAGCCTTGTTCAAGTCCAAATCCAAGTGTGAAGCTGAAGCCCATATGAATATAATGTTCAGAAATGTTACGTCATTATTATCACAATTGAATCACATACATGAAGTCATTATACTTTTATACTTCTTGCTGATATAGTCATCAGTGATTGTCACTTCCTCGTCCTGACCCTTTTTCTCCTTGAGCATTTTACTGTAGATTGAGTTCCCGTCCTTGATAACGCGAGATAAATCATGTTTAAAAGGACTTGTGACATTCTCTGGTCATAAAATACCCTGATGCCCTGACTATGAAAGAAGAAAAAAACCATTATCACTTTACAACCAAAATACATATAAAAAGACTTGACAGCGAGATGTGAGGAAAGAAAACAAGCCAGGCATAGATTCCAGTGCAGAGGTTAAAGGTCAGGAGGACAGAATATTAAATCACGGTATGACACAGATGGACACAGTGGCTCATCCTGACACATAATCCCATCTATCTCATGTGTCTAACAAACAAATGAGCTATAATGGTGTTTCTACCCATTAAAGCTTATGATACTCATGAATAAAAGATTAAAATGGGTCAAGGTTTAGGATTTAGCTTCTTCATGATGGTGTGATCATTAAAATAGTGAAGGAACAAATTATAGAGGAAAGGAAAAACAAAACAGAACAAAATAACTAAAAAAAAAAATAAAATAAATAATAATAATAATAATAATAATAATAAATAAATAAATAAATAAATAAATAAATAAATAAATAAATAAATAAATAAATACATTATGACTACTACATGGTTTCCTAAATATCTCCAAACACATAGTGGAAATAAACACTTTTTAGCAAAATGTCTTCCAAAATGTTTCATATTTTTATGTTTCTATTTTATCTGTAGAATGCCTTTGACAAAAGGTATTAAAATCATTCTCACGACTGAATATACTTCTGCCATGCAGTATGAAAGGAGATGGCATGGGTCAATGTCGCGAGGAGAACAGGAGGCGCTGCTCATGGGCTGAAGTGATTATTAAGACGTAAAGCAGGACATCATGTGGCAGAGGACAAAAGGCAGAGACTATTAAGAATGAACAATGAACAGTAGTTCATCAGAGAAACACACTGAGGATATTCAGCCTTGGACGTCTCAATCAATGAGGGCTCACACTGTCATTTTTCATTTTCTTAAAAGAGGTTCAAATAAGAGACAAACCAAAGTCTCAAGGGGATTTAAGAGAGATTTACGGATTTGAAATCGATATAAGCGCAAGATAAATGTATGTGAATGTACATAAACAATGGTGTCAGGGAAGTTTCTGGAATTTTACTCCTCTCTTTTTGTGTTTTTATGAGAAAAGCGCAGCGCTGGTCCATTATTTTTCTACTTAATTATTTATTAATTTCTTATCAGCTCATTGAAAAGATAAATAGCATATCACTCCAGGCAGGAGCTCAGATCCATAAACACTCTTTAGTTCATGTTTATTGTGCATATTTAACCGTCTAGCAAATCATTTTCTTTAAGAGCTTTAACTAAATGTTAAATAAGGAGTAAAACACATGGTGATATGCTGTTATATGAACACAATCTGTGAAAGTGTTGAGTTACTGTTATAACCCTGAAGTAGACATGACATCAGTGTATAACTGTATTTATTTGTCACCTCACAGGTTTTTGACGTACACTGTATATCAATTCTCCAACAATTATTTACAACAGATTCATGCAATGCTTGTATAAGAGTTATGAAGAAATCATTTAAGTGCATTTTATATTCTGAAATCTTGACTCTAGTTCTAAGTCACATGATGTCTGTGTCAATTTAACATTAGACAATTTTAGACATTGTCAATTTGACATTATGTAGTACATAAATGTCAGCATTAATGTCACCTAAGAAATGTATGGACATTTTTGACAGAAATATTTTATGTATAACAATGATTATAACTGCTGTTATAAACACTATATGTGTGCTATCTGTGCCATGTGACATAAACTCTAGTACTATGCCAACTTGTCTCTAGTGCTATGTCACATGACTTTGGTGTTATGTCGGCTTTTCCCTGCTGTTTTTTCAACTTAACTCGTGTACTATGTGAACCTGGCTCTGTTGCTATGTCACATGACTCTGGCGTTATGTCAGCTTGCCTCTGGTGTTTTCAGTTTGATTGACATCAACCTTGACAACAGCAGTTTATAAAGACAGATGACACCTACATAAATGCTGATGTAGATGTATGTTAGATACTAAGAAGTTTATTTTATATAAGAGTCATGTATCTTTATGAGCATCACCCTTAAGTGTTACTGAAATTGCTTAATGGAGAAGTGTCCTGGAAGTCTCTGGAAAGAATAAATGCTTACTCTTCAGAACTCATCTCAGTCTCAGTCCATTCGATTTAGTACTTACATCTTTTAATTCAGCACCTATAGCATTTGATTCAGTACCTACAGTATTCAATTTTGTACCTACAGTATTTGATTCAGTACACACAATGTTTAATTCAGTACCTGAAGCATATGATTCATTAACGACAGCATTCGATTCAGTGCCTACACCATTCGCTTTTATAGCTAAACCATTTGATTCAGTACCTACATCACTTTATTCACTTAAAGCATGTGATTCAGTACTTACAGCATTCAATTCAGTACTAAAGCATTTGATTGAGTACCTACAGCATTCAATTTTATACCTAAACCTTTTGATTCATTAACGACAGCATTCGATTCAGTGCCTACACCATTCGCTTTTATAGCTAAACCATTTGATTCAGTACCTACATCACTTTATTCACTTAAAGCATGTGATTCAGTACTTAGAGCATTCAACTCAGTACCTAAATCATTTGATTTAGTACCTAAAGCATTTGATTCAGTAATGACAGCATTCGATTCAATAACTACAACATTCAATTCGATTCCTATTCCTCTGCTGCTAATACAGTACTTACTGAGTGTGTAGTATGAATACATGTGTACACTGAATGTGAGTAGTCTGAACACAACCCAGACATACGACTGTACGTTCACCATGACGGCATTGTCATGCGCCCTATGAGGTCATAATGACCAGTTTCGTTGCCTTATAGGGCAGTGCAGTGTGCACTGGCTCCAAAGTGCAGAATCTTGGCAAAAGCAGTAGATCATCTAGGCAGTTCTCACCTACTGTTTTATGAATTCTGAGAATTCGGATGAAATACTCCACAAGCATATTGCTTTTCTTCTACTGTACAGTAGGGTAATTTTTTAAAAATGATGTAAAATAAAATCTAACCATATCAACGCACGAAGAAACAGTAGTGACTAATAAACTCCAGAGTTTTCAGAGTCTTAAGCAGAGAAAACCAAGCCTCTCATTTCACATAAGGGTCCATTACTAATTACATGAACTCCAGCCTTTTTTCAGAGTGGTCAGGAAGCACTTTAGCCAGAGCTGAACATACATTAGCATGTGTGTTGCCCTGGTGCTGTTCATAAAACAGGAATTTATCAGGTGAGCATGGATTTATGGGAGCAAGTCTCACCTTCTTTAGTGTCTAGGCTCTCAAATATGAGAGAGAGAAAGAGAGAGAGAGAGCTGCTCAAGGAGGTTGTACATTTTAAGACCATAAAGCCAAATGCACACCATTACTCTTCATTTATACATACACACAAAGCACACACACTTTCTCCTACACACAAACAAGGTGGCAGTGTGTAAACAGCTGCTTTTAATCATGCCAGGCAAGTCGCTAATTGGATTAAGTGTTAATAGAAATGAACTGAATTGAGTTATGAGAGGAATCTTAGTGAAGAGAGATGCCTTTTCTCTGAGTATGAAAGCAACATCCATGCCTCACAGGCACAGGAAAAAATAAATAAAAAGTGAACATGCCGAACGGAGGTGTTGAGAGATGGACAGCTGACGCAGTGCACACAGTCAGACTGATTCACTCATCTATCTTCTGTAACCACTTTTTCCAGGAGAAAGTCAGAGTGAATTCGGATCCCATCCTGCGAACGCTGTGCATGAGGTGGGAATACAGCCAGGATGCAATGTCAGTGCATGCCAGTGCTTAGGAGCAGGGCAGTGGGAGGAAACTGGAGAATCTGGGAAAACCCCAGTAAGCTCCACAGTGGATGTGCTACCTTGGATCGCTGTTTTCAATTTACAGCAAAATTGATTTCTAATTTCTTAATGGTGGTGTTCATGGGCTACGTAAATAGCTTATGACAATGGACATAAACCTACATAAACTTTTCTTTGTTTTTATAAAGTCTTCTTTGTATTATTTGCAGCAATTTTAACACCAGTTTGTTATAACACCAGTCAGAAGGTCATGTTATGATATTATGCAAACTGCAACATCCAAGCAGCTGACATAGCTCTGAGTCAGAGTCATATGATTTTATATGATGACGATGATGACGATAATGATGATGATGATGATGATGATGACGTCGATATGATGCAGCTTTATTCTTTTATTCTTTATTTGTTAATATGGGAAAATAGAATTCGGTGCAAACAAACAATCTTGGTTTCATATTATTATTAAAATTATTTAATGGCATACTAATACTTTTGAGCACTCAGAATCAGGTTTATTGGCCAAGTTTGTTTTTACGCACACAAGGAATTTGGTATCGGCTGTTAGTGACCCTCAAAAGAACAGATAGAAAATCTGTAGTCTACAGTATACAGTATACAGATTATGAGGCAGGTTATAAATGTGTATAAAGTGAGATAGTAGTGCAGTAATAGTGTGTGTAACATATGGGGATGAAGTGGAGAGTGACTGTTCTTACAGTACAGTATATGTAGATGCAAAGTGAAGTGTACCAGGTTGTTGCTGGACAGTTATTTATTTTTGAAGCTCATGTCCATCATCAGATCCAATCTCCGTGCTTACTCTTCCATGGATAAAGGATGATACACCAAGAATGACAGAGAGGACGAGATTCTTTGAGTGAAACAAAACAAAAAACTTTCCCAGGCTACTTTTGTGAAAAATTAACTTCATCTATTCAAAAATATTTTCAGACTTAGTAATTATATCTAATTTGCTTTCCTTGCTGTCTGCCTTACTGCTTTTTTTTTCCAACTACCCTGGCCTTAAGTCTATGCAAAACCTATTTAGTTACACAACAATAATGATATTAAATACTAAGAAATATTACTTAATAGCACTGTTTTTTTTTATTTTTAGGAGATTTAATAAATCTTTTGTGTCTTTCAGCTCAATAAATAAATAAATGCATAAATAAGTCAAGGTAACCTCGCTGGGAATGCTGCAATACTGAATATTATTATTATTAATATTATTCTTATTACATGACCATTTCTCGTACCTCTTGCAAAATAATGTAACACATATTTGTCTGATAAATACAAATAGCCCATAATGTATCATAATGACCTCACAAGCTTGTACAGCTGCGTAATCTCAGCACAATCGCTGACTCCATTACCAATAACAGAAAGCCAATTACAATACTGAATCACCAGCAGGATAGTTTTGTGAGTGTGTGTGTGTGTGTGTGTGAGTGTGTGTGTGTGTTAAAGTAATTATTAGGGCATCAGCTTTTCCAATATACACCTTCTATGATGTTATGTAACCACAACTGATTAAAAAATCACTAATGCATGCACCAGGTGCTTCTTATATGGCTGAATTCTTTGGTTGTGCAATAAATCAATTTTGTCTAGATCTGCTGTCTTAATGCGAAAATGCAACAGCAAACAAAACCCTACGGAAGTTGCACGCATTCACCAAACCATAAATGTTTAAAAGGCCTGTAACTGTCAGGTGACATGCTTGGTGTAATGCATTTCTTTCCCGAAGGATAAATTAAGCTCAATAGAGCTGATCCAGCGTCACTTTCTGCTTTGTTTTTAGCTTTGTAATCATTAGGATGTGAAAATCAATAACTGATGCTGGCCTTTGCTCCATGAGAAGCGTGAAACTCAGTAGCTTTGCTGTATGAATGCTGAACCGCACTCGGTCTGTAATGAATGTTCGAGCAGTTTTGTCCGTCGAGGCCTTTCTCTAACACACACACACACAGCTCAAATTTATCCACGCAGCTCTCATGACAAAAGCATGCTTCCTAAAGCCATGTAAACTATCCTAATGAAACAGTTTGGCTTTGCTCGCTCCTTGTCCTGAGGGTCAGGATGTGTCCGTTCTGCCATCTCTTTTTTGGCATCCGCACTAAATATTTCACAATGTATTGCCCAAATCATCGGACCTGCAAACAAAATGAAATATGGATCAGAGCGAGAGGCTGCTTGTTGCGTAGCGGCTCTTGTGATCATAGCGGAATAGGAGAATGGTGCTACACTGTGCACTTTGGGCCAAACTTTTCTGCAGGTGCATCATCCCGTGACATTTGCATTATTTAATGCCATGTTTTATTCATCCGTAACAGAACTCACAAATCACAGAGAACAGACTGGGATGAGTACAGGGGTCTTGAGAGGCATGTGTATTTTTGTGGTGTATCGTAGTGGACTCGCTCTAGCTGACTGACTCCAGCTGCTGCTTGAACAACTCTCTCACGGCGACAGCGCTGAGATTTATGTATTTTTGTGTAAATGTGCAGGTGTGGATGCCATATAGACTTAAAGACCCATGCATTAACAGCGAGTTTGCTGTGTCAGGGATTTACGGCTATTCTTTGTTGATAATGCAGCTTTATAGTTGGCCACTAGCTCCTTTTAGATGCAGTTATGTTCAATGATCAGATCTGGTCAGAATGTGGTCATTAGATTTCTATATCAGTAGCTTCGGTTGCAATTCTAATTACAGCTTAGCATAAATGTGCTGTTTTTTTTTTTAAATATGATATGTTGTTTTTATAGTAACAGCATATACAGGGAGTGTATAAATGTGCATCATTGTTGATTTGGTGAAGATGTTTATTTAGCATTTTGGGAAGGAGTCTTCAGTGTCAGCACTTTGTATCTGTAGTTTTTTTAAGTTTTCTATCTCACTAACATAACTAACCGTGTTTGTAACAGAAACTAACCTGTTTCTCAGCAAACTTACCATTAAATTCACCTATAAACTGATAAGAATTACAATAGGCATTGTTCAATAAAAACAAACGAACAAACAAAACTGAGAACAAATGAGAAAAACTAACTAAAAAACCCCTTGCTCTAAAAGCAAATTGCTGTGGAAAAAATGGAATAAAACTCTACTGTGTGTGTGTGTGTGTGTGTGTGTGCGTGTGGGGCGGGGGGTGAGTGAAATACATTACATATGAGAGTTACTTCTCTTTAGAAGCCTAAAATCCCATAACTTCCACGATGGGCTCGGACTGCCGAGCATCCGTCTTTAAGCTGCTCGTGTATTCCTTTGTCCCTTTCTATCAGGCTCCGGGACAGACACAGCATCAGCTGGCCGACTCCCAGGACCAATAATGCAATAATGCGATGCTAACCAAATGAGCCTAATCCAGCATATGGGGCCAAATCCTATCATTGATGTGTCAGATGTCATCAGAGAGGCCCAGGATGAAGACTCCAGTGAGGAGTGAGTGAATAAGTGTGTTAGAGATGCACAGTCTGACTCACACACAAGGTCATACTTGCTGAGAAGCCAGCATGAGGTATGCATTATGGAGGAGTGCTGACAAAATCTAAAATATGCTTACAGATTCAGTCGCCAAAATAAGGCAGGGAGGCTTCAAGTCAGAGCAATTTAATCAATCGCTATTAAATCTACAGTGGAATTTGTAGGTTTGTGCGTGGATATGCACAATATAATATACAATGCTTAACCTTTTTTGCCCTGCAGATGCAGAAAGTACAAACACAGCACTTATTTCTGTAGCGGATAATGATACGTACACAGTGGGACACAGAGAAAGGGTAATGATGAAAGAAATGCAGTAACACGCAAGAAGGTCAGCCACTATTGGAGTCCGATGTGGTAAAAAAAAAAGTGATCAGAAGGGACTCAGCGGGCTTGTAGACGTGACCTTTGCCATCGTAATGCATTTAGGCTGGAGACGAGAACACCCAGCGCAGCAAAGCTCATTTATACTTCTATGCAGCAGTGTATATTTTCACAGCAGCACCAGACTAGTACAATCAATATGTTGTTATCCATCTGCTTTAAAGGCAAGCACAATTGCCAAGGAGAGCCTTGTCAATGGGGTTCATGAATCACACACACACACACACACACACACACACACACACACACACACACACACACACACGGCAGACGAGATGCTTCTACTTCAGATACAACACACTTACAAACAGGCAAATGAAACCCGGCTCTATGATCCCCTAAATTATTACCAGGCAGGTCAGAGGTCGCAGTCCAAAGACTGCAGGGTTTCTGCTCAGGGCTTCATTGCTGATTTCCTGCTCTGGGGTTGTATCGTTAGCATGAACACAAACGTCATTAACCGCACAGAGAACATCAGCCAGGAAAGAACCCTGCTTTACGACACAGAGCAGCGATTGCTTAATTAATTAATCAATTAACGCAGCAGAGTAATTAACTAATGAAAACAGGCGACGAGGGCATCCCTCATTCCTCCCGCGCTTGTAAAGTCTCAAGGAAAAGCCGTTCGAGCAAACAACTTCATCACTTCATCAAAGATAATGAGGGATATCTGAGATCTGGAATCTATTTCCTAGTGGTTCGCTAAATTAAACATTTGGCTCAACCCATCGTGGCCAGAGATTACTGAAGGAACAGTTGGATACAGACTGATTCATGGCTGCCATAAAGAGATCGTATCCTCAATTTAATGTGCATTATTTTAAAAAATGAGATACTTCCCTTGTGCTGTCTGACCCATAATGACTTCAGCGATGATGATGATGATGATGATGACGATGATGATGATGATGATCAGCCATTTCCTGACAATTTTTTTTTTTATATGTAAGATTTTCATTTTAACTCAGAAGGTGTGAAAATCTATCTCAGGTGTATGCCAGAGATACAGCCGTGCTACAGACCTGATAAGGAATGTTTGTATATGATCTCATTTCTCTCATTTCTATGATATAGAATTGCAGTAACGCACAGAACGGAAGTGTTTCACATTACCTAGAGAGGGCAGACTGACATCACTGTTCGGCTCGGTCAGCAAGACTGTTAATGTTCATTTAGTAATTCAACAAATGATGATATTAAACATGTGACACAACAGCCTGGTGTGAACAACTTTTTTCCAGCTATTTTTTTCAGCTATTAAGATTGAATGAAACAGAATTAAGGTGCTTAATTCATATAATAGAGGCACTCTTCAGGAATGAGAGAGTTGTTTTTTTTCCAGAGGTTCTGTGTGTGTGTGTATGTGTGTGTGTGTGTGTGTGTGTGTGTGTGTGAGAGAGTCAGCACTTTTAGGTGAAAATTGAGAACCGTCTCGCATACAGTAAACAAACTGTTCTTTTTTTATTTCTTTATTTTTTTTTTTTTAAAGATGTAGACAATGCTGTTCAATTAAAATGCTTCTAAGGAAATCTTTTTTCAACACTGGAGCTGTTTGGATCAATCAGTTTGTGTATAATATAAGATATAAGACGTCCCCTTTATTCAGGAAGCCATGAATTATCAGGATAAATGCAGATACATTTTTTGTAATGAAATGAATGCACATAGGATTACTTAGTGCTGAAATATAAGGAATAAAACACTTAAGGGCATGCTTTGTTTAGGAAAATAATCAGTGACGGGTGGTGTGATGTGGCTTGACAACTGAAGACTTTTTTTGTTTCTCTTCCCATGAACAATTTGGTAATTAATAAACAAACAAACAAACAAACAAACAAAAACAAACAAACAAATAAATAAATAAATAAATAAATAAATAAATAAATAAATAAATAAATATTTATTTAACGAACTAAACTCATACTTGACATATTTTTTAATCCATTTAACCGACATGTTATGAAGAAAGCACACCGTCTCAGTCCTAAAGTCTTTCCCACGATGAAGAGTTTCACTCTATGAATGGCTTGTTACTAACTGATAACATATTAATGTAAGCAAATTATTACAAATCTTACAGCCAAAACTGTTTGCAACTGAAACTATTTCAGATTTCCAAATTACAGATCTGAGTAGTCAATAGCGCTGTGGTGAAAAAGGGTTTTAGACACATTTTTTTCACGGACAAAGAACATTAAGATTACATGAAACAAAATAGCTGTAATAAAGAAGAAGAACAATCACTGGATCAAAATACTGCAACTTTTAGAAATAGAAAATGCATTGAGGCACTCAGAGCTCCTTTTTTTTTTTTTTAAACCAAATGATCCGACTCACAGAAAAGATACCCATCAGTGTGTGTGTGTGTGTGTGTGTGTGTGTGTGTGTGTGAGGCATAGGTAGCAATATCCAGACCACCAAACTGGCCAGATGAGAGGATCTGGATTTTTCTCATGCAGCCTTGCTGCCATTTGCAGAGTCATTAGAGTTACAGAGATAAGGTCAGTGAGTAAGTAAGAGAGGCAGAGAGAGAGAGAGAGAGAGAGAGAGAGAGAGAGAGAGAGAGAGAGAGAGGGAAAAAAGAGAAAGAAATCATCTAAATATTGACTGTCACACTGCATTTCTATTTAATTCCCTTAATAGTGTTTAAACCCTTAAACTGCTGTCTGATTCTTCAGTGTATGTAAGAGGAAAAGGTTGAGTGTGCGGTTACACCATCAGGAGGGTGACCTGGTGGAGCAGGAGGCAGCGTCGGTGCCTCACAGCTGCAGGGTACAGGGTTCAATCCCGATCTCAGGTTACTGTCTACTGAATTTCACAACTTTTCAGTGTTTATGCCAAGCTCAGAAAATCCCAGTGGATGGTGAATTAGCTAATCTAAATTGCTTCACAATGTGTGTGTGTGTGTGTGTGTGTGTTGCCGTTCAATGTACCCAGGGTGTGTTCCTGAAACCAGGTGACGCTTTTTTCCCCAATTTTCATTATCTATGTTAGGAGTTGTAGCTCCTCCACCTTATTGACATGTTGTTTCATTTTTTTTTTACATTTCTGGCATTTGGCAGATGCTCTTATCCAGAGCGATATACAAGAGTGCTTCTCAGTCAATGAATACATTAACACTGGTTCAATAGGACACAAACTTGGGATACCATTAGCCTAAACTGACTTATATTTTTTATTTTATTTATTTTTTTGACTTTGCAACATAATACATAAACAGGGAAAAATAAGAGCTAGTTTAAGTACTTCAGGAAGAGGTAAGTCTTCAGTTGCCGTTTGAAGACGGTCAGAGACTCGGCCGTACGGATACCTAGGGGAAGTTCGTTCCACCGCCTCGGTGCCAGAACAGAGAAGAGTCTAGATGTATACCTACCTTTTTCCCTGAGAGATGGTGGGACTAGTCGAGCAGTGCTAGTGGATCTGAGTGAGCGAGGTGCAGTGCGAGGAGTGATGAGAGCTTTGAGGTAAGATGGCGCTGGTCCATTCCTGGCTTTGTAGGCAAGCATTAGTGTTTTGAATCTGATGCGTGCAGCTACCGGACGCCAGTGGAGGGAACGCAGCAGTGGGGTGGTGTGGGAGAACTTAGGCAGGTTGAAAACAAGTCGTGCAGCTGCATTTTGGATCATTTGCAGTGGGCGAATTGCGTTCAGAGGTAGACCTGCCAGAAGAGAGTTGCAGTAGTCCAATCTCGAAATGACCAGAGACTGAACAAGCACCTGAGTAGCCTGTGTGGAAAGAAATGGCCGAATCCTTCTGATGTTGTACAGAAGAAACCGACATGAGCGTGTCACATTAGTGACATGGGAGGAAAAGGATAGTTGATTGTCCATGGTTACCCCAAGGTTGCAAGCAGTGGCTGAAGGGGAAATCATGGAGTTGTTCAGAGATGCTTGTGTGTTCTGAGATGCTTTTCTGCTCACATGGATGTAAAGAGTGAGTATTTGTGTTATTGTAGCTGTCCTGACTTCTCTTAACAAAAAAGCATTTCTGCTCCCAGAACTGCTGTGTGATGGATGTTTTTTGTTTTTAACACCATTTACTGTAAAGTCTAGAGACTGCTGTATGTGAAAATCTTTCAGATTTCTACTCAAAACATCCATGCACAGGTCACCGAAATCTCCACCCAGAATCTGTACATTCTTCAAATCAGCACATTTTTCAAATCTGTTTATCTTAGTTTATGTGAAGTGTTAAGGACCCATGAATTACTAGAGAACAGATAATATATTAATATAAGCAGATTATTACAAAGTTTGCAGACCAGCCGGTCTCCAAATCCAATCCCAGTTTTCCTCATTCTGATGTTTGATGTGAACATTAGCTATTACAATCAGCATCTGTCTGCATGATTTTATTCATTGCACTGCTGCTTCATCACTGACTGATGATTGAATGATTGTATGAATGAGCAGGTGTACAGGTGTTCCTAATAAAGTGGTTAATCAGTGTGTTCGGATAATCCCAAACTGGATATTTGTGTTGTTCTGCTTAAAATGATGCTACACACATATTAAGCTGTTATTTGTCCAGTCCATTAAAGTGACAAATACACACATACACGCTCAGATATACCCACCTCCCGACCAACACACACACACACACACACACACACACACACACACACACATACACCCACTTCACTACCCACCTCCCCACCAGCACAAACACACACACCTTGCCACCCACCTGTCCACCAGCACACACACACACACACACACACACACACACACACACACACACGCACACACACACACATACACATACATGCACACACACACACACATACATGCACACACACACACACACACACACATACATACACCTACCTCACTACCCACCTCCCCACCAGCACACACACACACACACACACACACACACACACACACAAATACATACACCTACCTCACTACCCATCTCCCCACCAGCACACACACACACACACACACACGCACACACACACACCTCGCCCCCCACCTCTCCACCAGCACACACACAAACACACACACACACATGCACACACACACCTCCCCATCAAGACACACACACACACACACACACACACACACACACACACACACACACACACCTGCGCTCACAGCATGAACATGTAGAATGGGTTTAGCATAAGCCGGCTGCAGTTATAAAGGACTGCGTGATGACTAATGTCCAATCTCTATGAGCCACTCAAATGATGGCAAGTTAATAAGCTCTGGTGCCTCTAATAAATCTAATAAGAGCTTTGGGCCCGGTGCAGACATCATGATAACCCCGCTGAGCCGAGAAATTCAGACCTAATCTCTCTCTGTCTCTGTGTGTTTTCTGTTTACACAGAACACAGCGCTGCTACGCCATGCTTTCATCCTCCTTCTCACTTTCATAAATCATGTGTAGGATTTAGATTGCAGTAATGCAGACCTGACTAGGGGACGCCCCTTTTTTCCCTCTTGTGCATCACACTCCTCTGGTTTATCAACTGAACAATTACGGAGGGTCAACGGTTGCCGTGGAGAGAAACAATATCTCCTTTCAGAGGCGCAATCACATTTCAGAGCAGTTACATCCAATTGGCGAGCAGGAATGCACTTTATTGGAAAGGAAGGAATCTCAATGCTGTCATTAGAGACAGGTCTCTCTCTCTCTCTCTCTCTCTCTCTCTCAAATCTTTCTTCTGTCACCTCCTCACACTCTACATATCAGCACTCATTTTCTTCCTCATCGTCATCCTTATTAGAAATTGAATACCTTTATACTCTCTATATAAACTCTCTGTATATCACAACACAGAGCTTATGCAATTTTTCACGAATGCATCAACATTATCGCACATCCCCAATAACCCAAGCACTCCGCATGCATCGTTTTAGGCAGGAAGTGAGAAGAGTTGACGGCGTCAGATAAGCGTTCTTCAAATAAGTGTTACATAAAGAGCTCCTGCTTGTGTTGTTATGTGTTTTTTGGGGGGTAAGAGTGATTTGAAGGAAGGAAATCGTTCCTAGAAATATATATAACTACAGTATATGCGAAGTGGCGTGAGAGAACTGTTGCTGGAAATGGAAATCTTGTTCATCTTCAGATAAAGATCACACTGGATAAGAAACGCTAACACATCAGAACAAATATAAATCTGTGAATTGTCGTGTAGCTGGAACTACTCTTCCTTCTACCTTCTGACCAATCAGGTTCAAGCATTCAACAACGGTGAGGTGTGAGAAAACTAGCCGATTTATGCCATCATCATTAATACTGAAATCATCTGCAGTAAATCTGCAACAATCATTTTTTTGACTTGATTAAGAAAGAAACCAAACTTTTGAGCAATGTGCATTTGTAAGAGCAACACAAGTAATACAAGCTAACAAGATACGATAGCATCATGCTTCATTAGCAGCAGCATCGAGGAAGCTATCTGAATGATTGTGACAGAATGACAGACAGAAGGAGAAAAGAGCAGAACGGAATAGAAAGACCCTCGTCCTTGCTCGTGAGTGACATCGGGGTCAAAGGCACATGACAGACCTGAATCGCTGTTGTACGTCTGAAGCATTAAGCCGTGCTTTTACCTGGGGTTTGGTCCTGATGTCGGACATTGGGTCGATCCTTTCTGACACACAACACGGTTCTTCTGTGTCCTGTAATGTTATTTTTCCTTCATCAATACGAGCAGCATTCAGAGGCAATTAAGAGAAGGACTTTTCAAAGTTTATACACAAGGGCAACTGCTTATATGATTATTTATCTAATCTGTTTATCCTTGTATGAGCTACGGCCCGAAAACCAAAAACTGTTAGAGAACATTGTACAACATGACTGAATTCAGAAAATCACTTGAAGCTTTATGAACTTTAGTTTCCAGTGTACGTTCAGACACACACACACACACACACACACACACACACGCATACACAATATACTGACCAATATCACTGCACACCTTGAAGGTCAAGATGTACAGAAATTTTTTTTCTAGATTACTTCACAATCCTTCACTTCAGGCTAAACACAGTTCCCAAGCACAAATCCACAACAACCAGGACACGCAAATGAACGTATTTTAATTCATATATTGTATGGCCACGCAACGCTTTACTTCCGAATAGATTATACACTACATTAAGAAACACTTTGCCAAAAAATCGAATTCTCCAGTGTGTGTGTGTGTGTGTGTGTGAGTGCTGTACACTGCTGTGTGTGGAGGCCTAAAACCGACCCATGCAGACCATTGA
Source organism: Hemibagrus guttatus (assembly GCA_033459395.1). Classification (NCBI taxonomy): domain Eukaryota; kingdom Metazoa; phylum Chordata; class Actinopteri; order Siluriformes; family Bagridae; genus Hemibagrus; species Hemibagrus guttatus. The sequence continues at coordinate 1,966,545 of JAUCMX010000028.1, forward strand.
CTTCTCCAGGCGTGAATCTTTTACAACTCAGAATAAATTGGCATCGTTCCTGAGGGCCAAAACAAACCGAGAGTCAGAACAGAAACAGCAGGATGTGGGAGCTTCTGGCCATTAATTTTGAATTTCGAAGACATTCAGCACAAAGCAAATGAATCTCTTATAACACCCCCCCCCATCACCTTCTCTCTCTCTCTCTTACACACACACACACACACACACTTTTTCAGTTTCAGTTACATGATCGTAACTCATGCACCAACATTAAACAACTAAAAAGAGTAAAACGAAAGGAATATTAGTAATAAACGTGCATATTTTCATATATTTCATTATAATATATCTTTATATTATTTATATTATATATAACTTCATCATAGATCGGATAAGCGGTAGATAATGAATGAATAGTTTCATCAATATAATAAAATATATTTCATATATTATATTCATATATTTACTCTAAATTTACCCAAGGTGTGTGTGTGTGTGTGTGTGTGTTGTCTGGTGTCAAGTCCATGGTGTGTCACTGCATTGTCCCCAATGTTCCTGGGACAGGCTCCTGATCACCTGTAACCTTAACCAGGACAATGTGACTAAATGAACACCTTTCTTTCTTTCTTTCTTTCTTTCTTTCTTTCTTTCTTTCTTTCTTTCTTTCTTTCTTTCTTTCTTTCTTTCTTTCTTTCTTTCTTTCTTTCTTTCTTTCTTTCTTTCTTTCTTTGAGATAATGTTTAATTAACATTTTCAGAAGGCATCTCCACTGCTTCACTTTTGTACTGTCAGATTGTCTGAAAAAATCTTCAACACACAGGGTTTTGTAATTTTTCATGAACACGACATGCTGCATTTCTTTGTTTTCTTAACTTACTGTAAAGAGAATAGAAGAGAAGCTGCTGAGGGAATGAGTACAGCTGCAGTAATGTAACTGATAACAGGATCTTGTTTCCTGTGCGACATTAAACATAACTGTAAATGAATAAAATTATGATCTGTCATTCTGTAATAAAGAATTGTTATAGGAAAATAATCAGGCCATCCTGCTGTTGTTGTATTTTCTATATAAGAACAACATGAAATGTCCCAGTCCTTCATTAGTAAATAAATGAGCTGTGTTAATTGGCCTTCTCCTATATATAGATATACAGACGGATAAATATATTAAATCATGAAGTCCTTATGTGTGTAGATATTATACACCGATCAGGTATTGCATTATGAGCAGTGAGAGGTGAAGTGAATAACACTGATGATCTCCTCATCATGGCACCTGTTAGTGGGGGGGATATATTAGGCAGCAAGTGAACATTTTGTCCTCAAAGTTGATGTGTTAGAAGCAGGAAATATGGGCAAACGTAGATTTGAGCGAGTTTGACAAGGACCAAATTGTGATGGCTAGACCACTGGATCAGAACATCTCCAAAACTGCAGCTCTTGTGTGGTGTTCCCGGTCTGCACTGGTCAGTATCTATCAAAAGTGGTCTAAGGAAGGAACAGTGGTGAACCGGCGACAGGGTCATGGGCGGCCAAGGCTCATTGAAGCATGTGGGGAGCGAAGGCTGGCCCGTGTGATCCAATCCAACAGACGAGATACTAATTGCTGAAGAAGTTAATGCTGGTTCTGATAGAAAGGTGTCAGAATACACAGTGCGTGATGGGTCAGGGCTGTTTTAGCAGCAAAAGGGAAACCTTTTAGGCAGGTGGTCATAATGTTATGCCTGATCAGTGTAGGCATATATTAAATAAAGATTAAGAGGAGGAGAGACAGACAGAGAGAGAGAGCTTGGGTTCTGCAGCAGGACAATGATCCAAAACACACCAGCAAGTCCACCTCTGAATGGCTGAAGAAAAACAAAATGAAGACTTTGGAGTGGTCTAGTCAAAGTCCTGACCTCAATCCGATTGAGATGCTGTGGCATGACCTTAAAAAGGTGGTTCATGCTCGAAACCCCTCCAATGTGGCTGAATTACAACAATTCTGCAAAGATGAATGGGCCAAAATTCCTCCACAGCGCTGTAACAGACTCAGTGCAAGTTATGGAAAACGCTTGATTGCAGTTGTTGCTGCTAAGGGTGGACCAACCAGTTATTAGGCTTAGGGGGCAAATACTTTTTCACACAGGGCCATGTAGTTTTGGATTTTGTTTTCCCTTAATAATAAAAACCTTCATTTAAAAACTGCATGATGTGTTTACTTGTGTTATCTTTGACTAATTTTTAAATGTGTTTGATTATCTGAAACATTAAAGTGTGACAAACATGCAAAAAAATAAGAAATCAGGAAGGGCGCCAACACTTTTTCACACCACTGTATATACACACACACACACACACACACACACGCATACATATAGACGTACACACATATACACACATACATACATGTACACATGCACACATATACACACATACATACATGTACACACACACACACACACACACAAACACACACATATACACACACACACACATACATATAGACGTACACACAAATACATACACATACATGCACACACACACACACACACACACACACACACACACGCATACATATAGACATACACACATATACATACACATACACACACATACATATACACATGCACACATATACACACATACATACATGTACACACACACACACACACACACACACAAACACACACATATACACACACACACATACATATAGACGTACACACAAATACATACACATACATGCACACACACACACACACACACACACACACGCATACATATAGACATACACACATATACATACACATACACACACATACATATACACATGCACACATATACACACATACATACATGTACACACACACACACACACACACACAAACACACACATATACACACACACACACACACACACACGCATACATATAGACATACACTCATATACATACACATACACACACATACATATACACATGCACACATATACACACACACACACAAACACACACATACATATAGACGTACACACATACATAAACATACATATACACATGTACACATACACACATACATACATGTACACACACACATACATACATGTACACACACATACATATACACATGTACACATATACACACACACGCATACATATAGACGTACACACACACACACACACACACACACATATAAATATATATATATATACATACACACACACACATATACATACATATACACATGCACACATATACACACACACATACATATACACATGCACACATACTGTATGCACACATACATACATGTATATACACACATACACACACATGCACACCCACATATATGTACCTGTATACACACACACACACAGACACGCAGACACACATACATACATATACACACATTTGCAGTTAGATATATTGCTAAGCCTCTATCTAAAGTTGTTTATATTGCTAATAATTGGGCTGTACCTGGTATATATTTGCTGTTTTTGCTAGTGGCAGATGGCCTGGGTTGATGGGACATTCATCGCTAACTAGTGAACGGGACATGACGTTTAAGCCCGATTTCAGGATGCTGGCAGCACACTGGAGCCGAGAGCTTTTTCTCAGCACGCAGTCTGTTTGTGTGTGAACAGCAGCTCTGAGTGACGAGAGTGTTGAATAAGTCGCTGATGGAACGAACCTGTCAGCCTGCACTGCAGAGAGGACGCTGAAAACACCTGGGAGACTTAGCACCATCCACTTGATGACATCGAATCAAATGACATCACGGCTCTGTCTCTGCCTCTGCAGTGGAGACAGAGTCATTAGACACCGATCTCACAGACAGACTCACACACACACACACACACACACACACACACACACAGTGAGGTGTGAAGGCATGAAAGCAGCTTCAATTCGCAGGTCATTCACAACCTGGATAGGCATATTGATCCAGAGTAGTGCACTTGTGGGCAGAGACGAGGAAAACAGGATAGTGATGGAGCAGAAAAGAATGAATTGTTATTTCCTAGTGCGCTTCTGAGGCACGTTCTTAGTGTATATATGAATCACAACGTGTAAATACATTTGCTAAAATTACCTAATAATTGTTTAAAAACTAAATCTCGATCTGTAACATTAACATATGTAATAATTCACATGTCTGTAACATTATTAATAATAATAAAACATCATGGCATCTTCTGTAATGAAAAAAATAAAGAAGAAATGATGGAGCGGTGTGAGACACCACATTTTTATTCCTTAATTAAATAATGACAGCATATTTCTCTCCATGTATAGTTATGTTAAATGTTTTAAAACATCCATAAAAGATGTAACACATCAAAGCAGACACATTACTGCAGCTATAAATATTCCTCAGCCCCTACTTTTTTTCCTTTTTTGCGGCTATGATGTTACCTAGAAACCACCACCTTCTGCCCTGTCGGAAAAATAAAATCACTAAAATCTTTGGAAAGGAGATGACTTTCAAGAAATGTTAAATAAATCCCTGGGTAAGTTGTTACTATAGAAATAAAAACATATTAGAACAACCACAAACCTGTGATTCGACTCGTAGCTGGAAGTCCTGCCAGAAAACAAATCAACACCTTCTGACCAATCAGAATGAAGAATTCGTCAGCACTTTGCTAATAAAGACACCTACATGCTTCCCTGTACAAATAAAGATCTGAAAATATATTTAGCTAAAACACAAGTAGTCCAAGAGCAACTGCTTAAATCCATCAATAAATATGATATGAAATACGAAATATGAATACAATATGAAATTGTACTTGAATGGAGGGCATTGGTGGCTCAGTGGCAGGTTTCTCGCCTACCATGTAGAAGGCCCGGGTTCGATTCCCAGCCAATGCCCAAACCCTAGCCACTGGATGCAGTGCCGGTCCCAAGCCCAGAAAAATGGGAGGGTTGCGTCAGGAAGGGCATCCAGCATAAAACGTTGTACCAAGTTGTTGTGCGGACCAGTTGGTCCGCTGTGGCGACCCCGAACAGGGAGCAGCTGAAAGCAACTTCTATTGTATTTGAATGGGACTGGTGTTGCTTGGATACCATAAAACCTTCAAGAAAGTGCAAATCCCCCCCCATTTTTTTTTTTAGCAAATTGCTTCTGTTTTGGAAAATTGGATTCATATCCATAATCACAGCTTTGGGAAGACATCTCATTCTGATCGGTCAATAGGTGTTGATTTATTTTCTGTAACAGCAGCTCGGGCAGGACTTCTGGCTACAGGTCAACTCACAGGTTTGTACTAACGCAATTGTTCTAATAGAGTATGTTATCATTCTATGATTTTTAATGTTCGAGTGTAAAAAGTGTGCTTTTTGTATTTTGTTAGATCATCACATTGAATACACTTGTGAGTCACAGCTAACACTTGTGAGTATTTTAGTTCGTTCAGACGACAGTGAGCTGTTAGGCACTGTGAGATGTGAGCTGGTGATAAGGAAAAACGAAATGCCACACAAACTGAAACTAAAATCTGTTTGACAATCTGTCAGATAGTGAACATTTCAACTTCCTTTATCCGCCCCATAAACTCTACTTGCGCTGATATTTCAAGCTGTTTCTTTGATACCACTATAACACATCTCAGAAAACATGTTAGACTTGACCGTTGGCATTTGTAATAATAAAAAAACAGTAATAAAAATAAATAAACACTGATGAAACTTCCCTTATATGTCATTTCTGAGTAAACAGGTTTCCTGTTCTTTTCTCAGTACACACTTCTATTCCATGGCAATCACGTGTGCACTACAGCTGTGGTGGATGTAGATTACGCTCACAAATCCTGGAGCATTCTTTGAAACGAAGAGAGAGAGAGACAGAGCGAGAAAGAGAGAGAGAGAGAGAAAGAGAGAGAGAGAGGAGGCAGATTGTGGAATCTGAGAGGCCACTTTTATCTTAAATGTGCCGCCATTAGAAAGAACAGCAGAGGCCCAGCGGAAGAATTTCAATTACACTTGAAGTACGCTCTTACTGTACGTAAATACACACGAAGACGATAAAAGGTCCCTGTGCACCTGTGCCAATCATGATGAAGGGCACGTGTGCTACATTTCAACTTTCCATCTCATCATGGAAAACTTGCTGAGAGAAGACATAGTTCAGATTAGAGTTTTTTTTTCTCTCTGCTAGCTTCAAGTTTATTATATATATAGAATTACTTATTAATCAATGGCACCTCTCAAGGGATGAGATATATTAGGCAGCAAGTGAACGTTCAGTTCTCAAAGTTGATGCGTTGGAAGCAGGAAAAATGGCCAAGCGTAAGCTAATGACTGCACAAAGTGCTGAAAGAGTTAATGCCGGCTCTGATAGAAAGGTCAGGTTGCCCATGCTGACTGTCAAAACTGGACCATGGAACAATGAAAAAAAGTGGCCTGGTCTGATGAATCATTTTTGTGTGCATGTGTATCACTAACATAGGGAAGAAATAGCACCAGGACTATGTTCTGCTGGAATACCTTCAGTCCTGGCAGTCCTTCATGTGGATGTTACTTTGACCTGTAGCACCTACCTAAACATTGTGAAAAAAATGTGCAATGAGGAATGGTTTGAGGAACATGACAAAGAGTGTTGACTTGACCTCCATATTCCCTAGATCTCAAACCGTTCAAGCATCTCTGGGATGTTCTAGATAAACAAATCCTACTTACAGGAGCTAAAGGATCTGCTGCTAATGTCTTGGTGCCAGATACCACAATACATCTTCAGAGGTCTTGTGAAGTCCATGACTGGATGGATCAGAATTGTTTTGACAGCACTACACACTGTTTGCTGTGTGCACGTATATATGTATATATATATATATATATATATATATATATATATATATATATATATATATATATATATATATGTGTGTGTGTGTGTGTGTGTGTTGTGTGTATGTGTGTGTGTGTGCATGTGAGTGTGTGTTGAATAGCCTGAGGGTCCATCATAAGGCCGCAGGGTCCGGCGGCTGTGGGAGCGAAGAGAGAGAAAGAAAGTGTGAGAGATGATGAACAGAACTCAGGTCATTACTTTCAGACTCACTTGATGTTTGGGTGCAGCTCCAGGCAAGCTCCTGTGCCTCTCCTCCATCGCTCCTGAGCCTCTCTCATCTCTTGCTCTGCCTCTGCACCGGTCTGAAGGAGACAGTATGAATCTACATAAGAGCGTGAATTTTTGATAATCCTCCCCGGTCAGACACAGAGGCACAGGGGAGAGGAGTCTGCACTGGCTAACAAGCACGGGTGGAAAAACACATTCGCATTCACATTTAAACACATGCATGTGCAGCGCACTTACTGCTGGCTAATACACACTGGATTTGCTTCACAGAGAGCTGAGAGCAAGAGGTGAGAAAGCTTACTGGGTTGCTGTCTACTACAAACACGCCCTTTTTTAGCCTTTTTTCTCCTTCCATCATTATACACTTTTCATCTCAGCGTGTTTTGTTTCTTCTAAGTATGCCCTTGTCTTTAAAGAAGATAAATAGTACACAGATTTATCTTGCACTTGTGACTTTTTTTTATCTGTAATTGCGAGTTAATATTCACAATTGAGACGTTTTATCTCACTGTGAGGCTTTCTCATGCAACTGTTACTTTTATTTATCTCACAATTGTGAGTTACTATCAGCATTACATGTTTCTTGCATTATTAAAATAGTTAGTTTTATTACTCATGTTATTATTAGGAGTTATTTTCATGCAAATGTGACTTTTTTCAGTATCAGAAATGTGATTCTTTTTTCATTCATTCATTGTCTACCGCTTATCCAATCTATTCTCAGGGAGCCTGTGCCTATCTCTTGGGCATCAAGGCAGGATACACCCTGGACGGAGTGCCAACCCATCGCAGGGTGCACACACACACACACACACTACGGACAAGAGATGCCAATCAACCTACCATGCATGTCTTTGGACTGGGGGAGGAAACCGGAGTACCCGGAGGAAACCCCCGAGGCACGGGGAGAACATGCAAACTCCACACGCACGGCGGAGGCAGGAATCGAATCCCCAACCCTGGAGGTGTGAGGCAAACGTGCTAACCACTAAGCCACCGTGCCCCCTTCATGTAATATCACAAAATTGAGACTTTTTTTGAATCTCATACTGTAATTGTGAGTTATTTTTTATGTGATTTCAACTTTTCTTTCTTGCAACTGCAAGTTAATAAAACACAATTGCTTTTTTTTTAAGCTCATAACCATGAGGTACTTTCTCAGGTCAGAAATCAGGTCATTACTTTCAGCCTGTCTTGACTGCAAGTTAATATCACACAATTGCATTTTTTTCTCCCTCATAACCATGAGGTACTTTCCAGCATTTTCAAGTAATATCATACAATCGTCACTGATTTATCTACAATTACTTGTTAAAATCGCACAAGTGCGTCTTATTGCTTCTGTTTTTGATAATCAGACCACACCAGTGCACGTGTATGTAGCGACAATGTAAACTAGGTGTGTATGTGTCTAACCTAACTGAAGTATTGTTTTCAGGAGGACATGCAGAGGGAATAACATACCTGCTGTGTTTAGTGTTACTTGCTTTGGGGTGGACTATAGACTCATAAACATAAGATTGCACATATTAAGTAACAGTTTCAGGACAATAATCCCCCAAAAGTCCCAAATTAGGAATGAAGTATTTGGGCCAAGTGTAAAAATACCCATAATTCCTAACTGAGAGACACACACCAGGTGAGCTAAGATAACTTTTACTTGATATCCTGATATTCCAAAACATTTAACAATTAAAATAAGTATAATCCTCTGTTGCAGATAGATACATTCTATTTCATTGTTTAAAAAAATACCTATATGAAAGTAACATAAAAATATAAAATAAAATAAATAAAAATAAAAATAAAAATAAAAATAAAAATAAAAGAGGGGCACGGTGGCTTAGTGGTTAGCACGTTTGCCTCACACCTCCAGGGTTGGGGGTTCAATTCCCACCGCTGCTGTGTGTGGAGTTTGCACGTTCACCCTGTGCCTCGGGGGTTTCCTCCGGGTACTCCGGTTTCCTCTCCCGGTCCAAAGACATGCATTGTAGGTTGATGGGCATCTCTAAATTGTCCGTTGTGTGCGTGCGTGTGCCCTGCGAGGGGTTGGCACACCGTCCAGGGTGTATCCTGCCTTGATACCCAATGACGCCTGAGGCACAGGCTCCCCGTGACCTGAGTATAGATCGGATAAGCGGTAGACAATGAATGAAAATAAATAAAATAAAATTTTTACAAGTTGCATGTTACGTTTTAAACATACACAGTAAGACTCCTACTTTTCAGACTCATCTTCAGAGTTTGCTGATGTCTGACCGAGTGAAAGTAAGCTCTTTGATTGACAGCTATCAGTGTGTGAAAGGAGTGTGTGAGAGTGCCAAGAGACAACGTCACACACATCGTTAATCTTTCATCTCTGTCTTGATCACACCCTCTAATAAGAACTAAATAAACACATATGTATTATCACTGCCCTTCTCTCTCTCTCTCTCTCTCTCTCTCTCTCTCTCTCTCTCTCTCTCTCTCTATCTATCTTTCTCTCTCTCTCTCTCTCTCTCTCTCTCTCTCTCTCTCTGAGTGTATATAAGTGTGTATGTGTGTATGCTTTAATGAGTCACAGTAATACCACTTTTCACAAGCCCCAAGGCAGTTTTTTTTCTACAGCAGTTTGAACATCTGCATGTTTGTGTCTGTGTGTGTGTGTGCATGTGTGTGTGTGTGTGTGTGTGTGTGTGTGTGTGTGTGTGTGTGCATGCTCAGATGTGCTTCGGTGTGCGCTTGTGTTAAACCACACATGCTCATTACGAGTGCAAAGGTTTGCAGTATATGAGTATAAGAAAACTGTATTTCCATAGAACCTTTAACATCAACTATGTTTGAGGTAAAAAAAAAAAACTTTATATGTAAGGAATAAAACACAGGAGATGTGCTTTTTATGGAAAATGGGCAATGCCATGGTTGTGGAATGAGGTCAAGTGTGGAGAGGAATTACCTGGAAATGGATTATTTTCCAGTAACAGCAAGTCCTGAAGTGTTTTATTCCTCTTATACCACAGCAAATTGTGAAGGATTACATAAAAAAAATAAATAAATAAATAAATCAGGACATGTCACTGTGCTACTTTGTACTTGGTTTGTTAACGATTCCCAACATTAAATGTAACTATACACAAATTAAAAGTATAATGTGTCGATCTTTTAATTAATAAGCAATTGTAATTTTGGCAAAATGGTGTGGTATAAGAGGAATAAAACACTTTATCATAATAAAAAACAGATATTGTTACTTGGTATAGTTCTTCACATGTCTTGTGGATATTGGCCTTTCTTTTAATAAGAAATGGTTTAATCCTTTTTTCTTTTCTTTTTTCTACCAGTACACCAATGTTTTGTTCTGCAGGTGGAACGGAAATGGACTTATGGGACATTTTCAAACAGTGTAAAGAAATTAATGATTTTCTGGCTGTGAGTATGAAATAATAAAATGAGTCAGGACTCTCAGGCTTTCAGATGTGTGTTTTGCCCTCTGTTGGATAACCTTACACCGAATTTTAGTGGCTGAAGATAAACACCTAAAAATTTTAGATTCTTATGAACAAGCACTTGGGTCATCTCAGAGAGCAGAAATGTCAACATTTACTTTGAAGATAGAAATAATTGTTCTTTTTTGCAACATATATATGAATATATCGCCTTAAATAAGCTATACAAAAACAGAAATACTACAATTTCTCAAAGTCCTGAGTGTCTACTTTCATGTGAGCTTCATATTAAGCACCACTGTTGATGTGTGACATGACAATGCTGAACGTGGACACAACAAAACAGGAGCAAATTCATTTTTGGCCTCTGCGGAAAAGACTTAATTAAGATAATTGTAATAATAAAATAAAAACAACTCTTTGTAGCAGATTCAGACTACTAAATGCTGCTAGATAGACACCTTGGTACAGGTACTTGGTACAGGCAACATGTAAAATCACAGATTAAGTACAATTCGTATGAACATTTATCCATGTGTGTCTTTATTCAGAAGAACATGCATAAAGTTAGCATGAAACTAAAAGTGACTGATATGATTCATCATGTTAGAGGACTGCTTGCGTTTGTGTTTGTCTCAGTTTGACACAGCGATATTTATTATTATTAACACCCCTGAGAGAGTCTGATCCACACAGGTGCCTTGTGTAAAACTCAAGATTGATGCCCTGAGCGTAACGTATGGAGATATGAATGCTTCAAAGAAGAGCTATAATATGCGTCCTGATGGTGTGCATACTGTAAATTCAGCATGGAGCACATTCCCAGGAGTCACTCGAGTCCCTTAGGCTATAGAAGCAAATGAGCCTGCAGAAAAGCGAACAGTGAGAAGAGAAGTGGCAAAAAGAAAAAAGAAAAAACACACACACACACAAAAAACATGCACATGTGCAGTCACACCCACATGCACGCATGAACCCATCAGCCTGCACACAAAGCTGGTAAACCGTGTTTAAATTGCGAGACGCTGTGATGTTCATCAAAGTGTGTGATCGCACCAAACAGGAAATGTGTTGAACAAGCAAGTGCTGCACACCTGTCTGTTCAGCGTGGCGGAACGGGTGTTTACGCTGGTGAAAAAAATACGAAAGAAAGAAAGAAAGAAAAAGGGGGAAAAAAAAATGTTTGAGCTCTCTGCACTCAGAGAAGTCTCTCACACTGTTACTCTAGGTGTTTACACTACATGCCACTTATTAATGGGAAAGTGCTTGCCTTGTTTATTACAGGAGTGTTATGCAGAAGGGACAATTTATCAGTGTGGTCTAGCAGGAATTAACTAAATTCACGTCTGTAATTAACTGATTTGATGCATGGTGTGGGAGCTTACAATTCCTAAACACATCACTAAAGTTTACACGGATGACACGTGAGCCCCATTAAAGATCAATGAAGCGCTGATACACTATAAACCACATCACTGATGATATTATTAATCCTGTTTCTGGCAAACGTACACAGTCATCACAACGAATCGCAAAAGAGGCACCTATATGCTGTTGCTAGTTTGACTTTGAGTGAGTTATTAATATTAGTGTTTGGATATGAGAGTATCTGATGCACGCAGAGGACGAAACGTAATGAGGACAGGTAGGCCGGAGATGCAGGACAGCACTCAGTACACACCGAGGTTTGATATTCAGTCGGATGTCTTTGTCTCGAACATGCATTTCATTATCGCAAACGTGTCCCATCTGCAAAATGAAATCCGGATGAAGCAAAAGGCTTATGGAGCAGCGCCTGAAGTGCTCAATTTCAGCCGTGGTGGGATCAGCGGCCAATAAAAATGGCAGACTTTATTACATTTTCTTCAAAAAAAATAAACAGTCTCATCTATATCAGGTAGCCGAACACAATTCCCAAAACCTATTAGGAAAGGGTGAGCGCTTGGAATCAGCTCAATAAGCAGCCAAGGACAGATGCTGTGACTGCTGGCAAGCTTGTGGACATCTATCTATCTATCTATCTATCTATCTATCTATCTATCTATCTATCTATCTATCTATCTATCTAACAAGTAAACAAACAAATTCATATTTTTTATACATCATATTTCAATCAATATTACCTATTTGTTCTTTTATTTCATATGAATAAATTCGTCCATCGATTTATTTATTGTATTATTCCTCCTTTAGAAGAAACCTGGCTAACGACATGGCTAAGTCCGTTCAGCAGCTGCAAACACAGTGTAATTGCGCCAACTGCGTTTGTTTATGTGCTGAACATGGTTAATTTCCCTGCAAATGAAACGGCCGAAGGAATGCAGCACACACATGCAGACAGTGATGCATGTGTGTGCCTTGCTCAGTACAAAGGAAACAATCTCCATCCATGCCTGGATATTTATTTCAGCAATTCCCTTTAAATGCATATTTTGTGCTAGCTCGGCACACTGAAGGTCACTCAGAAATGTTCATACAGCAAACATGGAACACACCAAAATGTACATGGGTGTGTGGGAGGTGGTGGGGGAAGCAGGTGGGGAGGGGGGGGTGGTTGGGGTGTTCAGATGAGGATCACGTACACTACATTTATCATACCCACAATACATGCTTACATGCTTACAGGCTTTCTGAAGGCGACAAGGCTCCTTTCAGCCACACTTCCTGCACTACACTCAGTCCTTTGGGGAGAATAAAGCACTGTGGGATATAACCACCATCATATAAATATATAAAAGAGGCTCATAATTCTTCCTTCAACATCTAAAGCGATCTTATGTCACGTCCCTTCAATGCTTCGCTCCTCAATATCAGGCCTGACAAGAATGGGATTTTCAGCACATTGTATTTTAGTACACTGAATAGATGCTTTATAGCCACAGGCCTTCTATGGTGTGGATAAATGGCATGTATTGTCATGTCACATAATATCATGCCATGTCTGTATTAAAAAAAAAAATTCACTGAAAGATATCAGGAGTATGGATTGGAATTAATACCAGTATAAGGAATTCATAACATTGTCATAGAAGATGTCATAAGCCATGACAGTTGACAGCTAGTAATGTAAATGTGCCATATAAACATACCTGTAATTGTCATGTCGTGATAAAGTATCAGACAGTAGGAAATAGAGTATCAGACAGTAGGAGGTAGAGTATCAGACAGTAGGAGATAGAGTATCAGACAGTAGGAGATAGAGTATCAGACAGTAGGAGGTAGAGTATCAGACAGTAGGAGATAGAGTATCAGACAGTAGGAGGTAGAGTATCAGACAGTAGGAATAGAATATCAGACAGTAGGAGATAGAGTATCAGACAGTAGGAGGTAGAGTATCAGACAGTAGCAAATAGAATATCAGACAGTAGGAGATAGAGTATCAGACAGTAGGAGGTAGAGTATCAGACAGTAGTGAATAGAATATCAGACAGTAGGAGATAGAGTATCAGACAGTAGGAGGTAGAGTATCAGACAGTAGTGAGATAGAGATATCAGACAGTAGGAGATAGAGTATCAGACAGTAGGAGATAGAGTATCAGACAGTAGGAGATAGAGTATCAGACAGTAGGAGATAGAGTATCAGACAGTAGGTGATAGAGTATCAGACAGTAGGAGGTAGAGTATCAGACAGTAGTGATAAGTATCAGACAGTAGGAGATAGAGTATCAGACAGTAGGAATAGAGTATCAGACAGTAGGAGATAGAGTATCAGACAGTAGGAGGTAGAGTATCAGACAGTAGGAGGTAGAGTATCAGACAGTAGGAGATAGAGTATCAGACAGTAGTGATAGAGTATCAGACAGTAGGAGTAGAGTATCAGACAGTAGGAGATAGAGTATCAGACAGTAGGAGGTAGAGTATCAGACAGTAGGAGGTAGAGTATCAGACAGTAGGTGATAGAGTATCAGACAGTAGGAGGTAGAGTATCAGACAGTAGGTGATAGAGTATCAGACAGTAAGTGACAGAGTATCAGACAGTAGGAGGTAGAGTATCAGACAGTAGGTGATAGAGTATCAGACAGTAGGAGGTAGAGTATCAGACAGTAGGAGGTAGAGTATCAGACAGTAAGTGACAGAGTATCAGACAGTAGGAGGTAGAGTATCAGACAGTAGGTTGAATAAAGAGTATCAGACAGTAGGAGATAGAGTATCAGACAGTAGTGATAGAATATCAGACAGTAGGAGATAGAGTATCAGACAGTAGGAGGTAGAGTATCAGACAGTAGGTGATAGAGTATCAGACAGTAGGAGGTAGAGTATCAGACAGTAGTGATAGAGTATCAGACAGTAGGAGATAGAGTATCAGACAGTAGTGAATAGAATATCAGACAGTAGGAGATAGAGTATCAGACAGTAGGAGGTAGAGTATCAGACAGTAGGAGATAGAGTATCAGACAGTAGGAGATAGAGTATCAGACATTAGGAGGTAGAGTATCAGACAGTAGGAGGTAGAGTATCAGACATTAGGAGGTAGAGTATCAGACAGTAGGAGGTAGAGTATCAGACAGTAGGAGATAGAGTATCAGACAGTAGGAGGTAGAGTATCAGACAGTAGGAGGTAGAGTATCAGACAGTAGGAGGTAGAGTATCAGACAGTAGGAGGTAGAGTATCAGACAGTAGGAGATAGAGTATCAGACAGTAGGAGATAGAGTATCAGACAGTAGGAGGTAGAGTATCAGACATTAGGAGGTAGAGTATCAGACAGTAGGAGGTAGAGTATCAGACAGTAGGAGGTAGAGTATCAGACAGTAGGAGATAGAGTATCAGACAGTAGGAGGTAGAGTATCAGACAGTAGGAGATAGAGTATCAGACAGTAGGAGGTAGAGTATCAGACATTAGGAGGTAGAGTATCAGACAGTAGGAGGTAGAGTATCAGACATTAGGAGGTAGAGTATCAGACATTAGGAGGTAGAGTATCAGACAGTAGGAGGTAGAGTATCAGACATTAGGAGGTAGAGTATCAGACAGTAGGAGGTAGAGTATCAGACAGTAGGAGGTAGAGTATCAGACAGTAGGAGATAGAGTATCAGACAGTAGGAGATAGAGTATCAGACAGTAGGAGATAGAGTATCAGACAGTAGTGAATAGAATATCAGACAGTAGGAGGTAGAGTATCAGACAGTAGGAGGTAGAGTATCAGACATTAGGAGGTAGAGTATCAGACAGTAGGAGATAGAGTATCAGACAGTAGGAGGTAGAGTATCAGACAGTAGGAGGTAGAGTATCAGACAGTAGGAGGTAGAGTATCAGACAGTAGGAGGTAGAGTATCAGACAGTAGGAGATAGAGTATCAGACAGTAGGAGGTAGAGTATCAGACAGTAGGAGGTAGAGTATCAGACAGTAGGAGGTAGAGTATCAGACAGTAGGAGATAGAGTATCAGACAGTAGGAGGTAGAGTATCAGACAGTAGGAGGTAGAGTATCAGACAGTAGGAGGTAGAGTATCAGACAGTAGGAGATAGAGTATCAGACAGTAGGAGGTAGAGTATCAGACAGTAGGAGGTAGAGTATCAGACAGTAGGAGATAGAGTATCAGACAGTAGGAGATAGAGTATCAGACAGTAGGAGATAGAGTATCAGACAGTAGGAGGTAGAGTATCAGACAGTAGGAGGTAGAGTATCAGACAGTAGGAGATAGAGTATCAGACAGTAGGAGGTAGAGTATCAGACAGTAGGAGGTAGAGTATCAGACAGTAGGAGATAGAGTATCAGACAGTAGGAGATAGAGTATCAGACAGTAGGAGGTAGAGTATCAGACAGTAGGAGGTAGAGTATCAGACAGTAGGAGATAGAGTATCAGACAGTAGGAGGTAGAGTATCAGACAGTAGGAGGTAGAGTATCAGACAGTAGGAGATAGAGTATCAGACAGTAGGAGATAGAGTATCAGACAGTAGGAGATAGAGTATCAGACAGTAGGAGGTAGAGTATCAGACAGTAGGAGATAGAGTATCAGACAGTAGGAGATAGAGTATCAGACAGTAGGAGATAGAGTATCAGACAGTAGGAGATAGAGTATCAGACAGTAGGAGGTAGAGTATCAGACAGTAGGAGATAGAGTATCAGACAGTAGGAGGTAGAGTATCAGACAGTAGGAGGTAGAGTATCAGACAGTAGGAGATAGAGTATCAGACAGTAGGAGGTAGAGTATCAGACAGTAGGAGGTAGAGTATCAGACAGTAGGAGATAGAGTATCAGACAGTAGGAGATAGAGTATCAGACAGTAGGAGATAGAGTATCAGACAGTAGGAGATAGAGTATCAGACAGTAGGAGGTAGAGTATCAGACAGTAGGAGATAGAGTATCAGACAGTAGGAGATAGAGTATCAGACAGTAGGAGATAGAGTATCAGACAGTAGGAGATAGAGTATCAGACAGTAGGAGATAGAGTATCAGACAGTAGGAGGTAGAGTATCAGACAGTAGGAGATAGAGTATCAGACAGTAGTGAATAGAATATCAGAAAGGTAGTAAGTGAAGTTAATCTTGCTGAAGTTTTTTTTTATTTCACAGGTGTGTATGCATTTTATATGTACATCATTGACAAAGGTTTATGCTACATTCAGTGTCAGCTATCTATTATTTTTCTATTCTGCCCTGTGTGTGAAATGATCATCAGTGCACATAAAGGAACATTTAACATGTTGCAGTGCATTGTGGGATTGCATAAGCACTCTTGTTATGTTCCACTAGGCTTTCAAACATGGCTGCAAATTGGCAAAATTCCCAGGACACCATATAGAGAATCGGGTGCAGTTTTGGACCACTAGTCAAAAAAATAATCACAATTCCTGAAACTTTGTTGAAATGTAACCATGACAACAAGAAAACGGGTGGTATACGCAGGCTAAGCCTGGATTCATGCTTTGGTTTCACTTCACTGAACCAAAAATAAGGAAAATGAACTAGTAATTTATGAAGAGAGACCAGAGTGCAGAAAGAATTACCCTTAAGGCCATAACCATTTATTATGTGGTTATGTCCTGCTTATGATGCAAGGTTAAGTGTTAATTGTGTTACCCAAGAATTCCAAACACCGTAACTTAATACTATGACCTAATACTAGACTAGGGACTATAAGAGCTGAAAATCTAATACACAGTAGGTAGTTTGGACAGTAAAACATGATGAGGTCCAGACTGGTCAGGACACCAGTGGTGTACTGGTGAGGGAGGTTTTGAAGAATTGAAAGGTTCAGATTTTTGCTATTTTACCCCAAATTCCCCAGTGATGATGCGTTCAGATTGCTGAGGTCATCTAAACACCTCTTTAGTCACATGATTGATACCGAAAGGTTCAGGAGGAACTTCCACCTACTGTTCACCAGGACCTGGACTTTATCTGTCCCTTACCTATACATGAATACTTTGAGTACTTTTATCTTATTTAGTTGTTATTACAGTCACGGTGTCACCCAGTCGACATTTTATTACATGTAGTACTGTATTGTACAACATAACGTACAATGTATAATGGACGTGACAAATAAAATCTAAATTCCCTCGAAGAGTTTGCAAATGCAAATACAGTAATGGCACAAAGTTATGCATTTTACTTTACACCTTTCAGTTAGTTGGCTACTAATACAGTAGTAAATTTATACTATAATATAATGTTACATAATATAACTGCACTTTAATATATTGTTCTAACATTTTATTCTTGGTCTCTGTTTATAGCTGTTTGCTCCAAAGCTCCTTTATTGCTTTCCCCCCTACGGAGAAAATTTGGCAAATTAACCATAGTTCCACATTTTCTCTTTTTCAGCCAAGCAAGCGTCCCAAAATGGGCTTTATTTTTCGCCCAGGTAGCATAAAAATCAGCAAATAGTTTTGAATTTTCTCTACTTGCTTCCGTCATCAGGTATAACAATGACCATAGAAACTACCTGCATAGTCTAGAGATTTGAGATTTATGTTTCTGATAACGCTTGCACTCTCATTTATCTGTATTTTCATAAAGATTAACGTATTTGAACACTTACCCTCATGCATTATCACAAAAAAAGAGATGTCTATTGGCAAGCTTGTGTTGAGGAAAAACATTTTAGCATGAAATGAGATATGTCTGGTTCTTGTTGTTCTTTATTTTGAGCAATCAGAATTATAATATTTATATTCATGACATCTCGAGAACATTCAGAGAACTTCACCGAGCTGTTCAATGAAAAACATTATATTATCAGAGAGAACGGTTGAATTGATGGGTTGGTGGCCTGCATCTTTGGCATTTTTTTTTAAATCTTGAATGCCATTCTGACAAGGATGTGACTAAAATCTTCAAACCGTCTGTTTGTTAGAGCAGGCAGACAGGCTGTGCTCATATATTCTCTTTTGGCTATATAGTCATAAAGGTGAACATGTCTTTCTTTTGGCCTTTAATTGACACAGTGCAACTCTCCATGGAATAAAGTACCAGCATAAGAAAGGTCAAATGTCATTAAAAGCTTGTTGACTACGAAGAGAAGCGAAGAGTCATGACTCCTGTGTTTGATGTGGACTGCACCTCTTACAGAAAATAAAGGTCTTGTGACATTTGAAAAATGGAGAGATTTTATTTAACCTATTAAGCTCACAGGATCTGGATCTAGATCTGGATCTAGACCTACTGTACATTCCTAACACATTTTTCCTATTACTGAAAAAATCATAGCAGCTACTGAATAATACGCTTTCAACGAGTAACATAATAATTAGCTGGGATCTGATATTGACAAACCTGAGAGGAAAATGGTGTTGGTCCTGTTACTTCCAAAGCTACACTGGATGGAGTGCTTCAAAACCAAGTACCTAAATGTGTTCGATTGGCCCATACTTAAACTTGATTGAGAATCTGTAGCAAGAATTAAAAAATTGATTCTCATTGTCCAGTTGTGGGGGGCACGGTGGCTTGGTGGTTAGCACGTTTGCCTCACACCTCCAGGGTTGGGGGTTCAATTCCTGCCTCTGCCATGTGTGTGTGGAGTTTGCATGTTCTCCCCGGTGGGCCTCCCGGGGGTTTCCTCCCCCAGTCCAAAGACATGCATTGTACGTTGATTGGCATCTCTAAATTGTCCGTAGTGTGTGATTGCGTGAGTGAATGAGAGTGTGTGTGTGTGTGTGTGTGTGCCCTGTGATGGGTTGGCACTGCATCCAGGGTGCATCCTGCCTTGATGCCCAATGACGCCTGAGATAGGCACAGGCTCCCCGTGACCCGAGTATAGATCGGATAATCGGTAGACAATGAATGAATGAATGAATGTCCAGTTGTTCCAGAAAATCTGACAGAGTTTGAGTGATTTTGGAAAGAAAAAAAAATGGCAAAAACAATCAACACCCAGATGTGCAAAGCTTTTTTAGATGCATATCCTAGATTGATGTATTTGCAGCCAAAATACATCTTTTAACCACAAAATTATGACCCAGCAGAGGGTCAAGTGCCAATGCAATTAACAAATATATGAACCTTTGTGTCACAATAAAACAAATCAAGACGAATAAAACAAATCTCAGTCCAAGAAGCAGTCTGTGCTACTGAGAAGATCATCATTCACCAGCTCTTTATTTTCAAAGAACTGTGCACTACAAGAGGACCAGAAAAGGGCATGAAATGTCCTAATGACCTGTTTCAGAAGGTACCACTGGATAAGCATTACTAACACTAAGACTAAGAGAGCTCATCACCACAAGAGCTATCAAGCTCTCATCAAGCCAGCCCCAATGATGTTTTTAGGATTCTGGACTCACAGTTACCAAGCTATGGAGTTTAGCAAGTTTAATCCATTTACATTTACATTTCTGACATTTTGACAGATGATCTTACCCAGAGCGACGTACAAAAGTGCTTTGAAGTCTCTATCAGTAAATACATTAACACTGGTTCAATAGGTCACAGAGTTTTGTTTTTTTTTAAACATGTACATACAGCATATAACAATACATCAAAAATGTCCATGGCACCACTGAAATCAAAAGAAATTCTGATTCATGTCTGTGCATCTCTGACAATTAATGCATAAGCAATAAATAAATAAATAATAAAAAAAATAAATAAATAAATAAATAAATAAATAAATAAATAAATAATGTGTTCATATTCATATTCTGAAAACATGAAGGCTTATTTTCTCCTCATTAATAGTTTCACTTGATATCAAGCTTTCTATTGAGAACACCACAAAGTGATATTGAGAAACACAAGCTGAATGGTGTTTATTATGTGGTGTGTATTATATCTTGTGTATTTTATGATGTTTATTACAGTCAATGTACATATATGTTTCCGAGGAAAGAGTGTGAGATAAAGGAGGTAATTTATTAAGTGCTGTTTTATACCACTTTGCCATGGGTTTTTCTAACAATCCTACCTGTCATTACACACACTGTGTGTTTCCGTAATGCATTAGTAATCTACCCAAATGGTTAGTCGTGTCATTTTCAGTTAGACAGGCCTGCACTCAAGGTAATGATCATGCTGATGAGGTCCCTGGAGTAGAGCTGTGGTCAGCCTCAAACCCATTTTAGATATCCTCAGGCTAGCCCACATCATTCTGTCTTCCTCATTAAAGATGATATCAGAGTAAGAACTGGACAGTCCGGTACAGTCATGCACAATTCATCAAATTTAATTTGTTTTATTGCCGTAATTTGCGTGTGATCTGACCAAGAGAGAAATTTTAATACAATTTCCATAACAGTGCTAATAAGCCTTCTTGTATGAACTACTCCTTTGGTGTCATGTGTTGATAATTTTGTGACTGTCTGAATAAAGTCCATTGTTCAAATACTTTTAAACTGTTTCTATCCTGGGAACTCTTGGAGCCAGAATGGGATGCCAACATATCGCAGGGCACCATGCACATGCTCATTCACACCTGGGGTAATTGAGAGTCAACAATTTATTTACTGGAATGTTTCAGAAAGGCTTGAGGAACCTGAGGAGGCAGGAGGAAACTGGAGAGGAAATTGGATAGGTAGGAATAACCTGGGTTGGAAAAAAGAAACTGGAGAGAAAACTGGTGAGGCAGAAGGAAAATGGAAACTAGAGAGGTGGGAGGAGACTGTAGTGGTGGTAGGAACCTGGGTAGGCAAAAGGAAGTGGGAGAGGAAACTGGAGAGTTGGTAGGAGACTGGAGTGGTGGGAGGAATTTGGACAGGCATGAAGAACCTGGTGAGGCAGGAGGAAACTGGAGTGGCAGAAGGAACCCGGAGAGAGACAAGAGGAAACTGGAGAGGCAGTAGGAAACTGGAGAGGTGGAAGGATACTGGAGAGGTGAGAGGATACTGGAGAGGTGGGAGGATACTGGAGAGGTGGGAAGAAACTGTAATGAGGTGGAAGGATACTGTAGAGAGGTGGGAGGAAACTAGAGAGATGGGAGGATACTGTAGTGAGGCGGGAGAATACTGTAGTGAGGTGGGAGGAAACTGTAATGAGGTGGAAGGATACTGTAGACAGGTGGGGGGAAACTAGAGAGGTGGGAGGATACTGTAGTGATGTTGGAGGAAACTGGAGAGATGGGAGGATACTTTAGTGAGGTGGGAGGATACTGTAGTGAGGTGGGAGGATACTGTAATAAGGTGGGAGGAAACTGTAATGAGGTGGAAGGATACTGTAGAGAGGTGGGAGGAAACTAGAGAGGTGGGAGGATACTATAGTGAGGCGGGAGGATACTGTAGAGAGGTGGGAGGATACTGTAGTGAGGTGGGAGGATACTGTAGAAAGGTGGGAGGAAACTGTAATGAGGTGGAAGGATACTGTAGAGAGGTGGGAGGAAACTAGAGAGGTGGGAGGATACTATAGTGAGGCGGGAGTATACTGTAGAGAGGTGGGAGGATACTGTAGTGAGGTGGGAGGATACTGTAGAAAGGTGGGAGAATACTTTAGTGAGGTGGGAGGACACTGTAGTGAGGTGGGTGGATACTTTAGTGAGGTGGGAGGACACTGTAGTGAGGTGGGAGGATACTGTTGTGAGGTGGGAGGATACAGGAGAACCCAGAGGAACATCTGAAATTCTGCACAGACAGTAAACTGAGCTCAGGATCGAACCTTAATGCTGTGCCTTCACACAACCCAAAATCTGAGAAATGTGTACGTTTTCCTGAGTCTTGTTTGTTTGATTCGCACTAATTCAATGCTGATTTGCACTGATTTGCTCAACTGAGCAACCAATCAGTGAATCAGAGAAATCTCCTGCTGGCCTCCGCTGCTGATTTAACATGCTCAGTTGGCCAAGTTTGGTGCTGACTATTGCCAAAATCTACAGACAATCTTCCACAAAGCCATCCAACAAGAAACACTCTGGGCTTAAGAAAGGCTGTGTGACACAGTGGCCTGCAAGACACTTTAACTAACCAAAAACATGACAGCAAGTCAGAAAATGCAACAGCAAACAGTAAACACAACAGCAAACGTAACAAGGAATCCGAAATTGTAACAGCAAAACAACAGCAAGAAATTTAAAACACATCAGGGAGTCAGAAAACACAACAGTAAAACCAATAACACAACATCAAGGCCAAACACCACAACAAACGTAAACACACAACAACAAAATCAGCAAAACTCAAAATTTAAATGCAACTCAAATTTAACTCAAAATGGATTCAAATGCTTGTTGTTATTTGGCTACAGCACAACAGAAGACTAGAGGAAGTTAACCATTTCATAAATTATCAGTTGAAATAAATATACGTTTTTAAACCAGGGCATCTATAAGAAAACTTTTTACTAATTGTTTTTACTAAATAACTGAAAAAGGGCAGTTTATTTTCCTTCAATAAGCACAGAAACTTTCAGCTTTGTGTAGATGTGTATCCCTACAATGCTGGCATGTTTTTGTGCTTTTTTTTAGATTTTCTGTTACATTTTTGGTTTTGTTGGTGCATTTTCTAATTTGCTGTTGTGTTGAATTAGTCGTGTGTGAGGTTTTTTTTTTTTTTGTATTTTTGCTGTATTTGGTTGTATTTTCAGACTTGCTGTTGTAGGTTTTGTATTTTCTATATTTTATTACATTTTCACATTCGTTGCATTTTTTGTATTTTTAATTTTGCTATTGCATTGAATTTGTTGTGTATTTTTTTTTTTTTGCATTTTTGTATATTTTCTTGCATTTTCAGATTTGCTGTTGAATTTTTTTTTTTAATTTTGTTATTGCCTTTTGGAATTTGTTGCTGTGTATTTTATAGTTTTGCAGTTGTATTTTTGATTTTCTGGGTTATTTATTTATTTATTTATTGCAAAAAAAATTTGCCTTTGCAGTTGTGTTTTCTTTCTTTCTTTCTTTCTTTCTTTCTTTCTTTCTTTCTTTCTTTCTTTCTTTCTTTCTTTCTTTCTTTCTTTCTTTCTTTCTTCTTTTTTCTTTTTTTCTCTCTCTTTTAAATTCTTCACACAAAACATTTCATTAAAATGTTTTTAGAAAAAAGAAATAACCTTTTTTGTTTTGTTTAGCTTTTCTGATTTGCTCTTACATTTTGAGTTTTTTTTTTCCCCACCAATTCATTTGCTGCAATTTATGGTTTTCTAGCCATTTTTCTCTAATTGTGGTTGAGGTTTTCTGATTTGCTGATGCGTTTTTGGTTTCTTAATCATTACAGCACATAAGGTGTTTGTAATATTGTTTTAACTACTGTATGCCCTAGCTGTATAAGAAGACAAGTTTGTTTTAAACTCAGACTTTCCACTGCACACTACTCACTACAGCCCTCACCACTGCACACATGTAAGCAGTCCATCAGAGCAACACAGAGAAACTTCAGACGCCGTCCTGCTTCCCCAACACAAGCTTCAGTGGTTCCTTTAATCGACTTCGTGTTGAAATGTGATGACTGATGAACACTCCACACACACACACACACACACACACACACACACACACAGCTGTAGAGCACTCAAACCTCATCTGTAAATGTCTTAAGGCACTATTAACAGTCATACACCATGTGCGTGAATGTGAATGTTTGTGCACATGTGTATGCACTGGGTGATGTACACTCGCGTCTCAAGGTAGTGGCTGTTAAATAAGCAACAGAGTCACGCAAGCTGCACGTTGAAAGCTTAATAAAACCACTCCGGCGCAGATTAAATCCATGATAGCCGCAACAGCTGGCCCATTTGGGTTCAATGTAACCCGGTGCCATAAAACAGTCTCCAAGGAGATGAAGGAAGAAAAAGGAGGTCAGAGAGGGACACTAAAGTGAACAGTGACTGACTCTGTTCAGGAATTAAAGCTCAGAGAGGGGAAAATTGTGGGCTTGAGAGAAAGTATGCACACCTTCATGAGGTGAACCATGACATGTAGATTTCTCCATACGTTTTTACAGTTGCATTCTTGGCAGGTAATTGCGGATAAATCATTCTGAGCACCTCTGCGTATGAAAAAAAAGCAACTAAATTCAATGCAACTATGTGAAGGCCTGGCTTAGTGACACATTCAAGCAAAGGCAGAGTTTAACAACCTGACTCATCAGTGTATGTGTGTGGTGTGTGTGTGTGTGAGAGAGGTGTTTTGGTGAAAAGGGTGTCCTGGGGTCACAGAGGCTCAGAGAAGCTCCACCTTGACATCAGTCTGTCAGATAAAAGTACACGAGGAAACTCAAAAAAAAAAAAAAAATAGGAGGAGGGAAAAAAATGGCCCACAAGTTGTGTTTAACAAGGCTAGAGGACGGGGGAAATGTTCTCCAGATGTCGACAGCTCCTCAGATGTAAGAGATGTAAGGGAAGTGGAGGTCACAGAGGATGAGAAAGAAAATGAAAATGCCGCTGCACCCCACAAACTCTCTGACAGCAGTTTAACGTTGCACTAACGGCTCCGGAGATCTGGGAGAAGCCTCTCAGACATTAGAGTTTCACCAAGTTCAGGGGGACATGCTGTTGTTCAAAGCATAAGTCTTCTTTCCTTCTTCCAGCGGGAGACTTTAAGAGTTTCAGCTTCACTGACTTTTTAATGTGCTAATTAAGCCATTTTAATGTGCTTTTTGTAAATTAGCGTTTAATTTACAGACTCTTAAAACGGTTTGTCATGTTAAAAAAATCAGCTTCTGACAAGATGGTTTGAGTATTTCAGAAATCTCCTGGGATTTTCACAAACAACGAATCTCTAGAGTTGACACAGAATTAGTGAAGGATCTACATGTGGAAATTTCTGAGAGAGTTTTGAGGAGAATGGCCTCAGGCTGAGCAGAAAAGCATCTCAAAATACAAATCTTTGAGGTGGATGAGCTGCAAGTGCAAAGGACCAACTCCAGGTGGTTCCTAGTTTTCAGTTGTGTTGGTTCACTGAATTTGCCAGTAAAAGAATGACGAACATTTTCCGTGTACACAGGTATACATTTTAAACTTTATTGTACAGATAGATATAAAAATGACGATCTGATTTTAACTTGCTGTGCATCCTGGTTTGTCCACAGCAAGGGGAACAGCTGGTCCGTTTGCTGTTCGATTATCGCTGGTTTAAAATGCGAGGCGCTACTCCCACATTACCACCATGCCTTGAGCTGTGTGTGTTTGTATGTGTGTGTGTTAAATGTGTGACTTAGTGCTAGCATGGGGGACTTATCTAGCCGGGTGTGTGTTTGAGATGCTCATCCGCATGTCAACATGCCGCACTTATCTAACTGCCCATCTATGGTTCAGACCAGTAAGCCACACACACACAGACATGCAGAAAGAGAGTCAGATAGAGCATACAGTGTGAGAGGAGAACCACAAGCTTCCTCTTGTGCACATGAAACCGCAGAGAGAGCAGGAAATCTGAGAATGTCAAGTCAGTCAACATTAACAGACATGCTGTTAAACTTCTTTTAAGCACTCCAGTTATAATTCATTTAATGCCATGCTGTAGAACACTTTGATTTTCAGAAAGACCCTGGAAACGTATCCCAGCTTTATCCCAACTTCTCATTAGCCCTCTCATTTGAATAATGCCTGTTGAATATTGAAAAGTGTGTTACAAATGCAAAACATAAGCCATTTTCTTCTAATCAAAAGCACAGGCGGAATCCAAGCTGAGTTTACAACAGTGCAAGTGACTATTAAAGACCTTGGACGTCATTTATCACACTGAATACGGATGAACTGATTCGTAAATTGTTCACAGGCACATTTAAACGAGAATTGAGATATTTATGACAATCCAGTTCGTTTAGAAACTTGGTACTCTATTCGGGCTCCTGAATTTGGGTAAATTTACATATAACGATTTACTAATGTGATAATTTGATTAATTGGCTACTAATTATATAATTTGCAGTGAGTTTTTATATATACAGATTACGCTGTTTTATTTATGCTTATATAAACTAATTAAAAAACTGTGATCTAAAACCAATCCATAAATTAGAAGAATACGACATAATAAAGACACAAGAAATTTAACCCTATAAAAGGCGGAAGAGTTAGTGTGTGACTAAGTTAGTAGCTGATGCTCTGCAGTGGCTGAGCTGCATTACTGGATGCATTATATTTAGGAAAAGCTTTTTAACCATTTAGTCATAATTTTGTGGATGCGCTTACTGCAAATCAGCTGTGCTGTGAATGTGCTTGATACACCGATCAGGCATAACATTATGACCACCTCCCTAATATTGTGTTGGTCCCCCTTTTGCTGCCAAAACAGCCCTGACCCGTCATGCACTGTGTATTCTGACACCTTTCTATCAGAACCAGCATTAACTTCTTCAGCAATTTGAGCAACAGTAGCTCATCTGTTGGATCGGATCACACGGGCCAGCCTTCACTCCCCACGTGCATCAATGAGCCTTGGCCACCCATGACCCTGTCACCGGTTCACCACTGTTCCTTCCTTGGACCACTTTTGATAGATACTGACCACTGCAGACCGGGAACACCCCACAAGAGCTGCAGTTTTGGAGATTCTCTGATCCAGTGGTCTAGCCATCACAATTTGGCCCTTCATCAAACTCGCTCAAATCCTTACGCTTGTCCATTTTTCCTGCTTCTAACACATCAACTTTGAGGACAAAATGTTCACTTGCTGCCTAATATATCCCACCCACTAACAGGTGCCATGATGAGGAGATAACCAGTCTTATTCACTTCACCTTTCACTGCTCATAATGTTATGCCTGATTGGTGTATATATAACAGCTGACTGGTTGATTTACCAACATATATACACACACACAAGTACAAATTAAATCAGCATTTAGGTAAACATTTATAAATCTGCCAGCAAATTTTAGTTTACAAAAAAATCTACACACAGCTTTTACAACAGACTGATTGACAAGTGATGCCAGTTCACAGGCTGGACAGGAGATTTTGGTACATCTTAACCATTTTAACTCTTCTTATAAAACTAACTGGCAAATCTGATTGGGAAAAGTGTGTACCACTTTAATGAGGCACAAATAGAGCTGAGTAATATCCTAACTTGAAATAATATAAATCATTGTTATTGTACAAGAAGAACAGATACCCGTTTTGTTACACTCCTTCATGTTTTTCTTACAGCACAGCTGCTGTAGCTCCTAGCTTTGACCTTCATGACGTAAATCAGCTGCCGAACCATGGGGATATAACCAATATAGGAAAATTTCAAGACATTTTTCTATCATCCTGCAAAATTTATTAGCGATATTGCACAGCCCTAGGCATGCATAATCAACCTAGATTCTCTCACTACTATAATCATTAAGTGAAAAGCTTAAAAAAAAAAAAAAAAAGTTTTTTTTTCTGTCTTGAAACTTTCAAAAGTGTTAACTAAACATCTGCACACAGAAAATTGTATCACCATATCAACATTTGTTTCTTTATTAAATCACAGCATGGGTTTTAAACACAGATACCACGGTCAGACCTGCTGTTACAGAGAAATAATCCACACCCTCTGACCAATCAGAATCAAGAACATTGTTGTAGCAGTATTTTATAACCAGGGTTGCTCTCCTTGGATATGAAAAGTATGGACTATTTCTTTAAAGCAAAAATTACATGTATATTAATATAATCCTTCACTGTCCTACATATCCCATGATTCCCATGCGTCAGCTCCAGGGCATCAGGCAATCTGGAGAATAAACATCTGTTCAAAATACCAGCATTGTACCAGAGAGAACAGTTCGTGTCTGAAAGTTATTTATACTTATTTATATACAAGATTTTATTACTGACTAAAATAGCTGACAGCATTGTTGTCTTAAATCTGTTATGAATCTTTTGTGCATCACTTCGCTCAGAGATGCTGAGAGCCAAACCTTATATACATATGTGCGGTTTATAAACTATATATAGTTTATAAACCGCACACTCATTAAGCAATTAATTATGCTTTCTTTCAACTTAGAGAGCAGATTGAGTGTGTAATTCAGTGTTAAATAAAAAAAGATACAGACATATTGCAATTTGAGCTGAGTGATAGTGTATGTTAGGGTATTTTAGTCAGATTCAAATACAGGTTTAATCATGTTAATCATTTTTCATGGAACAGTTTCCATTTTACCTTCATGCTTCAAGGCTGATGTTTCCCTGCTAGACAGCAGTCAGCTGTCAGTATCTTGATAATGTTACAAAATACGGCTGCTTGTTCTAACCAATTGTTTACTTGTATCTCTGAAGCTATCAGAAATTTACCTTTTGAGACCATAAATTACAACCCAAAGGCACTTGACCTCTGATTAAGACATCCACCAGATACTAATGTAGAATTTTAGGCGTATTGTATTTTTATTTTTTTTTTAACTGTAAGTATTTAGTGACTACTGAAGGACACGCTGCTATACAATGCTTAGTGCAACATTCAAACCCAGAGTAAACATCATTATTTGATCTTATTCCCTGCAATAATGCATTGCAGAATTCACATTAATAAAAATTCTGATCAGGGTCAAGTCTGAGTATTTGAGTGCACATGGTTTCTAAAAAAAAAGAGAAAATCATAATGTAGCATTGAAAGGTTATCATTGTATGGAATACTTCAATAAGAGCAAAAATCACAGCAGAAGACACTCATGCTCCCTGAGACCTGCATAACTATAATACATAGCTATACACATGACAAAAAGTTAAGAACGTGCAGGAAGGTCCAATTTAATGCCGGGTGGCACAAGGTCGACATGTTTTCAGCCATTAAATCAGCACTAAGTGCTCTTAATGAACACCTTTAGTTGAGGCTATTCAGAAATCCAATACAAGGACTCCAGCCATGCGTCACCCATTCAAACAATGCCATCATCTCTGAATGAAGTTCATCATGGAGTGGCAGCACCGCGCCACTTATCAGGTAAGTACTGAGAAAGCCTCTCGGGCAGGCCGCATACAAATCGCTCATTTCCATTCATTAGCTGGTGCTTAGGTTTGGCAAAGGCTCGTAATTATTTGATTGGAGACCGTCTGGACGGGTATCCATTGTACCTGTGTGTATCTGCCACGAAAGCCCAAGGCTTTTGGAGGATAGCTGGCAGGCTGTGCAGCTCTGATAACATGGGGAAGACAGTCAATAAAATTACTTTCAGCATCCAAAAAAAATAATTGTATGACATTTTGGCCCAAAAAAGCACGAAGCATGCAATTTGGCAAGGGAATCTGGTTTGCTGCATTTTGGAAGAAAATCTCTTAAAGCACTTTTTGAAACGATAAGAAAGACATGACGAGGCAATATGATGATGTCAGCCAAAATGAATTTCCCTCAAACCCTAAAGCGCTGCTTAGAAATCCCCCTTGGGTCAAACACAAAAGTGTATTAACCATACAAATGGATTCTGAAGCCTGTGATTTAATCCTAATTAGCATAGTGGTGAAACAAGTGATAAACAGTGGTGAATATTTGAGCGTAGTAAACGTTAATATAAAAAATAATCCGCGTTGATGTGGCTATAAGGTTTTCAAGAGCTGTCTGTCCTAATACTGCAATTTCTTTTAAAAAAGCATTAGACTAATTTTTAAAAAGCATTAGACTCAAAACATTTTAATAATTAAGCATCCTCCAAATGTTGTCCTTTGCACCTCTATACTAATGTGATAAAATATGCTCATGAATTTATAAAAGCTGTGCAATAATAACTAATTGCTAAATGCCTGGAAATGCAGCTTTTCCGAGAGCACCTGAATATTCATGGGGGAGACGCTGAGGGTATGTGTTTGTGCATCTCTATCTCTCCAGCTGTGTTCTCTTGTATGTATACAGTATGTTTATTTAGAGTAAGTAATTATCGTTTTAGCACAAACAAATGTAACATCTAGTTATATCTATTGCAAGCATATATTAGATTAGTAGGAATATATTATTAATAATTATACCATAGTATAATTACTAGGTGGATGCTTGGTATAAACATAAATTGAGTTGAAACATAGTTGAAATAATTTAATAATTAATTTTAACAGCATGTAGTTTTTCATTTATCTTAAACCACAAAAATTTGCCAAAGCCAATTTTGTATTTATTGTAACACAAGATGTCATATGTTTTATCTATTTATTAGATTAGATATATTATTTACTGAGAATGAGCCGCTTATGCTATAGCAGCATTATTTGTCTTACTCATGAAGTTAATATGGAGAAAGAATTCATGTTACAGAGGTTGTTATGTCATGTTATGTCATGTCATGTTACAGAGGTGGTTAGCACATTTGCCTCACACCTCCAGGGTTGGGGGTTCGATTCCCGCCTCCGCCGTGTGTGGAGTTTGCATGTTCTCCCCGTACTCCGTTTCCTCCGGGTACTCTGGTTTCCTCCTCCGGTCCAAAGACATGCATTGTAGGTTGATTGGCATCTCTAAATTGTCCAGATTGTGTGAGTGAATAAGAGTGTGTGTGTGCCCTGCGATGGGTTGGCACTCCGTCCAGGGTGTATCCTGCCTTGATGCCCAATGACGCCTGAGATAGGCACAGGCTCCCCGTGACCCGAGGATAGATTGGATAAGCGGTAGACAATGAATGAATGTTACAGAGAAAATGTAAAGTCATCGTTCTTGTAGACTGTGTTGGAAATCTTAAAGGAACAACAGCTGTACCTCTGACTGTTCAAAAGCACTGTTCAAAACGCCCTCATATAAAAAATCAACATATCAATCACATAATGTGGAGCATAACCCACATGACAAGTCCCTAAGTAATTTGTTGCTACAGAAATGATAGCATGTTAATATAAAACTGTGATTTGCAGCTAGAAATAATCTTAGAGCTGCTGCTATAGAAAATGAATCAACACCTCAGAAGCCACTCAGAATTACTGTGCTGTAATAAAAGTCATACATTAACGGGAGATAAATATGGAGGTTGGCATATTTGTGTTTTTGTTCTAGAAAGCTGAGGCCTAGATTCTTTCTTTGCCCCAGGGGTTGATGGGAATGGGCCAGTCATGTGTGGTCTCTCAGCATGCCCCAAACATTCGTCTGACTGCTGTAAAGAATGACAGTGGCAGATTGACCATGTGTGTCTGTGGTCACTGGGTTTAAAGCGCACACAAGCAATGAGTCAAACTAGGTCAGAGTGAAAGCCCTTAATGCATGGACACACACACACACACACACACACACACACACACACACACACACACACACACACACACACACACACACACACATAATCTTAGTTTGTTGTGTCTGTGATTTGACCATTCAGATTTCTGAGGTCAAGCAGTAGAAGGACTAAACATTAACAACAAAAACATACCCCAAAGTTCTCCTCAAACACTTTCTCCCTGAATCATGCCAATGTTAATCAAAACGTCTCCTTTGTCATGACCTTATTACCTGCCTGCTGTCTCTGAATACCCAATACACCCCCCAACACACACATACACATACACACACACACACACACACACACACACCCTGTCTCCCCTTCATCCACCCACAACCTGCCCAGAAGTTCACAATCCAGGTCCAGAGTACAGAGTGTTGACAAAATACTCATTGGTCAGTCTGTGACTAAATCTTCAAGTAATCTCCATAGAACATGCACGTTTAAATCCCTCACACTGTCTGAGGTAGAAATCTCATCCGGTACAAATAACCGAACAGACTATCTCCAAGCAAAGCCTAGGGCAAGGTGAGCATATCATTTCTCATCACGTCTCCACTCCATCCTGATCTTTTAAACAGCATTCAATTACGCCAGCAGTCTGCTCTCTAAGTTGAAAGCATAATTGATTGCTAAATGAGCGTGCGCTTCATAAACTGTATTTTTAAGGCTTAGGAGCCTAAAGACGATCCTCTCCTGCTTACTTTGACCACCTCTGAGCTAAGTGATGCATAAAAAAGAGTATAAAGCTTTAAAACTACTTCCAGAATGAATGAAATAGTCTAGGTACTAAGCATTATATATTGCTCATATACATATGTCTGGATTATTCGTTAAGATTAGAGAGCTCAATAAATACAGACAATAAAAGGCATATAGTCATTTGTCTAGATGAACATTAGCACTCTTTTTTTTTCATCCTCAGGATAGGTTGCTCCCAGAAGAGTGAGCATTTCTCCCCCATCCAGAGAAATACAAAAGCGAGTCACCGGAGGCCTTTGTGGAGCGAGGAACTAATGAGAGCGCTCCCTATTGTGAGCATCTGGGCTGCGCCCTGTACGTCTCCCTCTAAACGCATGGATCACTTGATTCAATCAGAACCAGCCATGCATCCATTAATGCATAATTACGCCTAAATAATTATGCCTAAATAAATGGAACAGGGTTGGAGGGGGGCCGAATTTATTACAGACAGTTTTATGAGCGACAAACAAAGCAATCGATCAATCTGGCACTGGCTGGAGACACGTTAACGTGCAAGTCAAACGCGCAAGAATTGCTGGCTTTATACGTTCAAGTCTCATGGAGCATGCAAGATGCAAATAATGTGCAAAGCAGCAAATCCAGACAGGCCCATTCTTATGATGCAGAAATGATTAACATAGCACGAGGGCAATGTTAACATCACAGCTTCATGACTGAAGGAGGAGGATGAATATTTAATACATGAGGATTTTATTTGACAATATCTTCATAACTCTGCACAGCCATTTATCATTATGTCACCTGTGGCCATTTTTTTGTGTGTGAAGCTGCAATAATGCTCATTCACACTCAGTTTCACTAATGGAGGAAGAGTCTTCAAATCAATAATATGCAAAGTATACTAAAATAAAAGATTATGCATATTTGTGACCAGCACAGATGTATCAAAGGGAATGGTGCAAAATATGTTGGATTTTACACTAAACTCAAATACTGTCAATCAGCCAAAGTATCAGAGTTTAAAATTAGCTTTTTCAATTTTGCACTGGCTAGTTGCTAGGCTAATAAAAATAAATTTAAATCAGGCTAAAAATCATCTATAAAAACACTATTATACAATGATCAGTTTTAGTAAATGACTTCTGTTGATGTTTACCAGGGGAAAGTTATGTGTACTTAGAGCTGGGTTACTCAGCTGTTTATAATAAATAAATAAATAAATAAATAAATAAGTAAATAAATAAATAAATAAATAAATAAATAAATAAATAAATAAGATAAGATAAGATAAGATAAGATAAGATAAGATAAGATAAGATAAGGGAAGATAAGGGAAGATAAGGGAAGATAAGGGAAGATAAGGGGGCACAGTGGCTTGGTGGTTAGCACGTTTGCCTCACACCTCCAGGGTTGGGGGTTTGATTCCCGCCTCCGCCGTGTGTGTGTGGAGTTTGCATGTTCTCCCCGTGCCTTGGGGGTTTCCTCCGGGTACTCTGGTTTCCTCCCCCGGTCCAAAGACATGCATTGTAGGTTGATTGGTATCTCTAAATTGTCCGTTGTGTGTGTGTGTGTGTGCCCTGTGATGGGTTGGCACTCCGTCCAGGGTGTATCTTGCCTTGATGCCCAATGATGCCTTAGATAGGCACAGGCTCCCAGTGACCCGAGAATTGGATTTGGATAAGCAGTAGACAAGAAAAAGTGCAAATATGAAGCAGAAAGATTAAGAAATCTATATAAATACAGAAGAAAAATAAAATAACAATATAGTAATTTCACAAACAAACAATTGCAAATTGATTTTAAGAATATTTCTGGCTGCAACATTCATGTTAATCACTGCACATTTAGTTATATTTAACAATATAACATCCACCCTCATTATTTTCCAGCTCATAAAATAGCACTTGATCCAGCACATCCTATTATTTTGCATTTTATTTTTTATATAAGTTGACCAAGCATTCATATGATATTCTTAAGGCTCATTTGAATGTATTTTTATCCAGTAAAAATTCAATTCTTGAGAAAATTCGATGTCTTTAAGTCAGATGCTGTTTCCTCCGAAATCTGTTCCTTCCGAAACATATGTTTTATCGCAACATATTGTTGTTATATCCAAAACATCAGAAAGCAGTGCTGGACATAATACTGCTTAGTGTCCAGGCAGATACAGTACAGGAACCTGATACACACCTCCATTTTCACATTTTGCTCGAAATATAATGTCCAATTATTTGTGCTTTTCAACTCTGATTATGACTAATTTACTTTCATTTTCTTGAAACATTCTGTATTTTTTTTTAACAAGCCAGGTTGTCAGTTCTCTAGCCAGACCAGAGAGAGTAAATAAAATGAAAAATCTATGAAAGTCTCTAAAAAGGGGAAAAAGTCTCTGAAAGTGTCTCATCGGATGTCTCTATATAGCTTCTGGTCCAGTGAGTTGCCTTCAGGTGAATCATTTACAGAAATGTATGTGATTTGGACAAAACACCATAAAGGATCTAATACAGAAGCCAAGAGATTCATGGTAAGAAACACCGAACTTCTTCAGGTTATATTCCAGTCTGCTACAGTATTTTTTCAAGCCCCTGGTTTGGTCCACTGTTACGTATTTACATTGTTGAGTGCACAAAAATCCACAGTTTTAACGACTGAAAAGAAAATACTAATCTCAGCTAGTTATCATTCATAGCCTCCAGCTTTGAACTCTTCCTCTTAGCCCATGGTTATGGGTGCCATCTCTTAATTTGTTAATGTACACATTTTTCCCTTTGTCCCAATTAGCAGGTCATTCATTATGACTCCTGTGAGACTACATGCTAACATTTCACCACCTGAGCCATGAGTTATGCTAATAGGACCACATGACCTCAGAGTCCAAGGCTGGATACTCTCGAGACGTCAGGTCCTCTCTCCGATTCAGGAGAAGTCCTGACAGGAATGGATTATGCGAGGAAAGCTAAGTGTGTATCCAATTAGACTCAAGGTTCCATGTTATCTATATGTCCTTAAGTAACCTTACATTCCCACAGACAGAAACCACACTGCCAGTCATGGCATCAGCTCTGAAATACACCACAAGGATGTTTTTATTGATTCGAGTCAATCGAATTTGGGGTGCAGGTATTAATTGTTGTTTTTTTTTCAAATGCAGCCTCTAGCTGGTGAAATGTGAAGGTCAATTATGTGTTTGGGAATTATTTTGGTGGAATTTAGTAGAAATTTGAGGGAAGCTTGAGGGTAGATTGATAATTCATTGGACAGTGAAGCAGGTAAGGATATAGGAAAGTTTCAGAAATATGAAAGTTATTAGTTTGGACAGAAATGGAAGGTTGTAAACATAACCACATTTTTTTTGTACAACATGTAAGAAGAGAACAGACTAAATGCACTCCAGCTGTCTAGGTGCTGTTTTCCAGTCAGGGTCTTTAGCTGATGTTGCCTGCTTGAGACAAGTAGATAAAAGATCCATCTGAATGCAGTCAACTCTTTTCTTGATGTAGCAACTGGAGACAGGTAGACAAAAGATCTGTCCTCCCAGCAGCCACTGAACTTTAACCCCTGCCATGAGGCTAAGCCTTTTTTTTTTATCCTGTCTGAGTCTCCCAGGAGCCAAATGTAGCACACCTATATTTAAACCTTCCGTGATACAGCACGGCTAAAAGCATCTGGACAAACGCTGAGCCATTTTCTTCTCAAATATTTATGGCTCAAGTCTTTGAAATGCACATTTGACCCCCTCCCCATGTTCTACATCCTCCCTCCACTTCTGTCTTTGGACTCGGGAGAATGTCAGAGCAAGGTCACTTGGTCTTTCAGGGGATAAAGGGAAGCGTGTGGAGTGATGTGGCCTTTGGGTTTTAACCCCCATTTTCCCTACCATCTGCGAGGCTGTCAGAGAAGGTTATGACAGGGTTATGACAGGGTTATGGCAGGGCATGAGCTCAGCAGGGAGGGATCCACTCCCAGCGCTCTGCTGAGTTACAGTGATCTGACAGAACTGAATACAACACACCCTCCCAATCGCACATCAAATAGAGACAGACAGAGAGAAAAAGAGAGGAGAGATATCAGATATCTTCACTAACCACCTCTCAGCGCTGGCAGTATTCTCTCTTCCCCTCACTCACACTTATTCAAGGTGCAATAAGCTGCATAATTATTGGCACTCTTTGTGAAACTAAGCACCTTGATACTGTATACATAACACACTCAAATTGTGAGCTTAAAATATAAGTAATGATTTATGACTTTTTAAACACAGTTCTCAGGTTTTCAGCATCTCCCCTGGTTAATAAATTTATTTATGAAGCCTCCTTTAGAGATACACACTGAGTATCTTCTACTAATACCTAACAGGGATGGATGTTTCTCCATTCAGAACACTTCAAGCTCCTTTCATTTGGATTTTGGTCAGGAGCATTAATCATGTCAGAAGATCCACAGAGCTAAAGATTAACTTCCTGGCAGAGGTTTGGAGGTAAAATATCCAGCAATGCTTCCTTCATGTCTTGTCAGAAATATCATATACATGAGACACCACCACAATGTCGTAATTACAACTCAGGAAGTAATATTTTTATGACCCCTGCTGTCCGAATGTGAATGTGATGCCTCAAGCAGACGGTAAGATTTAAGTGCAAATTTTGAAGCTTAACTGGTCGGTATAATCTTCATGAACCTCGAAACATAGTCTCCTCTGAACTTTTATGCACAAGCCTGCAAGGAGGACTTGAACACAGCATAATTAGCATTATATAATAAACTGGGGATTAAGAAAACTACATCTCTCATTCTCTCATCTCATCAGTGATCACAAGAGCTCCAGGAACTAATTGTTTTTGAAAATCAGCAATCCCAAGTCCCTGATTTTTTTGTTTTTAAATTAAGTTACTGACTATGACAAATGGTATCTTTTTTAAATCTATTTATGCATTTTTATATTCATCACCTGACTGGTGTAGCACAACAACCACATGCACATGTTTGTTATAACCCATACAAACTGGTGAATGCTATTTGCAGGCGTATTGCAACTTCGGAAAACGTTTGCTTTAAATTTATGGCAATTATACAGCTCAAGGGCCCAACAGTGGCAGTTTAACACTGGTGGGACTTGAACTCACAATCTTTTGATCAGTATCCCAACGTCTTAACTGTTTGAGATCCATGTTTTACTTATTTCTCTGTTGTATAGTCTGTGCAAGTAAGTGCATTGACATTATCCATTATTATAGTTGGTAATTCTTTCAAAGGGTGCCAAAACTTTATTAATAAAACACACACACACACACACAATGTTGATATGCCTATTACTGCCAAATGTCACAGCTATGACACAGTTTTAACACTGTAGGCTCACACCCAGGTACAGCAGAGTAGGAGGAGGACTGGGCATGTAGACTGACAAGTTGCCACACACACACACACACACACACACACACACACACACACACACACACAGAGAGCTCTGTCTGTGCTGCCTGGGCAGATTGCACCAGGTGGCACTACCCCTCCTCTCATGTCAGCAAGCACTGGGCAGAAATAATGACACTCTAATCCACTGACCACATTCCTGGCTCTCAGTGCTGGATGGATTTCATTTCCATCTCTGTTCAGGTTTATACAACATTTACACAACGAGCCTCATCCTGGACTGCCTGAAGCGGCAGACATGACTATCCAGAACACTACACAGCATTTTAGCTTGACAGCTTTATTTTAGCTTAAGAATTATTAATGCTGTCAGAATCCCATCAGAAACAGTAGTTGAGGTCAAATATAGAACAAAGAAGATATTATAAACACCACAGAGATCATGAGGAACCTGGTGTCTATCTCAGGGGATTCGGGGTACAAGACAGGGGACACCTTAGATAGGGTAACAATCCTTCAAAGGGTAAAATCTCACGCTACGGACAATTTAGAGATGTCGGTCATCTTTCAACAGTGTTTTTGGACTGACAGAGGAAACCGGAGAACCCAAAGGAAACCCCTGAAGCACAGGGAGAACATTGCAATTCCACCAACACGATCTGAGATGGGAATCGACCCACGACCCCGGAGGAGTGAGTCAAACGTACTAACCTCTAAAACCCCAAAATATATATTTACATTATTTACAGTGCTTGTGCTGCAGATGACATAGTGTATATAGCTAATGCCTGACTGTACAAGTTATTAAATAAAATGTGGGATATCTTGTATATATGAAAGAACAACACATAGTTTTTATGCTTAATATCTTGTTTCTGTTTTCACATGTGTTATAAACAGCTTTTAAGTCTCCAACTTTTTTTCTTTCTTGAATTTAATGAGACACAAAAAAACATGCAGCTTGTCATTTTACTGAAAAACTGCAAAGTCCTTCATGTCAGAACAGCTTTACCTCTAACTGTTCAATCAACACTAAATAAACGTCTTCTCACAGACAACTTCACCGCCCAAGCTGCTCTGTGATAGAAACTAACTTCTGACCAATCAGATAAGAGCATGCTGACTCTCTATACTGAAACTTGCTTTCTTGTCTTTTTTTTTTTTTTTTTACGTATCACTCACATAAAATGGATGTAAAGTCAGCATCTTGTGGTCTGTTGTTGACCTGGTTTTCTGTGTTTTGTAAAATTCAAAGGCTGTATTCTGAATTCAAGGGAAAGAGTTTTGAGTTCTCTGGTATGATTAAATTTGAGAGAGAGCTGGCAGACTCACACACTCACAGTCTGGTGTTTATAGCTCGCATCATTAAAAATGACTATAAACTAATAAATATTAAGATGTATCATTTTTAATAATAAACAAACAAACAAACAAACAAACAAACAAATAAATAAATAAATAAATAATACCTGATAATAGTATTTATTTATTTATTTATTTATTTATTTATTTATTTATTCATTTATTCATTTATATTTACACATTTATTTTTATATGAAAAAGAAAAAATAAACAAATGAAGAAATTTTTGAATAAATAAAAAAAACCTTTTTGACAATAAAACAATTTTACTATAGTGGCAGTAAAATTCTTCAGGTGTACTTCAGGCCACATAGCACCATCCCATCATTGATTATTTTCCTATAACAGCAGCTAGTGTTATCTAATCTCATCTTCATCATGGCTGCAGAAAAAAGATTTATCTATTTATTATTTCTTTTTTTTGAAGAAT
The DNA here is from genome assembly GCA_033459395.1 of Hemibagrus guttatus. Taxonomy (NCBI): domain Eukaryota; kingdom Metazoa; phylum Chordata; class Actinopteri; order Siluriformes; family Bagridae; genus Hemibagrus; species Hemibagrus guttatus. Next base: position 2,006,354 of record JAUCMX010000028.1, read on the forward strand.
GTTGTTTTATTCCTTACTTATGTTTTTATTTAACGTGCAACTTGAAGCTTGAAGCGGTTGAGTTCATGACAACGGCCTTCCTATGTATATATATATATATATATATATATATATATATATGATTGATTGCTTTAACAATAATAATAATAATAATATTTAATAAATTAATTAAAAATAATTATGCATCATCTATTTTGTGTTTTCAAGTACATAAACTCAAAATTCAAAATGTATTTTTATTTGCATAAACAAAATTATGATTTACATTTTAATATTTTTTATAAATGGCAGTTATTCATTTTTATCTTTTTTCCTACAGTTGAATGCACAGAGTCTAGTCTTTTATTTTTATTATTAATTTTAGAATTTATTCTTTTTTTTTTTAAGTATTACATGGCCTTATTGAAAGGCAACCATAGATTGAAAAAAAAAATCAGGGATTTGTCCTTTAGGCTTGTGATTACCAATGTGTGCGTATTTTCATTCAAATGATTCTTTATTGGATTTGTGATTCCTCACAATAAAAACCTCCTCATAATCATCTGACTTCAATCACAAAGCCAAATATTTAACCTCGAGTTACAGGCAGTCTGAATATGGGGAAGTGAAAAGAGGGTTTTGAAGAACATTCTTCCTTGCTCAACTCACACACACACACACACACACACACACACACACACACACACACACACTCTCACCCCCCCCCCCCCCCCCCCCCCCACGCACACACACACACACATACACTGACCTCACTTGGTTTTTGAAAGCACGGCTCACTAAGAGTGTTTAACGTCTCTGTATTCTTTTCTTAGCTCATGTGGTTTCACACACACACACACACACACACACACACACCACACACACACACACACGCACACACACACACACACACACACACACACACACAACACACATGCAAGCACAAACCCCCAGCACAATCTTTTTTTACCTGCTGAATATCGTTTATATTCTGGAAAGTTCTGAGTAACCAGATGGTTGTGAGTTCAAATCGCAGAATTGACAGAAAGTCACTATTTGAGCCTTTAAACAAGATCCTTAACCTCTCATTTCTGTGCTCTGTGTATTACAATTATGCTAGATCAGAAAAAAAAAACCAAAAGACTGCATTGTAAATGTAATCGCAGTTGAAAATCTAAAATGACACAGAAACAATCTCCACTGTGAATTTCATCTGCCTTACATCATACAGATAAAGACGTGCACGAAAAATGCAACAGCCTCCTACATGCCTCAGTGTTTAAGCTACAGTACTTTTCCAGCTGCTTTCCTATAAGTCCGCTCCACCCGTGTCGAAGCTAAACCTGAGATGACCACGGTGGTCAGGCCTCTAATAAGGCCCACTTTGTTAGTAATGGAGGTGAAGGAAGTGGGTCTGCTTATTTATGGCGTAGCTCTGGCATATTCTGGGCACGGCACCTATTAATATAGAACTAGTGGGAATACGGGCTATGAAAATAGTTAAAGTAAACAATGATGTGTGCCAGAAACAGCCTCAGAAATGGAAATGTGCATCGCATCACATTTCCATGCATGGACTTCTATCTGTGGGAGGGGTGTGGTTTCAAATATGACTATGTCACTAGAAAAAAACAAAAAACATGGAGCTTGCGGGGAATGACGGCATCAGTGGAAAACTACTAATTGTTTTGGATGTCAGCATCATAACACTATGGATTTAGATATTTTGCCAAATGCTGACTCTTGTTGAGGAAAAGGCTCTTGAACTTCAGCTCTTTGAACTTTGCCCTCTGTTTGGGGAGCTTGGGCCTCTTAGAAGGGCTGAGGGGCTTAAAATAGGTACAAGACAAACAGAGAGAGAGAGTGCTTGAACGACCAAAGGAAAAAAAATACCATAAGCTCATGTACATATATATATGAGAGAGAGAGAGAGAGAGAGAGAGAGAGAGAGAGAGAGAGCAGGATATGTATATATAGAGCAGGAATATATATATATATATATATATATATATATATATATATATATGTATGTATGTCAGATATATATACACACACACACATGCACAAACAATATAATGTCACCATCCTGAGCGAACGTCTTGTCCCTGGTGTCGCTTTATATCGCACTGCTATATAGAAACCCATAAATTTTGCCTTGCATTATTTTCCCAATCATTTTCCTGCTCTGTTATGTAGTAGCATGCAGCCTATTTCATACATCACCACATTACTGATGCTGCTTCGCCGCCGGTAACACACCCCGTCTCTCGGTGGAGCGCGGGCATGATGATTTCATAAACAACCCGAATGGAGTATTTGTCAGGCTGAGTTGAATGCAAACGATCCTAAATCAAGGCTGCTATCTCATCCTACGATTTTACAGTCGTGCACAGCACGGCCATTTGTGCTGGAAAGACCCCTGAAGCTTTATGGGTTAGCAAACAAAAAAATAATAAAATAAATAAAACGGTAAAGAATGTTTTATCCAGTGTGGCTTTATGCACTCTTGATTTACACTGCACATTTGTCGGCGATAAAGCCGCTGCATTATTCATCTAGCGGTATTTAACAATATTTTTTGTGTTGCAAGGCCTAATTGTTACACAAAGCCAGATCAGCGGGTAGCGGGACGTGTCGATTAAGTTTAATGGCCTCCCTTCACAAAAGACATTACATCCTGCCCTTAGGCTTTCTGTGGCACCAAGATCCTTCTGTTCACTCATAAAACACCTCCACATAAACAACACAATTTCACATATTTATGGTGCTGATAAACCACAGCAAGCGCTATACACAAACTGCTCACTGTACACTGCTTACCGCATCACCATATATACAGTATATACAGGGCCAAATTGCGATGGCTAGACCACGGAGTCAGAAGATCTCCAAAACAGCAGATCTTGTAGGGTTTTCCTGGTATGCACCAGTACCAAAAGTAGTCAGCTGGGTCATGGACATCCATGGCACACTGATGTGGGAAGAGAAGGCCAACTGGTCCAATCCCACAGAAGAATCACTGTAGCACAAACTGCTGAAAAGTTTAATGCTGGCTATGATACAAAGGTGTCAGAACACACAGTCTATCACAGCTTGTTTTTTATGGGGCTGTGTAGCTACAGAGTGGTCAGAGTGTCCATGTTGACCCCTGTCCACCAGTAAAAGCTCCTACATGTGAGAATGTGAGCTTCAAAACTGGACCATGGAGCAATGGAAGAAGGTAGCCTGGTGGTCCGATGCTTTCTTTTACATCATGTGGACAGCTGGATGTGTGTAGGTCAATTACTTGGAGAAGAGAACGCACCAGGATACATTATGGAAAGAAGGCAAGCCGTTGGAGGCAGTGCGATACTTCGGGCAATGTTCTACTGGGAAAACTTCAGTCATGGCAGTTCTTCATGTGGATGTTACTTTGATCTGTAGCACCTACCTAAACATTACTGCAGACCAAGTTTACCCCCTTCATGAAATGGTATTACATAATTTCAGTGGTTTCTTTGAGCCACACTGCAAAAATTGCTCAGGAAACGTTTGAGGAACATGACAAAGAGGTCAAGGTGTTGACTTGGCCTCCAAATTCCCCTGATCTCAGTCTGAATGAGCATCTTTGGGATGTGCTGGACAAACAAGCCGGATCCATCCAGAGGCCTCACCTCCTGACATACAAGCCTTTAAGGATATTCTACTATAATGTCTTGGTGCCAGATACCAGAGCAAACCTTCAGAGCTGTTCTGATGACACAAGCGGGAGCTACACAATATTAGACAGCTAGTTGTAATGTTTAATATATATACATATTGACTAAACCACAACAGGTCCAATTAAGTGTAATAAAGAATTGGTAATTTTGCAGCGAGAAGATTTTGCGAGGACGTCTTGCGTATCGTAGTATGTCACACATCAGGAAACTGCAAGTCCACGGAGAACACCTCCATCACCGGTCGTGTATATATTACCATTTAACTTCAATTTCACCTATTAGTCGGAGTATTAAAAGAGGGAATTGTGTGCACGTTCGCACCAGCAGTGGTGGCGATCCAATTGGAGGGTCTAATTGATTAGACACAGCTAGAGAGATGAGGAGATGAGCACTGATCGGCTAGATTGAGATTGGCAGATGGGTAAAATGGATTGGATAGACTTCAGTATAGATGAGAGGCCAGGAGCGGGAAAGTGAAAAATCAGCTGCGTGCAAGAGGGGAAAGATTAAAAAAAAAAAGAAGCTGATTACAATCATAGAGAGAAAGATATTATTTCTTATTTTGAACGAGTGGCTGCTTTTGTCTGTTTAGCAGGAAGTTATATCTGATGGCGTAGCGTGGTACAGTTTGAGTGTTTAAGACTAAAAAAAACCCATAAGTGCACGAATCCACCTGGTAAAATGTATCTTAGCTATAAATCTTGTTATTTCCCCCAAACCCAATTGTTCTATGATTTAACATGATACCAAAGGAAAGTCTGTGCGATATGAAAAAGGAAGAGCAAATCCAACACACTGTACATAATACTTCCTGTTCACAGACGTCTATGATCACGTGGTATGCTAACTATCTAAATATGTAGAGCCGAATAACAATGACAATGTGTGTGAGACAGAGACAGAGAAAAGAGACCCAGGATTTAGGCATGCAAAAGCTAATTCCCTGTATCATGGTGAAACCCTGAGGCCTCCCACCATGCAGCTTTCCTCAGCAGAGCCCAGATTTCATCATCAGGAGCATGAGGGACCCACCACAGTGCTGGCAGAAAACATTGAAGGGAAAGACAACTCACTGCATCCATGAGGGGAGCAGGAGGCCTGTAAATGAACAATAGAATGAATCATCTTTCCTCTCACACTCTGAGCAGGAGATCTATCACACCGGGCATGTTTAAGTTGGAGCACGATTAACTTTGAACATATGCTCTGTGTTTTCATGGGGGGGGGCTTCAAAAAGCCTGTGATTCCTTCTCAAAGATGGACTATATAACATTTGTGTCGAATGCACAGGAGCCCTACAGGGATTGTGTGTTTTTATTAATGTGAAGTGGTTAGCAGCTGTTAAACAATTTCATGCTTTTCCTAAATTTTGGCATAAATTAAAGTAAAGTTTTATAATAGACTTGCTGTGCATATGCAAAAGAATCATTTAACTTCCATATGATTCTTCAGCATATGAATCATCTTATTTAATGGAATTAAAAATCAAACTAAATAAATAAAAATGAATTAATTTAAATTGATAAAACTATATATATATATATATATATATATATATATATATATATATATATATATATATATATATATATTAATAAATCATGCTGGTTCCATCTGATTTTTTAGTTCATGACAAGTTAGATGTTTATAATTGCTTCAAGGTCTGCCATATTGAATAATTTTTTTCATTCAACCTACAAATGCACTCGAATCAGAAGATCAGATGAATCATGTGACTGGAAATGCTTTTCCAAATTTCTGTGGGTATGTTCATGACAACAAGCTCCCCAGTAAGTGTCACCATAAGGGTTTGGTATAATTTTAGAAATTGTTTTAGAAAAGTTTTATTCTAATTTCTGATCGATCGAGAGGCCTTGGATTAATCTAGTCTAATAGCAGCTCAGACAGTCGTTCCATCTGTAATTCAAGTCACAGGTTTATATCAATCTGCTAGTTCTAATACGGAGATGTTTTTACACTAAACGTTACACAGAGGTCTGTGTAGTTGAACTTCTGTGTAATCAGAATAAATGGAACTAACTTGTATTGTTGATTTTACATTTTAATATTTACAGCTGTTTTCCAGATACAGGAAGTGAGCCTGTATTTAAGCAGCCCTTCACTGGACTGACACTAAGTCTGCTAGGTGGCTTGAAGACCACAGTTTAGAGAGCCCTGTCACTCCACCGTTATGTGGCACTATAATGAAACGGTGAATTAGAATGCTTTTAAAAACCTTCACAAAATGAAAATGTGCAAATCACCGTTTTAGTACTGCACCAAAGGAAAAGGATATAACTTCTACATCATCTGCAAATCACATTACATGAAACTCTTAATAACAGATGGTGGCTATATCTTTTCTTCTTCCTCCTCCTCCTCTTCTTCTTCTTCTTCTTCTTCTTCTTCTTCTACTATTCAGCTCAAAAATGGATATTTTTAAATAAATAAATAAATAAATAGGTAGTTTGGTGTCTCACCTGAGAGTATATTCCCAGAAGGAGTGGCTGGATCTGGTACATAAATTAAAATAAGATTTCATAAGAAAATAAATAATGAAAAGAAAATAAATAAATAAATAAATAAATAAATAAATAAATAAATAAATAAATAAATGAACAGACAGACAGACAGATAGACAGATAGATAGATAGATAGATAGATAGATAGATAGATAGATAGATAGATAGATAGATAGTGTGAGTTTTTCCTGCACATTAAACAGGAACCATTCTGTACATAATAAGCACTTATGGCTAATTTAATTCAGGATCCTTATAAAATACTCAGCTTCCTGAGAGTTACTGCGCAGATCACAAATCACGGACTTGAAAGACAGTGTAAGCAAACATGTCAAAGAAATGAAATGGACCTTGGCTGAGCTTAAGCATGCCACGAGAGCCGGTGCACACTCTGAAGCACTTCCCACCTCCTCCGTGAGCAGAGCGCAGTGTGTGGGATGCCGTTCTCGTCTTCCTGTGTGTAGCTGCAGCTGCACGCCAGCGTTCTGCCACCCAGAGCTTTCCTCTGATCTCAGAGCCGCCGTGGGAGTCAAGCTCGGTGTTACGCAGCAAATAGAAAGGCCAGCCAGGAGACACACATAGATTACAATACACGCACACTCTCTCTCACACGTACACACCCGCCTGCTCAAGATCTAGAGAAAAAAAACCACACCAAAGCCGAGAACCTGAGATTTTCAAAAGACTCCATCTGAAAATACGCCATCATCTCCTGGAACTACAGGTAATCTACGGATAAGGAACTGCTTTATGGTTCAAATCCCTGTGAGAAACTGACACCATATGGCTTATGGAGGACATCCTGCCCAATTTCACGCAAAAGGCTTGTCTTCCTTTATAACTATACAGAGACTAACAATCAGTGAATACGACATGAAACGCTTCGATAAATCCCTGATGTTGATTCTTTTTTTTTTAAAGAACAACACATATCAAAGTGTTTTTATTCATCTCGTACCACAATAACTTTCCAACATTATTTCATTTATTAAAAAATGCCAAGATTTAATTCGAATGTTGAGTAACGTCCAGTAAACAAACTCCTTCCTCACTTGTGCAGTAAACAGTTTGTTCCTCCACAGCATCACGTTTTCTTTCCTTTTTAAGAAGTTAAAACAAAAAAAAAAGTCTCAAAATGTCATGAAGACATTCCCATGTCAGAAAACATGACTGTGATAAATCACTAACACTGGTGACTCCTTCCAAAAATGCTAAATAAACAATTCTGTTAAATCTTTTGTTTGAGCTGTTAGTATAAAAACAATAGAACTTTTTAACACTAATTTCTCATTTGCTCTTTTCTATAGGCTTCAACAGCCCAGTTTTGTGAGTGTCAACCCACCGTAGCCTCAAATTTCTTGGCTGAATCTGATGTGGTCTTCTTCTGAGATGCTTTTCTGTTCATCACAGTTGTAAATAGTGCTTCATTGAGTTACCATAACCTTCCTTTCAAGCTTTAATCAGGCTGCCCGTTCTCTTCTGGACTTCTTTCATCAACAAGGTGTTCCTGCCCTCAGAGCTGCTCATCACTAGATGTTTTTCTGGTGTTGTTGTTTTCTGCACCGCTCTATGTAAACTCTAGAGACTGTTGTGTCTGAAAATCCCAGGAGATCAGCAGTTCTTGAAATACTCCAACCAGCCCATCTGGCACCAATAAGAAGTCACCGAGATCACATTTTCCTCCCATTCTGCTGTTTGATGGGAACATTAACTGAAACTCTTGACCTGTGTCTGGATGAATGACTGAGTATGTAGAAATATTACAAATGCTAGCTTGTTTTTCTTTTTTTTAGCTCTATATTGATGATGCTTCTTGCCTAGAGAGAAACAGAGAGAAAAAAGAGATAGCGATACAGAGAGAAAGAAAGCGAGAGAGAGAGACAGAGAGAGAGAGAGAGCTCTTCTTCCTGAACCTCAGTGATCTGAGCAGCCCCTGAGTCACCCTCGTCACCGCTCAGCTAATCAGAGGCAGACGAGTGCTGTCCTCTTCCTTGCCCTTATCCAAGGGGAAGGTGATGTCATCCATGATCAAGTCCACTAACCCCCAGCAGATCCTCTCACCGGCAGCTTCTCCTCCTTTAGCTAGCAGCAGCTCTTTACTTCATTATAGTTTAATCAATCAAGGCGTTAATTAACTCACTATTAATGACAATGTAACAATGGTTATTCTGCAGTCGTTATCCTGAGATAACGTATCGTGTCGACACAGAATCAGGCTGAATTACCTGATCTCGTTTAAAAAAAGAATAAACTGATACGGATTTGAAAGAGCGGTCAGATTTTTCTAACTGTAAGCGCAACTGAAGACAAATCTCAGAAAGATGGAGGGAGAGAGAGAGAGAGAAGAGAGAGAGAGACAGAAAGAGAGACACACACAGAGAGAGAGAGAGAGAGAGAGAGAGAGAGAGAGAGAGAGAGAGAGAGAGAAACAGATTGCATTGAAAACATAATACACTCATTGCACATTGGGGGAAGAGTGTCAGTTTTTCCGCAATTACCAACTCATCCTGTAAGACATGATCACTCTGTAATTAGCCAGTTACAGCTGATGGAATAGGAAAGAAAAAGAGGGAGGGAATAAAATGCAAAGCAACCAAGTGAGTGACAAACAAGTCTCTGAAAAAGAAAAAGAAAGACACTCTATTTTTGTGTGTGTGTGTGTGTGTGTGTGTGTGTGTGTGTGCCACTGTGATGTACTACAATGTTAAATGTTTAAAATATCTCATGATGATATCACAGACAAGCTTTTTCTCCTTCTCCTTCTTTTTTTTCTCCTTTTTTCTCACCCTTGATTGCTGTTTATGCAAATTACATGCAGTGTTATGGATGTCCCATCTGATATATTTCTATGGCATGGCGGGTAACGGCAGCTGCGTCGCTGCACATCATAAACGCGAAGATGCTGAAATATTTACACGGAAAACCAAGTGGGAAGAAAGCACACGGCACACACAATTATCCATCATATGTTGTCAAAGTGACTGACAGATGTTTAAATTGTCTCCAAAGATGTGCGACTGATTAATTTTCTATGTCGTGGACATAATTATGGGATGTCAGCATCACTTAGCCGCGAGTCTGAGGGGTAATTTCACTCTTTAACATGTTTCAAAGCGAATGCTACATCAGTAAGGCCGTGGATGTGAAGTGCAATCTCGAGAGCGGTCTTTCATAAAACACGCTAGGCCGTGTTTGCATGCGCCGCGTGTTAGAAAGTGATAATTTCAGCTGACATTGATTTTTTTCTTCTCGACATTAAAATGCGGTTAATGAAATGGATTAATTATGTCTGCTAATCAGCTGAGTGGAAGGCAAAGAGCAAACAAAAAAATACTATTGTGAAGACAAAATGTTAGACATCTCCCAGGATTTACAAATTGGTAAACACAATTAATGACCAAATTTGTTGACAAAGAAACCAATTAGATTCACCATCCCTAATGAATTATCTGTAAATTCCATTTATCTTTTGAGCTAAGATTTAATACTGCAAATCTAATTGAGCATTTTTCACCCAGCACTCTATATAGAGAAAGGAGAAAGCCTCGGGATGATGCGTCACGTTGCATTGATGTTAATATTTAAAAGCTACATGAATATTTACGCAGAAAAATTTCCGTGTGTTAAGAGTTGGGTTACACCAACAATTAATCGTAATGACAACTTAACGAAGGTTAAATCAAGGTCATTAATATTGCAATGTCAGCATGATGTTAGAAATCTCCCTAATCTTTTATAAAATTAATAAAATAATACACAACAATGCTAGCATTTAAAGAAATGCAGCCACAGTTTGAAGGATAAGCTGACCTAGCACACATCATACAGCTCACTTTTAGTAATATAGTACAGCATTCTCTAAAATCTCTAAAATATATAATGTAATAATCTCTAAATAATCAATGTCTCTAATTAAGATGATGACTAAATTGTGCTTAAAATCTCATGTAAATGAGACACGCCTCCAATTTCGGAAAAACTTTTACGTTTTACGTCCATCATGAGGTCCGAATCCTAATACGCACAATTTCATTATTAATTCCTGACCATAACTGTGCATCACTCAGCTATAAATATGGCCCATAATCCTTAATACTTCCTGTCTGACCCAGTGTGTTTCTAAGCTCAGATAAAAGATACTCAGGCTCTGATGTACTTCGATCCCAATCAAGCTACTTTGTGTGTGCAATCAGATAAATTGCGTATACAGACCCTGGCTATCTCTCAGGAGATTTACAGCTATAATTTCATAAATGCCATTACATGCTAAGTAGGGGGAGGAAACAATATTTAAATGAGGTTTTTTTTTTTTATTCTTGGGCTTGATTGTAGCTGTAATGAGTTCACATATCAAAAAGAATCCCAGAAGACTTTAACTGAAACCTCGTACAGCATGTGTAACTGCTCCTCAGATTTACTGCGTAATTATCAGCAGTGCCATGCGTCATGTTACAGAGAAAAAAAAACAAGAAAAGTTTGTTAGATAATTATAAATATAAAAGTGCTTTCAAATAAAGCTAGGCAGAATTCAACACGGAATTGAACTGAGTGTGGATTTCCAAACCCCTGAATAAAATCGAACCCCAAGCTCATACCTGAGCGGAGACTTGAACTAATGGCGCTGGAGTTTAGCAGTAGACACATTACCAAGTCAAGAGGCTTTTATTGACATTTCAACCATATATAGATAATGCAGTACACAGTGAAATGAAACAAGGCTCCTCTAGGACCCTGGTGCTACATAAAACAATACCGAGTTAAGAACCAAAAGAAAATTGTCCTAGCCACATAAAGTGCATGGTGTGCAACCTAGTGCAAACAGTGCAAGACAACAAGACAGTGCAAACAGACAATACAAAACACTACAGGGCAGATACACAAAATACAGCGGAATCTCGGCATATGAATTTAATTCGCTATGGAGGCTAGTTCTTAAGGCCAAAATCTGTATTGTGAAACAAATTTTCCCAAAAGAAAAAATGTAAATGCAGATAATCCGTTCCAGCCACCCAAAAATATGAGCAATATTACCAATAGGAAGCGTATGTAAACTGTATGGCTGCTTAGAAAGAACTGACCCAAGCCAAGCATTCCATGTCAGGGGTCCTCACAGGAAGTCATGCCACCAAGCTTGTGCTATTTGTCAACAAAAAACGCCCAAAAAACACCTAGCTTTTGAACGCATGCCGAAGGCAATGTTGGTATCATGGGTTGACTCTTTCCAAACAGCTTTCACTGATTGAAAGAAAAATCGGAAAAATTCGTAAACTCACTTCGGTTGGCTTCGCTTGGCTTGACTGACGCAAACAAGTTTTGAACGTCTCCTGGACGTTATCTTTTGAGCTAAAATTTAATACAGGACGTTATAGGACGCATATAGGACACATATAGGAAGTTATCCTATACACAACTCCTATGCACAACTTAGCCGGTGTTCGCTTCGGTTCAATTGTATGTTCAAAATGCTTCGTATGCCGATTCAAATTTCTTGCAAAATTTCAATTCTTAAGGTGAAAATTCATAAGGAAATTGTGAATTTCGTATGCCGAGGTTCCACTGAACACAAAATAGTGCAGAGCAGTATACATTCTGTATGTTATACAGTACATTGTGCGTAAATAATAGGATTGTAATCAAAGAGGGTTCTTGTAAACATATATACACTTGGTGGCAGGATTGAAATGTGGTGTGCAAAAACAGCAATTGAGTGAGTGTGCAAAAAACAGCATAATATGGGTGGTGCTATAGTGTATTGAAAGAGTGTTTGAGTGTGTGATTGAGTTCGGTACAGTTCAGTTCAGTTCACGCAGTTGAGTGTGTATGTGTGGTTTTCTACCATGTGTGGTTTAATTACAATGTAATAATATAGGTATAGATCCAATCGGTGCCAACGTCCTCATGAGCTCACATGTAACTGGTTTACGTTCATTATGTTTGTCCTTTATATGAGTGATTTATTTCCAGAGAAAAGCCTTTCTTTCACCGAGACTCTAGAGAGAATGATTGTTGTCCACAAGTTAGTTAGTTAATACAAAAGCCTGAAACTGAAATAATACGAAAAATATAATCACTTCAATTGTCTTACATTTTGCAACAAACAAACAAATAACCATCCTTTTAACTGACATCTCTTTTTAATGCTTAATTTACATATTCATGAATTACAGTGACAATGCAGCACTTACTCAATCTCCAGAATAAGTCACATGAATTATGTATTTAACATAAAATAGCATGAAGCTAGCCTTGTAAACGAACTGACGTAGAGTTTAGCTAACACACCTTATAAACTCACAACATGATGAATTAGGTGGATTGACCACGCTCGTTCTACATCATTCAATTTAGTTAAGACACTTTTAACAAAAAAAAATATCTGACTGACTACATACTACTTTTTCTACTGTGGCTCAAATACAGCACTACATTTCAATATATCCTGAGAAAACTATGCCAAATTTTAACAAACTTTTAAGCTACTAAAGTTTGATGCTTTCATTTTGGCATGGAATGCTAGAAAACAGGATTATGCAAATGCTCGTAATAAATGACATGCACTACAGCTGTTCCCAGAGTGATTAATATATTTAGGATGATTTCATATATTTATATTTAGTTATATATTTATACAAAGATGTACTACTGTATATTCATATATTCATATTATATAATACACTTCTATACACTATTAATAAGATCTAATGTATAATAAATAAGTGTATCTACATAACTACTGCCTGGCATTTTGCAATGTTAAGTAGAAACATCTCAAATTGCATATTCACTCATTAAAAATGGACCAAACATGGAATTTCTCTCATTTAAAACACAATGCTGAAGATCCTGAAGCTTGCATTTGTTTTATTCAAGCAACCTTTAGTAAATCAGGGCCTGAGAGACATCCAAAACATAATTAGCATATTTAGCAGTTTGGTGTGCGACGCTATCAGTCCTCAGAGACTGGGGTCATCTAAAGTTGGCAGACAGATTGGCTTTGTTGGAAATAATGCTACACTAAGGCCTAATTGGCCAGGATATCGAGTCACTAGTAGGCCATGTTTGTCTTTATATTAAATATAAATGTCAGTAGAGGACTAATTCGGAGGCATGGACAGAAAGTACATCAAAGGAAACCTGGTCCTGTGTAAGAGTAAAGAAAAAAAAACTCTGTTTTTCAATAGTGTTTTTTTTTTTTAAAGGATAAATGTCTTCCATAAATAATATGTGTTCTCTGTTTCTCTGTCAGACTGATGTCTGATTAATTCAGACTGTCCTTGTCCTCAAATGAGTTAGCATTTTAAGTATGGTGTCTCACAAAGCTATGGGAAAAGACAGAAGATGAGCATGAGTGCAGAATGGAAATGGGAGAAGAGCGAAGAAAAACTACGCACAGATGAAAGAATGTAAAAAGGAGGAAAGGGTTAAGGACACAGGCAAGTTCATGGAATTGCAGACGAGCCGGGTCATTACTTATACACTTATACAAGGGACTTTCCCCTTAAACCCTTAAAATACAAATGCTCTACAGTGTGCTGCATTACGCTACATCTGAACAATTTCCTGTTAAGGATTGTCTAATCATAGCTTTCTCTATCCTATCATGCATAGCTCGGTGTCATGCCAAATAAGCACAAGACTTAATCACAGCCAGTGCTGTACAATTTCAATCTTCTGCTTTAAAGCCACTAAATCTGAGCACTGTGTGAAACATTTCAGCAGGAAAAAATGAGATTTGATCTACATGAGAAATAGGATTTGGGGGCCTAAAGTATGCTGAATTCTTCTAATAGCTTAAAAAGGAAGTGAGGAGAAAAAACACGAGAGACTAATCCTGCATGTCAGTTCAGCATTAGCCAGGCAGATCTTGCTAGCTAACACTCGATCTTTCGTCAGTCACTATTCAGTTAATTTCCGCCATTTTGCCAAAACAATTACATTCATTATCTATAATGCACTTTAGGAATGTGTCGAGTTCTGGAGGAGTGGATGGGTTACAATAAAAGCTATTCTGGTAATTTACGCTCTTACGCTCTTCTTAAGTTTAATTATACAACAGCACTCGATTCTTGGCTATTCTCTATAACAGCAGCTCTGTCAGTAGTTGCAGGATAATCACAGGTTCATATACTATGGTGGCCGAGAAGTGCAGAACAAACGAACAAATCCGAAACAAATAACAAACCTGAAAACATTGTTATTTTGTTTCTGGATTAGTTTTTTTGTTTCCGGATTTGTTTTGTTTCCGGATTTGTTTTGTTTCCGGATTTGTTTTTTCCGGATTTGTTTTTTGTTTTCAGATTTGTTTTTTTGTTTCTGGATTTCTTATTTTGTTACTTTGTTTTCGGGTGGGTTTTTTTCAAGTTTATTATTTTGTTTTCAGATTTATTACTTTGTTTTTGGGTGTTTTTTTTCCGAGTTTGTTATTTTGATTTCTGATTTGTTATTTTGATTTCTGAATTGTTATTTTGTTTTCGTATTTGTTATTTTGTTTTGCACTTCTTGACCATCATAATATACAGTTATACAGTATAATGCACATGTACAGAATACTATAATACAATATTGTACATTTTTCTGCGAGGAAATTCTTTAAGGAGTCTCCAGTGTCAGTGCTTTGACAGAGGTAGTGCTGTAACTGTCAGTTTTCTGAGTGGCAGTAGCAAGAAACCATTTTTTTGTCCTACTGTCTTCAAGAGACAAAGAAAATGTGAAGCTGGTGTGGGAATGACTGCTTATAGCAGTTACAACATACATAAGCGAAAATAGGAACTTGTTTCTTGGAGCAATAAACCGCTTTAACTTCAGAGGGGTAAGAGTATGTCTGTTTCATGTCAACCAAACACACCACTCTTTAGTTAACTTATATATATATAACTGAAATAATCATTATTTTTTAAATCATATTGTCAGAAAAACTGTTGGTGGAATTGGATGCATGTGTGGAGAGAGTTTATTTTGGCAGAATGCAAACCAACAAATCCAAATCCTGAGGCAAAAGTTGTGGGCAAAAACGGGCAAAAAGATCAGTTGATGTTCATTAAGGGTTGAAGCATATATCAAAAACACACAGAGAGAGAGAGAGAGAGAGAGAGAGAGAGGGAGGGAGGGAGGGAGAAAGAGCGAGAGAGAGAGGGAGGGAGGGAGGGAGGGAGGGAGAAAGAGCGAGAGAGCGAGAGAGAGGGAGGGAGCAAAGTCAAAGACCGGAGAAATTACACAATCTAAAAGGCTGCGTACTAAGTGTTACTTTGCAACTTGTATTGGGAATGAAGGTCTCTTTTAAAGTGTGTGTGATTGTGAACAGGTGCATGGTTAAAAAGTCTAGTGCATTTGAACATGACAGCTCTTGTGCTTTGGGAAGCCTGGGGCGGCCATGTTTGTAGGCCATGGTGTGTCCCGCTAAATGGAGTTCAGTGAGGATACAGGAATTGACCTGACACTGATACTGTATAGTTGCACATGTTAAATGCCTATGGACAGAATTATACAAAATAACGTGGTGCAGATTAAGTCAGCTGAAATACCTCTATAAGAACGTTCTCTATGGATAAACTGTGTCTGCTGTAGACTTGATATTCCACCTCAGTGTTAGCCATTGCTAAACCTAAACCCAGGCCCTTACTTCTGCAATATTTCTGCAATGTTCAAGCGGGAGACATTTTTTTATCAGAACAAAGGCAAAAAAAATCCAGGGTTAGGACCTTCAGACACAATCTAAGTCAAAATACTGGTGTTGGTTAGTTGACAGGTAAAGGGTAGAGCAATTACACTTTTGAATCAAGAAACAGACAAGAAACAAAAAAAAAACAAGAATAATATTTAATGCATGGCTTTTCCATGGCAAGGTGAGTGTGAAATGAGAGTTCTTATATACTGTGGTGTGTAAGTGTGAAGAGATGTGTGTAATCAGTAAACTTGGACGTGACAGACTGTTGGTTCTGGGAGTTGTAGTTCGTAGCTGCCATGTTTGCTGTAGACATGACATAGGAACGCTCCTGTAAGTCTGGATAAGAGTGTCTGACAAATGCTGTAATTGTAAATGTAAAAAAAGTATCTTGTAACAGGAAATTAACTCAAGTGACACCAATCAGAATCGAGTATCAAACCGAGCTTTAGTATGCTTTACATTTCCATATCATAGATTTTCACCTAAGCCGGAAATGTTGTATGAACAGCTTTTGCAGAACATTGTGAATGAAACATTATTACACCTCATGTTTTCAGAAAACCACCGGAACCTAATTTTTGGATGATTACAGCCTGTCCTTTCTCCAATACATAGACTGAATGTTCTAATAATGTTCTGTGTTATCTGAGAATAAGAATCTCATTTCACATTTCCATTTATACAGAGCACAGATCCTCCCTCACATCAGACCTAATCAAAAAAGCATGTAGTTGCACAAAAGCCCACAGTAGTGCATATGTTTGTATAGCAGTGTTTTTTTTTTTTCAGCCCAGTATATCTTCAACCTACTGAATAGAAATAATGACTCCAAAGGTTGTTCAAGGCTCCTGCATTAATAAATGCTATTCTGCTGAATTATGAGCATGTGTGTGCTGTGATGTATATTTCATAATGACCTCTGCAACACAAATCTTATTCCTGGAAGGAAAGCGACCAAGATGAACCTGAAAACTGCTTCATTACCCAAGAAAACACCCCCATCATTCTCACATAGGCGAGCTGATGATCTCCTAAGACCTCGTAGGCCTTGCCAAGGAAAACTCTGCTTCCCATGAGCAGCATGGACTTTCTGAGAACATCCTCACTAGCCTTGAGAAGAGATAATACAAACACACATTTAGGCTTGTGAAATAGATGAGCCTCTCTCTCGCTCTCTATGAGTAAATCTTGGTCAATATTTGTGTGGGGAAAATTCAGGAAACGATCCAGGACATCATGGTAGGAAGAGGTGTCAGATACAAAATACTAGCCTGATAGACAAGCACTTAAGTACACATTTCATGCATATCAAGTCTGCACTTATGGTTGACTTTGGTAGATGAAATTGGGCAAAACCGCATAAAAAATTCATAGCTTTAGAGAGCATCGGCCTATTTATGGTGGCCTAATTAGCCGTATGCTAATGAAGCACTAGTGTCAGTGTTATCCTTGACACCAGTGATTGAAGGCCAGTGTGCTCAAACCCCAGAGGAGACAAAAACCTGCTTTCACCTCTCATCAGAGGCACCAGAGATCAATTTAGTTAATTGTCTAATATGTAAATGTTGTAGGTTCACGCCGCAGATCTACGTGCCTGCGAGCAAACGTGACGTACGGCTGCCTCTTCATTGATATGCACAGTTTTCCTGTGTGTCCCAATTACAATACTACTTAATTGGACAATGTGCTTCAAGCAAGTCATTAAAATGTAACATAGATGCTTGTGTGTGCTTTTGTATTTGGAGGCAGGAAGTCCTCTATCGTCTGCCATGAGCCAACGCCTTGTTAGGAACTTCATGACTCATGAATGTGTTGACGTTTGAATCAACAAATGTTTCCGAGTCGAGCTTTTTTGTTTATCTCCAGTAATCAAAGGCAGACAATAAACGAATGTTTTGCAATATATCATCCTCCATACCCTTCATACACTATACACCTCCATCACACTAGAGCATAAAACATCACAAGCTTTGTTTCCTCTTTTTCCCCCCTCACAACTGGGTTAATTGAATTTGTATGTAAATGAGGAGTGTACATATTTAACATGTTCCTTGTGTAACTCATTAACATACTGAGAGATTGGTATGCTTCAGGCAAGCATCACCTAAAACAGTACATCAAGACAGGGCAATTTGAATAAATTAGTTACTGAGCACAATACTCCACTTGCATGAATGGCACCACACACACACACACACACACACACACACACACACACACACACACAGATATATCTATTTTATTTTAATTAATAGTATATATCCTTGAGAAATATATTTTAGACCATCTGGCATTCTGAAAGTCGACTTTACTCAAACATATTAATAATAAAATTCTACAAAACGATTTCCATCCTTGTCAACATTCCTCTGCTTCAAATGAACCCAATTACAGGATTGGAAGTTTCATGTTTTCACATAAATATTCATATATTCCACATACAAACAGATCCAATTACAAGTATTGTGTCACTCAATAGCCCACTAATGGGACACCGCCTATCTCTGCACAAAGCACATACCAAAGCAAAAGTCCAAAAGAAGTAAGCAAGTAAGAGCAGAGATAAATTGTTCATACTGCAAATAAATACAAGACTGTCTACATGAGCCATTTGCTCATGAGAAGATGAGAATGTTTGCTGGTTAAGCAGTTGGAGGAAGTTCAGCTCTGCCAAACACACAGGACTGCTTCAGATAGAGGTCTTATCACTAAACAAACACACACACACACACACACACACACACACAATCCACTCCAACTAACATCTTGACTAACCTCCTGTAGTCCCAATGTCTCGAATGTAACGGTTTGGCTCCGCCCACAGCCACTTTTGCAATTCTAACTGTTTAGTAAAAGATTACAAACTATTTCTTACACATTCTACGGCATATCAACTGAAACCTATTCTAGCCTTACATACCAGAAAAATAAAAAAAATACTTCCAGACACATTAGGAGCCACACTGACAAGCAATCAGCACAATTATTATCACAGTGAAATACCAGAAAAATATAAAGCAGTTGGACGTGTCTTAGTGATTTAAAAAAACAAACAAAAAAAACAAAACAACATAGAACATTTGTTCAAAACTCATTTCCAATTTGTAATGGCACTACGGTAAATTTGTGCAACTTTGTTTTTTGTTATCCAATCCAAAATCCTAGCTCATTATATTACTGGAGCAGCCAATACTCTTCATTCTGCTTTCTCACACTCGTACAGTCCAAAACCCCTCCATGATCCCAAAGCTTGGTAAATTCCAGCGGTCCTAAGAGGAAAGCAAGTTACGTCCACTAAAACAAACCAGTTGTTTGTAGCCGCTGTCTTATTCCACCTTTCTTGTGGTTTGTCATGTTCTGCCTTCATGTCCTCCTAGGGTAATTTTCTTATAGTTAATCTGTGGCTCATCTGCGATGGTGAGATATAGCTGGTGGTTTTCCGTGCCCTGTCTCCAGATTGTTTCAATTGTTTTAAGTTTAGGGAAGGTTTAAATTTGTGATGGTCTGCTTTTAATTGATATATCATTTATTCAATTTGGCTAGTCTACATCCTTTACTCCTCTGTGTTGTTGAGACAGATCATCTACATCATGAATATAAAAGGGATGTCATGGCTCAGTGATGAAACTCTCTAAAAGAAAAACAAATATTCAAGTTATTTGATGAAAACTTATTCATAAAACTAAGATCTTATCAACATGATATTTTACATTTTTTAATGAAACGTTACAGAAATGAAGGTTAAGCTTGCAGCCAGGTTGCTCATCTTTTACGTCAATATTTTGACTCCATTTGTATGTAACTGAACAAGCCACTTCTACTTCATTGGCTTGAATCTGAACTGTTCAGACTCGCTCTTATACTCAAATTACATTTCTAGAATCTCTATCTCATCTTAACTTAATCTCATACTGCAAAATCATTCTCCTCTTGATTAAAGGAAATTGTCTTGAGGTATGCACATGGCCTTTTTTCCGAAGCTGCTTCCATTTGCAAAACACACATCGAGCAAGAGAGCCATTGACAAACATCAAACATCAAACCTCAGCGAATGCTCATTGACAATTTTTAGCCCTATTGCTATGTCAACACTGCACTTGAGTACCTTGATTTAGCAGCCAGGTCTGGTGTGACTGCTTGACTATAATGACCTCTCGCTGTAGGAGCGATATAACACTATAACACATATACACACACACACACACACACACACACTGGTATTTCCACCAAAACGTCCTGTTCACTCTTACACAATTCCACACCTCAAGTAGTCTTCCTCAAATAATGTTTCATTTAATTGATGACAAAGACACAGACGTGGAGAAAAAAAATAGACAGGATCGACTTCTGTATATGAAATTGAATTTTTTCCTTGTTTGCTCACCTGCATGCTTGTGCTTGCCTCATACTTTTCCACTGTATATAAGGAAAATAATATGGTTGTAAATATAACAAGACAGAGAGAATGCAACATCACGCTTCATGATTCAGTCTAGACAGCCAAGACATGTCGTTTAGCTTTGAAATACTCATGGGAAGGGCTAAACAACTAGACTCACCCTCCCATTTCCATAAAAGCCAGCAAAAAGAGCTCCAGTCCCTACATAATTACAGCAATTACAAACCTCAAATTGCATAATGATCCATGCAGTAGGAAGGTTTCCAAATCACATATCAGCATGAATGTGGTTAGAAAAGAAAGAGAGAGAGAAAAAGACAGAAGAAGAAAGAGAGAGAGAGAGAGAGAGAGGCACTAGAACATGTGAGAACTACTTCCATAACATTTAAGTAGAGTGTTGCGCTCTAATGAGGAGGGTTTGGCTGCCGAGTTCGTAAGCATAAGCCGAGCGATTTGCTGCTTCAACTCACTGGAGCAGTGCAGCAGGAGAAATAAGCCAGAAAGCACATGAATTATGGACCCAAGGGAAACAACCATTAACATAGCGATTGGGAATGCAAGGGTGAGAGGAAGTCAACAGCGTTTAAATCCCAAAGCTTGAGTTTAATTATGGCATGTGTGAGTAAATATAGTGCACACTGTGGCTGAGAACGACAGGTTTATTCGACAGGGAATGGAAAAGATCGATCTGAGGTTCAAATAAGATGCTGAGATCTTTTCCCTTTCTTTCTTTTTTTTTTTTTTTTTGCACATACAGTTACATCGTTTGGATTAAGTAATGCTCGATTTGTGAAATAAGTGTGCAACAGATTATAAGCAGTATAACAAACCAAGCAGGAAAGAAATGACATAAGAAATATTAACTACATAACCATGTGAAAATATAGTTTATAATCCCATGGTTCTGGACCCACCCAAACCCAAACATTCACCCACAGGCTTTCCATCATATTTGCCCTTATCATTAAATGGCTTGTCATGGTCTGAGGAAAGCTGATCTGATTCTTAATATGGCTCTTTTCTGGAGTCTGAATTGCAGAAAGGAAGATGTGGAGGCAAAGCGACAATATTCAGTAGAGCATGGCATGCCGGCCTGGTTGAGTCGCGCCGGGTAAATTACACCGCGCCCTCATGACTGCCAGATACAGGAGGAAGCATCTAGTGTGCTATAATACAAACACTACAGACCGAGTTATGAAGCGCTCCAGAGCTCTTAAATGCTTGACTTCTTCCATTTTTACCAGGTCATACAGAAATGAGCACGTTTCCAGAATAATTAAGCATCTGTTTGCACGTTATAGATGAAGTCGTTTAAAAAATAAGCATAGACTACTAGCTATACACAGAAAGTAGCCCAGGAATGAACTATGGACCCTGGAGGTGTCAGGAACCAACAGTGCTCCATGGTGCTATAAAATAAATATACTACACAGTATAAACATACTACAGTACAAGATATATGATGTATTGCATTCAAACAGCAATATATTCTTGTATAATCATGTCATCTTGTATAAATTTGATAAGACTCATGAAGCATTTTTGTTAGCATCCTGTTTTAATACTTCTACACTTCTGAGCTTGTCACATAACTGCTGTAATTCTGCAACAACCTCGACCAAGCGAGGTAAAAAAAGCACAGCTAATCTGACAGGTGTTAATAGCATTACAGTTCTTGCAGCATGTAGCGGGACAATTTGCATGAAAAAGACAGAAATAAATAAACGGATGGCCGATGTCAAGAGGATACAAGCTTGCTGTTTGTGTGTTTGTGTGTGTGAGTTAGATTTCCAGTAAATAAGCATATTACCAGATTATAATTAAGCGCTCACTTATTTGTTTTTGTTTCTAGAGTAACAGCTATTTCACAGGGCCTTGTTTAGCAAACATGTCACATAATCTGAGAATAACTGAAACACATTTATAAACAAGCTGTCACTAAACAGAGATGCTTGATATGCAAATGCTTTCTGTACCAAGTCTTTTATTAAATGGAACATTTATGGAAGGAGTCTCCAGTGTTAGAATTTTGTCGGAGGTCAATTTTCCGCCGTGGGAAAGTCTTCAGAACTGTGGACTTTTACTTTCTGGTTTCCTGGAAACATGACATCCTGTGTGTATTTTTGTCATTTATTTTAATAGAAAGAAAAACAAAGCTGATGAAGAAATAAATGTTTATAGATGTTATAAATAATGTTGATGTTTTTGATTCCACAAAATTAACAAGTGAAAAGCACATCTAAATATATCATTCATTTATTCATTGTCTGTACCGCTTATCCAATATATTCTCGGGTCACAAGGAGCCTGTGCCTATCTCAGGTGTCATTGGGCATCAAGGCAGGATACACCCTGGACAGAGTGCCAACCCATCACAGGGTACACACACACTCTCATTCACTCACACAATCACACACTACGGACAATTCAGAGATGCCAATCAACCTACAATGCATGTCTTTGGACTGGGGGAGGAAACCGGAGTACCTGGAGGAAACCCTAATCGGGAATTATACACAAGTAAATTTAACTCTACAGTTACAAAATATGTAATATTAGTAGTATAGTGAGACCTTGGCATACGAATGAATTTTTGCCTTAAGAATTTAAATTTTGCAAGAAATATGCATCGGCATATGAGCGAACCAAAACAAACACTGGCTAAGTTGCGCGTACGTCTGGGAGCCGTTCAAAACTTGCTTCCATCATTGGAAAGCCAAGCGAAGCCAACCAAAGCAAGTTTACGAATTTTACAACATTTTTTTCAGTCAGGGAAAGCTGTTTAAAAAAATTCAACCCACGATACCAACATTGCCTTCAACATGCATTCAAAAGCTAGGTGATTTTCCGTGTGTTTTTTTTTTGTTGACAGATTGTTGGCGTGGGTGGTCTGTTCTATTTTTAGTCCAAGCTTGGTGGCACGACTTCCTGTGAGGAGCCTTGTATTGGTAATATTTTTGGAACGGATTATCTGTAATTACATTATTTCTTATGGGAAAATCTGTTTTGCATTACAGTTTTCACCTTAAGAACTCCAGGATGAATTAAATTTGTATGCCGAGGTTCCATAGTATAGTGTAGTATAGTATAGTGTAGTATAGTATAGTGTAGTGTAGTGTAGTATAGTAAAGTGTAGTATAGTGTAATATAGTATACTATAGTGTAGTATAGTATAGTATTTGATAGTATAGTATAGCATAGTTTTGTATAGTATATTATAGTATAGTGTAGTAGTATGGGGCATTGGTGGCTCAGTGGTAGGTTTCTCGCCCACTGGGTGCAGTGCCGGTCCCAAGCCTGGAAAAATGGGAGGGTTGCGTCAGGAAGGGCATCCGGCGTAAAACGTTTGCCGAGTTGTTGTGCGGACCTCCGCTGTGGCGACCCCAAACAGGGAGCAGCTGAAAGCAACATTGTAGTGTAGTGTAGTATAATATAGTAGTGTATAGTATAGTGTAGTATAGTGGTGTAGTATAGTATTGTATAGTATAGTGTAGTAGTATAGTATTGTATAGCATATTAAAGTATAGTATAGTGTAGTATATTATAGTATAGTATATTATAGTATAGTGTAGTAGTATAGTGTAGTGTAGTATAGTATTGTATAGTATATTATAGTATAGTATAGTGTAGTAGTATAGTGTAGTAGTATAGTGGTGTAGTATAGTGTAGTATAGTATAGTGTAGTAGTATAGTATAGTGTAGTATAGTATTGCATAGTATATTATAGTATAGTATATTATAGTATAGTGTAGTAGTATAGTGTAGTGTAGTATAGTGTAGTAGTATAGTGGTGTAGTATAGTATAGTAGTATAGTATTGTATAGTATATCATAGTATAGTATAGTATTGTATAGTATAGTGTAGTAGTATAGTATAGTGTAGTATAGTATTGTATAGTATAGTATTGTATAGTATATTATAGTATAGTGTAGTAGTATAGTATAGTGTAGTGTAGTATAGTGTAGTAGTATAGTATTGTATAGTATATTATAGTATAGTATAGTGTAGTATAGTATTGCATAGTATATTATAGTATAGTGTAGTAGTATAGTGTAGTGTAGTATAGTATTGTATAGCATATTATAGTATAGTATATTATAGTATAGTGTAGTGTAGTATAGTGTAGTATAGTATTGTATAGTATATTATAGTATAGTATAGTGTAGTAGTATAGTGGTGTAGTATAGTATTGTATAGTATAGTATAGTGTAGTATAGTATTGCATAGTATATTATAGTATAGTATATTATAGTATAGTGTAGTAGTATAGTGGTGTAGTATAGTATTGCATAGTATAGTGTAGTAGTATAGTATTGTATAGTACATTATAGTATAGTATAGTGTAGTATAGTATTGCATAGTATATTATAGTATAGTATATTATAGTATAGTGTAGTAGTATAGTGTAGTGTAGTATAGTGTAGTATAGTGTAGTAGTATAGTATTGTATAGTATATTATAATATAGTATAGTGTAGTAGTATAGTGTAGTAGTATAGTATAATGTAGTATAGTGGTGTAGTATAGTATTGCATAGTATAGTGTAGTAGTATAGTATTGTATAGTATATTATAGTATAGTATAGTGTAGTATAGTATTGCATAGTATATTATAGTATAGTGTAGTAGTATAGTGTAGTGTAGTATAGTGTAGTAGTATAGTGTAGTAGTATAGTATAATGTAGTATAGTGGTGTAGTATAGTATTGCATAGTATAGTGTAGTAGTATAGTATAGTATAGTATAGTGTAGTAGTATAGTGTAGTAGTATAGTGGTGTAGTATAGTATTGCATAGTATAGTGTAGTAGTATAGTATTGTATAGTATATTATAGTATAGTATAGTGTAGTATAGTATTGCATAGTATATTATAGTATAGTATATTATAGTATAGTGTAGTAGTATAGTGTAGTGTAGTATAGTATTGTATAGTATTGTATAGTATAGTGTAGTATAGTGTAGTAGTATAGTATTGTATAGTATATTATAATATAGTATAGTGTAGTAGTATAGTGTAGTAGTATAGTATAATGTAGTATAGTGGTGTAGTATAGTATTGCATAGTATAGTGTAGTAGTATAGTATTGTATAGTATATTATAGTATAGTATAGTGTAGTATAGTATTGCATAGTATATTATAGTATAGTATATTATAGTATAGTGTAGTAGTATAGTGTAGTGTAGTATAGTGTAGTAGTATAGTGTAGTATAGTGTAGTAGTATAGTGTAGTATAGTATTGTATAGTATAGTATAGTATAGTAGGATAGGATAGGATAGGATAGGATAGGATAGTACAGTAGCAGTTGGTACAAAATAGATACTAAACTGTACTTATCTATGTTATTGTCAAAGTCAATTGAAGTCAAGAAGCTTTTATTTTCATTTCTACCACATTTATCTGGTGCAGTACACAGCGAAATAAAACAACGTTTCTCCAGTACCCTGAAGCTACAAAAAACAACATTGATCTAAGTACACTAACACAGTAGGACATAAAGTAAAGACAGACTGTACAATACAATAAAAATTTGCTCAAGTGGCATCATCAACTGTCCACTGTTTGTATACCTTAATTGAATGTACACAGGACCTTAAGGACCCATTGCTGTACCTTTAATCTAAACACTAATTAAAGCTACACCAGGTTTTACCTTTCCTGGTAAAAGACACAGACTACAGGTTGAAAACTTACAGAATGCCCTTGATAGGAAGCTTTACTTTTCTCGATGGAGTTGCAGTTGTATTAACATTACATCCGAGAAAGTGTACATGTTGCATTGTATAATAGCGTACACTATGACGTGAACCACTGTACAATGCATCATTTACATGTGTATCATTCTTTGCAAATGCTGACTCTAAAGATTCCTTCAGTAACACAATTATTCTCAGTGTATGTGGCCAGTTGGAGAAACAAAAAAAAGTGTCTTAACAATGTGCCATGTGATACAGCAAGACCTTGGGTTAACAAACACAAGGCTCTTATTCATCAGAGGATGTACTTCTATAGCCACTGAGCAACAATAAGTTAAGCAAGAGTAGAAATAAAGAGTGACCAGTATGCACAGTGTGTCATGGGAAGTAAACCAGAATACCGTTTGTCTTCCTTTATATTGTATATACAAGCAGCAGAGTCCAAGGTTCTTCCTTTGATGTCAGCACCAAACAGATATTCAGATAATACCAGTGCTTTTTTTTTCTCTCCTGGAGCCCTGAGGTGGCATTGTGTCCCAAATCACTGCTCACACTCACACTGCAATCAGTCATGTCCACTTCCCAGGCTTGTATTCTATGCTGAGGGCTAAATGCACAATAAAACAGCTCATTGTAAACACAGGAAATTCAGAAGTCCAAGAGGAATGTGTTTTCCAGCACCTTTACTGTAAGTAAATGAAGAACCAATCCTATGTTCATTTTGGCTCTAATAATCATCTCATTTTCAACGTATAATAATTAATATTTAATAATAAATTATATAATAAATAATTAATAATAATAATAAGTATATCAATGCATTTACGTAAATAAAAAACATGACTCAGAGAGATTTATGGGAACAAGTTAAACACCTAACAGCGCCCCTCTAAGTAGTAGGGGATTTTTCAGATTAGCAGGCCTGGCTAAGCCACTTCAAACTGTGTTTATTCCTCTGTAGAGTCTGCTTCCTCTCTCAGCTCTGCTTCTGATGAAGGAGAGACTTAAGCTGATCTGCTGATCAAACCACCACCAGGTTCCCACTCCACCTCCCTTTTCTCTCTCTCACTCTTCTACTCATCCACATTTTTTTCTTCTCCTCCTCCCATCCCCACATCCTCCCCTCCTACAGCTTTCCACAGATAGATGTTTACACAGTGAAGGGAATGAGGAATAGAGTAAGCGTAAAGAACACAAGCCTCCTTTCAGTACATCTTGCTCTTTCGTTTATGTAATCTCATGTCCTTACTCAAATGCATCACTTGGACTGAAATAAAAAGACATATCACAGAGTGTCCTGAACAGGTCATACCATGACCTTTAATCTAGACTGGCCTTGGGGCAAAGCACTAACATTAATACAGCTCCTATGTTCATAGATGGCTTTATTACAGCACTGTAGATAAAGCTTGGCATTGCTCCCTACCTATTACTCCTCTAATGAGCAGAACATCTGTTGACTGACTAATGCAATTAAAGATCCCTTAATCACCATGCCATGCTACTGCTAATCTAGCCTAATGTCGAGGTCAGACTCACATACAGTCCTCACTTACACAAACACTGAGAGCTCTCATAAGTGTCTGCTTGTTGGTCAGCATTTACTTTTGAAGTGTAGGAAACTTGTCCGACTCACACTTTTAATCGCAGGGTCATGACTTCGATCCCTACACTGGGGTCTTTGTGAAGGTTAATGGGGCATATGGTAGCTCAGGTTAAGAGTCTGTATTAGAGACTAGAAGGTTGTGAGCTGATTTTAGAGAAACCCTTAACTTGATCAAGATTTTTATTTGTCACACACATGTATAGTTATATGAAGTAATCTAGCCATGGGGGTCACAGTCCAGTGACTTCTGTGCTGGTCCCAAGCCCGGATAAATAGAGAGGGTTGCGTCAGGAAGGGCATCTGGCGTAAAACATTGACAAATTTAACCATGCGAATCGTCAGTACGAATTTCATACCGGCTCGGTCGAGGCCCGGGTAAACAACGACCGCCATCGGCGCCATTGACCTTGAGGACACCGGTGGAAATTGGGCTACTGTTGGTCTAAGAAGTAGAGGAGGGAAGCAAGTGCACAGACAGAGAGAGAAGAGGAAAGATAAGAGTGTAGGAATGAGAATAGGAACTCTGAATGTTGGTACTATGACAGGGAAAGGTAGAGAGCTGGCTGATATGATGGAGAGAAGGAAGGTGGATATACTGTGTGTACAGGAGACCAGCTGGAAGGGTAGCAAGGCTCGTAGTATAGGAGCAGGATTCAAGCTGTTTTATTATGGTGTGGATAGTAAGAGAAATGGGGTAGGTGTGGTCCTGAAGGAGGAGTTTGTGAAGAATGTCCTGGAGGTGAAGAGAGTGTCAGACAGGGTGATGAATCTGAAGTTGGAGATTGAAGGGGTGATGTTGAATGTTGTTAGTGGTTATGCCCCACAGGTAGGTTGTGAGTTAGAGGAGAAAGAGAGATTCTGGAGTGAATTAGATGAGGTGATGGAGAGTATTCCCACGGGTGAGAGAGTGGTGATAGGAGCGGATTTTAATGGACATGTTGGTGAGGTGAACACAGGTGATGAGGAGTTGATGGGCAAGTTTGGAGTTAAGGAAAGGAACCTTGAAGGACAGATGGTAGTGGACTTTGCTAAGAGGATGGACATGGCTGTGGTTAACACTTATTTTCAGAAGAGGCAGGAGCATAGAATGACTTACAAGAGTGGAAGTAGGAGAACACAGGTAGACTACATCTTATGTAGAAGAGGCAAGCTGAAAAAGATTAGTGACTGTAAAGTGGTAGTGGGAGAGAGTGTAGCCAGACAGCATAGGATGGTGGTGTGTAGGATGACTTTGATGGTCTGTAAGAAGAAGAGGTCAAAGATAGAGATAGAGAAGAAAACCAAGTGGTGAAAGCTGAAAAAGGAGGAATGTTGTGAGGAATTTAGACAGAAGTTGAGGCAGGCTCTGGGTGGTCAGGTAGTGCTGCCAGATGACTGGGAAACTACAGCAGAAGTGATCAGGGAGACAGGGAGAAAGGTGCTGGGTGTGTCATCTGGAAGGAGGAAAGAAGATAAGGAGACTTGGTGGTGGAATGAGGAAGTTCAGGATAGTATCCAGAGGAAGAGGTTAGCCAAGAAGAAGTGGGACATGGACAGGACTGAAGAGAATAGACAGGAATACAAGGAGTTACAGCGCAGAGTGAAGAGGGAGGTGTCTAAGGCCAAGCAGAAGGCATATGACGAGTTGTACACTAGGTTAGACACTAGAGAAGGAGAGAAGGACTTGTACAGGTTAGCTAGGCAGAGGGATCAAGATGGGAAGGATGTGCAGCAAGTTAGAGTTATTAAGGATAGAGATGGAAGGGTGCTCACAAGTGAGGAGAGTGTACAGAGGAGATGGAAGGAGTACTTTGAGGAGCTGATGAATGAGGAAAATGAGAGGGAAAAAAGAGTAGAAGGGGCGAACTCTGTGGAACAGAAAGTAGATAAGATTAGAAAGCATGAAGTCAGGAAAGCTTTGAAGAGGATGAAAAGTGGAAAGGCAGTTGGTCCTGATGACATCCCGGTGGAGGTCTGGAAGTGTCTAGGAGAGGCAGAAGTGGAATTTTTAATTAGTTTTTCAACAGGGTTTTAGAGAGTGAGAGGATGCCTGAGGAATGGAGAAGAAGTGTGTTAGTGCCGATCTTTAAGAATAAGGGTGACGTGCAGAGTTGCAGCAACTATAGGGGGATAAAGTTGATGAGCCATACAATGAAGCTATGGGAAAGAGTAGTGGAAGCTAGGTTAAGGAAGGTAGTGGAAATTTGTGAGAAGCAGTATGGCTTCATGCCCAGAAAGAGCACAACAGATGCAATTTTTGCTCTGAGAATTTTGATGGAGAAGTATAGGGATGGTCAGAGGGAGTTGCACTGTGTGTTTGTAGACTTGGAGAAAGCGTATGACAGGGTGCCAAGAGAAGAGCTGTGGTACTGTATGAGGAAGTCAGGAGTAGCAGAGAAGTATGTCAGAGTGGTGCAGGACATGTATGAGAGGAGCAGGACAGTGGTGAGGTGTGCTGTAGGTCAGACAGAGGAGTTCAAAGTGGAGGTGGGACTGCATCAGGGATCGGCTCTGAGCCCCTTCCTGTTTGCTATAGTGATGGACCAGTTGTCAGAGGAGGTCAGACAGGAGTCTCCTTGGACAATGATGTTTGCAGATGACATTGTGATCTGTAGTGAGAGCAGGGAGCAGGTGGAGAAAAACCTGGAGAGGTGGAGGTTTGCGCTGGAGAGGAGAGGAATGAAAGTCAGTCGTAGTAAGACTGAGTACATGTGTGTGAATGAAAGGGAGGGAAGTGGAACAGTAAGGTTACAGGGTGAAGAGGTGAAGAAGGTACAGGAGTTTAAGTACTTGGGGTCAACAGACCAGAGTAATGGAGAGTGTGGGAAAGAGGTAAAGAAGCGAGTGCAGGCAGGTTGGAATGGGTGGAGAAAGGTGTTGGGAGTTCTGTGTGATAGGAAAATATCAGCGAGAATCAAGGGGAAGGTGTACAGGACAGTGGTGAGACCGGCCATGCTGTATGGTTTAGAGACAGTGTCACTGAGGAAGAGACAGGAGTCAGAGCTAGAGGTAGCAGAGCTGAAGATGTTGAGGTTCTCTTTGGGAGTGACAAGGTTGGACAGGATTAGGAACCAGTACATCAGAGGGACAGCTCATGTTGGACGTTTGGGGGACAAAGATAGGGAGGCCAGATTAAGATGGTTTGGACATGTTCAGAGGAGAGAGAGTGAGTATATTGGTAGGAGAATGTTGGACATGGAGCTGCCAGGCAGGAGGCAAAGAGGAAGGCCAAAGAGAAGGTATATGGATGGAATTAATGAGGATATGAAGCTAGTGGGTGCAAGTGTTGAGGATGCAGAAGATAGGGATAGGTGGAGAGAGATGATTTGCTGTGGCGACCCCTGAAGGGAAAAGCCGAAAGAAGAAGAAGAAGAAGAATGTACAGTTATATGAAATACACACAAACATACAGTTATATACAGTATACAACTATAAGTTAAAAAAATTAGTGGTTAAGTGGCTCAGTGGTTAAGAGGTTGGATGAGAGATCAGAAGATTGTAAGTTTAAATCCCAGAGCCAACAAGCTGCCACTGTTGGGCCCCTGAGCAAGACCCTTAACATTCAACATGCTTATTTGTTTAAATGAGATAAATGTAAGTTGCCGAAATGCCACGTATTTGCCAAAATGCCATGTATGTAAATGTAATGAATAGCAATAATAAGAAAGGAAAAGAGGTAATAGAACACAATGTGTATAATGATTACATGTAGTAACGTCACATAAAGTTTATTATCTTACATGTATTAACAGTCCAGAATGTACAAATATTACAGAATGGAAAGTGATATATTTACATGCCAGGGAATTACATGTAGTAACAGATCTGCTATGTTACCAGATTGAATTCTGTGTCATTTCCTAGTGAGTCATACTAGGAAAACGGTGTAACCAAAAAGACTGTACTGTGCTCCATTCCAGAAATTTGACGCTATATTCAGAGCTGAGTTACCATCCGAGGTGAAATAAACATGGATAATTTGCATAATTTGGATGGGGAGCCCCCAAAAAATCAACTCTGAATTCATTTTCCAGAGTAAATATTGATGCAATGTCTGGATTGAAATCCATGACTTAAGTCTCCAAGTCCAAATATGGCCATAATAATAAGCAGCAGTATATATGCTTTTTTTAAGTATGGCTCCTTTCATGGATTTCCCCTCATATCATCTCACGGAGTTGATCCATGCCTTTGTCATTCCTTTTTGTCTTATTAATTAAAGATCGAAACCTACATCCAGATTTCTGCACTATATAAATAAAACTGAATTGGAATGAATTAAATTTCTGCAAATCCATAGACGAGCTTCGTATCTGTGTTCATCGCTTAAATCTTACTCTGGCACGGCACTGTGCTACGTGAAATAAAATCTGTTATTTTCATTACTAATTTTCAAGCATTTTTAGACCTAAAATGAAAGAAGAATGCCTCAAGGTCTCTGTTTTAAGAGCTCCTAAGCTGTAAAGAACACCACCATTTGCATTTCAGTAGTCATTAACACTATTCAATGAGCAGTTTCAGTTGTTTATTAGTTTAGGAACTGCCTTGAAGTAGACAGTTTGTTAGTTAGGAAATAAAAAAGGAGACATTCCTGCTCCAATTATTCAGTGTTATAATGAACCTGTAGAAAATTCCGAGCCTCATAGAAACTCAACACAACACAAGTACAAAGAACAAACTTTATATTAGGCATCGTTTCAGTTATATGAGGGGAGTTTAAAAACAGATTTCTTTTGTGTATGAAACCTTCTAGTCCTCTACATTATTTGATTTATTTCTATTAATATACAGAGTAATAGTGATAGTGATATCAGTCAATAACATGAGAAGTTATTGACTGAAATTGAGTTCAGTCACTTTAATTCATGTTTTAGTCAAAAAAGTAACACAAGTCTTAATGTTCATCTTGATTTTTTAAGGGTTTATGGTTTTATAACTGCCTGTTATACTAAAATAAGCTACTGTACAGTTAGTAACGTCATCATTGAACACGGCAAACTAAACATTTCAAACATTTTCATGACGTGATTTAAAGTATAAAAGCTTATAAGATGAAGATGAAAAGGAAGACGTGATGCCGAGTTCACTGAATGTCACTGAAATGAGTTCACTGTAATGTCACTTACTCTATGTTCATTTCCTGTTTATGGAGCAGTTGTATAAAAGTCATTTCAGACTTGCAGTCATGCTGCTATACTGAATATCAGCACAGGCATGGTTACCTACAGCCCAATCACAGCCATGTCCATATTCAGAATAACTACACTCTTGCACTCTTGTGTGTGATATTGTTTAACTGTTACTTGCGTGAGAAGCTTAAGAAGCTGATTAAAGGGTAATTTAGTGTTTACAGACATTTTATCAAGCAATAAAACTTACTGTTGAGTTACAAGGCACTGACACTAGAGATTCCTTCCATAAATAAATGCTAAGAAATAATCAACAGTTACATGTATTTTTTATTGTTTATGTGAATGCTTGAGATGAATGAGCCAATGATCTTTTGAAGGTCAGACTCCATGCTGAGAGAAGCTGCTGTGCTGTGAGATATCATCTGAGCTAATGGTTCATCAGATCAGAAAGGAGCCTGGAAAGTTTGGCTCCATTGGAGTATTAGCTAGCAGTAGATCAGAGAGGGAGGAAGAGAGAGATAGACAGACAGACAGAGCGAGAGGGCGTAAGGGAGAGAGATCGACAGACTGAGCGAGAGGGGGTAAGAGAGAGAGAGACCGACAGACAGAGCGAGAGGGAGGGAGAGAGAGAGACAGACAGAGCGAGAGGGAGGAAGAGAGAGAGAGAGAGTTAGAGAGAGAGAGAGTCACAGATGGCGACAGAGAGGAAGTGAGAGAGGGAGGAAGAGAGAGTGAGAGAGACATACAGACAGACAGACAAAGCGAGGGGGAGGAAGAGATAGAGAGGGAGAGATACAGAGAGATACAGAGAGAGAGACAGATACAGACAGAGAAAGAGAGAGAGAGAGAGAGAGAGGAAGAGAGAGAGAGAGAGACAGAGACAGAGAGGGAGGAAGGAAGAGAGAGAGAGAAATACAGAAAGAGAGAGAGAGACAGAGACAGAGAGGGAGGAAGGGGGAGAGAGAGAGAGAGAGAGAGAGAGAGAGAAAGAGAGCGAGAGGAGGAAGAGAGACATTGACAGACAGACAGTCAGACAGAGAGGGAGCGAGAGAGAGAGAGAGAGAGAGAGAGAGAGAGACATAGAGAGAGGGAGGAAGAGAGAGACAAAGACAGAAGGAGAGATGGACAGAGAGAAACCGAGAGGAGAGTGAGTGAGATTGGATAAATTCTGTTAGAAACTTGGACAGCAGTACTCCCTTTACTTCAGAGTTGCTCATCAAGCATGAGTGTTATTCTGAAACACCAACACACACTGAAAGCCTGTAAATAAACTGAAGTACTCCAGAGGATTATACATTTTTGATGCTATTTTGGTTCTGTTTAATTAAAAGCACGTACTATAATGAATCTAAAAGCATTTCTCAAAAGAAACCATGAGTGTGTCATGACCTGCACTGATAAATAAGATGTAACACATCGGGGTCAGATGACGGTGCCATGCTATTTCTATTCTTTATCCATTTCCCAAAATATTGTCCATATCTGCCAGCTGTCTGTCAGGATTAACTTTTGCTAAGATGCATTTCTAATTTGTTTTCTTTGACTCAACATTAAGGCTCCCGTGGACAATCAACTTGCCAGCCAGATCTGCCTCGCAGGCAAGGTTTATTCCATCTCCTCTTCCCACAAACACACAGCTGAGAGGGTTTAAAGTTCCCACACGCACTTTCCAAGATGGGCTTTAAAAAAACCTACTTCCAGCTAATCATCATCGGCACGCACACAAACACAAGCACACACACGCACACACACACACACACACGCAGGCTTCCGAAGAGGTGTTATGCACACTTCTTCCAGCTAGCCATGAGACATCCTCAGGAGCTCTGAAGATAAATTCAGCATGAAGATGGTAAGCCACACACACGCACACACACACACTCAATTTGCTGATGGTTCCACTCCTCTGTAATATTCCAATAAAAGTAAACTGAAATGTGCCTGAGAGTCGAGAAGCTGTACAAATGTCCTGTCCTGAAATCCTGTCTACAAACTGCAACATACACACACCCAAAGGAATATGTTGCTGTTGCTCCCTGGCCATCCTTCAGGACTTCCCTATGACCTCATTTTTTTTGGCAAAGCTAAATGAAGCCAGTTGACCCTGACTACTCCTTTGCCACTAGTTCATCTTTTTTAAACCTGAGTGTGTCTCTGTAGACAGCGTGCGCTCTGTGGATTTCACACAACACTGAGCTGTTGTTCCAGTGGTCACCAGGCAGTGTGGAACATTCCAGAAAAACTTCAATATTCCTTGGCATCATGTCTACAAGTCTCTGGAACTGTACTGAACATAATTCTTCCAAAAGATATTTCATCACTTCTTGTTTTAATGATGGTGGTAGAAAACATGTCACTCTAAAATCTGCTATAATGGGTTGAGATCTGGTGAGTATGAAGATCATCGAATATGATTTCAATTATTTTTCAACCTTTTCAAACAACAACAGAAACTTTTAGTTTGTTTGTTTCTTCATTGGTCGGTTCTTCCTCATCCACAGAACGGTTTGATTGGCGAGTTTGAAGGTCTTAGAATATGATTGATATCATTTTCATTCTTACCAAACCATTCTGTGAGCCCTCGTGCTTTATGGAAGGGGGCGGAGTCATCCTGGAATACAGCACGCCCATCAGGAGAGAAATGGTTCATCATTAGGTGATCAGAGAGGAATCGATTTGCAGTGAGAAATGGAGCCAGAGCATGGCAGCAAAACAGGTCAATGCCCTAAATCCCATACTGTTACAGTCATACTGCTTTAGGACACGCACATGAAACCAACATCTGGGAACAGCAAAGGAGGTATTGCTGAAAAGATTAGAGGAAGTGTGTGTGTGTGTGTGTGTGTATGGGTGTGTGTGTTTAGGCCTGACTCTAGTTCTGACTCAGCTGACCAAAAACAAAAAAAATGCGTGTGTATTAGGAAGCTGTGTTTAGCTGTGTATTTTATCACAATCTAAAGCTGTAATCTGAAAAGATGTGGATTTTTTTGTTTATTTGTCTATTTATTTGGTCTTTGGCTCATTCATTCATTCATTCATTCATTATTTGTTTATTTATTTATTTATTTATTTTTATTTATTTATTTTTTTTTACGTCAAATTAGGTATTAGGTACAAAACATTATTCTTGTCATTATTTTGTTTAAAAGCGTTCATTTTAATAAGCCGTGGTTATACGTAAAGTGTTCAAAGTTCATTTGTTGTTTCTGGCAAAATTCTGATCATTTTTTTAAGATACATGACATGGTAAAGACAGTAAACTAGCAAAACAACACAGTAGACAACACAATTTGCTTAAATGTACACACACAGGGGTTAACAGCTGCCTAGAGTGAAGGAATACATTTTACACGCTATAAATGATAGCATTTCTCTATAAAGCAGCATGGATACGTATTACATCATCATTGTCATTCTCAACATTATATCAAGCTATGATTTGCAATTCTATCAAATCCTGTAGCTGTGTTTCTTCTTGCTGTTCCGGGGAAACTGCTCTCTGTGCTCCAGGCCAATTTCACTCTCCAACATATGACACGAGAGCTAAGAAATATTTTCGGGGAAGTGGCATTTACAATTTAGGAACTACAATGACTAAATGTAAATGTAATTGTAAGTATGTCAGGGATTCAGAGATGTCTTTTGGCCTTTTATACACCCCATCAAGGCTATAGAGCATGCAGACTTGCTTAGTACAGTCACATTCTCAAGATTTTCAATCAGTGTAAAGAAATGAATTATTTTATCACCGCAAGTCTGATATAAAATAAGTCAGGACTCTGTTGGTATTCAGTGTAAGACGTGTGGTTTTCCCCTCTATTGGATAACCTTACACAGAATTTTAGCTTCAAATTTAAGATTATCATGAACAAACACTTGGAGCATCTCAGAGAGCAGAAATGGGTTTCTTTTGTTTAGAAAAAAATAACCACTTTTTTGATTTTTTAGGACTTTTCTATTTACATTTTGCCCTTAGTAGGCTAGATAAAAACAAAAATATTAATAAAATTCCATTTTGAAGTACTGAAGTTGAGAAAGATCAGATGCCATGCAATGCCACAGGACAAACAGAGGATTATAGACACTATGTGTTGACTTGAAAATATATACCTTATAAAAAATATATATATAATAGTTCTGAAAACTGCAGGCTTTCCTGAACTTAAACAGCCATCTAACAAGCCATCCAGCGCTTATCCTACACAGGGGTCAGAGGGAACCTGGAGCGTATCCCAGGGGACTCAGGGCACAAGGATGCCAACACATACACACTCAATGGACAATTTAGAGATGCCAATGTGCCTATAATACATGTCTTTGGACTGGGGGAGGAAACCAAAATACCTAAAGCAAACCCCTGAAACATGAGGATATAGTAAAAACTCCAAACACACAGGGTGGAGATGGGAATCAAACCCCCAACCCTGGAGGTGCAAGACAGATGTGCTTACCTTTAAACCACTAGACTTAAACCTCTGTATTATTTTCTCATTTATCTCAGAATTTGTATCATTTCAAATTTGGTTATCACATAAGGAGAAACTTACAGTTAAAGGTTTCAGTTTCACTGAGACATATCAAAACCGCCTACAGCAGCCTCTCTCTCATCAAGTGCAGTAAATCCCTCCATCAGTTCTGTTCTGCAGGCTGAAATGATTGTGTTATTGTTCATTTTGCTGTGGCACATCACTATCCTGCAACTTGAACTGTGACATTCACTATGTGAGGAAATT
Organism: Hemibagrus guttatus; assembly: GCA_033459395.1. NCBI lineage: Eukaryota > Metazoa > Chordata > Actinopteri > Siluriformes > Bagridae > Hemibagrus > Hemibagrus guttatus. Next base: position 2,043,762 of record JAUCMX010000028.1, read on the forward strand.
GCATTTAGCTAGTGAGGATTTAGACTTCTTTTTTTATTAATTTTTTTGTTTTGTTTTGTTTTCACCACTGCATTTGTTAAAATGGCTCCTTAACTATCATGACCTTTGCAGGCAGACAGCAGACAGCCAAGGCAAGGTTAGAAAGTAATCTAAATAAACACATTTCCACACAGAGGTTTTATTTTGGTAGACTTTTTGAATTATAGTCAAACCCTGAAATTTTTAGAATTCAGCCACAGCAAAATCAAATGGATTTTCTAGACATAATAAGACTAATTAGAAGGATCAGATACGAACAACAATCAAGGCTAGATCAGGAAAGGATGAAACAACTGGAAAATAAGCCTCCAATCAAAACAAAATTATGATTTTGTATTTATCTCTTTTTAGAGAGTTAGAATTTGGTGTCGTCCTATAATAGTGCTATGTTTGTACATACACTCGATATGAATCCTCTTTGACTTGAGAAGAATCCAGTAAATTACTGTGAACACACCATTCCTCTGACCCTCAAAGAGCAAAAAACATACACGTGCAATTGTGTATTTGTCTCAAAACAGTTCATGTCAGCCCCTGCATCAAGCAACACATACGAGAAGAATGACGGCGATGTCAGTGCATCCCAGAGGAGAAGCAGCTCTCATTTCCATCTGACCAAAAGCTCCCTGACTATTATTAGCCCCGTTCATTCGCGACTGAGAAGATGGACAGATAGGTGCTATTTCTCAACAGGCAAATGTGGCATCAACGTGCGAAAAGATGATTCGCAGAGAAAGGCAGCAGGCCTGTTGGGAGCTGGAGGGACACATGTGAGAATAAACCACAGGTCTGTGACGGTATGAGGATGATGTCAGCGGTGATTGAGAAGGCTGCAGGGAACGAGACCAGGCGGAGTGGAAGATTGACTTCTCATCCAATACCAGAAATGAATTTCTCCATCATGGAAATGTATGAGTTTCTCTAACAAACACAAGAAATCATTTTTAGAAATGGTACCATGAAGTTATTTCCATCTCGTAGTAACAAGGTGAAGGTTTTACAAATGACTTGCTGATTTTATTTGCTATCACTTTCCCTCCACACTTCAGCCCAAGTATCTTAATGAGTCTTGTTCACTTCGTTCATCACAGAGGATATGAACATATTGGATCAGGACGGGATCCATTGCTAAGCAGCAATCCGACGAGCCAGAGTTTTCATCTCCTGTAGATTTATTCATCTAAAATGTCTACAAAAATATTAGTATACATGATAACTGTGTGTTCTATCTATCTATCTATCTATCTATCTATCTATCTATCTATCTATCTATCTATCTATCTATCTATCTATCTATCTATCTATCTATCTATCTATCTATCTCCTAGTCACACATTCACAGAGCAAAGAAAAAATCAAGAGGATATGAGAGAATAAACACTGTGGACCATCTTCCAGGCGCTATTTTGCGGATATAAATATTTACATATCGTAAGTATGTATTTCATATCAAGAGGAACTGAATTTTTCTTCCCGTAACGATGCAGCGACGATGTTTCACTTCCAAGTAAACAGCTCTTCAACATTTCCATATTCCCTTCAGTTTTTTTTTCCTTGGAATGCTCCTTCAGCTTCAGATTCAGCTCTCGACAGGAACGTTCCCGCTCTTTCTCTGAGATTTGAATGACTCAGGGCTGGAAATAGAAAGCTCTGCACAGCTTTTTGCACTCAGAACTGAGACACATAAGACACCTGAGGAAAAACAGGAAGACTTCACACACACTCAGGCAAAAGAGACTAGCAGCTGACTGGATCTAACGTGTGTGTTTGTGTGTGTGTGTGCATGTGACATGTGATAAAGACAGAACATGCCTGTGTTTATGCTAAAGAGTGTTAAAGACCATGTGTATGTTAACATGAGCCTTTGTGTTTATTACGCTGTAATAGGCCTCCGTGCGGAACTGCAGTAGGGTGTGTTTTTTACGAGGGCTATAAAGCGGCAGCGGTTTGGGAAGATGGATGTGGAGGGGGAGTGAGAAGGAAAGAACTTTATATCAAAAGAACAGTGTAGAGAGTGTGGCGTAGAGGAGAGAGGGAAGAAAGTTTGGAGAACGGATGGAAGGAAGGAAAGATGAAAGGATGGTGCAGGACTTGGTGGAAAACATGTCTTGGAGGACGTGTGTATTAGGGTAGAGGGAGCGTATATATATATGGATATATATATCAAGGAAAAGTAGGACAGTAGTAGACTGTGGAGGAAATGGGATGGGGAATTAGCTGAGAGGAAAGTGTAAGTATGGAGTATAGAGGAAGTATGGAGAATATATGTATGCAGTGGAAAATTACAGAGTGAGGGAAAAAATGGAGAGATTGTAAGATAGGAGAGTATCGGGATAAACACAGGTTCATAGAGGAAATAGGAAATGACAGATGGTAGGAGAAGTAGGAGAAGATCATAAAGGAATAAGCATGAGAGTATTATGTAGAGAAGAAAAGCCAGAGAGCTTGTAGGGATAAGTATTAGGGAATAAAGGAGAAAGTAAATGATATTTGGTAAGAGAGTTTAGAGGAAAGCATGGAGAAGAGTCTTCGAGGGATATGTAAGAGAGTATAGTGTAAAGAGGAAATGACGGTGGGTATGAGAGCTTGAGGGAGAGTTGAGAAGGAATAAGTACTGGAGTATTGAGTAGAGAGGAAATGAAAGTGGTTTGGAGAGCTTGTAAGAAAGTCTAGGAGGAATAAGTTCTGGAGTATCGAGTAGAGAGGAAAGGACAGTGAGTAGAAGAGCTTGTCAGAGAGTCTTTGAGGGATAAGTATGAGAGTATGAAGGAGAAAGCAAATGGCATTAGGTTATTAGGTGAATATGGGATCAAAGAGGTGAAATAAATGGCAGTTGATAGGAGAACTAGGACTAAAGCTTGAAGTAGAGTCTAGGAGAGATAGGCAAGGATAGGATATTGGGAAGGAGATCATGAGAGAGAGCATGGACAGTGAGTAGGGTAAGTTTTGATTTAATTATGTTAGAAAATATGCAAGTGAGTATTGGGATGTATATAACAGAGTACAGAATAGAGATTATAGTAGCATATAGAGGTAAATGTGTCACATTTGGGTTAAAAATAGGGGCAAAAGCTGCTCTGAAAGAGACTGTCATAGAGAACATGCAGCCAAGTTTGAAGGTGATGAAATGATGGAGTATGACTGTGCAGAAAAGAGGGAAATATGTAAGAGAGCATTCAAGATCATTCATGAGAAGGATGATGGATGGATGTGTAGTATGGTAGAACATATGAAAGAGCATGTGGGGGTGGCGTTAGGGAAGCGTACGGAAGATATATTTATAGAAAACATTTTGGAATAAAAAGGAGGAAAATATGGAAGAAAATGAGTGCCATGGAGAAGTTTCGAGGATAAGGATATGGAGGAGCTGGTGTAGGAAAGTCAGGAGGAGAAGATGAGGATACTATGGGAGGTCAAATAGAAGTCTTTACATACTAAAACACGAGGGTGCGTATAAAATTTAAAAAAAAAAAAAAAAAAAGCTCAGAGTTGCGCTCAGAGGGGAAATGATGATGGCACTACACGGAAGAGACAGATCACGGAGAGGTCCTGCTCTCATGAGATCCAAATATCCTTCAATGTGTGCTTAAAATAAAAAAGAAAGCTAGAGTAAAAGACTACTGATTTACATTTCCAGCTTCAGATTTGTAACCTGTGTATAAAATATTCATCACTGTCTCTGTCAGCTTTTCAAAATAGCCTATTTCCTCTATTCCTCTCTCCCACGTTTTGTATAGAAACACACACAATAGGAGTTTACAATGTGAGGATGGAGGCCATGAACTGGTGCAAAGCCATGGGAAAGTGGAAGTAGAGGAGAGAGTGTGAGAAAGGAGAACAGAAATCCATGAAATGTCTTTGTTCTGTTGAACACATCTTTATGAAAGACTACGAAAGACTGGATTCTGCATAATGGAGAAGAACGGATAGAGCTCAAAAGAGATGGAGATGGAAAGAGGCGTGGAAAGAAATTGGGAGATAGGAGAATATATCTGTTGGACTGTGCATGTGGCTCGGAGACAGCCAATGAGAACACAGACGCACGGTTCAGCCGCGAGTTTACTGGGTCACTCCACGCAGGGAAGCAGCCAATGAGCTGTGAGGACAATGTCGGGACGCTCCGGTGTGTGTGTGATGAGGGAAAAGAGCGCTCCAGACCAGACTGCATGTCGTAATCATCTGTCTGAGGGAGAGCAGCCGAGTGAGAGAAAAGGCTGAGTGAAGCACAAGCACTGGGTATAATGATCATAACTGGTGTGCAAATGTGCAAGGGAGAGATTAGTCTGAGCAGTATATGCCTAAAGAAGAAAATGAAAATGAGATGATGTGAAGAAAGCAGCAGGGAAACATAAAGAGTGATGACACTTACCCATAGAGATTACATCAGCTTTTGGAAGGCTGCTACTACATTACACAAGCCAAGGCCCAGCAGGTATGTTTTCACGCCCATACATACAGTACATTTACGGCGTGTGGAAGCAGAATGCATTTATCTCTGACTGATGATCACACTACAGCTGGTAGTACTTTAAACACTTTACGTACATCTTCCTCTGGTATATGGTGTGTCTTCATTTCAGCAGAAATAACACCAATTACTGCTACAAAAGCACCAATTAGGGATTGGCTTAATGATATAATGAATGAGTTGAGTCAATGTGTATATTTTAAAGGAGCAGTTTGTCATTTTCATCTGAAAATTGCAATGGAAATGTTAACAAGTCTTCTCTCTCTCTCTCTCTCTCTCTCTCTCTCTCTCTCTCTCTCTCTCTCTCTCTCTCTCTCTCTTTCTTTCTCTCTCTCTCTTTTTTGGAAAATATACACCAATCAGCCATAACATAAAAACCTCTAACAGGTGAAGTGAATAGCATTGATTATCTTGTTATAGTGGCACCTGTTTAGTGGTGGAATATAATAGGCAGCACGATAATAGTCAGTTCTCAAAGTTCTTGCTGTGTTAGAAGCAGGAAAAATGGGAAAGTTTAACGATCTGTGTGTCCGTGCTTTCTCCTGTCCACCCAGAAAGTGGCTACAATGGACTTGTGAAGAAGAAGCATTTATTATTGTCATGTATGCATTACAGCACAGTGGAATTCTTTCTTCACATATCCCAACTATGGAAGTTAAGGTTACAGTGAAGGGTCAGCTATGACACAGTGCCCCTGGAGCAGAGAGGGTTAATGGCCTTGCTCAGGGGCCCAACGTTAGCAGCTTGGCAGTGCTGGAGTTTGAACACTGATCTTCTGAGAAACATGCCAGAGCCTTATCTGCTTCAGCTATATATTAGCATCATGTACCACTGAAAGGTGGCCTAGTCTGATGAATGACGTCTTCTTTTACATTATGTCTGGGTCCTTACTGTCACTAACCTTGGTGAGATGGTACCAGGATGCACTAAAGAAAGAATGCAACCCGGCAGAGGCAGTGTGATGCTCAGGACAATGTTCTGCTGGGAACTGTTCAGTTCTGTCATTCATATGAAATGTGACCCATAATACCTACCTAATCATTGTTGCAGACCAAGTACACACCTTCATGTCAGTGGCCTCTTTCAGCAGGATAATGCACCGTGCCACACTGCAAAAATTGGATGTTTTAAGGAACATGCCAAAGAGTTCAAGGTGTTGATTTGGTCTCCAAATGCTGGACAAACAAGTCTGATCCATGGAGGCCTCAGCTGCCAACTTACAGGACTTAAAGGATCTGCTGCTGACGTCTTGGTGCCAGATACCACAGCACACCTTCAGAGGTCTTGTGGAGTCCACATCTCAACTAACACTAGAGATTATGAGATGCAACATGATGAGAAATGTAATGTGTAACCTACACAATAGCACATTTGTTATACTCCCTAATTAGGTTAACTTTAAATAATCCTAATCTAATCCAATCATTATTTCCTGGAACTAATTATTCCTATTTTTTAGATGGAAAAAAAAAAATGCTTAACATTGTCATGCTTTGTGAGACATGTTAAATTCACAACACAACCATGGTCTGGATCACATGTCAAACCCACTTCCTGACACTTGACCTCTTCAGACCCCTCCAGAAGGGAGCCAATCAGCAGGCTTGGTACTTGCCTACAGACGTCTGTTCAATCACATATACGTTTACACACCAACACTTGCTTCAAAACATACAGTGTGAGTGATGTGAAACACCTGCCCTGAAAAAAACCACCCTGCTACAGCCTCGGGCTTTATCCTGACATTCACTTATACCCAGACAGAGGTAAAGACAGGAGATTCAGAGTAACACAAACCTTTGATATGTGAAATAAAAAATGAGAAAAACTTCAGTTTAGCCAGACTGTGAAGTAATATCTAGGTACAAATAAATGATCCTAGGTCCTCAATAGGTCATGATCAAATGGTTTTAAGCCATGGATATTGCCTAGAGTTGTGATAAAAAGGCTTGAAGGAACAAATTGTCCCTTTCTCTTAATGTTTCTCAGACTGGTCTCATTTAAACAAGTCTCACTGAGCGTCTTAGCAGTGGCGTATTTCCACTAGGGGGCAAAAGCACAAGGCTTTCACTATACAGCAAAACATTTGGTTGGTTTGACACCAAATAATACTGATATTTGGAGATCTAAACAGAGACAGTTGCACACATATTAGCACTGCATTATACCATATATTGTACAGTACTTCTATAGTACTCTGAATTTCCACAAATGTCAGAGATAGCTGAACAACTAATTTCCGAAGAAGCGATTTTCTGAGAGGTTACCTGATGCTAGCTTTAAATATCAAAAATCAAACAAAAGCACCCCTTCCCCTTAGAGTTCCCTCCAATGCAACATTCCCCAGAGCATGAAGGTAAAACAGATGAAAGCTAGCATAAGGAGCAGACTTTTCAGACAACGTTTTACATCACAGCCAATTAAAGCTTTATGAAAGCTGTTGGAAGTTGAGAGGATCAACAGAAAGTGTGTTCTGACTTAAAAACACTGTTTTTGTTCTGTTTTTTTTTTTTTAATAACAGTTGATTATGCCATTAAACCAGGACCTGTTAGTATAAACGATGTAGCACGGTGAATTTCTCCAACTCTTTCTTGCTTTTTTAGGACCAAGAACAAAAACACCACCAATATAAATGTACAAAATGGTATGAAGTAAAGGGTGTGGCTGATTTCTTCTTAGTCCAGACTGTAGATTACATCTTCCCAAATGCCTTTGAATGGGTTAATTAAACAAATCAAGCAAACAAGCTCAGAGCACAAATACTGATAGTAAAATCCTGCTAAAAACATGTCAGATGTGTTTATAAAAAGGTCACAAGTTACCTGTCGAACATTGTCTAGCATGATCACTGCTGGCATACAGGTTCATTGATTTATGTCAGTTAAGATGGAGCTCTGTAACGGAGCTGATCGATTGGTGTGAATTTGAGTTTGAATTAGAATTTTCTCTGCTAAACTAATCTCAGTATGTGTAAACACATGTCATGTGCTTAGCACAGCGTGTAGCAGCTGTATATGACAAAAATTAGTGTCCAATTTGTTTGGCTGCTATTGCTGTCACACCTGCCGTTTGATTTGTGCTGGCTTGCTGAGATGCAGCAATGAACAGGAGCCGGCCGTGTGGTCACTGCGCTGGCAGGAGTGACACTGTGCTCCACAGGAAGTGCTGATTGTGAGGCCCTGAGGTTAAAGTCTGGGCGCTGTGCATTTTCCAGCAGCTGCTGCCTGCCTTTCCTGTTTTGACGGCTGCTGTCTGGCTCGCCCCAAATAACGCTTTGGCTAAACGGCCCACTCACAACGGCCCCACTTGGACCCCATATCGCGCTGCACAAAAAGAGGAAGTGACTTTCCCACACATCCGCCACATCCTCCTTCTTTCTCTTTGCTCTCTGACAAACACAGGCCTCACAAGCTTGTTTGCTTGCATTTGTTTACACGACTGTTAAATTACTCCCACTAGACACATAATGTCTTGTACAGCAGACTGAAATCAAGATGGTATTGTCTCATGAAAACAACCTTTAACACTAGAAAAGTCTTAAAGTCGGCCAAAAAAGTCTCAAAGTCGGTTCCTCTATTTTATAGCAAGAGCTGAGAGATCATATATCTTCTAGTGACTTCAACCAGCTTGACTAGTCAAACCATCCTTTACACTGATGGTTAGTTGAGGTCACAGAGGTGCTCATGAAAATGGCACTAATTCAGAAAAAAAAGCAGTTTGAAAATGTTTTACTCGCTCAGTCACGTTGCAAGTGCATCAGAAATAATTTGACATCTGTTCACAATCTAAATCTATTAGGCTTATGTTCATTTTTGCTACAGCACATAACTAACAACTTGATCAAAGCCTGACATTTACTGTGTCAGGAAATCGCTCTTAAGCCTTATCCGGACAGGATTAAATCATCATGTGCTTTTACAGGTGTTCTTCTGCTATTTTATTTCCATCTCTACTAGTCATGTCAGTCTTTTTCTCCATCCTCCTTGGAGAAAATTACAGGCCTAACTGTAGGTGTTTTTCACAGAACTCCGAGAGCATCTGATCATTTTAGCCGGAATACTCATGTCCATGATTTTCTATGTACAGTGGTGTGAAAAAGTGTTGGCCCCCTTCCTGATTTCTTATTTTTTTGCATTTGTCACACTTTAATGTTTCAGATAATCAAACACATTTAAATATTAGTCAAAGATAACACAAGTAAACACATCATGCAGTTTTTAAATGAAGGTTTTTATTATTAAGGGAAAACAAAATCCAAAACTACATGGCCCTGTGTGAAAAAGTGTTTGCCCCCTAAGCCTAATAACTGGTTGGTCCACCCTTAGCAGCAACAACTGCAATCAAGCATTTTCCATAACTTGCAATGAGTCTCTTACAGCGCTGTGGAGGAATTTTGGCCCATTCATCTTTGCAGAATTGTTGTAATTCATCCACATTGGAGGGTTTTCGAACATGAACCACCTTTTTAAGGTCATGCCACAGCATCTCAATCGGATTGAGGTCAGGACTTTGACTAGACCACTCCAAAGTCTTCATTTTGTTTTTCTTCAGCCATTCAGAGGTGGACTTGCTGGTGTGTTTTGGATCATTGTCCTGCTGCAGAACCCAAGTTCGCTTCAGCTTGAGGTCACAAACAGATCCAGGTCCTGAAGCAGCAAAACAGCCCCAGACCATCACACTACCACCACCATATTTTACTGTTGGTATGATGTTCTTTTTCTGAAATGCTGTGTTACTTTTACGCCAGATGTAATGGGACACAGACCTTCCAAAAAAGTTAAAATTTTTGTCTCATCAGTCCACAGAGTATTTTCCCAAAAGTCTTGGGATCATAAAGATGTTTTCTGGCAAAACTGACGAGCCTTTATGTTCTTTTTGCTCAGCAGCGGTTTTCGTCTTGGAACTCTGCCATGCAAACCATTTTTGCCCAGTCTCTTTCTTATGGTGGAGTCATGAACACTCACCTTAACTGAGGCAAGTGAGGCCTGCAGTTCTTTGGATGTTGTTGTGGGGTCTTTTGTGACCTCCTGGATGAGTTGTCACTGCGCTCTTGGGGTAATTTTGGTCGGCCGGCCACTCCTGGGAAGGTTCTCCACTGTTCCATGTTTTTGCCATTTGTAGATAATGGCGCTCACTGTGGTTCACGGCAGTCCCAAAGCTTTAGAAATGGCTTTATAACCTTTTCCCGACTGATAGATCTCAATTACTTTCTTTCTCATTTGTTTTTGAATTTCTTTGGATCTCAGCATGATGTCTAGCTTTTGAGGATCTTTTGGTCTACTTCACTTTGTCAGGCAGGTCCTATTTAAGTGAATTCTTGATTGCGAACAGGTGTGGCAGTAATCAGGCCTGGGTGTGGCTAGAGAAATTGAAATCAGGTGTGATAAACCACATTTAAGTTATGTTTTAACAGGGGGGGGCAAACACTTTTTCACACAGGGCCATGTAGTTTTGGATTTTGTTTTCCCTTAATAATAAAAACCTTCATTTAAAAACTGCATGATGTGTTTACTTGTGTTATCTTTGACTAATATTTAAATGTGTTTGATTATCTGAAACATTAAAGTGTGACAAACATGCAAAAGAATAAGAAATCAGGAAGGGGGCCAACACTTTTTCACACCACTGTAGATGCAGTTTGCTTTGAAAAAAAAACAGACACTTTGCTTTAGGGTAAAAAAAGACTGCTGCCACTGTGTTTAGATTTGTAGCACACATATCACCCAAATGACCCAGATAAGTTTCCCAAATTGCAAAAAAAATTAAATAAATAAATAAATAAACAAATACATAAATTAATTATAAAAATAAATAAATTGATTCTAAAAATACATAAATAAATAACTGAATAAAAAAAAATTTAATTAATTAATAAAACAAATTAAAATAATAAATAAATAAATAAAGATGCATCTTGTATACTTTGTGATTATTATTTTATTGTATTTTCTGTTAATTGTTGCTGGAATTATTGCTTTTTTCTACTTTACTGCCTCTTCAACTTATTGGATGTCAAGCTGTTAATAGAGAAAGATCTTGTAACCATGTGACACAAACATTCACGTGCTAAGAAAACTGCTCAGTTTATTGCAAGAGTTTTATCACTGAGGAGACGTGTACTACAAAAAAGAACATGCATTACAGGCATCTTACTGCTAAACTAAGCTAATCCAATCCAAATAGGGCTTTCGCTGGCAAACTAGCAATTAAAACATGTTTAGCTTTCTTCAGAATTTGTTAAAATGGCTCCTTGTTTAGTCTGAAAGCTGAGGCATGGGTAGACAGTAAATAAAAACATTTTCAAGTTGTTTTTGATTGCTCTGTTGGATTAGATTTATGTTTTCTTATAGTAAAGATGGCAAGCATGTTCCAGCCAGACAAATCCAATTGTCATCAAAACACAATTTGTCATCACTGTATGGAATTTTAGCGGAATTCTGCCGCAGACACACCTGACAGGTTTTATTGTGTTACATTTTATTGCATTTAGCTCTTTATTGTTAACGTGTATGGCTGCTTAAAGGAACCATAGCAAGTTTAGTTCTGACATTGAGCCATGTTCAGTTCTTTAAAACTGGTGGTGAAGTGGTCGTTAAATTGTCCTTGAATGATTAAAGTCTGCAATTTTTTTTCTAGGATCCTTTTTTATAAGAATTGTATAGCAATATCAGATAAGTTTACCGTCACCAGGAAATTATGTCACTTCAAATCCTCTGAAAAAAAAAAAGATTGATTGTGATACAATTCTTTACAGGATAAACCTGGTTTATAAATTTCCCAAACCTAGATAATAGGTGATAAGGATAATTATCTCATACTTATGCACTATTCTATGCCATTGTGTGGTATAAATAGTATGAATAGTGTGTTCACACTGAAAATTCCAACAAAATGAAGAAGAAGAAGAAGAAGAAGAAGAAGAAGAAGAAGAAGAAGAAGAAGAAGAAGAGGTAAACAAGTCCCACTTATTCAACCGAAAAACAAGTGTGGAATATTGTACACTTCATGCACTCAACACTCACAACTTTGCCACAAGGTGCTGACGGTGGATAAGAAAATATTTCAAGATATCAGCCAATGTCCTACAAATATCTTTTAAAATAGCTCAGATACATTTTGTGATTTATTTTTCGACATTTTCAACGTACCCTAGACACTAGAGTACATAGAGCATAGTGTAAGTGCGTAGCGCGTAGTGCGTCATTTGGGATGCAGCTTTTGGCTTGCTGGCTAAATTTAAACAACATAACTACCTAAGGCTCCTAACACTCCCCTTCTTAGCTGTATGCTTAGAATGTATTCTGACTCACACGTGAATTTCTTTTGGATCAAAGCATCTGTGTGTTAAATGTGTGCGAACGCAATTTTAGCTGTAGCCTGAGGGCTGCATACTTGTTTCAACACTATACAGCGCTTGCACCTGTGTGTGATTTTTGTGTTAGAATACACACATCCCTTAGATATTAGAATTCATGTTGAGATATGCGTGTGTATGTGTGTGTGTGTGTGTGTGATTGTGTGTGTGTGTGTAAAAAAATCACATAGTGGTTAAATCCTAACTTTCTAAGTCAGCTAAGATTTGCCGAGCTCGAACGTTTGCGCACAGACTTTACAGACCCCTGAGAAGATCAAGTCATGAAATCACTCCAAATCCCAGAGAAGAGGCGCAGACAGGCGTTAAGGCAGCACATGGCAAGGATTTGTCTCCACGGCGCTCGCTGAGAGACAGGAATAGAGAAAATAGGAGAGGATGAAAAAAGGCAGATGTGCTCGGTCAGTCACATTAAGCTGAGGATAAGAAACAGAGTGGGCGGAGAGAGAGAGAGAGAGAGAGAGAGAGAGAGAGAGTGATGAAAATCCTGCATTGGATAAGCATCATGGACCTGAAAGAAAATACCTAAAGCTCCTTAGTCAGAGTGCAGTGAATGAATATCACAGTCATTAGCTCAGCCATTTATTTGAACATTTAGACGAAGAAACCACAGTGGCTCAGCCTGCGCATGTGGAGTGGCCAAGAAAGGACGTGCGCCACTTTGATCATTATTGTTTGCAGGGCACCTAAATTCCACCAAATAGTCTTTAAAATGCTACCAGAGCCCCGCTTTGATGTGAAAGGTTTTGATGAGCAGATGGAAGGCCCGAGAGCTTAAGCCCTGCATGATGAAAGTTAAATATGCACAGCTCAACACTTCCAAAACCAGAGCACAGCAAAGGAGTGGAAAACCTGAAGACATGAGATAGTGTGAAGGAGGGAGGGAGGGAGGGTCGGTGGGGTGGGTTTGGGTTGTTCTGGGATGAGGAGCATAAATCTAGACGTTGACAAGACGCCTGGCTGTTTTCACGCCAGTGCAAGTGGGTCGTCGTTCTCCATGAAGCAAAAAGTGTATGCTTCCACTGTGTTTAGCAGCCAGTCCCTAAACTCAGACCTTTAAATCATAAGCTTGTGTTCTTCAGTACAGATACAGTACAGATATCCAGCTATCTACTGCAGGTTGAGTTGTTTTCGGGGCAGTTTGGGTTTTCTGCCACTGGGGATTTGCTCTTATTATGCTTAATAACAATTAAAACTCTTATTTATTTATTTATTTATTTATTTATTTATTTATTTAAATGGGTTTTTTTTGTTTCTTTTTTGAAAATTTGAACAAAGCATACATGTAAACTCAACCAACAATCTTATTGTTTACAAGCTGCATTTTAGATTATTAAGTGAATTAGTAACAGGGTTGAGTCAGTTATTTATTTGTTTGTTTCCACATATAATTATCCAATACACATGTGATTAAGTAGCCTTCTGTTCATACCAAGAATACATTAAAGGCATTCTAAATGTCTACTTTTTTTTTTAAAACTAAATCTCAGTTAAAAATAAATAAATAAAGGGAATAAGATCAGTAAAAAATAAAAATGTATGCAAAAAAAAAATTATAATAATTTAGCTCTTATAGCTCTTGGTTTAAACTTATTGAGTTTAGCCCAACTGCGTGCACAAAAATTTATATATATATATATATAAATATGCAGAGATGAGGAGAAGTCATGAAACTTCTATTCTTTTATTAATAAACGATTGACCGAGTGAACAAGCATTAGTGATGTGAGCCAGCAGAGAGAAATTACTTTGTGAAGAATATTTTGGTCTCACTAAAGGACATGCACTAAGATGTATCATAGTTGTGTGTGTGTGTGTGTGTGTGTGTGTGTGTGTGTGTGTGTGTGTAGGTGTGTGTATGTGTGTGTGTATGAAGCATAATGGCTGTAACACCAATTTTCTGAACAACACAGACACAACATCAGGGCCTAAGCAGAGCCAGTAGGACAAGTAACACACACACAAACACACACTCTCTCTCTCCCTCTCCCTCTCATTCTCTCTCTCTCAAACACACACACACACACACACACCCTGAGAGTGGTTAGGTTTCAGAGTCAGTTACAGGCATTTCCTGTCGACCTAATAGGGCCTCAACTCGGCCCCTGTCTTTCACCGCTGACCCAGACCTTTCCATTGAGCGCTCTCTCTCTCTCTCTCTCTCTCTCTCTCTCTCTCTCACACACACACACACCACACACACTATCACAAACTCAGTGGCGAGGGGCCCCAGTTTTATGGAAAGAGGAAGGAGAGTTAAAAAGAGAAAGAAACAGAGCGATATAAATTGGGTCTTGCTCTCTGTTTCAGTTCCCAGTGTGAGTGTAATCAACATCTGGGCATGTGAACACAAACACAATGAAAATAAAATAAGTGTAAAGAGTTTATATATCAGATATATTTACCTGAACACAAACACAATGAAAATAAAATAAGTGTAAAGAGTTTATATATCAGATATATTTACCTGAACACAAACACAATGAAAATAAAATAAGTGTAAAGAGTTTATATATCAGATATATTTACCTGAACACAAACACAATGAAAATAAAATAAGTGTAAAGAGTTTATATATCAGATATATTTACCTGAACACAAACACAATGAAACGTATGAAATATTTTTAAAAATTCTCAGACTCATTAAAAATCAGTGAGTGTGATGAGTAACAACTCTCACGCTGTCATGTTGCTATAGTAACAGTGACTCCGCCCACTCTCTCTTTTCGGGGATGATCTGAGAGATAGAAAATCAGTTCAATAAAAAAAAAAGAACAAAGTAGACATTTCTTTCTTTCTTTCTTTCTTTCTTTCTTTCTTTCTTTCTTTCTTTCTTTCTTTCTTCCTCTGTCTCTCGACCCTCTCTATCTCTTTCTTTCTTTCTTTCTTTCTTTCTTCCTTTCGCTCTCTCGACCCTCTCTATTTCTTTCTTTCTTTCTTTCTTTCTTTCTTTCTTTCTTTCTTCCTCTGTCTCTCGACCCTCTCTATCTCTTTCTTTCTTTCTTTCCTCATTTCTTTCTTTCTTTCTTTCTTTCTTTCTTTCTTTCTTTCTTTCTTTCGCTGTCTCTCGACCCTCTCTATCTCTTTCTTTCTTTCTTTCCTCATTTCTTTTTTTCTTTCCTCATTTCTTTTTTTCTTTCCTCATTTCTTTCCTTCTTTTTTCTTTCTTTCTTTCTTTCTTTCTTTCTTTCTTTCTTTCTTTCTTTCTTTCTTTCTTTCTTTCTTTCTTTCTTTCTTGAGTGAATTAGTGATACTGTGTGTGTTTGAATGAGTGAGTGAGTGAGCGAATGACTGATTCTGTGTTTCTATTGGTGTGTGTGTGTGTGTATATGTGTGTGTGTGTGTGTGAGAGAGAGAGAGAGTGAATTAGTGATATTGTGTTTGTTTTGGTGTGTGTAGGAGTGTGTGCTGTTTATTTGAAAATCTTCTTGAATCACACTATATTAAAGTAACACTAAGTCGTAGCGCCTCTGTGTGTGTGTGTGTGTGTGTGTGTGTGTGTGTGTGAGAGTGTGTGTGTGTGTGTGTTGTTTTATAGCACACTCATGACCTTTTACACAATTTGCAATTTGTTCTCATGCAACTTG
>JAUCMX010000028.1:2064230-2076730 GCA_033459395.1 Hemibagrus guttatus
ACATTTACCTTGAACACTTCCTGGTCTCTGGAAAAGAGGAATATGTACATCCTGGCCTATTGGCCATGCTGAATGAATACGACATATACCGTTTTTTGTTGTTGTTGTTGCTTTCAGGGCCAACCATAGAGAACATTTACTATTTTATTACAGTTCAAAAGCTCAAAAGCTGTGTCTCATGTCCTACCATTAACAGTTTTAAAGATCTAGCTGTTTGAAACATGAGTAAATGAACATTTCATTCATTTTATAAGATGTTTTTCTCCAAAGTGGTGCACAAGTGGAGTGAATACAATCACAGCGTAATTTTTTACATTGTGCGCACAATTAGATTTGCTTGCAGGTGATTTAAAAAGAATAAGTGTGTCAATTACACCACATGCAAAGCAGCACTTAAAAAAAATGTAATATACTTGTAAATGATTAGGCTTAGAGGTTAGTATGTTTGCTTCACACCAGAGAACCTGTTAATAAATGTGGTTTTGGAGCTGGTGTTATCAAGACTGCATGTTTTTCCTCTGTAGGTTGAAGTTTGCCATAAACCGTGGAATCTCAAGTTAGCCTGAAGAGGACAGGTTCCCTTTTCATTCTGGTTCCTTTCAACGGTTTCCTCATGGCCTCTCAGGGAGCTTTTCCTTGCCTCTGGATTGATCATTAGGCATCGAAATCAACGTCTGGATTTCTTCTTTGTAACTGTTTATTATTTAAGCATTATGTATAAAACTAAAATGCACACCTCCACAAGCTAATAGTTCCACGAACTCATAATTAACATGAGAATTTTAAGATGTTATTTAATAAATTAAAAAATATTTAATTTTGAGAAATTGATAATTTCTCAAAATTATCAATCCCCTAGCTATGCTGCAAAGACCTCTAGGATTCTCAAAATCCCTCTTAGAGACCCACTGCTTTATAAAAATCTGAAATTTAGCATCTTAGATAGATCACCACTAATAATCATAGCACTGGGGAACAGTTAAACTTGGTCAATTTCATCACAGAGTTAATCCAGAGCCACACAGTGCTAATCCAAGCTCTTTTACAGAGCCATAATCAACCCCGAGACTGAGAGAAGAAGGAATCAGATTATATATGTGATGTGGTGACTGTTACTACAAAACTAAAACAAGTAATAAACAAAAATCAGGGCAAGTTTTTTCTTAAGAAATGATTCGGTTAGGTCTCAGTGAAAATAAGCCTCTATGCTCTCTAAACATACAATCTGCCACATATTTACCCCTTTCAATTTTTCTAATTCTGCAATTACAGCCAGAAAAACCACATGGTTTAATGATCTGACCAGCTGGCTGCCATCTTAAAGCCTCGCCTCACACATTAAAAGCTACCCTTTAAAGCAATGTGTGTGTGTGTGTGTGTAACCTGATCTATGAAAGTGGCACTAAGCCTCACATCCAATGCTGCTGATAAAGAGCTGATAAAGATACAAACAGCACACAACTTTCCACTGCTTTAAGCCTTTAAGCCAATGAACAGGAAGAAAGTTCAATAACTGTATCTTTAAATTGTTTTTTCATCATCTGTTTACACAGGAGCACAGTCCAAGATGGTGCTAAGCAGCAAGTGCATCTGGACCTACAGCTATTTAAGATATCTGCATGATTCAGAGCTGCAGATTATCATTTCTAAAGTGGAATAATATAAGACTGGACTGTGATGCTGCTAAGTTATGATACATTTATAGGAAAGTCTGACCCATGATTGGTTAGTGGTGCTTCCTAAAAACAAGCTTATTACATTCCTAGTAACTTGCTATACATTAGGTACTGAATAAAACATTTCAGGACATTATTACTTGAAAAAAAATTTTTACTTGATCGGCAAATCAAGGTTTTTTTTTTTTCCTTTATGTAATTCCTGAGCCAAGTATGTCTTAAGCAAAATCTTAGATCACACAAATAAATAAATACAGAGTCTTAACAAAGTAGTGGTTTTCTAAAACTTTCTAAACAACATTGTAGTGATGTTTCCAGATGTGATACAGTGAACTCGGCAGAGCCGTGCTTGGTGTGACTATAGTAACTGCGACAGTAAGCTTGTGTATAAGATAAATAATTGAATAAAATTGTTTCTTCTTTGCAGGGCCGTGCACAGACCTTTTGAGGGGCATGTGCTGAAACTGAAAAAGGGCACACCCCACCCTTCCAAATAAAAAAACACCTCCAAAAAATGGGCACTTCGGAGTGTAAGGACACAAAGGGCATGTGCTCTGCACAGGTTGAGCCCTACCTGTGCACATGCCTGCTTCTTTATCGTTGTTTTAATCAAATATGAAGATTTCTATGTTGAAATCTGGTAGAAACATGGCTATGATGAAGCCTTGATGGAACACAAATGTGCAACTGGGCTGTAATTTGTATATGTAGCTTTACAGAAATATATCAATTCAGGAAATTATAAATATTACATTGGGCACGGTGGCTTAGTGGTTAGCACGTTTGCTTCACACCTCCAGGGTTGGGGGTTCAATTCCCACCTCCGCTGTGTGTGTGGAGTTTGCATGTTCTCCCCGTGCCTCGGGGGTTTCCTCCCCCGGTCCAAAGGCATGCATGGTAGGTTGATTGGCATCTCTAAATTGTCCGTATTGTGTGAGTGAATGAGAGTGTATGTGTGCCCTGCGATGGGTTGGCACTCTGTCCAGGGTGTATCCCGCCTTGATGCCCAATGACGCCTGAGATAGGCACAGGCTCCCCGTGACCCGAGAATAGTTCGGATAAGCGGTAGACAATGAATATTATTACATTTTTATTTAATTATATATAGTATTATATATTGTATAAATTTACATTATATTTTAATTGTATGCCTAATGAGCAAGACAGAGGATACAGTGACAAAAAAAAGGAAACAAACCCTAAGACAGTGTGTGTAACCAGGAAACTTCATTCAAGATTTAACATGGATTTTGTTATCAGTTATCGGTTCATTGGTTGAGACTTGAGTGCAAAAGTATTGATGGCAATTACAGTCCAAAAAGAGATTACATGGTTTCTATCCACTAGGAACTATCCCCAGCAATCCCATGTGAGGAATAAATCATGTATAAGGAGAAGTAAACACTTCAGGACAAGCAACATTGGGGTGGTAATAGTAACTCAACTTTCAAGTAGAGCTACATTACACCACCCTACAATTTATTACATCCTCAGCACACCTGTGAGTGAATATGAGGACATAAGAGCACATTTACATCTTAGATTTGATATATGCTTTATGATTTTAAAAAAAAATAAAAAAAAAAATAAAGCAATACCGGAAGCGGGGGGCACGGTGGCTTAGTGGTTAGCACGTTTGCCTCACACCTCCAGGGTTGGGCGTTCGATTCCCGCTTCCGCCATGTGTGTGTGGAGTTTGCATGTTCTCCCCATGCCTCGGGGGTTTCCTCCGGGTACTCCGGTTTCCTCTCCCAGTCCAAAGACATGCATGGTAGGTTGATTGGCATCTCTAAATTGTCCATAGTGTGTGATTGCGTGAGTGAATGAGAGTGTGTGTGTGTGCCCTGTGTGGGTTGGCACTCCGTCCAGGGTGTATCCTGCCTTGATGCCCAATGACACCTGAGATAGGCACAGGGTCCCCGGGACCCGAGAATAGTTCGGATAAGCGGTAGACAATGAATGAATACTGGAAGCCCTGGCCAAGCATCACCATAAATGATGAGCATGTCTGGTGGTGTCATGTTCTCATATTGGAAACAATTGTAAAAGTAAACGTCTTCTGTCCGAATTCACCTGTTCTTATTGGCCAACTTTTAACTAAAAATTTTAACTAAAATAAAGAATAATACTATTCAAAATCAGCAATTTAAATGCTCGACTCAAACCCATTGACAAAGCTGGCTAAAATATCTTAAATTAGTGATGAAAGTAATCATGGGTTGCACATACAAGACTTGTTTAATGTCATATAATTTCTCAGAGCACTTCAGAAAAGTGGTGTCATAGCTAACGCTGCACTAATCTATAGCCAAGGCTGTAAACATGGCAGCCATGTTGGAGCAGCACACCTGACTACAATACACTCTTTCACATGCAGCTACCAGGGTGGTCCAGACGTACAGATCATATCAAACAGGCATTCGGCTTTACCACACTGGGTACAATAATATCCCAGCATTCCCTGCTATAATGTTCACCACACACGCACACACCGACGTTTCAGCTCACAGGTGTGTTGACCTATACAGGTGCTCCAGCAAACATTGGAAAGAACGAAGGGAATTCATGCTGGGAGACGAGGTCATGGGAAAGGGGTGATTGAATCAGAGAGGAAAGAGTGCTTGAGGGAAAAACAGTGCCTAAAAAACAGCATCAGGACTGTGCGAGCTATATGACAATGCTCCCTTTAAAGGAGCCTTCTCTCAGAGAAGCACAAATCAGCAGCCTTGCGGGAGAGCCGATGACTGACCACTTATTCAAAGGTCAGATCTATACAAGTATGAATCACTTAAGCACACATGCACTCACTCACTCACTCACTCTATCTCTCTCTCGCTCTCTCACACACACACTCTTTCATCTTTCAGACAGGAAGTAGGGTTAATCTATGCCTTTTAACAGTGAGGAAGCATATGAATTGCAGGGGCACTATTGAGCTGTCCGTTAAAAAGCTGACTAAAATAAACTGCTCTTTATCGCACTTTTACTTCGAGGCCTAGTCAATTATTTAATGTTTTATTTAACATTTGCATGGTTAAAGTGAACATGGGTTCAACTGTTGCAAAACACTTATCTACCACTAGACATCTGGAGATACAATTTAGGCCCAGAAATAGAATGTTACATATCTACCCTGGTTTCAGCAACTGATTGGAGGACTTCCATGGCAGATATCCCTTAGGTTTCCTTGTTTCCTTGTTAGAGGCTATACTAATACATGCTTACTAATTGCATCTGACCCATATGGGAAGCCTATAAAAGGTCCCTCCTATATCATGCTCATTCTCTGATAGCACAGGTGGCTTTGCAGCCCTTTGCTCTGTTTTACTTCCTTTCTTTTCCCTGCAAATGGGTTTCTAGCATAGCTCCATTACAGGCCAGGATCCTCTGGTATATTGTGATCATCATTTAATTGCCTGTCTTACTATAGCTACACCAAAGTCATCTATTCTATATCCTGCAAAGCTTCCTCCATCCACAGTTGTGGTCTCTGAAGCCCAATCCCATGGGAATAATGTGCAGACACATCCAAGCACCTAAAGGCAATCAGTTGCATTGTGTGTTTTGTTCACATTTCAGAAAGAAGGCAGTGATCACTGAATGCCTCCTGGACAAGTGCACCAAAGACCTGTCCATCTACCGATGGCAGCTGAGGCAGCATGTTTTTACCAGGTTCTGACAATAGCAGCATTAACTACATCAGTGACCTCCAGAGCTTGAAGTACTGTAAGATCTCTGTGGCCACAGGAGCTCTTGCTGCAGGCAGTATTTCCAGTAGCATGTGGGCCACTGTATTGATGATACAACTTATTACATATTTATTAACCCAGCCTACCAGCTCTATTATATCTGGGCTATACACATCCAAAGTTCATGTCTAAGCTTGTACTACTAATGAGGTGACCAGACTCTCTACCAGAGGCCTAGATCTCAAGCCTAAGGTTTTTACATGTCATTGCAGCCAGTCTGCCTGACCTTGGTATACATCTTAAGTTTAAGCCTAAGGCTGTACTACTAATGAGGTGACTAGACTCTCTACCAAAGGTGTAGGTTTCTGTATCTGTCATTGCATCCAGTCTTCTTGCCCTTGGTATGGTCCATGTGGAATGGTCCAGCCTGCTGCTGCATCTTAAATTCTGTGCCTGTAACACCAGTGAGCAGTGTATTCAATGGTTGTTGGTGTGCTGTGCTGCTTCTTTAGACTCTGAACTTTGAAAGCTCTGACAATGAAATAAAAGAAAAAAAGAACTGTCGAAGTGTACTACATGTACAGAGAATGAGATGGAGCTGCTGACCGGACACCAGGGTTCCTGTATCTGAAGTGACTAACTATACTCAGCACACATAAGGTCTGTACTTTGTGATTTGATGTTTTTGGTCCGTGGCAACTTCCAACACCTCTAACCTTCATTTCAGTGCACTTCCTCTCTCATGAGACTGCAGCAGAATCTTACCTTACCTTCTTCCTCCCGCCAGGCTCTTCAGTCATACCTGCAGAAGTACTCATCTTGGCCATGTGTATACTTCCTTATTATGTTCACTTAGCCTCTTTGTGACTGAGTGACCAATGCAAAAAATCACTTCAGTGTCTGTGTGCAGACTCAGGGGGGAATTCAGTGCTTAATATAGGTCTTTAAAGAAAACAGAAGATCAACGATGTTAGGCAAGTGAAATGACATAATTGTTTTTTATTCTTTTGCAGTCAATATTCAGTTCACCAAAGAAGCTATAATGGTAAGTAGCTAATCAAGAAAATAGCTTTTCTTACAACTTCATTCTGCATGAAATCCAATAAAATAGGAAAAAAACTCAATTGTGTGGATCCCCAGAGAGGTCATTTATTTTTCTTTTGATCTTCAGTAAGCCTTTTTTTTTTACTTTTTCAAGATCAAAATTTAGTTTTAACTTAGTCTTTAGAAATATACAGTGGTGTATATATATGAATTTGCATGCAGTGGTGTTTAAAAGGGAATGTGTATGTGTTTAACCTTGAGAAAAGGTGGGACTGTGCTTCCCCTGCTTATATGAAGCAGAGGGAAAAGCTGTGTATTTATGTTTTAAGCCAGTACCCAAGAAAAACATCAAAAATGCCTTATTAGTTGTGCAGACCCTCAGTGATTCGCCTTATGGATAGCATACCTCTGGAAAATAAAGGGAGGTATGGGGTGAGCGAGGGAATGAAAATAAAAAAATCCTACGAATCAATAATCATGTATGACAACGGCGACTAACTGTAAACGAAATATTTCAAGGAGGAATGTAGGCGTAGGAGAGCGCAGCCGTTTGCGTCAAAGGCCGCCACTGTTGCTCCTGCCAAGAACCGCATTCCACTTCGGGCTGGGACGCGTTAGTGCACTATGGTGCCGTGCACTATGGCCAATTTCATCATACATCATAAACGTCCTGCTCCTAATGCTGTACGGGTTTCAAAAGTAACATAGGCCATACATCAAGCCACTGGCTGCCAAAGAAAACTTAAGCCGTGCCACAAAAAGGCCCGGGATCTGTTTGATCACTTCATGGAAATACATAATACTTTTCTTCCCCATCACTAAGATGGTTCTTATTAGTGCATGTCGTTATATGGTAGGCCGCTCGAGTAAGGGTTTTCATTAAACAGTGACAGCATGTAAAAAAGAATTAAGGTGATAAATCTTAAGCGACAAGCTGTAAAATTATTGCTGCAATTCAAATAGTGTGTTATAAAACAGTGTGAATTGAAGTAACATCATTAATATTTTGCATAATTTGCTAAATGGCTTCCTTTAAGAAGGCTTCCTTTCAATTACAATGCACTTTTCACGGAACTTTTCTTGTAATAACTATTTCTATTTGTTAAACATCTGTTTACAACATGATATCTGAATCTCTAATCCTTATGTGTTTTTTTTTTTTACTCTTCTTGTCTAAATCCTGTGAAACCATACCAGATGCTGTCACTGGCCTTCTGCCTAATGAGATAAGAAGACAACACACAATGCAGCTATGAAAGTGAAACAGATTAGACCATTTTTTTCCCAAAGCATGCTGCTAATGTCTTCAGAAAGCATGATTTAATACACTGCACAGCTCCACAACCTCATCGCAATCATCACTGCGGTAAGAAGATAGAGGGAGACAATGAATGCGTGTGTGAGTGGTTAAGGTCCATTAACCCTAGCCCAATTAGGGAAAGAGCTGAGTACAGTACCACAAGGCCATGCATCAGCTACTATCGATATTAAGGGATCCAAAGAGACAATCAAAACCCCTTAACCAGCTCTGTTACGGATCTCAGGGGTGTTGGGAAATACATACAAACACTAACTTCCACCATTACAGTGATTAACAGCAGTGTATACTGAAGGTGCAGCTCATTATATTCTATGGATTGGGGCTTGTGTATTCAGCCAGGTGGAAGAGAAGCATGTAATGAGATTTTACAACAGGAGCCGACGTCAGATCCACTCGAGAGGCTGACCCGCTCATTTCTGAACCTTGGCTTAGCTGTAAAAATACACACGTACACCCCAGAGATCTAATTGTGCATCAGACCAAACACGTCATCAAGCTCAAGCTGCAACGATCACTTTTGTATATAGAACAATGAACATGAATGAAATGCTTCATTTAAAATAAATGGATTAAATACACAACCTTGGTCTTGGTCTTAGTCAAGGTTATTGCATCTGCACCATTAAGTACACGATAATTACTAAGCTCTATTGGAGAACAGCGTCATCCAATAGTGCAAGCTAAGGCTCAATTAGGACTTAAAACCAATTAGTGACCATCAATAAAGCACTTACGAGATTTACGCCTCTGACATCTGAAAGCTGAGGAACATTTTTTACAGCATCTTTACAGACTTTAGGTATTTTGTTCTGTATTATTATTAGAAAACAAAATCTAAACTAAAATCTAAAATAATGAGCAGTAATTTACATGTGTAATGGGATAGGAGTGTGAAGTGAGTGTGCCATGTGTGGGTAATGATGTCATTAAACGCATCATTGCAGTGCAGCGATGGAAACACATCATATCTAGAAAAATGATTCAGAAGCTAGCAAAAAAGGTTTCTGGTTTAGTCAGAGCATCTATGATATTTGGCTCTTTGCTATGGTAATATGTGATGAAAACGCTTGTACTCCGAGCTTGGTTCCAAATAAAAAAGAAATTAAGGAAAAAAATTAAGAAATAAAAAATAATACTAAAACATAATATTATTTTTAAAAATAGTTTTTTAGTGCCTTTTCACAAGGACAAAAACAATAAAATGGTAAAAAAATAAAAATAAAATAAAATAAAATAAAATAAAATAGAGAGCGAAACTAAGACAAACAAAAGAGCAATAATGTAGATATTTAGGGGATGAGCCAAAGTATTTTGCCCCTTTAACCAGGAACATCCCAGTTACACACTGACACCTGACATGATTATGTTTGTCATGTAAAAGACGCAAACAAAAAATTCCTAAAAAATATCTTATTCCTTTCCCAAGTCAGAAGAAATTGTGCAGCAGTTACATTTATGCCAGTGACAGGCCTAAATTTGTACCTTTTCATAAGAACGACTCCTGCAGATTTTCTTGGCACCTGAACTAACAAGTGAGCTCTTTTATAGAAACCCTTGAGTCATTTCCAAAGGACACGGGAGCACATGTGGACGTACTCCTGACACGGTGATGTCTCCTTACTTCTTGCTCTTAATCCTCAGGTGGGACTCATTGTTCCTGGATGAGAGGACCCGGAGCCTCTATAGTCCAATTCTGATGCTTCTTCCAAAAAACCTTGACGCCATTCTCATAACTCATACTAATGTTCTGAGCGGGAATCAGCTGCCAGGAACACTGAATGATGTACATCAGAGTAAAGAAGATGGAAAACCACCTCACCATGATGTTCAAGAAAGTTTGATGCCCAGTACTGAGATGGATAAATGAACCAGATGTACGTACGTCACTGTGGTACACGTCTCGATCGATGCCTGTTATTTAAGCTCTACTTTTACGTCTCGAGTCATGCTATTCTTCCTGGTCGTTTCTCACGGGAACACTTGCTTTCCACCAATGGAAGGTGAAGAATAGATCTTTTCTGAAATGGTCTATGCATGTGCTATTTCTGATTGTGTATGAATTCGATTTTGCAGTTTTTCAGCTCTTTTTCGTACTCGGCATATGTGTACTTATATATATGATATGGGTTTTTCCGAGCTCCCAGAGGCATTATTTCCAACCACTCTGAACCATGTGGAACCGCTTAAACATACACACATATCCGTGAGCGCAAAGAGTGCGGCCAATCTCCAACTGTCACAGGACATTTATCTTCATCCCCCATCCCGAGAGCAATATACAGTGATTCCTTTCACAGATGTGGTCTATACTAACAAAGCATACAGTGATTCTCAGCAGCTCTCGTTTTTGTTTTTTTCTCTATCTATCTCTGTACATTGCACTTGCGGGAAGAATTCATATACTAGAACATGCACAAAGTTTACATGCATGAGATGCCAATATAATATCAGCCAATATAAAGCGTTTAACTCCCGAAGCAAGAGGAGCGTTGAAAGTAATGCAATAACTCATAACTAACCGTGTTTTACTAATGTGATGTCCAGTAGATGAAAACAATATGTGTGTTCAAGATCACATCAACTGTAGACTGTTAAACTTAGCACAGGAAGAGAAGAAATGAACGTTCATGAAGAATTGCAGAGGGAATGATGAGTAAGACTGCATTTCCTGAGAAGAGAAGAGAAGAGAAGAGAAGAGAAGAGAAGAGAAGAGAAGAGAAGAGAAGAGAAGAGAAGAGAAGAGAAGAGAAGAGAGAAGGAAAGAAAGAAAGAAAGAAAGAAAGAAAGAAAGAAAGAAAGAAAGAAGAAAGAAAGAAAGAAAGAAAGAAAGAAAGAAAAAGAAAGGGGTTGAAAAGATCTTGTGGAGAGGGTAAGAGAAGAGAAAAGGAGATCATGAAAGGGTGAAAAGAGAGAAGAGAAGAGAAGAGAAGAGAAGAGAAGAGAAGAGAAGAGAAGAGAAGAGAAGAGAAGAGAAGAGAAGAGAAGAGAAGAGAAGTATAGAGCAGCAGAGGAAAGAAGTCTTTAAAATGTGTGTATATACTGTAGTTTAGATATTTTATACAGAAACCTTTTCCCACAATGTTTTTTTTATCCACTCTTATAAAAATCTGCTTCTCCTGAGGAAAGGCTGAGGGTGTCTTGTTGGCAGATAACAGGAAGTTTTACCGTTTTCCTCTGTGGGTGGAGTCTCTCACATGGTTTCCAGCTCATGGTTTCACAGGAAGTGGTTTTCTTCAAGAGTCTTGCTCAAACTGCACACGACCTTCACTCAGATTCAGTCAGGTTTCCAAGCTGTAAAACACACCGAGTGTTAAGCACAACAGAGCCGCAGAGCTGATTGATTAAATGTGACCACAGGATATAATTAAAGCACTGTAAAAAGAGTAACACAGCGGGAGATAAAAATATTGAGTCCCTTACTTAAGCAATAAAACTTGAGAATAAAATGAAATGAATAAAAGGGAAATCGAACCCCCAATATTTTTAAGGAAATATTAAAAGTATTTAATGTTTAATTAGGTATCAAAAGTAACCCATTCATCAAAAAGTCATTTGTACATTCATGAATACTGCATTACAGAAAATTACAGACTAAAAGGAAGCTAGCGGGAGAAAAAAAGGGCTCAGAAACTTGCTTTAAAGAATGACAAGACAGATGGTGATAGCATATTGTGCCAGGAATAAAACACTCAGGTGGGAAAAATAATGGTGTGATGCAAACTGATATCAAACGGAGTTACAGTTAGCGTGCTGAAGCTGATTATTTTCCAATAACAGCATATCCTAAAGTGTTTTTCACTCCTCTTAAAACACAACAATGGCACAAAAATTATTTTTATCCATTTACAGTTACATTTAACGTTAACGCCAATGAAGGAAGTTCATTTCTGTGATCTCTCGCATTATAGCAGCTATTAACAGAAATAATTTACATTACAGCTTTACCTTTGAATGTTATGAAATAAAGCACTGACACTGGAGACTCCATCCAACCTACCACTAAGGATGTGGTAGCTTAGTGGTTAAGGTGTTGGACTACCGGTCAGAAAGTTGTGAGTTCATACCCCAAAATGCACCAAGCTGCCTCTATTGGGCCTCTGAGCAAGAGCCTTAATTGCTCAGCTGTATAAAATGTAAGTTGTGCTGGATTAAGGGCATCTGCCAAATGCCAGAAATGTAGAAATGTTCTCACAAAACGTCTGCATCTTTATGAAAGCAGCTGTTGCTGGACCCACATGAATAGTCTAATGATGCATGAGATATTTACATTCATGGCATTTTTGCAGATTCCCTTATCCAGAGCGACTTACATTATCTCATTTATACAACTGAGGGTTAAGGGCTTTGCTCAAGGGATCAACAGTAGCAGCTTGATGGTCCTGAGATTCAAACTTACAACCTTCAGCTCAGTAGTCCAACAACTTAACCACTAAGCTCCCACTTCTTTACCTCCTTCCCTGCACTCTCTGCCTCCATCAGTGAGCAGAATCTTAAAATTAAATGAACTTCCTGGTTACAGAGTTGCGTTTTTCACCAGAGTGCACAGCGCTAGAAGGGAAATGGTTTATAATCGCACTGTGTCCGGTGTCGCATAGATGAGGAGGAGTTCCTTTTCGAGTATAGTTCATCTCAAGGTTTCTTCGTCATATCATCTCAGGGAGTTTCTTTTACACCACCATCATCTCTGGCTTGCTTGTTAGATAAACATTTAGGGTATGTGGTAGCTTAGTGATTAAAGCTTGGAGTATCGATTAGAAGGTTGTGAGTTCA
>JAUCMX010000028.1:2081730-2221730 GCA_033459395.1 Hemibagrus guttatus
CCATGATGCTGTTTAAACTCATCTTCCCATAGATAAAAGCTGATTGTGTGAGTGGCAGCTCACTTTTCCTACACAGGAAGCCAAAGTGGGTGAATCCGCTCCAGACAATGAAGCTGCCAACACGTGCATTTGCACTGTGCCACTGCTACTTTTCACACACTGTGATTTATGGGTAGTAATTACACCACTGCTGGTGACATCATCTCACCATACTTCCTGTGCAAAAGTGACTAATTATTTGTGCTGCCAGGAATACCTGT
Organism: Hemibagrus guttatus; assembly: GCA_033459395.1. Classification (NCBI taxonomy): domain Eukaryota; kingdom Metazoa; phylum Chordata; class Actinopteri; order Siluriformes; family Bagridae; genus Hemibagrus; species Hemibagrus guttatus. The sequence continues at coordinate 2,081,991 of JAUCMX010000028.1, forward strand.
TTTTTTCCTCACTTTTTAGCCCCAACGAGATAATAAAGAAGCTTCCTTTCGGGTGAGCGGTGTACAGAAATTTGTAAATAATATACATGTGTCTGACAAATTAAGGCAAAATCACTGATTACCTTATTCCTATGATGAAATGTTTCTATCCTGACGGGAGTAATCATTCAGTACTCAACCAACCAATGTGTTTGGCGAGAAATCGCTCTCTGCCATCATCATTAAAACAACAATTGAGGGAAATTATTTTGGAACTATGTTCAGTGCTCGAGTTTCAGAGACTTGTAGAATCGATGCCAAGGTGAACTGAAGCTGTTTGGGTTGCTTGTGTTGGCCTGAATGCTTACTAACATGCTTTATATTTTTGGAACGGTCATTAATGGGTTTAGATAGTCCAAGTCCTAAACCAAGCTGATAGCAAGATAGATAGCTAGACAGACAGGCAGACAGACAGACAAACAGACAGACAGATAGATACTCCTGTTAAAATGGCAAGATTTTGTGATAAAAAATCTACATAAATTCTGTCAGACATTTTTCCACCCTCAGTGTAAAATTACAACATATAAAACTTAACTGAAACATAATCCAAAACATTTTAAGGAAAAGAGAAAAAATAAAAAGTCACAATAACCTGGTTGCATAATTTTTTATAATTGAGTTTGTGGCTGTGTTTAGAAAGAACCAATTACATTCAATCTCAGGTTCAAAAGTAATTATCATGCAACTGTCATCAATAAAGATCAGCTGTTTCTGTAGGATTTTCTTCTTGGTTTCATCTGACTACTGGTTTCATCCAAGTTCTGCATAGAACTTAAAGCATGCATGCTATCCAACTTGTTGAAATGTATCAATCAGTAGAGGGGTATCCAAGAATTTCAAAATTATTAGCTGTGCCATGAAATACTGTACACATTCATCAACAACAATCTGAGAAAATCACCAAAAACAGGACATCCCTCAAGACAAAAGCTTACCAGTGAGACTGCCAGAAAAGCTACAGCAACATTAAAACAGTTGCAGGAATATCTGACAAGTACTGATTACTCAATATATGTGACAACAATCTCTCATATTCTTCACATGTCTGGGTTGCAGGGTAAGGTGGCTATAGGGAACTTTCTCACAAAACAAAACATCTAAGCTCAATGAAATCACCCCCAAACCATGTACGGCAAGATATGTTATGGTCTGAGGAGACCAATTCCAAAAGGTATGTTTGGTGCAAAAAAAAGCACTTCAACAAAAGAACTTCATTCCCAAAGTGTAGCATGGTGGTGGTAGCATCATGCTTTATGCCTGCTTATTATTTCAGCCATAACCGGGGCTTTTATCGAGGTGGAGGGAATCATGCATAACTACAAATACCAGTCAATTTTAGTGCCAAACTTTCAGATGTCTGCTAATAAACCTTCAGTAGTTTGCTAGGGAGCTAAAGATAAAGACAAAATTCACCTTTCAGCATGACAGTGACCCAAAGCAAACATTCAAATCAACAAGAAAACAATAAACCAAAAGAAGATGAATGTTTTCGAATGATCCATCCAGAACCCAACTAAAAATCTGTGGTGCAGGTTGTGCTCAGGAGATGTCCTTAACAATTCCATGGATATAAAATGTTCTAGCATGAAACAACAGGAAAATATTGCCAAGTCAAGACGTGGCATTCTGATAGCCTCTTAAACAAAAAACGCTGAGTGGTGTAATGAAACCGAAAGGTGCTTCAACTAAGTATTAGCTTAGGGGTGTGCATACTTATGCAACTAGGTTCTGGTAAGTTCTTCTTTTTATACCTAAAAATGTTCTGATTACTTTTTGGTTAATTTTTATTGAGTATGTTTTGTTAGGAATGAAATCGGTCTCATTTTTTGCAAAAAAAACTGCCATTTTACCAGGAATCTGTAGACTTTTTATATCCATTGTATCCACTATTGATTTTACTGTATCCATGTATACACGCTGGTGGAGGGGAAAAAATGTAATATATTTTTAAATAAGAAGTAACACTCAATAAAGCAAAATGAACCATAATGTTGTATAACTCAATGAAACTTTTCTTTAATAATAATAATAATAATAATAATAATAATAAAAGAGAAAGGAGGTAAAAGAAGAAGAAATATCAGTCATAATATGATTTTAAGAAATTTACAATGGTCTGGTTTCATTGATTACTGGCTAAAATATTTGTTGTGGCAAATCAACACCATGTTAATCCTAAAAGTCAAATCTCATCTGTCTTAAAGTGAAACGACAATCAATCAAAACAACCTGTTGCTTCTCCAGGTTTCAATCAAAGGATTTAAAACAGGAAACAGGAAAAGTCCACTTCTAGTCTGGAGTTTGTGAGTTTATTATTTATTATTTTTGCGCAAAGTTAATTCCAGCGCACAGTGTGGGGGAAAAAAAACTCTTCAAAAAATGATCAAAATCAAATAAATCCTCGTGATATTCCCATGCAAAAACAACGTAGATTATCTAAATCAAACGTAATGAGACTAAAAAAAAATAAAATAAAATCCCATTTGTGTCCTTCTTCCCCTTGTCCCATCCTCACACACAAAGCTCCAGCCGAACAAAGGAAATCATCTCTGCTTTGTGCGCAACTTTGGGAGCGCCATCCGCGTAAAAACAACAAAAAAGTTCCTCTAACATCCAATGTACTTCTTTTCTTCAGTTAAACCATATCCAAATTGTATCACCCAAAAAAAACCTGGTAATCCATTTCTGTTTGTTCTGAAGATTTCCGTCCCGCTTCCACATTAAAAAGCAAAACAAACTTACTGCGTTTGGATGTTTCCTTGGTAATGGAGCGACGGCTCTTTGTCTACACGTGCGAACGAAGCACTTTGGTCACGCCCCCTTTTTACTCCTAGCCACGCCCACAGCCAATACGGAAGTTTATTCGAACAAACAGCAGCGTCCTAAACCGCAGACTACCTCGCTTAGTAGTACACATAAACAGCACACCTGCACTATAGTGACCTGTAATGGCTTGCTATCTCTTCATGAGAATATCCTATTGTCCTGCATCCTCTATTAATATACTGGTTCTTTTAGAAAGAAATACAATTTTTCAATCAAAAGACTCAACACTCAGCACCAATCCTGGGGAAAACACATACAATAAACATTATCCGAAGCTATAAATACATTCAAATCCATATGCCTACATCATGCAAGGCATAAAAATAAGGACAAAAACAAATGAATATATCTGGGTCCATATTGGCATGACCATGTGGCTCACCACACACTGGATTTCAATCCATTCATTTGTCTTTGGTAACTGCCATATCCGGGGAACACTATGTGACAGGTGGGAAAACACCCCGGATAGGATGCCAGTCCATAGCAGGACTCCGTGTACACACATATTCACACACAAAGCCTACCTCTGATAGCCAAACCACCTACAGGACTGATAAAAGTAAACCTACAGAACAAGCAAACAAGCAAAACTCCAGACAGTAACCTGAGCTCAGGACTGAACCTGACTGAGTTGTGAGACTCCTGTGTAACCTGCCGGTAGATAAACTGACTGTGTTTTATTACCTGTACTAGTGAATAAGTGTGTCAATGTGTGTGCATCATTCCCTGTGATAAATTGGTGTCCCATTATCTGGATAGGTTCTCTGGATTATCTTTTTCTTATAAAAAGCAGACAGATTAGTGCTAAGTGTTCTATAACAAATCCAGTTAACCAGTGAATCCTGTGTGAGTGAATGAAATAACACAGTGTTATTAATATTTCTTATATAAAGATGAGATCATTTTCTTCCGCATTAGTCTCAGGTAGGAGGTGCTTGGAGATGGAATTGGATGTAAAAAGTGGTTCAGATCAAAGTGTAACTTTAATTTAATTTATATATCTATTATACACCCACTGAGCACTTTATTAGGAACACCTATACACCTACTCATTCATGAAATATATAATCAGTCAATTGTACAGCAGCAGCACAATGTATACAATCATGCAGATTTAGAAGTTGGACAAAGACCAGGTAATTTTTTTCTCATCTTCAGTTGCCCCGTTTTAGTGAGTCTCTTCCCACTGTAGCCTCTTTTTTGGCTGATAGGAGTGGAGCACCCTCCTCAAGAACCAGTCTAGTCATTTTCCTCTGACCTCTCTCATTAATAAGCCTACAGAACTGTCACTCACTTCATGTTTTTTGACACCATTTTTAAATTCTAGATCAGTAGTTTCTGAAAAACCAAAATCATTGAAATCACATTTTTCCCCATTCTGATGTTTGTTGTAAACATTCCCCAAAGCTCTTAATTTGTATGAGTTTATGATTTGCTCTGCTGCAACACAACTGGCTGTTAAATATTTGCAAGAATGAGCAGATGTGCAATTGTTCCTAATAAAGTGCTCAAGTTACTAATGATCATATCTTGTAGTAGTAATCATGCTGTTACTATTATTATTATTATTATTATTATTATTATTATTATTATTATTATTATTATTTTTTTTTCACCCAGGATGTCAAAATGCTCATGCTGAAGTTTAAAACAATGTAGCTATCATGTCTCAAAGCTAAATTTCCTCCATCCTCCTTATCTCCATCTTCATGTCTAACCCTAACATTCAGAGAAGGAATTAATATGTTTAGACACCCTTTTCCCTTCAGTGCCACTCAGCTAAAAACACCACCGCAAACTCTTATACACTTGCCTCTGGGTCGAGACACTCATCTTCCTCCCCATCTCACACACACACACACACACACTCACAGTCTGAACCCCGCTTTCACAATATATGCCAGCATTGCCTTGTCCTGACAACTCTAATGATCCTGTCTGATGACTCAAAGGTAATTAGAAATGCTATTATGCTGCACTACAGCAACCTGATCTGCTCACAGTTTAACTGGAGCTGACTTTATTTTTACAAACTAAATAAAATATATATTCTATTTTTATCCTATTTTGCTTTACTTTTCCTCTCCCCATGTCTAATGTATTGTAGCGTTCATGTAGTCTGTGGTAATGAGGCAAATACCAACTCAAATTTCTTGTAAATGAAATTTTACTTATAGCAATAACATTTTCATTTATTCTGAAATTAGGGCCTGAACAGACTGCCACACTTAAGGATTATAACCAATCAACACTAATTTAATTTACAATGATAATGCTTATATGGATTCCAGACTATCGTGTTTATTTACATCCGAGCTGCAGGAGTGGATCAGATCAGTGATTTAATAGTATTAGTGCAGATCTGGAGAAGACCACGCCCCTTTTCTCCCCAACCGTAATCAGGATTAGAAATTAAACTGTATTGATGTGAGGTATGATTATACTGATTGATATGTGTGACACTTAAAAAACCTAATAGAGATTAATTAATAAGAAAAGATTGTATGCATTAAGTATGTTTTACATCTGACAGATATGAATAATTGTGCATGTTTGATAAGGACTGTGTGAAAAGTAAGCAGTATAACCACATATGGAAATAGTAAGAGTTTCATACGAGGGCATTAAAGTAAAAGAAAAAAAAAAGAGAAATTCAGTTCCAGCTGATTTTATTTCCTTCTGGAAAAAAGACAAAGTTTTTTTTTTTGTACAGAGGTCTGACAGGCAGTGACTTGACACAATTGGCTGGCTTTGAATTCTCTACTCAAACGTGATATGGTATGGCAAGACAAAACAATATTGTACACAGCATATTGCACAAAATGAAACAATATTAAAATGTATATAGGCCTATTTATCCCAAAAAAGTCATGAACAACAACTTTAAACATAGGGACGTATAAAGATATATGTTCAAAGTGCCTGGTGTGGCCGGTCTTTGCCACACAAGCACACAGTCTTTTTACTTTATTATACAATCAATGTACATTAAAAAAATCTTCACGTTGATCCTTTTGCCTTAAACACAACAGCTCTACGTGAACCTGAATTGTTAAAAAATACGAAACGCTAGTCGCCATGCCGTAACATACTAAAAACGATTAGCTACATTTAGCCAACAAGTAGAAAAAGATTAAATATCCTTGTAACATTTAGGAGTGAAAGCATTACTTCATGAAATCATATAGGCATTTTAGAGCGTGTTCAAATTACATCCAGTGGTTTAAAAAATGACGGATTCACTGATTAAAGCACAAAGAAATCGTCAAAAAAAGGAATCAGTATTTCCCATAAGGACACTGATGCTTCCGCTACATACAGTCTCATTTGCATGGCTGGTTGAGAAATTGTGATAGTGTGTCTTTAAGAAATCTGCGGATCGACACTGTAAACAGATTGTTGTTTTTTTTTTTTTGTTTGTTTGTTTGTTTCCGAGACAAAAATCTTAATAGTACAAAAATACACGTAGAAAATAACAGCAACGGTTCGTCTCCAGTCCAATAAATGACACGATGCAGTTTCTAGCCCTTGAGAAAAACAGAGACGTACATGTTGCATCTGGAGGCTACACGACAAGATAGACTGGTGTACTGTAGAGAAAAAAGAGGAGCTTTACCAGACATGCTAAAGTGGCTAACAGTGAATGGCAATCAATAGCCACCAATTAGCATGATGTCATTTTGAAGATGCTAACTGCTGGTTAGCAACAATATCATAACAATAGCGTTCTTCTTTTCTTTTTTTTTCTTTGTCTGAAAACAAACACAAAAGGAAAAATAATGCAAACGCAAACATCTGGAGCGTTATAAATACATTGGTAGAAAATTGTTTGTTCTGAGCACAAATGAGTTATAAAGGAGGGATTGACAGGGTGAAGAGGTTCAAATAAAAAAGAGGGAGAGAGACAAGAGAGAGAGAGAGAGAGAGAGAGAGAGAGAGAGAGCACGCGTCTCGGACGTATTTTGGTCCTGATCTGTAGTGTAAGGAAAAAAAGCTGAACCGTCTGAGTTGCGCTTAAACACCTGACATCTCGTTAACGGGAAAAAAGCTGGTGATAATTTTGTTTTTTTGTTTTTTGTCTTCTTCTTCTTCTTCTTCTTTTTCTTAAAAACCGATACGGCTCGCAGTTCACAGGCAAAACCGTACTCATCATGCGATTTAGTTCATTTAGGAGCCCGGTTTAGTCACACTAAACTAATCGCTCACCTTTTCAGTCCATCAGCGATCAGCTTATCGATTATAAAATGTCCCTTTGACGACAATCTCAGCCTCCACAAGTCTCTGTGCAACTTCTGAGCTCTTCCTGCTCGCACTAACAACTTCTAGCATCCTCCTTTTCTTTTCTTTTCTTTTCTGTAATTCTGTTTTTCATCTGCGTGTGAGAGCCCACAGCGTTTTAATATGAAACAGGTGGGAATCGCGTCGTTCAGTCGCGTCGCCTTGCACGTCGCAGGACGCTTGGGGTTTATCTTGTTGTTGTTGTTGTTGTTGTTGTTCTCAACGCCAAGTCTTAAAATCTGGGCTCAATACGTGAACACCAGGTTAGAAATGGTGGACTCGAGCCAGTCACCCGAGATCATCTCGCTCACCTCGGGCGTGCAGTAGTCCGGGAACTCGAAGTGCGAGCCGGAACCCGACTCGAAACCGAAGTCCAAGTCTCGGTCCAGACACGTGTCGCTACCGAATCCGCCGCTAAAGCCACCGGGACTGGGGTCGAAGTCCAGCGGGTCGTCTTCAAACTCTTCATCCGAGGAGTGCGAGGAGGACGAAGAGGAGGAGTGCGAGGCGGACGGGGTCGGAGAGGAGGCGCGGGCGTGTTTGAAGCGCGTCCCCGCGTCATCGTAGAGGCTCGGTGGCTCTCCGCACTCCGCCGAGCTGCTTAGTGTCGGGCTGGCGGGCACGGCTGCGGAGGGGGCGAGGCTTTCTGAGCCTGAGTGAGCGCGCTTCACCGGCTTGTCCGGTATCTGCTTTGCAGAAGACGCTGCCCTCGGTTTATAGAGCGCATCACTGACGGCTTCGAGAGAGCCAGACTTCTTGTGCGTCCTGCCAGGAGATTTACTAGAGCCGTGGCTTTTTTTGGATGATGACTTCCCGCCACCGGTGACCCCCTTGTCCCCTTTTTCCCCGCCAGCTTTGCATGCACTAGCGGATGTCTTGACCTTCTTCCTCGGCCGGTACTTGTAGTCCGGATAGTCTGCCATGTGTTTGAGTCTGAGGCGCTCGGCCTCGCGGATGAACGGGATCTTGTCGCAGTCTCTCAGGAGCTTCCAGCGCTTTCCCAGTCGCTTGGAGATCTCTGCGTTGTGCATGTCAGGAGACTGCTCCATGATCTTGCGCCGCTCGATCTGCGACCACACCATGAACGCGTTCATAGGCCGCTTGATGTGGCCGGTGGGCGTCTTGCACCACGCCACGTCCCCGGTGGCGTGCGGGGAGCCCGGGGTCCGCGAGGCGTCCGCGTCCGCCTCCATCTCACAGGAGTCGGTACAGTCGATAGGCGGCAGGTCTGGGTTGTTCGCCACCATAACCATTAAATAAACCTTTTAAAATCCTGCTGGTGAAATAAGATCACTTCACAGTTAGAGAGTCTGTCCGTTCCTCCACACTTCAGTGGAACGCGTGCGTAAAAGCGCGTGGAGACGACAAAAAAAGTTACAGGCGCGTTGTTTTTCCGTGTTTTTCTTAACGCCTTGAAGATTAAAAAGAAGTCTCGTAATTGTCTTCAGAAATTGTCTTTAAAAAAAAAAAAAAAATGTTAGCACTCAGCTGCCAGTGCGACTGAAAACAAGACCAGAGCCGCTCTGAATGCAAAGCAGGTTAAGAAGCAAAAATAATAACTTTATTGGAAAGAGAGAAAACTCTTCGGCATGCTTCGTCTCAGCACCATGCGGCAGGTTTGAGCCACTGCGCTCTTTCATAGTCCGGATCTTTCTTTCACCGATCACAACTTTAAGATTTTCAGCTCGGCGCCTCCGCTCGGCTTTATCCTCTCAACAGTGGCAAGGCGAGAGGAAAACAGCCAATCCGCTGCTGTCGCTAGCCTGTCTTTGGCTGAAACCACGCCCCTTAACGCTCATTGGCTGAATATAGTATCTAATAATAATCGGCGCGTGCAATGAGGAGCTTTATGTCTGACCTCATTCCTGTCTACACTGCAAAAATTGGTTTTAAAGGTACATGTTTTTTTTTCTTTTTTTCCCTCTCTTTTTTTTTTTTTTCCAAAGACAGGATCAGAAGACAGGAATTTAACGACAAGCGACTTGTGGTAGGCGAGCATGGCCAGGTTGTTAGGTCAAGCCAGCGCCGTCTCTTAAGTCATTAAACAGTGTTATTTATTTGTTTGTATTTGATAAGGCTATTTAATAATATATGTTAACTATTCATATATCTAAGAATCTACCTTTCCTTATTTCCTTATTATCTATTTATTTATTATTATACTTTTTTCTTCTTCCGGTCACTTGTGAGTGTTTATTATTATTATTATTATTATTATTATTATTATTATTATTATTACTATTATTATTATTATTATTATTATTATTATTATTATTATTATTTCTAATCTTTATGGAGTGCACTACTTTTACGAGTGCGTTTCCTACTCTGGAGTATAAGGCATGTGCGCGCCAAACATAACTGATAACATAAGGAGCTTAAAGTCAGGTTATTTCCCCCCAAAACTGAAGCTTTTCCTTATAATAATATGAAAATCATCAAAATTAACAGCGCATGCGTCAAATGTTGTTTAGACATAGCCTACTATTTAGGGTATTATTAAGGAGTATGTAGTATATATAGTGGTATGTATAAGAAGCAGAGGGAGTTATATCCCTTTATAGTACATCACCTGATCACAATACTACAGTCTGAAAAACAGCAATGAAGCACAAATTCAAGAAGCACTTAACTCTAGGTTCTTAATCTTTTGGACGTGATTCAAAAAAGCTAATTTCTCCACTAGATGTCGCAGTAGAGCCAATGAAGGACAAAGAGGCAAAGAGCCTATAGAGACATGGTTCAAATAGAGAGAGAGAGAGAGAGAGAGAGAGAGAGAGAGATATGTGAATATGCATTACGTAATGCAGTTAGAGGAGAGTGTTTTCTTAAATCCATCTAGGCGCAGTAAACAGGTTTAAAAATCATTTCAGAATCAATTCTTTTTTCACCGGCTTTAAATGTCATCCCTACACCAGTGCATTTGTCTAGCTGTTCACGAAACAAAGCACTGAATGGATACTGACATCATCCTTTTAATATGTAAAAAAATTGTTAGTGGACACAAATACATTTAGGGGGGAAAAAAGTGCTGAGCTCTAAATGATACCTTAAAGCGGAGCTCTTGTGTTTAGATAACCTATTGTTATCTGATATTTGATTCAAATTCATACATCAGTAATAATAATAATAATAATAATAATAAAATGATGAAGAAGAAGTAAATGAATAATATAAATCTGCACCTCATGCATTCTGTGAGAGGAGAGGTGTAAATAATAGCCAAATTGCTACTGCACATATTTCTATAATGATCTTAATATTTTGTTTAATTTGATTACATTCATAAAAGTGTACTGATGATACCCCTGGGGATTCTTTTTATGACATCACTGCAAAACCCCTTTTTGGTTCTTCTTAGCACCTTTATTTTTAAAAGTGTACAGTGCATGAGATTACACATAGTACCAGTACTCCATAGCACAACATGAGAGCATTACACGCAAGGCCACACAATTACAATGCATTCTTTCATCTTCAGTAAGCGCTTTATCCGGGTCAGGGTCGTGGTGAATTCAGAGCTTATAGCAGGAACAGTGGCTGGAATACACCAAAGATGGGACAACATCAACCATCACAGGGCACACATCTTTCACACCTAGAGGCAATTTAGAGTTGTCAAAACATCTGCATGTGATGAGGTGAAAGGAAACTGGAGAACCCAGAGAAAACCTGAGGTGAACAGAGGATCCATGAGCTGTGAGGATCTGTACAATAGAGTTAACCATGATACAGTAATGCACATGTTTTAGGTCATTTAGAGTCCCATCATTGTCCAATTACTGTACATGTCCTATACAGACTTGCACTCCACACGTTTGCATTGTGTCTGGTGTTTGATTTAACATGTGAGCCATTTCCCCAAAGATGCAGAAGAGTGATGATCATAAATTCTGTTTATATTACTCAGCATTCATCATTCTGTGACTGTGACCAGATTCCCTACAGCACTAACTGAAATATATCCAGAACACAAACCATGACACACAAACCAGCCAAAAAGGCATTGTCATGTGTCTCGTTTCTCACCTTCTGACCCACTGGTACCTTTATGTATGAGAAATCTCACATTTGGAATCCTGCCACTGTTTGTTATACCATTTAATTGTCCTCAGTTTACTCAGCATTGTTTCTTTATATGAAAAGTAAGATGGCTTCTTAGCTGCAATATGTGTCTTCAAAATAAAGACCTCATTCTGGTGCCAGATACTGAGCAACATTTCTGTCTGTCCCTCAGGGAAATCATTAAAACACAGCATTTAGCTCTTCTGCAACATTCAATCCTTGTCACTCCCATCATCCTAAATTTCCACATTTCGCACATCATATTATGAGTCCTTTTTGTTGTGCAGCCCTTTTGTTGCTTATGATATCCTTGTTAAAACCAAACCACAGTGACAAAACTGCTAATGTTTCAGTGTGTTGGCTTTTCGAACATCTCAAGACACACTGTTAACATTGCCATATTACCTTCAGCAAGTTTTCAGACGTCTGTGAAACATCTATTTTGTCCCATGCATTAAGCATCCAGGCAGCTGCTTGCCCTAAAGCACTGTCAACAAACATTTTACAAGCTCAGCAGTTGCATAAAATCCAGTCAGGTTAGTCCTGTGCTGAGGAATTAATAGCTTTTATTTCTTGAATTCTGCTGACTGCACAAAAAGTAGCCTGAATCTGAAGACTTTACAAACAAACAAACAAATAAACAAAGAAATAATGTAATGAAATAATCTAAAATAGTGAATATGAATTGAGTAAAGCAAAAAATGTGTTTCAAAATATATGATTCTTTATTTATTTATCTATTTATTTATTTTTATGATTATTATATACACACACACATACACAGGAGGGGCTTGGTGGTTAGCACGTTTGCCTCACACCTCCAGGGTTGGAGGTTCGATTCCCGCCTTCGCCGTGTGTGTGGAGTTTGCATGTTCTCCCTGTGCCTTGGGGGTTTCCTCCGGGTACTCCGGTCTCCTCCCCGGTCCAAAGACATGCATTGTAGGTTGATTGGCATCTCTAAATTGTGTGAGTGAATGAGAGTGTGTGTGTGCCCTGCGATGGGTTGGCACTCCATCCAGGGTGTATCCTGCCTTGATGCCCAATGACACCTGAGATCAGATAAGTGGTAGAAAATGAATGAATGAATATATATATATATATATATATATATACATACACACAATATATTTAGATATAAAATAACGTTATTTATTAATAAGAGATTTATTAAATTAGCCAATTAAATTAACTAATTAATAATAATGATTATATATATGATTTTTTATTATTTAATTGATATATAATTTACATTTATTTATAGAGACCAGATTACACAGACAATATAAAACTACATTATAAAGTCAAAATATACTTTAAGCTACTTTTTAAAATGGCTCACTGCTGACTCTTGCTGTAAACAGAAACTGAGGGTTGTGTACATTTGGCATGATACTGGCTCACTCATTAAAATAAAGGTGTATAATGTGTAAAATTGACCAATTATCCCATCGCTTGGCTCTCTTATACCCTGCACTCACGAGGAATTCGAATGTTTCACCTTCAGCAGGTTTGATCATCCAGTGCATTTTATCACAGCGTTATCCAAAACACACTTCTCCTGCTTGGCCTGTGTTACCGTAGCAACCCTCGCTGTTCCATGCTCTCCCAACACTATTTTAATAAGTTTAGTGTGATTGCACAGAAATGGTCTTCCCTTCTGTTTTGTTTCCCCCTTTTCTTTGAATCTTCTTGTCCTTTATCATATTGCATGAAGTGTAAAGAGCTCATCTGCATACAGGCTGGTGAGAGTTGGACACAGTGTGAATAATTCAGTAAGTATTCAGTACTCTGTGTTTTTGGAGGATACGGTCTGGTAAAGTGATGCATCGTAACCTTTTACTCTAATCTACACCCGCTTCCTCAATGCCTGTCTATTATTACCAACCTTTCACCAGTATAATGGGCCCTTTGTGTGTGTATATATATACATACTGTGTGTGTGTGTGTGTGTGTGTTTGTGCTGTTCCTTCAGTCTTAAACTGAACTGGAAAAACTCTAGTGAGGTCCAAGTTAACCTTAGCAAGTATTTCCTATACATGTACACATACATGTTAGCTCACCACCTGCATGGCTATACATTACTTCATCACCACAGGTTTTGTGACCCTAAAATGCTTGATTTTGCTGCTTTTTTTTTGTTTTCAAAATTTGCAACGCAGAGTTGTTTTTTTCTTTAAAATTTGTGATGCAGAGTAGTTGTTTTTTTGTTTTCAAAATTTGCGATGCAGAGATTTTTGGGTTTTTTTCTCCAAAATTTGTGATGCAGAGTAGTTCCATTGTCTACCGCTTATTCGATCTATTCTCGGGTCACATTTACATTACATTTCTGGCATTTGGCAGACTCTCTTATCCAGAGCGACGTACAAAAGTGCTTTAGTTCTCAGTCAATGAATACATTAACACTGGTTCAATAGGACACAAACTTGGGATACCATTAGCCTAAACTGACTTATATTTTTTATTTTATTTATTTTTTTTAACTTTGCAACATAATACATAAAGAGGGAAAAATAAGAGCTAGTTTAAGTACTTCAGGAAGAGGTAATTCTTCAGTTGCTGTTTGAAGACGGTCAGAGACTCGGCCGTACGGATACCTAGGGGAAGTTCGTTCCACCGCCTCGGTGCCAGAACAGAGAAGAGTCTATATGTATACCTACCTTTTTCCCTGAGAGATGGTGGGACCAGTCGAGCAGTGCTAGTGGATCTGAGTGAGCGAGGTGCAGTGCGAGGAGTGACGAGAGCTTTGAGGTAAGATGGCGCTGGTCCATTCTTGGCTTTGTAGGCAAGCATTAGTGTTTTGAATCTGATGCGTGCAGCTACCGGACGCCAGTGGAGGGAACGCAGCAATGGGGTGGTGTGGGAGAACTTAGGCAGGTTGAAAACAAGTCGTGCAGCTGCATTTTGGATCATTTGCAGTGGGCGAATTGCGTTCAGAGGTAGACCTGCCAGAAGAGAGTTGCAGTAGTCCAATCTCGAGATGACCAGAGACTGAACAAGCACCTGAGTAGCCTGTGTGGAAAGAAATGGCCGAATCCTTCTGATATTGTACAGAAGAAACCGACATGAGCATGTCACATTAGTGACATGGGAGGAAAAGGATAGTTGATTGTCCATGGTTACCCCAAGGTTGCAAGCAGTGGCTGAAGGGGAAATCATGGAGTTGGAGCCTGTGCCTATCTCAGGCGTCATCGGGCATCAAGGCAGGATACACCCTGGATCAATCACATGCTACAGGCAATTTAGAGACTCAAATCAGCCTAGAAGCATGTCTTCGGACTGTGGGAGGAAACCGGAGCACCCAGAGGAAACCCACCATGGATGGGGAGAACATGCAAACTCCACACATTCGAACCCAGGACACTGGAGGTGTGAGGCAAACGTGCTAACCACTAAGCCACCACTAAGCTGCAGAGTAGTTGGGTTTTTTTTCTTCAAAATTTGCGATGCAGAGTTGTTTTTTCCCAAATGTTTCAATGCAGAATAAGTTGCTTTCAGCTGCTCCCTGTTCGGGGTCGCCACAACGGACCAACTGGTCTGCACAACAACTTGGCACAGGTTTTATGTCGGATGCCCTTCCTGACGCAACCCTCCCATTTTTCCGGGCTTGGGACCGGCACTGCATTCAGTGGCTGGGGTTTGGGCATTGGCTGGGAATCGAACCCGGGCCTTCCGCATGATAGGCGAGAAACCTGCCACTGAGTCACCAATGCAGAATTGCAGAAATTGTGTTACTGTAGTTTTTGTGTAAATTCTTTGTGTAAACATTGGCCATTTCTGAAATATTCAACCCAGCCCATTTGACAACGACACCCATGACATGGTCAAAGTCGCAGGAGGTCATTAACTTACTCTTGCCCTGTCTCTGCATGATTTTCTGCATTTCAGTCTTGGCACATGTCATCTAAGCCCAGGCTCTCTTTCAAATCAAGTTTTTTCCAAGCACTCAAGAGAACTTTAAATTCCCTCTTCCAAAAACAGAAGTTTTCCGGCTCTCACTTCACTCAGAAGGTCACTCAAACCTCACTTAGTTTGCCAGGGGCATCCATTTGTTCAGCTCAGCAGTTTGTGTTCCCCTGTGAGCAGAGGACAGATGTAAGGACAGAAGTTCAGGAGCCAATGGCTGATCGCTTATCACTCCCCAAGGTGCACTTCTCCACTCGGTGATAAATCAGGAGCAATGCCCACAGACAATCTTGTTTTTCATGTCTCTCTCTCTCTCTCTCTCTCTCTCTCTCTCTCTCTCTCTCTCTCTCTCTCTCTCTCTCTCTCCTTTTTCTTTACATTTTCACTTCTGTCAAAAGCTTGCAGATCTACAGGCTGCATAATGCCAGCATTTCATCTCAGCAGCAAAAGGAATCATTTCACACAAAATATCAAATGTGCTATTTACAGTGACTAACAATGACTCTAGCTAAAGGTCTGGCATTGTTCCCGATAACACAATGCATTGCCAGTTAAAACTTAATGTTGTTGCCATGTTGTCAGTGCCATGATATAACTTGTTGGAGTTCTGTTAAAGGAAAAATCCAATCTGAATGACTTGCATGTTCATCTTTAGAGTTAACATTCAACATCCATGATCGATTTATAATGTCATTTTTTTTTTCAGCTTCATTCATTAACACTTTGGTCTGTTTTTATTTTGCTTAACAGTTTCCTATAACGCTCCGGTTTCCTCCCCCGGTCCAAAGACATGCATGGTAGGTTGATTGGCATCTCTAAATTGTCCGTAGTGTGTGATTGCGTGAGTAAATGAGAGTGTGTGTGTGCCCTGCGATGGGTTGGCACTCCGTCCAAGGTGTATCCTGCCTTGATGCCCTATGACGCCTGAGATAGGCACAGGCTCCCCGTGACCCGAGAATAGTTCGGATAAGCGGCAGACAATGAATGAATGAGTTTCCTATAACGCTTTCTGGTAGGTTTTATACCGCATTGCTCCATAAGTTCCTTGCTAACTTCTACTATAAACAATATATACAGCATTAGCCTGTCTCTGGTGTAAATACACTCTGTATCAACAAAGAAATTATACACAACAAGTAATGTCTGGTAATTATACACAACAAGTAATGTCTGGTAATTATACACAACAAGTAATGTCTGGCCTTTTGAGTCTCTTGAATTTATTTTTAAGCCCCACTTTCTGACTTGCAGGATGTGGTAGCTTAGTGTTTAAGGTTGGACTACTGATCAGAATCCCTGGTCCACCAAGCTACCACCGCTTGGCCCTTAAGCAAGGCCCCTAAAAGGCACTCTGGATAATGGTGTCTGCCAAATGGCAGAAATGTAAATGTAACTTACAGGATTTAAAGGATCTGCTGCTAGCATCTTGGTGCCAGATACCACAGCACACCTTCCGAGGTCTTGTGGAGTCCATGCCTTAATGGCTTGGTAATGCAATGGGGATCTACACCAATCAGCCCATACAATGTTTAGGCTGATTGTCGTGTGTGTGTACATATACAATGGTTATATATATATATATATATATATATATATATATATATATATATATATATATATATATATATATATATATATATTTACAAAGTATGTTATTTGGCACTTTTTGGTAGACTGCCAACCTTTACCATCAAATAGTGGTGTAACTGGACAAGCATTAATTAGCAATGGACATGAACATTACTGTTGCTGATTCAAATTGTCTATAGAGTTATTTTCATACATCCAGAAGGATCGCAGGCACATTACTTGTGATCTGAGATTGGTAGATTTAAGGAATTGGCTGTTACTCAGCAACGGATTGTGAATACTTGCTAACACACATCACTTCCAGACTCTTCCAAATGATTACAGCAACATATCCACTATTCCTGCAAATCAAACAACAACAACATATGGTCCATTTATACGTCATAGATTTTATGCTAGTGATTAGACTGTTTTTTTACAAAAAGTGTTTGAACCTCAGGACTGAGTGAAATGAATGAGAATAAAACCATATAGTCGATCAGCACTAAAACAGAGCTTTAAGGTTGCAGACTTTATCATGCAGACATGTAGATGTAACCTTTAGTTTAATGCTTCAGTGATAGTCAATAAACAAAACCGATAATTCAGTATTATTATTATTATTATTATTATTATTATTATTATTATTATTATTATTATAGTTTCTTTAGTGACTTGTATAATGGAATTTCATATAAATAGACAAAAAATAAATAAATAAATACAAATAAAAAAGTTTGAAAAACAGAGGTTGTTGAAAATGTTGTCCTTTTGGAGGTCTTTATTTTTTTTTAGAATTTTGTAAGGGGTCTCAGAGATAAAATTGCAACCTTAAATTATCTGATTGCATTTTTTTTGTCTTATTTATTTCAAGAAAAAGAAAAAAAAAAAGCATGTCGATAGACAAATGTCTATAGCTGTTATAAAAAAAATTTGATAGCAGGAACTCAAGTTCCACAACATTAAATGGTTAAAAACGGTGGTATGCTGTCGTTTAATTAACAAAATAATAATAATAATAGAAGAAGTTGCTTTCGGCTGCTCCCTGTTCGGGGTCGCCACAGCAGACCAACTGGTCCGCACATCAACTTGGCAAATGTTTTACACCGGATGCCCTTCCTGACGCAACCCTCCCATTTTTCCGGGCTTGGGACCGGCATTGCATCCAGTGGCTGGGGTTGAGGCATTGGCTGGAATCGAACCCAGGCCTTCCGCATGATAGGCGAGTAACCTACCACTGAGCCACCAATGCCTCACTAATAATAATAATAATAATAATAACAATAATAATAATTGTTTACAATTGCTGTGGTGTAAAAGGAATGAAACATATTGGGGATGTGATGTAGTTGGAAAATAATCAGCATGGGGTTGCGACAGCTTCAGTCACACATCCCACCTCACAGTGATTATTTTCCTTGTCTTGAGACATTTCTGACTTGTTACATATATTTACTGTGCATATTCTTTTAAAAATAATCAGCACTCATGTTTTAATCAACAATATTGAGCTCAGTACAAGTGATTGATACCTTTCGATTTAAATAAACCAAACAACAAACATCTATTTTTCCCAGAAAATTCCCCAGATTTTTTTTTTTTTCATATATTTGGTAACTACATGATTTATTTATAGTAATATACACATAGATTGTGTAAATGCTTAGTGTATATATACATAGTATTGGTATTCATACAATTAAATACACTGCACATGTTTATTTCGCTTGCTTTTTTTATTATGCTGAAATTGGCATTTTGTTTTGTCTTTTAATCTCAGTCTTTTCTCTTGCAATATTATTTTTCATTTTCACGTCACATATCTTAGTCTAAAATAAAGAATCCATCTTTTATTCCTGGATAATGGTTTCAATATATACACAAACCTCATCTGAATTTTCTCCCTATCTATGTTTGGTGTATTTTAAGTACACATAACTTCCCAGCAAGTTGTTTTTGCCCATCTGGCATCATACTGGTATATTTCAGTATATATATCGAATCATAAGATTTTAAACTCTGTGTGCTGGTTCAGAGCACAAGGAAGGAAAAAGTGAAATGTTGCCAGAATCCTTAAAGAGTCCTTAAAGCCTGTGTTGCTGGGTATGTGAAACCTGGGTTAAGAACAGAACAGGGAAGGAAAAGCAGTCAACAGTATCAGCAAAGTAATGGAAAATTAAATGTCTGCCGTGCTGGAAATGGCCTTGGCAGGAAATGATGCTTTTAAATTACTGCTCTTAGAGCACTGTGATTACTCGTTCTGCATGTCCAACACTTTCCTCTTTTGTTCTGAGTGTCGCATTCACTTTGTTCAGCATCTGGAGATGTGGTTGTGCATCACGTCAATCAGTTTGCAGCAGGAAGATTTAATGCTTTGATCTGGACTTTTTGAGAGAGAGAGAGAGAGAGAGAGAGAGAGAGAGAGAGAGAGAGAGGGGGCAGTGATGAAAAAAAAAAAAGAAGAAAAAATAGCGGATATTAAATAAATAGTAGAAAATGTGGTAGAAAATGTGAATGGAAAGCAGGTGAGAAAGAATTTTCTAAAGATTTCATTTCAGCAACTTCTATGTGTGTCCTTCAAGGCTTTCCTGCCACAAGAAACAATTTCATCTATCCCTCCTGAAAAAAACCCCCACAAACTGTACCACTTGCGCTGCACTGACTTGATGAATATTTGACCTGAATGTCCGTATTGCAGATGTGCACATCCAGATGTGGGAAAAAAATATTATTAGCTCTGATGTGATGTTTGGAGGTGGAATTTCCCACTTTCTTGCACGGCGGAGATTCAGATGCAGCTCAGGATACAGGTCAGTGGTATATTCTGTGGAAATACAACTTTAAAGCTAGAGACAGAGAGAGAGAGGGAGAGAGAGAGAGAGAGAGAGAGAGAGAGAGAGAGAAAATGTGGGAAACAAAGAGATAAACAGCCACATTGAAACATCACCATCATAACCATTAGGAAAAAAAGAAAGAAAGGAGAGGGCGTAGTCAGGTGGCGCCACACCCCGAAAAACTTCCCAGCATCCCCTTTTGGTTTGTGTGGACCGATAATGATGACAAAGCGGGTCAGCTGATTGCTGTGTCACGGAGCTGGTTTTTCACGAGTGTGCCGAGACACTGAGTTTTTTCCCCCTTCCTTCTCACAGACGCAGTGCGACACAAGCAGACGACTGCAGACAGAGCAGGCAGAGGAGCGTACTGCTGCGACTCGCACACTTTTCTCCCAAAGTGCTCTGCTCTTCCATCAAAGCTGGCTAATTTTCTCCTGGTGAAACGGCTGAGAACTGGGACGGTAAAGCAAAACGACACTCGTAAAACCTCGGAATTACGCTCCATCTTGGAGGAGGAACAAAGAGTTTGGACTTTTTTTTGAGGACCTGTAAGGAAAGGAAAGCTTCGTTCAGACAAAGAGAAGATGCTGGAGTCGGAGAAGAACTTGCACAGTCTCGGCTTTTGTTTTTGCGACTGGTTTAGCCGGGCCTGTGTGTACGGCCCGGGTCTTGCTTCTGGTTCTAGTTTGCTTTGTCTTGATGTGGAGCGTCTTAAGCGTGTTACATGGAGACGAACCCAAAAAGGCATCCGAATGAAGCTGCCACTGAGAGAGTGCAGAGCGCTCAGCCAGCCAGACATGCTGACCTAAATCAGTCTCCTTCATGTCTTGGCTCGGCGACTGAGCGAGAACGACGGTGCAGCCAGAACGAGAACACGAGACAGTTAGATTTACACACCAGACATAATAGCCTGCAAAGTGCCTAGGTAGAAAAAGCGCCCTCAGCTCTGAAGTTCTTCCCTGTAATCCAGTCTCCTCCGTGTCCTCAGCTGCCCGTCTGTGGCTGTGCTGTTATCCGTCTGCCGTAGGGATCGGGAGAAGAGCGTGGGAGGGGAGGAGGAGGAGGTGGAGATCACGATGCAACGCCACTTTCTCTCCTGGTTTGCCGTCAGTGCTTGGCTGCTTCAGAGCTCCGGCGTTTGCGTAGAAATGAAACTGCTCCTGTCCTCGCAACAAAGGGTATGGAAAGAACAGCTCGGGTGATGTAACACATCAGGCACATCAGGATGTCAGTGTGTGATAATTGTTTGTGATGAAATGTCGTGAGATGTACATTTCATGCACATCACATAGACTTCATCACACACTTTCTTTTTATTTTAATCGTGATTTAATTGCTGTCTTTTTAGGTAAGAATTCCAAACCTCATTTATTGCAGATCTGAAAACAGGAAATGTTCAATTCATATCTTCAAAGACATTATCAAGACGTCAAACACGACCAATTAACCTTCCGTTCTCCTGCTTGCTGATCCTTAAGCATGCACTTTATGTTTTTATGAGAGCCGATGAAAAGAAAGCCTTCTCAAACATCTCTTACATTTGAGTCACCTTTTTGTTTTCCCTTTTGTTTACTAGATATGAAGTGCTTCATCTTATAAGTCGCTAGGTTGTTTAGCTTAGCCATCTATAGTTCTATGGGCTTGGAAGCTAGTCTCACATGAAATGAAATTTTTCTGTGGTGTATTAAATAAATTAACATTTTTTGCTAATGATCTTCATCATTTGGAATTTGCTGTAAGTATGATTAGCCTATAAAAAAAATCAAAAGTGATGTCTTTTTCTTTATGCCAGCTTAGCCAAACCAGAAGTATCCAGGATTTCCAGGAAAAATGAGCTGCTTCCAAGCTCCATATGGGATTTGTTGTGCTATTACACTGATGTTATTACTTAACTAAAGGTGAAGTGGTGTAGAATTGCGAAATGAAACTCCTCCAACAAACCCAACGAGTGGAGACATGATCCAGCAAAGTTGTCCTCAGTCAAACTGTGCAGACAAAGAATCCATTCTGTCTTCCTTTGCCTGAAAATACCGAGCAGATGTTTTCAATCTTCGCTCCAATTTGTATGTTACTTTGTTATTTTGAAAACCAAATTTCTGAGCTAGTATAATTTACGGTGCAAGTCAAAAGTTTGGACACACCAAACTTTGACATAAACAGGTTGAAGAATAATAGTGGAGATATATAGAAATATGGAACTGTGCTATGATGAAAAAATGTGTTATATTTTAAGTTATTATTGGGTGGCATGATGGGGCAGAGGGTAACATTGGCACCTGATGGCTCCCTGTGTCAATGAGGGTTTCCTCCGGGTTCTCTAGTTTTCTCTTAACTCTAAAAACACACCAGTATGTGGATTAAGGACTTTAAATTGCCCCAATGAGGTAGAAGTGTAGGTGCATGATGCTCGGAAGTAATCCAGGCATGTATTTCTGCCTCATGTACAGGCTCCCAGGATAGTCTCCAGATCCTGCACCAGGTTTGAGCTGATGGTTACTGCATATGAACAATCTTTAGTCGCTTGGCATCGTCAAAACTGGCTTTTCTTAACTATTTTTTTCCCCAGAAGCCAAATTTTTTTCTTCTGTTGAATGTCATGTCACACTTCACAGTGGCGGTTAATATGAAGTTCATATGAAGCTCATAAGTGGACACTCAGGGCTTTAAGAATTTGTAGGTTTTCATAAGTTTTTACCTAGCCTACTAGGGGCAACATTTTTTATAGAAAAGTACCAAAAAACAAAAACGGTCAATTTATCTTCAAAGCAAATGTTGATATTAAACCCATTTCTGATCTCTGAGATGCTTCAGGTGCCTGTTCATAAACATCTAAAATTCTGTGTAAGATTATCCAACAGAGGGAAAAACACACGTCTCACACTGAAAGTCCTGACTCATTTTATATCAGACGTGACATCAGAAAATAATTCATTTCTTTATACTGATTGAAAATGTCCCAACAGAGGAGATTGGACAGGCCAATCTCCTCACTGCTAAATTCGGAATAGAATCTACTTCCAAAAATCTTCCATAAATCATAGACCTAAATATATATATTTAACGTTGTGCCCAAACTCTAGATAGTTAGTGGAGTTTCTTTATCTATCTATCTATCTATCTATCTATCTATCTATCTATCTATCTATCTATCTATCTATCTATCTATCTATCTATCTATCTACCTTCCTGTCTGTCTGTCTGTCTATCTGTCTGCCTATCCATCTATGTATCTATCTATCACACATGCGACCTGTGTTTAAAAGGTCTCCAAACTTTACATTGCATGTTTGTAAATGTTTTTTCAGCAATCACAGCTTCCATTTTGGAAACTTTACACTATGTATGTACAGTACCTGGAAGCCATGATTGCTGAAAGTCATGTGTTTCAGATTAACTTCATTGTAGCACCTCCTTCATTTGGACTTCAAACATTGTGCCGTGCTTACTTACATCACACCCTCGACTTTTAGTCTGTGTTTTTGACAGGTCTAAGATGGCTCATGCTGTCCAGAGCAAAAAAAAAAAAGTGGGTCACCCTGCCTGCTCTGTGCCAAACCCCGCTCAACTCCATATGTTCACTCTGTACACACAGGGCTTCCATTCGCCAGTTTTCCAGCATGCACTGCGGCTATGGTGCATCGTTTGTAGCTTAATACACTGGCATATCTTTGACGTCTGGCGAGTTTCCAAAGTCCTCATTTATTTAAAAGCCTACTATTTTCAATCAGACTTCGGTGACTTCAAACGCACGAACAAACTTAAAAGTCCTCGACCCATCTTACACAGAGCACACGCCATTACAAACAGAGCACATCTGATTGTACTTCAGACTCGGTCCGTAGACTGTAATTGAGAGTTTACAGGCAAACAAGTCTTAAATAGCCTAACCAACTTCTTCTCCGGTTTCCAAAAGGATTCCTTATGTTGTGGATTACTTATTGAACTTGGAATGTGAGATTCAATCCACAGATGGCATTTGGCTTTAAAGTCTTTATTAGAGTTCGTTGAGTTTGCCTACAGTGCACGCACCCGCTGTCTGAAATCCCTCTTTATCATTTTACCAAACTGAAGTTAAGAAAACATGCAATTAACCAATCAGAAAACGTTTTAACCCGTTTCAGAGATCTGATTTTTACATGGTTCCTTTGCTAACAAGCACCATAAAAAAAGCTAGCAATTACAAAATGGTTAGCAAAACATTCTCTAATTTCACCAAAATTAGCAAATTTGGAATGGAATTCCAAATGGAATTATCAAATGTACGAAATGGTTCATTAGAGTCCATGTTAATAATATTAATTACCCTCTAATAAGCTACTTTCACTGTCTTTGTAAGCAATAATCTAATTCTAATCTATAATTTAGGTCGCAGGGTTGCACATTCTGAGAATCCCCTCCACTTAATATCACTTAAAATAAAGAAAAAATAACAAAAAATCACTTGCTTTTCTTCTTCCCAGGATCTTCAAGAAATTCGGATGATGCAACTTTCTTGTTAAGGAAAATTCCAAATTTTCCACAGAGATGAATGTGTTCAGGTCACAGGGTTTTCTCTTTTATAATGTATAATAGAAGGCTGCTTCATGCATGAGATTTTAAATTGGTTCACAC
Source organism: Hemibagrus guttatus (assembly GCA_033459395.1). NCBI lineage: Eukaryota > Metazoa > Chordata > Actinopteri > Siluriformes > Bagridae > Hemibagrus > Hemibagrus guttatus. Next base: position 2,106,122 of record JAUCMX010000028.1, read on the forward strand.
ATTAACGCATAAAATAGTAAACCTATGGTTGTGATTACATTTTGAGGTAAATTTTTATTTATTGTGGGTTGGTTGGGATTAAAAAGCTATTTTAGGAATAACATTTTATATTGTTACATATTTTTTATATTTTTTTATTTGTTTTTTTATATTTATATACTTTTAAAATATTTATTTATGTATTTTTATTTATTTATTTATTTATTTATTTATTTATTTATTTATTTATTCATTACTTATTTATTTAAAGGACACTTTACATATACTAAACTTCACATATTTGTAAATCTATTTTGTAAATTATAACTCCAATAAAAAATAAAAATGTAGTTTTACATATAAATATTTTTGTGTCCTGTATTTCTTTATTATTATTATACTTTTTGCTGCCTATGCATCTAGGTAAGACTTAGCAGGCTAATATGATATTGTAGCTATGCTAAGCTCTGGTCAATACAGAGAAGAAGAAAAAAAACATCATCATCATCGTGTAGCGATGCTTTAATCACTAAAGAGATTCGGGATACGTGAGCTGTCTTTCCTGATAAATGACAGCATTAATAAACGTTAATCAGTAAGCAACTGAAGTGGCACTCTTATTGATCACATGCTCATCTCGTAAGGGTTAAGGCTTATACATGAAGGCTTAGATCACTATTCCAGGCTTTTCTGTTAATTAATTAAGATAAATTCCAATGAAATCTCACGCAATCCTGTTAAAACCCTTAAATCTTGTTGACTGTATTGCTTAGATCATGAGTTTAGCACCATTAACTAGAATTAAATTTCACAGACCCACCTAGACATCAGCGTATTTTAAAATATAATCCCACTATTCAAATATTAGACTCATTGAGCCGTGAACAATGAAGTTTTAACTATTTGTTGGGTTTTCTTTTATTCCTGAACTTTCCACAAATTGACAAATTTGACATTATTCATAGGTTAGTTGTTTTAAATTAAGTAACTAAGTACTGAGTATTGATGTTTGGATTAAACAATTCAATTCAAGTAACCTATAAAACAGGCAAACAAGAAGAATTCAATAATAAATATTGATAATCAAAAAACTGTGGATTGTGATTGTGATTTCTACAAGAGAACAATAAAAAAATTAATATATAAATAAACAAATCCGAGAACCCTGACTATGTATCACGGAACTCAGTTTTAGATTATCAAACTCCATTATGTTATATCTAATGTTACCCAGTGTTTGACATTTATGTTCCTCTGGAAATGTTATTTATCTGTCTACAGACTACTCTTGTCAGGATGTAGGTCACCGGCATAATAACAGGAAAATGATTATAAAAGCTACAGCATATTCTGTGGAGAAATTTTCGATCTCAAAGGTATACAGTACAAGCAATTGTATGCAGCTTGTAGTCAAATAAAATCAGAGTGTGTGTGTGTGTGTGTGTGTGTGTGTGTGTGTGTGTGTGGCTTCTTGTGAAAATGCCAAAACACACCCTCTATGGCCTGTTTTGCATTTTGATTCTTACATAATTTATAAGCGAATGTTTTGACCAGGCATGCTTAATATTTATCATTTTGCGATGTACCTCATGAATACCTAAAGAAGTCGTAAGGTTTTCATTTTCTATTTATAGTCTTCATTAGGGGATGGAAAGTGGGAAAAACGTACGGAACGTCTTCTTCATTTTCGTCTCATGTCTCCCTGAGGATATATTAATATTCAAAGCTGATATGGCAAAGGCTGAAATGCCATGTTGCCTCATAGGCACTGCTTTCATTATGATACTGGGAACTATCACTGTCCCTCATCAGATATACGCACCTTTAGGACCTGAAATATAGCTTTATAAGTAATCATCGCCTGGTCTGTTGGGACATTTTAGATCAGGTAAGGACACAATTAGCATAAAATGCTCTTATTGCTGCCCAGTCAACAATTAGGTTACACCTTGGCTCATGGTAATGTAGAGGAAAAAATCTTAATAAAGGTGTTGGGTCAGCATGTGGTACAAAAAGACATTCAGTGCAACACCTCGTGGTCTCGGGAGCTGTACTGAAGGGATGAAGAATATTCTTCCAATAGATATTCCTTTAATTGGTGTTTTGATGATGGAACGTCTCTCTCCAAAATCTCCCTGAGGTGTTCAATTAACTTGAGAGTGTGAAGTCTATGGCATATGATTTACATCATTTTCACCCTCATCAAACCGTTCAGTGAGCCCTCGTTCCCTGTGGACGGGGGCGGAGTCATCCTGGAAGAGACCACACCCATCGGGATAGAAATGTTTTATTAAGGGGTAAAGATGATCAGCTAGAAGAACTTTGTATTTCTTTAAAAAAAAAAAAGCTTAAAAAGGTTGTTGTTGTTTTTTTACATTGTTTTCTTGTTCTGTCTACTTTATAAAATATTTGTTGGAAGTAATAAATATTTTAGTCAGTCTAGATTTTTAGTATTATTCAAGGAATTGCCACTACCAACCCAAAAAAACATGTTCTCCCCATGCTTTAGGGGTTTCCTCTGGGTAATCCAGTTCCAACAGTGGACTTCCAACAGTCCAAAGACAAAGAGTCTTTTTCACAGGTTATTTAAATTGAACAGGATTAATCCAAGCCTCAGTTCCTTAACTTAAAACGACTTACCTATAAATAATAGCAAATTGAAATGATTATTTTAAATAAAATGTGTTCTATATGTGGAAAGTTCAGGAATAAAAAACCCTGGGATGGGAGTTAGGTTTCCTGTGTTGGATAAGTAGTAAAAAAATTAATGGATGGATAATAATAATAATAATAATAATAATAATAATAATAATAATAATAATAATAATAATGGAAAATTTTACTTTGAAACTACATGAAAAAAAAACTTGTTTTTTATCCAAACATATGTTTTAATCAAAATGTTTTAAATATTTAAATAATTTTCTTTAGCTATTACTTGTCACACTGTATGAGACAATCCACAAAAATCTGAATGAATCAATAAAAGATTCTCAATAACATGTTCTCTGTGTCTGATTCTACAATAAAGAGGTCACATCTCTAACGACAGACCAGTGATTAAAGAAAATAACCATGTTATGAACAAATGAATGAACAATCAGGCCTACCCAGTATCCAGGCTTGTGCAGAAAAGTGAGTCGTATAAACGAGGTGATGTGGATATTCGTTCATATTGGTGGCTTTTAGCATCAGACTGTAGCAGTGCCCAGACTCAGCGATTTAACTAGAGACCTGAGACACTGACAGATCGATTATTGTTAGTTGTCATTGGTAGCAATGACATTAAATCCATGTGTCAGAGGTTCACATCACATTACACACGTGTTATCATGACGAAGGAATTATTTTTTGATAACTTTTTGTCTGCAACTGCAAACTCAGGCCTAAGTTTCATTTGACTTGAGCTTAAGTCTTATTTTAGTGCAAATTTCCTCTGCACAATTATTATTTGAAGCACTGCAAATTTTAAAGCTGATCACAGGAAGGCTTTTTTTTTCAATTCTTCCAAACATCCTGTTGTTATGATTTCTAATTGGTCCAATAGTTAATCTTGAATCTTGACAAGCCCAAGAATGAACTAAAAACTGAGCATTTTGAATGAACTAACAAAGAGGATCTTTATTAATTGTGGGATTTTATTATGATGTACTCATTACAGGCACTAAAATCTTCTCTAGTTAATTGTGTGCTTGTTAATCGTAAAAAATCCATTTGATAAAATCTGTGCTTGGTGGATCAAGCGGAGTTTTGAGGAAGACGAAGGGCTCAGTGTTTCACAGTGTAGGCATTCCCTCAGAGACTCACTTTTCGCTCGGCCTGCCTGTTTCTGGCGTGTTTTCTGTAAACAGGAAGATGAAAAATGAGCCAATGTAAGTTGTTCAGGCAGGCCTTTCCAAACCCACAGGCGGCTTCTGCTTCTCTCAACTCCCATCGGTGCGATAAGTCTGCGGCTACCGTGGGGCTAAAACAGGACGCTGGATGTGATTGGTGTGTCTGGGACTTAGATAGCTGCCTTAAATCTCATTTTGAATACGATGTGGCTACTGCAATATCAGAGACATATGGAACAACGCCATGGGCTTACTAGCCAACTATTTCTAGAGTTTTAAGCAAAGATTGCTCTGTGCCAGCTAAATGTCCTTTCACAACAAGGCAAAGTCGGCCAAGTGTTCTAAGGCAGTAATTAGACCAAGAGAGAGAGAGAGAGAGAGAGAGAGAGAGAGAGAGAGAGAGAGAGAGCATGAAGGAGCTGTCATACAGTTTATGTCTCATTAGTTGTTTGCATGCTGTGACTAAATACACTTATAGCAGCTGAATAGTCAATCAAAGCAGATCATAAGACACACAAATGCCACTCAGTTGCTGTTTACATGCTGTTTATATAACAGGACTGGACACAGAATAGTGAATTGAATTGCCAAGGACACAATTTGTAACTCTTTGACATTTTGTACCCTAGAATTAGCATTCTATATACTATAAATAAGCTTAGCATATACAATATACTGCAGCTATTACTGTTATTTGCAATAATATATCCTGAGAAACAGATTCAGGGATTGTGGTTGTAGCATGTGATGTATCCCACTCTCATGTTATTCTAGCCTTTGAATTCTTACCAGTCCAGCCAGGATGTTTATTTTTATTTTTTTAAGGTTAAATAAAATAAAATCCTTGCACTGGGTGGAAAATAAATTATGTCATGGCCAGTGCTGTGGAATGAGCACATTCAGAACCACGGGTTACATCCAATCCCTCTCAGCAAGCTTAAAGTGAAGCATGCAGATTTGCTTTCGGATGCTACTGAAGTCAGATCTTGGTCTCATGTTCTCATGGTCTCAGCTCCTGGGTCATTATCAACCTGGAAAAACCTTCTTCCTGGCACTGCTATAGACAAAGCATCCTGCATTCAGATAAGGCGAGTCAATGAGCAATCAAGGAGCGCTGCGATGATGGACATGAGCTTCCTTGCTGTGTGCTTTCAACTAATCCACCCACCTCCGTCAGTTCACCCTACGAGTGCGTATTTAAATAGTGTCATATAAGAAGTGGGTTTATTTATTTTGGACATTTCTCACACTGATTTGGTCATTACCAGTGTAGCCAAGAGTGCAGTACAGCATCAAAGCTATATATGTAATTTATAGCTTGTGTATGGCTGTGTATGTGGAGTCTGTTTTAACCTGTTCGTTTCTCTGGTTTATGTCTCAAATTAGTCCTGAATCAGTGGAAAACTCAATGACTAGTCCTGCAACTTATTATGTGCACACCAGGATATATAGACACACAAAACACAAAACAATAAAAGGTGTATATATATACTGAAAGGATTTTTATTGTTTTTATGTTAATGTGCTATTATGCCTGTGTTTTTTATGTGCGTTTAGATTTTTACCCGTCACCTTGCAACTGCTTTCTAAACACTGCCTATAAGAGTCATGCAAATAAAACCCATTAAACCCCATTAAAATGTTTAAGAGCTAGTGAGCTAGTGATGGGATAATTATTTACATCCCAGCACTTCTGGAAAGCCGTTAATGGGCCTTTAAACAATGCCTTTAACCATCAACCTTCTTTAAAATTGTCTGTCATGTGAATGTCAACAATGTAAAGCAGAAGAAATGCTAAAGAAAAAGAAAGCTTAGATATTTACAGTTGGTATGTGAGCAGTTCTTTGTATGGGGATTATGACACTTATGTAAAACATCCATCCATTTTCTGAAGCGCTTATCCAACATAGAGTTGCAGGGAACCTGGAGTCTGTCCCATGGACTCGGGGCACAAGATGCTGGATGAGGTGCCGACTCATCACAAGGCACAATCATACACACTCACACACTGTAGTCAAGTTATGCAATTCATCATTTAGCCTACAAAACATGTCTTTGGATTGGGGGATGAAACCAGAGAGCCTGGAAGAAACCCCTGAATGGAGGAATTGAACCTTCAACCCTGGAGCTGCAAGGCAAACATCCTAACCACCACATCATAACTATGACACTACATATGCCACTGTATGTGTCTGGGCTCTAGAGTACTGTGTAGTGAGCTGAATATGAGCTGTAAACACATTAAAAAAAAAGGGTGTGATTCTCAATACGGTGACGTTTTCTGTCAAGGCATTTATGGCAGGATTCTCTAGTGTCAGTGCTTTGTACCAGTCAGATATAAAGCTGTAATTTTCCATCCTGGGAAAGTCTTCAATGCAGAGGACATTGTGCTTTGTAGTATTTCAGAAACAAGAGAAGCTTCTTAACATAAGGGAATGGCTGTTAGTGCATATTGTATAGCGACACTAAACGTAAGTGTCATTCTATGATAAATAAATAAAATGGTTTGCTTTGGCAAACTTTTTGGTATATGAGGAATAAAGCACGTTGTTGTGTGCTGTTATGGGAAAATAATCAACTTCGGTGTGGCGTCACAACACCATGTTGATTATTTTCCACAGAGATATATATAAAGGCTAAAAGTACTCTGTATAAGATATAACAGAGTATAAGCTGCTACAGTAACACCTTACAAACATGATTACACTAGAATATTGTTGTAGTGCATTATAACATTGTTATAATGCACTACAAAAGAATGCTCATGTCTGTAATGGTACATTATAATTTGCTATGCAGATACTACACCCTGTGTTATAGCGCATATTAGTGTGTATAACACTCTTATGTACATGTACAGTACTGTGCAGTGTTAAGCACTCATTAATTATTATAAAATGCTCATAAATATTTATTATACATCACTTCTAGTAGAACAAAATGCTAATTTTTTCCCCGTCTTTAATGCTTTAAGAGTATTACATAAGCTCTATAATGTGTTATTAAAACATTTCTAATGCTTTCATATAGGAAATGTTGTTAAATATGCTTTAAGATATCTGAGAGTATCTGAATAATACAGCAGGAGGTTGGAAACATTTTTGAGCTTTTTCTATCTGAGTTACTTTTCATCAAATAAAAGAATATGTAGGACATACTTATGTTTCAGACTTTATTGAAATATCTCTCCCGATGGTTTGTACTCTCTGGCTGATTGCCTGTATTGTAGACATCCGCTGATGTTCACTTGAAAGTTGGCCTTTTCCTAGTCAAACATTTCTCTCATTTTGAACTTCTGCTACCATTACCCACGAGGGAACGTTACGTCTGCCGAGGCCACTGAATCAGCATTTCAAAGAGTCTCGCTTTGCACAAAGACCTTTTGAAAGGAGATGGAAAGGGGGAAAAAAAAAGTTTCTTTTTGCAAGCCTTATTGGCTCGACTCGACTCAACCTCCATCTCTCTGTCGTAAAGAACAGGCGGAAAATGAGGCTGATTTAATGGAGTTCAGGAGATGGAGCCAAAATGTACTTCAGTGGGAGGTGAAGGATCGGCAGAAAGGAAGGAGAGATCCCAGAGGGAGTGGATCGGGTCCGGGACACCAGAAGGAGACCCTTGCGTCTAATTGGATGGCTGCCGCAGCTCAGCACATCCTACCATCCTTTGAGTGACTTTTGAAAGTCTCAGTAGGCAAGTCAAGGTTACCGTCACTCTTTGGTGTTATCACTGAGCTTTTAGTCACTGTGGTAAATCTGGCTTGAGCCATTCGTCTGTGTACCTAGGCTTTTGGAAAGAATATAAAAACCCAAAGTCAGGTTTGTGTTCAAATGTCTAATATACACATACACTAAACAGAGTTTCATTGCAATGAGTGCTGCTATAAATCTAAATCAGACAACCTCAAGACAACAGTATGGGGATTTATCCTGTCAGAGAAGCATTCGTGGACAGGAATACAGATGTTTAAAAATGAGACGCTTTATGTCTTATATCTGCCGTCTTGTTCTTTATGATATATCCATCAGTATGCCTCGATGATTGAATTTTCTCCTCCTCAGACTAGGGCCTTGTCTCTTCATCTGAGCAATAATGAAAAGCTTGTCCTTCAATCCGTGCCAAGCCACTCTAGCTGCTTTAAATTTCCACAGAGAGCATCATCTCTAGCCAATTTGCTGCCTATATTGTGAGTGTGAACTGTGCTACCTATTGTGCACCGGAATAAAATGAAATTAAAAAAGTCATCATTAGTTTAAATTCCCTGTCTTTTTGCTCATATGAACAATATAGCGCTGTTTCAGTATCCGCTCTGAAATCCAGTACACTCAAGTTGCTTATGTAATTTATTTCCCGTTACTGTATTCTGTCGACTGGTGTGTTTTCTCATTTAAGCCTGAAATCATGAAGTTATAAACGCAGCTTCTTAACCTGATTGCATGTCTTGATCCCATGCTATTTCAAAGGCTGGGAAAAAAGTTCCCTAGGGTCTAGAGATGTCTGTTTTTATTTTATTGCATATCAAAGACTAATACAAAATTCACTGTCATTATTCAAGAATGCAATATTTCTTTAGCTGTCTGAGAAATCCTCATATAAAGCCCTCATAAATATACAGGATACCTATACAGACAGGTGTATGCCATGGGAAGGTTTGATGAGGATAAAAGTCGAGAAACTGACATGAAATGGCCTTCAGAGTTACTAGATCTCAATCCAATTTAACATCTATGGGAGTACCAAAGTGTTTACAGTGCTCTCCATCACCATCATCCAGGTGAAAAAACAGTGTTCATCTATCCAAAAGGTAGCAGCTGGTCCTAACTCGTAGTAGTACATACATTTTCATTTCTACACCCACCAAACTTCATACAGAAGTTAATGCAACACCAAGCAAATGTGACTATTTCTTAAATCTAAGAATCTTGTGCTTGCAATTTGGGTAAATCAAGTACTTTAAAAACAAAAAACATTCATTCATTGTCTACCGCTTATCCGAACTATTCTCGGGTCACGGGGAGCCTGTGCCTATCTCAGGCGTCACTGGGCATCAAGGCAGGATACACCCTGGACAGAGTGCCAACCCATCGCAGGGCACGCACACTCTCTCATTCACTCACACAATCACACACTATGGACAATTTAGAGATGCCAATCAACCTACAATACATGCATGGGGGAGGAAACCGGAGTACCCGGAAGAAACCCCCAAGGCATGGGGAGGACATGCAAACCCCGACACACACGGCGGAGGCGGGAATCGAACCCCCAACCCTGGAGGTGTGAGGCAAATGCGCTAACCATCAAGCCACCGTGCTCCCCCCCCAAACAAAAAACAAACAAACCAAAAAAAAAAAACCTGAAAGTACCATCACAAATTTAAAAAAAAAATTTCGTTGCAATAATCACAAAACACTTCCTGCCATTTTAACACTGGAGTTCACTAAAATATACTTGGAAAAAAAAAGATTATTATCCTAATAAAAATGGCACATGTGCAGACATGTGAATCTAGAATGATTGACAGTTGTTCAGGTGTTTTGATCCTTATGATATTAACTAACAGACACCGTGGAAGCCCCACCATTTTGATTTCCTCCCTTATATATATTGTATGTACCGATCTATCATCGGGTCACGGGGAACCTCAGGTGTCATCGGGCATCAAGTCAAGATAGACAGGACAGAGTGCCAACCCATCGCAGGGCACAAGACTCCAATCAGCCTAGAAGCATGTCTTTGGACTGTGGGAGGAAACCGGAGCACCCGGAGGAAACCCACCAAGCACGGGGAGAACATGCAAACTCCACACACACACAGTGAGCGGGAGCGAGAGCGAGACTCGAACCCAGGACGCTGGAGGTGTGAGGCGAACATGCTAACTACTAAGCCACTGTGCCACCTATCTATATATATATATATTTATATATAATTTTTTTTTTTTTTTAATATATTTTAAATTTAACTTTAATGTAAATATCAGTTAAGTATATTTACTGCTGATAACACTGAACATTTTTACAGGAAGTAGTAAAACTTTTCAATTCAAAAAAGAAACACACACACACTACAGATTTTTTTGTCTTATACAGTCGATACTTTGTTGTGTTAACTTTTCCACTTTCAGTTTAAGTCAATCAGAACTACTTGACTCGGAAAAATAAGTATATAATTAATGAAATCTAAAAATGTGTTCTCTGACTTTTGTTCATATTCAGAATCCCTCCAGCACTCCACTTGATTTCTCAGGAAGTGTATGAAAGGAGAGGAGCAGCATTATTAAAACATGAATGACAATAGAAAGCATGTGATGTTATTAAGGCCACAGCAGAAAAAAAATAAAACCCTACATTTTCACATTGAATACATTTAGCCAGAAGCCTCTCCTCATTCAGCCCTGAACCTTTCATTGGATTCCTTCATCACATATGCACTGATGTTCTCCTTTTGCTTATGTTCATTAAGAGATCAATAGAAGGCATTCATTTCCAGCAGCGACACTGTTATGCATGTGTGCAAGCACTGCTAAAACAACCTCCTAAGAGCAAAAACATCAAAGACTGATACAGACTTTTATATTCAACTGCACTACCAAGATTATTCCATTCTCTACACTGTACTTAACACTGAATATTATAAAATAACATATACAGTATTGGATAAGTGGCTCTACATGTACTACTACATGCATTCAGACTCCAGTACTCAAATGTTTAGCATTCATTCCAATTTAACGCACTTCATTCACTCGTCAGTCATTATCATAGATGTTAGGATTGTGGAAAAATCGCTGATTGCTTTGGCTATGGATGGGCAAAAACATCAACTACTTCAAATGAAACTCCAAAATATATACCTTATATATATATATATATATATATGTATACCAAAATATACTACAAAATACAATTTATAAAAGAGGAGCTCATCATTGTATAAATCCAAAGTATGAATAAAAATATTCAATTTTTTAATTACTATAATTTACATAGTAAATAATCTACTATAATTACATCAATTTAGAAGATATCTTTTTTTAGAATTAATAACGTTTTTATCTGATCTCATATTAAGATGTGGGAATACTTTTTTTTAATGGATATGAAAACTTTTTTATCACATGCATTGCTGTAACACTGTGTGAAATAGTGAAACACTAGTTCTGACCTGCCACAGCTATGCCTGACTTTTATTACAGTATTTACTTCATATTTTTTTAATCATACATAAATCCACCACTGCTAATGTAGCTCAAGGTGCTCCCTATAGGTTTTGGGAATAAGTCTGTGGACTTTTTCTTTTCTTTACATGACAAATATGGCTCCCAACCAATACGCCCAGAATACAATGCTGCTAAGACACATGGCCGCCGACCACAATCCCCAGAATACAACACTCTTTACAAACATGGCCGCCAACTTAGGCTTTCGGCTGCTCCCTGTTCGGGGTCGCCACAGCGGACCGACTGGTCCGCACAACAACTTGGCACAGGTTTTACGCCGGATGCCCTTCCTGCCGCAACCCTCCCATTTTTTTTTTCCGGGCTTGGGACCGGCACTGCATCCAGTGGCTGGGGTTGAGGCATTGGCTGGAATCGAACCCGGGCCTTTCGCATGATAGGCGAGAAACCTACCACTGAGCCACCAATGCCTCTATCCACAAAATTATGACTAAATGGTTAAAAAGCTTTTCCTAAATATAATGCATCCAGTAATGCAGCTCAGCCACTGCAGAGCATCAGCTACTAACTTAGTCACACACTAACTCTTCCGCCTTTTATAGGGTTAAATTTCTTGTGTCTTTATTATGTCGTATTCTTCTAATTTATGGATTGGTTTTAGATCACAGTTTTTTAATTAGTTTATATAAGCATAAATAAAACAGAGTAATCTGTATATATAAAAACTCACTGCAAATTATATAATTAGTAGCCAATTAATCAAATTATCACATTAGTAAATCGATATATGTAAATTTACACAAATTCAGGAGCCCGAATAGAGTACCAAGTTTCTAAACGAACTGGTTTGTTGACCACAACCCCAGAATACAACACTGTCTAGAAACATGGCCCCCAACAACAACCCTAGAATACAACACTGTCTACAAACATGGCCCCCAACCACAACCCCCGAAATCCAACACTGTCTATAAACATTTTTGCCAACCACAACTCCAAGAATACAACACAACTTATAAACATGTTTGCCAACCACAACTCCAAGAATACAACACAACTTATAAAAATGTTTGCCAACCACAACTCCACGAATACAACACAACTTATAAACATGTTTGCCAACCATAACCCCAGAATACAACACTGTCTACAAACATGGCTGGCTACCACAACCCCCAGATCACAGCAATATCTACAAACATTTCCCCCAATCACAACCCTCAGAATACAACATTGCCTAAAAACATGGCCGCCAGGATTACATGCTCGTCATTAACATACTCTCTCACATTCACAATCTGACTGCACACATCAGAACTCAAACACAGGCACATACCAATCTATCCAAACCTTCTATCTCTGTGCTTGTAGTGTTTACAGCTATGACTTTGTTTCTGGTTTCAGTTTACATCTTTGTCTCGTATCCAATTAACTCTGTTTGCACATCACCTGACATCTGCCTGATTTTAACCTTGCTTCTTATTTCGAATTTGTTTGCTTTGGCTAAAATAAAGAAACTTAACCTGCAGTCAACACCATCTCCGCCTGACATCTACATGGTAGTTGCTTCGTCTCAAACGAACCACAGCAGCTTGGATTATAAAACATCTCATTAGATTGATGAATGGCAAAACATAAAATGTAAATGTGAAATATAAATACTTTATATTACATTGTAAACTAGACATGTGCCAATATAAAATTTTTATATCACAATAAATAATAAAGCTTTATCTTGGTTTATAGTAATATTTCAAGTTCAAGTTACAACATCACAGTAAAAAAATACTGTTTTGTAGCAGAATATATTGTTGCAGCAAAAGAATAACACATGCATTGCTCCGATTTGTCCAGGACTCTTAAAACCCGGCTGTACTTCTGAATTAAACAGAATTTATCATGAGGAATAATCGTTCATTTTCTATGACAGCAGCTCTGGCAATAGTTCTGATTGTGATTCAAATCACAGGTTCATATTAAAGCACTTATCGTTTCTATAGTAACGAGTCGTTCACAGCCACTTGAATGGTGCACATCAGTCTCCACGCCTTGTAACAGTCAGAAATTTCTCCACTATGAGGTTTCTCAGTAACACAACAAGCTGCAATTATTATTATTGAATTTTTTTCACCATAGTGTGTGTAGCCACTATAACATTAGTGATAACAGAAACTAATTGTTTTTGTTCTACAGCATTAAATGTTATTTTGAAAAGGTGCTGTGATATAAGAGGAATAAAGGATGTCTGGATATGGTGTTATTGGAAGATAATCAGGGTTTGGGGTGTCAAAGTAAATGCGTCATTGATTATTTATCTACGCTCCATTGTGTTTTATTCCTTACTTGGCACATTTATAATAAGCAATAATTTTAGATCTTTACACAAATAATGAGCACAATAACTGCTTTAATGAGCTGTAATAACTACACACACACACACACACACACACACACACACACACACCCCACACACACACAGCGCATATAGCAAAGTCAGTTTGTATATGCAATTAAATGAATTCCGGTAGAATTTATTGACATTTTAAATCCGCACATATCAGTAAGGCACGACACGATGTTTACTGTAGCCTTGCAGCTGAAGCCTTCCCAATGACGTCTCCGTCCTGCCTCTGATGAAGAATGTATTGACATTTGAAGCACACAGACACGGAAATATCCGCCATGCTCCCATGCGCCGCTATTGATTTTAGACAAGGACATTTAAGTACATTTATGGACATTTGAAGCTTCAGTGATTTAGGCCATGGGCACAAAAAAAATTCAATACTGAGATTTCACTGTGTATTTCACACATAGGTCTCAAGTTCAAATCTAATGTCAGTGTGTTCATACAGGAAATAAAAATTTGTTTATCTCCTGAACAGTCCCCATAGCATTTACTTGGAACAGGAAAACCAATGACAAACACAACAATACACTACATTACACACATACACACACACACACACACAGACACAGACAAGGCTGATATTTAAAAATGCAAAGGCAAAAGAGTAAAGTATTTTTGGACACCTAAAAAAGCCACAAAAGTCCACATAGCTGGAAGTGAGGCCTTGAAGTTCAACATCAATTTAATTCAATATACAATAACATTAGACCTTACCTCACTGCCTGGTTAGCCACACTGATGTTGTTATATACTGTACATATATAACACCAGTGGCAGTGGGCGCTCAAGTGGTTAAGGCTCTGGGTCGTGGATTGGGGTTCAAGCCCCAGTACCACCAAGCTCCACTGTTGAGCAATTGAGCAAGGCCCTTAACCCTCTCTGCTCCAGGGGCGCTGTATCATAGCTGCCCCTGCGCTCTGACCCCAACTTCCTCAGCTGGGATATGTGAAGAAAAGAATTCCACTGTGCTGTAATGTATGTGTGGCGATAATAAAGGCTTCTTCTTCTTCTTCTTCTACATTTATGAATATTGCTTTAAAATCCTCTCAAGAATCCAGCTAAGTTTGTTCATTAAAAATTCCTACAGGTTTCTCCTCTAAACACTAATCAAAAGAAACTCCATTGCTATGTCTGTTAGCACACGGCTCGAAATAACACTGTTGGCGTGGCCTGTTATCATCATTACCTCATTACATTACACATCTTCACAGGCCCATTACTGCATCAGTGTATTTCAGGTGGACTTGCTGCAGAGGCACCATGGGAAATCACAGGCGGAGTGGCGCCAGGCTCTGGGGACAGTTCTCATCCCTCTCTGGTGTGTAGCAGTTGGACTAATTGGCCTTGTGTGTTTCTGGCCGTCTGTGGTGAGAGTGGTGATAAATACAAACCCCTTCCCATGAGCACACACACACACACACACACACACACACACACACACACACACACACATACATACACACAAACTATATAAAGGTCTCATTAAAAAATGAGGAGTCAATGAAATGGGGGATATACTATGTGGATAGACCGGGCTGGATAATTGGATATTGTATGTGTAGTAAATAAAGAATTGACCATTGTTGGAAAAACAAGGAAAACATGCTTTCCTTGACTGAAATCTGGTTACCTGCAAAACCTGCAAGACTCACATATCAAACACGTTGATTAAAGAGTGCCATTCACTTTGAAAAGATTACACAGACTGTTGTGTAAGTATACACATGACCAAAAGTACAGTATGTGTACACCTTACCATCACACCCCAATGATCTTGTTGAACATACAGTTCCAGCTGAAGTGGTTAAGGCTCTGGGATGTTGTTTGGAAGATCAGGGTTCAAGCCCCAGCACTGGCAAGCTGCCGTTGTTGGACCTTTGAGCAAGGCTGCCCCTGTGCTCTGACTTCAACCTCCCAAGGATGGGATATGTAAAAAAAGACTGTCACTGTGCAGTAATGTATATGTGACAAATAAAGGCTACTTAACTTAACTTACCTTAACACACAAAGTTTTCATAGAGCTCAGGGCCTTTTGTGCACAGGAACAATGTCATGTTGGAAGAATCTAGACAACTGTTTGCTTCCAATGTTGTGGCAGTTTGAGGAAATAACACTTTTGGGTGTGATGGTCAGGTGTCCACAATGTTTTAATATACCACAATATAAAAACTTGAATGCTATATTGATTACGCTGACCTATTAGTTCCTTCCAACATTCATTTATTCATTGTCTACCGCTTATCCGATCTATTCTCGGGTCACGAGGAGCCTGTGCCTATCTCAGGCGTCATTGGGCATCAAGGCAGGATACACCCTGGACGGAGTGCCAACCCATCACAGGGCACACACACACTCCCATTCAATCACACACTACGGACAATTTAGAGATGCCAATCAACCTACAATGCATGTCTTTGGACCGGGAGAGGAAATCGGAGTACCCGGAGGAAACCCCTGAGGCACAGGGAGAACATGCAAACTTCCACACACACGGCAGAGACGGGAATCGAACCCCCAACCCTGGAGGTGTGAGGCAAACATGCTAGCCACCAAGCCACCGTGCCCCTTCCTTCCTTTCAACAATCAAACAAAAAATAATGAAATAAATTTGAATGATTTGACATGATGGTGAATCAACATAAAACACAGGAAATCCAGAGCAACTTACATTTTATCTAATTTTATACATCTGAGCAATTGAGGGTTAAGGGCCTTGCTCAGGAGCCCAGCAGTGGTGGACTTGGTGGGTCTGGGATTCAAACTCACAGCCTTCCAATCAGTAGTCCAACACCTTAACCACTGAGCTTTTAACATAAAGTTAGCAGGTAAGCGACAAACTTCAGAAAAGTGTCTCCAAAGCAAACATTCCTTCATGATTCTACCTGAACAGGGCGACATCTTAAATATCTCATATATGAATTAAATCAATACAGAAATAATATCAAAATCAATAATGGCGTTTATCCAAAGGTAATTAGGAACTAATCATTGTTTTTACAAAGGGTGTTTTTGTTTGTTTGTTTGTTTGTTTGTATTTTATTGTATTTATTGTGAATATGACTTTCAAACACGTTCATGACTGTTTGAATGGTTGATCTGGTGCCATATTGATGAATATTTATGTGGAGAGAAACATATCCCATAACAGAGTATATTTGAAGCATAAGCTCCATCAACAAGCGGAGTATTTAAAGACATAAACAACAATGACTCTTCGTTTCAGAATGAGACTGACCATTACTGTAATTGGAATTTAACAAATCCTCTGTGGAGCATTACCGCTTGTATCTGGCATGTTTACATGAAAAGTCCGTGCACAGAGACATCATTACCTTTGATTAATTTCTATTCATCAGTGTGGGCCAAGTTGTTAGAGGCGCTGAGGATTTACATGGAGGCCAAGATTAAAGGGTATGTGTGGAATAAGGGAATCTGATGAAGCAGACTCTCATCTCCATATTATACCCCTTCTCTGTCTCACACACAGAGACACACACACACACACACACACATGCACAAGGCACAATACTTTAGATGTTGATGATCTGTAGTCTAACCACACCACCTAGGAGGAGACACAATCTAGCCTCAGCATGGGAGACAGTGCATGCAAGCACAAGCAGGACACGCACCAATACACACACACACACACACACAAGCTCAGACATGCTGTAATCAATACACATCAGAAGGCTTGAAAAGACAAATGAAAGTAGATCCCACCCTCACACACACACACACACAAAAGTCCCTGCATGGCCTTCCATAGGTGCTTTTAAGTGACAGAATCTCAGAATCTCTTTTTATTGTAACAGCACTTGAAAAGGCCAAGCCTGCCTTGCTGTTGGACAAACCTAATTCAGCCGTGCCCTTTGCCATCCCAGACTTTAGCTCGAGACCTCAGGAGGCGCATACTCTCTCAATCAGACAGACGGTACACACACAGACACACACACACACACACGCTCAACTCAAGCAGAGCCAAGGAAACAGACAAAGGGACCAATGGACATCCAAGGTCATAGCTAAACTTTCTGACACTTTGGACCTGCTTTTCAGTTCCTTACTTTTATATGTTACTTATCTTTTTTATATTTTAAAACAATACAAAACTCAATTATTATATGTTTATCTCATTTATTAGCAATGCAAGAAAATAAAAAAAAACAAACACACACACACACACAAAACACACACACACACACACACACAGAGAGACTCGGGGACTGGAGATTATGGTAATGGATGATGAAAGTGAAAAGACCAACCATCTATTTGGTTATATATTTTATAAAACACAAGAAATATTTTGAGACTATTAAGTATTTTGACTTTAGCACAATCTTTGTGTTTTCACATTAAAAAAAAAGTTTTACTTTTGTTTTAACAGACTGATTTTGATGACCCAGAGCTTAAGAGTTATCTGAAGCTGCTCTCAGGTGAAAACTTTCATTCTTGGTCACTGTCCCAATCTCTCTGCCCGCCGGGCACCAGTGTGTGATGCCTGTGTGTACGGCTGGCACCCTCCTGGCGGCGGAGATGGCAGCAGATGGCGTACGCCTCCCCTGGCACACTTGCACATGATGAGGAGGCCTGTTCACACTGATGTGAGAGGACAAGCTAATCACACCTGCTGGCATCTTGCCCAGCCTCTACATCCATCCAGCATGGGGCTCCAGGGACATGGAGGTAGCGAACGCCAACCTGCATATCAAACACGGCTCGAGCGCACACGGCAGGCCCTGGAGAACAGCTTGATGCTAACGCTAATGCTAACAAACAGAGCTAATGCTAGTAAATCAGTCCCTTCAGACACAGACGCATACAAATACAGCTGCAGATTGGCAACAGCTGCCTGAGGAACATTAGATAGGAAACATTCATAACTTGTATATTCTTGATCATTAACACACTCTCATGGTACTATGCAACCACACTCTGCTCTCTCCCTAAATTGATGTGAAAGTGTGATTTGCTTTGCAGCTAGCACACCTATAATAGCTGCTGTTATGATCAATAAATCAGCACATTTTGACCAATCAGATTTGAGAATTCAACAGCAACTTAGCAGCAGTGACACCACCACCACCACCACCACCACAATGGTTCACAGTAGGAGGTTCTCATCATTTAAAAAATGAGTACAAATATTGTGTGAAAAAATGCAAAAAGTTATGGTTAAGGCATCGAAACAGAGTTAGCAAAAACTGAATAATAAATATGTATAAATTAATAAATTAGCTAGCATAAATCATTTTACAATTTTCATTTCATCCACAAGATAAATTATTATATTATAAGTTGTCAAGTGGCATTACTGCTTTGAAAAATAAATAAATAAATAAATAATAATAAATAAATAAATATTCAATGTCATTAATTATCAAAACATTAAGCGATTTAGAAACATTTGAGTTTAAACTCTAATCACTTGGTGAAAGTAAATGTTGTGATAAAAGTAATAAACTCGTTACTTTTGAGCTTTGTATCTCAAGGCCATGTCCTCTATCAGCCAGCTTTCAGTACACACACACACACACACACACACACACACACACACACACACACACACACACACACACACACAACATTTATCAAGTTACTGAACAAAATAGTTTTCAACTGAATTGCAGTAATTAGCTGCACTCTCACTTCCAGCTGCTGTACTCTAAAACATATTCATGGACATTTGCCAAATTCATAACCATATGGTTTTTTTTTTTTTTTAGTATACATAGGGTCAGCATATGGAGAGCAAAACAGAGAGAATCTTCAAGGCAATTTTTTTGAAAAAAAAAAAAAAAAATAAATAAATCCTGAGTTTTTTGGCATGTTGTGAAAGGAGGCCAGCTGCTGGAGCAGGTAAAACCTCTGTGCTTCACATGATGCAATCACGTACATCATCAGTGAAAAGGGCTTCCTGTCATGAAAAGAAGGGAAAAGACGGCAAACCTCTAGGCATTGTACGCTATGGAAAACATGGATTCACATAAACAATGCATGGGTCTGATTATTGAATCAGAATTGCTAAGAAAGTTTTCTGAGGAAAACTTTCTGAAGCTAGGAATGCTATCCAAAGAAGTTAAAAAATATTTTCTGTATTTAAGAACATTTTGATAAGCTTAGAATACATCTGAAGCTAGGAGTGTTTAATTATCCTGAAAAGCTAGAAAGATTTCTGAAGCTAAAAAATCTAGTCTAACCAAAAACGCTAGGAATGCTTTCTAAAGCTGAAAATGTTTAACTAATTCAAAGAAGCTAAGAATACTAAACTACCCAAAGAAGCTAAAAATACTTTCTGAAGCTAAGAACACTTCATTTTCAGAGCACAGCGTCAGCCAGGTTCCAGTGCCTCTGGAGCAGAGAGGGTTAAGAGCCTTGCTCAAGGGCCCAAATTGGCATCCTGGTGGTGCCGGGGCTTGAACCCCCAACTTTTCAATCAGTAACCCATGTTTCTTATCAGTATGATTAGTAACTGATGGGTTTCGATCAATAGCCCATTAGTAACCAATGATTCTGAAAAAAAAAATTTCAAAACATTTCTTCAAAAAAAAAAAAAATTTCTGAAGCAATTTCATTCATTGTCTACCGCTTATCCGATCTATACTCGGGTCACGGGGAGCTTGTGCCTCTCAGGGATCATTGGGCATCAAGGCAGGATACACCCTGGACGGAGTGCCAACCCATCGCAGAGAGATGCCAATCAACCTACAATACATGTCTTTGG
The DNA here is from genome assembly GCA_033459395.1 of Hemibagrus guttatus. Classification (NCBI taxonomy): domain Eukaryota; kingdom Metazoa; phylum Chordata; class Actinopteri; order Siluriformes; family Bagridae; genus Hemibagrus; species Hemibagrus guttatus. The sequence goes on from JAUCMX010000028.1 coordinate 2,126,245, forward strand.
ACCGGGAGAGGAAACCGGAATACCTGGCGGAAACCCCCGAGGCACGGGGAGAACATGCAAACTCCACACACACGGCGGAGGCGGGAAACGAACCTCCAAGCCTGGAGGTGTGAGGCAAACGTGCTAACCACTAAGCCACCGTGCCACCTCTGAAGCAATTTTTAAATCTAAAAACACACTTTAGAGCTAAAAAAATCACAATACATGTTCTGAAACAAAAAACAATTCTAAAGCTAAAAACACGTTCTGAAGCGAAAAACATGTTTGAATTTCAAAACATGATCAAAAGCTAAAAACACACTCTGGAGTTAAAAACACACTCTAAAATCTCAAAACACTCTCTAAAACTAAACCATGTCCAAAAAATAAAATGCTTTCTGAATCAAAAAATATATTCTAAATCTAAAAAGACTTTGTGAAGCTAAAAACACTTTCTGAATCTAAAAGCATAATCTAATCGAAATCTTATTACTATCCAACATTAACTAACTAAAAAACCCTTTGTAGCTCATTATTTATGGAAAAATCATATTTAACATATTTTCAAGATATTTTTCTAGATCTTAAAAATTTAGAAAATTTTTCCACACTGTTTTGTTTCACACATTTACGTATGATACATGTATTTCTTTTCACAATTCATTCATTTTTCACATATGAATTTGCTTCATCTATTCACAGATAACTTGTGTCCCATTAAAACCATGCAATTTTTCCATAAACAAATTAGCTAATTGTTTACACCATAATGATGGCAATTATGCTGTATTTAACTGCAATATGGAACCAGTACCATTTTACAAGATGTGTGTAAATCTTTACCTTCAGATAGCATGTGCTTTTAGTCCCCATTGCTCTTGAACTCTCCTCGTGTTTAATTGAGCAAAAGTGACATTAATCTGTCATCCTGAAAGACAGAGGTAATGTCTTTCTACAGCTCATTACACACCAAACTACATAGCCATTGTCAAAGGCGCTGAAAGCTCACGTGTTCACAAAACAGACGACTAGGATGGACTATGGCATGGGGTGAAAATTGAAGGTGACTAGCAATTTTCACATGTACAGGGAGCAGAAATGACAGAAGTGCTTGGACATGAGTGGAAATATGAAAGCAATTCTGATTTCATCTGAATGAAAATGAAAATAATGCCAGCAAATCAAAACAGAAGATTGTGCAGTGCGAAAGAGCAAACTCAGCAGGGGGAGCAGGTTATGGACTGGTCCACTCCACTTACCATCCCAGAACATAATTCAAAAAGTATACCATGATCAATGTGGAGAATGGTTTGTAAGTGGTGCTTTTAAGAAACAGCTGAAAAAGCTACTTTATCTCTCCGAGGCATGTGTGTATCAGTCTGAGTAGAGGGTGTATGCCATGATTCATCCTGATGCTCTAGTTCTGCTTGAAGTGTCTGCATTTGTGACTTTCCTTCAGTTCTTGTGGATGATTCCAGGTGGAAAAGTTTACAATACGCATATATAGTTTATATCGGAGTCTTGTTTTTATCCTTATCTCGCCTGGATACTGTAGAACTGCTACTGCAACCATAAAAACTGCTCTGTTCTCATGATAGAAGACACAGCCAGTGTTGTTTTATTTCTTCATGCATGCTGAAAAAGTTGCTTGAAGTCATCACAGACTACGTTGGGTCTTCATTATATTGTTCATGAAAATTTGGGTATTTAGATAGATAGATAGATAGATAGATAGATAGATAGATAGATAGATAGATAGATAGATAGATAGATAGATAGATAGATAGATAGATAGATAGATAGATAGATAGATAGATAGATAGATAGATAGATAGATAGATAGATAGATAGATAAGATTTCCCAAACAATAGTATAAAAAGAAGCAAACATTTTATCAAAGCAAAAAATAATGGATTATAACATAGTTCTTGTACAAAAAAAAAGCTGTTTTTAGTCATAGGATCAAAAACATACTGCTTACTTATTTAAAAACTACATAAAGATGCAGTGGCAGTGAAAATTTGTGAAATAGACACAAAGTCATCAGTAATTAGCTGTGATAAACAAGTGACTGGTCATAATGAGGAAAAGTGATCAGTGATTGTTCATAAGGGAAAATCATGAACATTGATTGGTCAATGTGAACAATAATGATCAGTGATTGGTCATTGGGAGCATTAGTGATAAGTGATAGGTCACAGGAAGCATAAGTGATCAGTGATAGGTCAGAGGGAATATTAGTGATCAGTGATAGGTCACAGGACACATTACTGATCAGTGATAGATCAGAGGGAGCATTAGTGATCAGTGATAGGTCAGAAGGAGCATTAGTGATCAGTTATAGGTCATTTGGAACAATAATGATCAGTGATAGGTCACACGAAATGATAGTGATCAGTGATTGGTCATTGGGAAAATTAGTGATCAGTGATAGGTCATTGGGAACAATAACGATCAGTGATAGGTCAGAGGGAACATTAGTGATCAGTGATAGGTCATTGGGAACAATAATGATCAGTGATAGGTCAGAGGGAGCATTAGTGATCAGTGATTGGTCATTGGGAAAATTAGTGATCAGTGATCGGTCACTGGGAACATTAGTGATCAGTGATTGGTCAGTGGGAACATTAGTGATCAGTGATAGGTCATTGGGAACAATAATGATCAGTGATAGGTCAGAGGGAGCATTAGTGATCAGTGATAGGTCAGAGGGAACATTAGTGATCAGTTATAGGTCATTTGGAACAATAATGATCAGTGATAGGTCACAGGAAATGATAGTGATCAGTGATTGGTCATTGGGAATATTAGTGATCAGTGATAGGTCACAGGGAATCTAGCCATGGGGGTCACAGTTCAGTGACTTCTGTGCCGGTCCCAAGCCCGGATAAATAGAGAGGGTTGTGTCAGGAAAGGCATCTGGCGTAAAACACTGCCAAATTTAACCATGCGAATCGTCAATACTCTGAATTTCATACCGGATCGGTTGAGGCCCGGGTTAACAACGACCACCATCTGCGCCATTGACCTACAGGGCACCGGTGGAAATTGGGCTACTGTTTGGGCAGAGATTCTGGAGTGAATTAGATGAGGTGATGGAGTATTCCCACGGGTGAGAGAATGGTTATAAGAGCAGATTTTAATGGACATGTTGGTGAGGTGAACACAGGTGATGAGGAGGTGATGGGCAAGTTTGGAGTTAAGGAAAAAGAACCTAGAAGGACAGATGGTAGTGGACTTTGCTAAGAGGATGGACATGGCTGTGGTTAACACTTATTTTCAGAAGAGGGAGGAGCATAGAGTGACTTACAAGAGTGGAGGTAGGAGAACACAGGTAGACTACATCCTATGTAGAAGAGGCAATCTGAAAGAGATTAGTGACTGTAAAGTGGTAGTGGGAGAGAGTGTAGCCAGACAGCATAGGATGGTGGTGTGTAGGATGACTTTGATGGTCTGTAAGAAGAAGAGGTCAAAGATAGAGATAGAGAAGAAAACCAAGTGGTGGAAGCTGAAAAAGGAGGAATGTTGTGTGGAATTTAGACAGAAGTTGAGGCAGGCTCTGGGTGGTCAGGTAGTGCTGCCAGATGACTGGGAAACTACAGCAGAAGTGATCAGGGAGACAGGGAGAAAGGTGCTGGGTGTGTCATCTGGAAGGAGGAAAGAAGATAAGGAGACTTGGTGGTGGAATGAGGAAGTTCAGGATAGTATCCAGTGGAAGAGGTTAGCCAAGAAGAGGTGGGACATGGACAGGACTGAAGAGAATAGACAGGAATACAAGGAGTTACAGCGCAGAGTGAAGAGGGAGGTGTCTAAGGCCAAGCAGAAGGCATATGACGAGTTGTACACTAGGTTAGACACTAGAGAAGGACAGAAGGACTTGTACAGGTTAGCTAGGCAGAGGGATCGAGATGGGAAGGATGTGCAGCAAGTTAGAGTTATTAAGGATAGAGATGGAAGGGTGCTCACAAGTGAGGAGAGTGTACAGAGGAGATGGAAGGAGTACTTTGAGGAGCTGATGAATGAGGAAAATGAGAGGGAAAAAAGAGTTGAAGGGGTGAACTCTGTGGAACAGAAAGTAGATAAGATTAGGAAGGATGAAGTCAGGAAGGCTTTGAAGAGGATGAAAAGTGGAAAGGCAGTTGGTCGACATCCCGGTGGAGGTCTGGAAGTGTCTGGGAGAGGCAGCAGTGGAATTTTTAACTAGTTTGTTCAACAGGGTTTTAGAGAGTGAGAAGATGCCTGAGGAATGGAGAAGAAGTGTGTTAGTGCCGATCTTTAAGAATAAGGGTGACGTGCAGAGTTGCAGCAACTATAGAGGATAAAGTTGATGAGCCATACAATGAAGCTATGGGAAAGAGTAGTGGAAGCTAGGTTAAGAAAGGTAGTGGAAATTTGTGAGCAACAGTATGGCTTCATGCCCAGAAAGAGCACAACAGATGCAATTTTTGCTCTGAGAATTTTGATGGAGAAGTATAGGGATGGTCAGAGGGAGTTGCACTGTGTGTTTGTAGACTTGGAGAAAGCGTATGACAGGGTGCCAAGAGAAGAGCTGTGGTACTGTATGAGGAAGTCAGGAGTAGCAGAGAAGTATGTCAGAGTGGTGCAGGACATGTATGAGAGGAGCAGGACAGTGGTGAGGTGTGCTGTAGGCCAGACAGAGGAGTTCAAAGTGGAGGTGGGACTGCATCATGGATCGGCTCTGAGCCCCTTCCTGTTTGCTATAGTGATGGACCACTTGTCAGAGGAGGTCAGACAGGAGTCTCCTTGGACAATGATGTTTGCAGATGACATTGTGATCTGTAGTGAGAGCAGGGAGCAGGTGGAGGAAAACCTGGAGAGGTGGAGGTTTGCGCTGGAGAGGAGAGGAATGAAAGTCAGTCGTAGTAAGACTGAGTACATGTGTGTGAATGAAAGGGAGGGAAGTGGAACAGTAAGGTTACAGGGTGAAGAGGTGAAGAAGGTACAGGAGTTTAAGTACTTGGGGTCAACAGTCCAGAGTAATGGAGAGTGTGGGAAAGAGGTAAAGAAGCGAGTCCAGGCAGGTTGGAATGGGTGGAGAAAGGTGTCGGGAGTTCTGTGTGATAGGAAAATATCAGCGAGAATCAAGGGGAAGGTGTACAGGACAGTGGTGAGACCGGCCATGCTGTATGATTTAGAGACAGTGTCACTGAGGAAGAGACAGGAGTCAGAGCTAGAGGTAACTGAGCTGAAGATGTTGAGGTTTTCTTTGGGAGTGACAAGATTGGACAGGATTAGGAACGAGTACATCAGAAGGACAGCTCATGTTGGACATTTGGGGGACAAAGTTAGGGAGGCCAGATTAAGATGGGAGAGTGAGTATATTGGTAGGAGAATGTTGGACATGGAGCTGCCAGGCAGGAGGCAAAGAGGAAGGCCAAAGAGGAGGTATATGGATGGAATTAATGAGGATATGAAGCTAGTGGGTGCAAGTGTTGAGGATACAGAAGATAGGGATAGGTGGAGAGAGATGATTCGCTGTGGCGACCCCTGAAGGGAAAAGCCGAAAGAAGAAGAAGAAGAAGTGATAGGTCACAGGGAATATTAGTGATCAGTGATAGGTCATTAGGAACAATAGTGATCAGTGATAGGTCACAGGGAATGGTAGTGATCAGTGATTGGTCATAGGGAGCATTAGTGATAAGTTATAGGTCACAGGGAACAATAGTGATCAGTGGTTGGTCATAGGGAACAATAGTGATCAGTGATTGGTCATAGGGAATGATAGTGATCAGTGATTGGTCACAGGGAATGATAGTGATCAGTGATTGGTCATTGGGAACAATAGTGATCAGTGATTGGATATAGGGAATGATAGTGATCAGTGATAGGTCATAGGGAACAATAGTGATCAGTGATTGGTCATAGGGAATAATAGTGATCAGTGATAGGTCATCGGGAACAATAGTGATCAGTGGTAGGTCACAGGAAATGATAGTGATTAGCAACTGCTCGTTGGGAACATTAAAACCAGCAATGGTGGTGATTTGGAAATCCATACTGAGTCTGGTTCCTCTCAAGGTGTAAAACTTAGCACAGGGCATTTTCTATCTAAATCTTTATCTCAATTTCTGTACCTTTGTGACAATGTCTATTGTTGAAGTAACAATAGAAATAACAATGAACTGCAATTGAATCAAAATAATGAACATCTGATCAGTAACTAAAGCAGCCCAATGTATATATACAGGACAGACACAGAGCCACCAGTCACCACCTCTTCCTCTCATTCTCAGACACTTCTCAATGAATAAGAATGTTTTCCTTTTCAACCCAGTCTAACCTGATTAATCATGACCTCAGTGACCAATAATGAGTAAAAACACCTTGTGATGTAAAGGAATGTGTACATGAGAATATTACTGTAAAGGAGAGATGGTTTGTTATGTCAGTGTTTAATCTAAAAGGAATAAAACACAGCATTTGCTTACATCTTGTGGAAGCTTCTACTCAGACGGTGAAAGTTATCAGCTTTAATGAGCAGTTCCTATCTTTTCAGTGGCAATGATCAGAAATGCGATGTCCTTTTAAACGAATATGCAATAAATATTGCTTGCATTAGCACACAGCAGTCTGCAAATAGATAAAGGAGTTGACATTTTGACACGGGATCCCAGGGCTGCATCCTGAAATGGACAAGCATTTGATCAAATGCCAGTGAGGAGGCGCCTGGAATAGTAATGTACAGATCAGACTTCCCCTCTGCCCCAAATGCTGACAAAGGTCACGGCCCTGAGTGCATTTGGGCGCAGGGCAGAAACCTCTCGTCAAACACTTAAGCATGTAGTGACTGGTAGAACACAAGAGACAGGACCAATAGGCAGTTTTCTAAAATCCATTGTCTAGCATTCGAGAGTAATCTGTGTCTAGAGAAGTATTGCACTGTTGCTAGAAATCCTTTGTTTTGGGAATATTTCTATTTTACGCTTTCAAAATTGAAGATTCTTAGCTTCCGCTAAGTCTTTTACTTTTTTACTCCGAAGGTTCTAAGCAGCAAAGTACCTTTAATTGTCCAGTTTGCCATCCTAAATTGCATATACAGAAGGTGTCAAGTTTTCAGGAATTGTGTCTTTTTGAAAAATGCAAGTAGTTGTGAGTAGACATGACGTTGAAATAAACATATTTATGCTGCCAAAATTTTTCCAATGTTGTGAAAGAACTAAAAGAAATTTGAGAAAAAATTACCACAATTAACCATCTTTACAGCTAAATGTAAGCTAGTTTTCTACTGACATATTTGGCTAAACATGTGTAAAGGAAATTACATTAGGTACATTTGAAGTAAGTACCCAAGTTAACTAGCTATCTAAAAGGTAATGTATTTAACAAGCTTGTTTCATATCAGATCACTTAAAACTTCTATTCAAGCAGATTTCTATTGAGTTACTTTATATTTCTATTGATTTGCTTTACTTTTATTTGACACATTTGTCAATAAGCTAGCATACACTGTTACTTCAGTATGAGCATTGCTTACTTTTGTCCATTTTAGGATTTGGGTCTAAGGTAAAATCCAAACATTTCTAATATAACTTTTTTCTAAAGTATGTTATTTGGGGTATAATCTAGCCATGGGGGTCACAGTCCAGTGACTTCTGTGCCGGTCCCAAGCCCGGATAAATAGAGAGGGTTGCGTCAGGAAGGGCATCCGGCGTAAAACATTGCCAAATTTAACCATGCGAATCGTCAGTACGAATTTCATACCGGATCGGTCGAGGCCCGGGTTAACAACGACCGCCATCGGCGCCGTTGACCTACAGGGCGCCGGTGGAAATTGGGCTACTGTTGGTCGAAGAAGTAGAGGAGGGAGGAGAGTGCACAGACAGAGAGAGAAGAGGAAAGGTAAGAGTGTAGGACTGAGAATAGGAACTCTGAATGTTGGTACTATGACAGGGAAAGGTAGAGAGCTGGCTGATATGATGGAGAGAAGGAAGGTGGATATACTGTGTGTACAGGAGACCAGGTGGAAGGGTAGCAAGGCTCGTAGTATAGGAGCAGGATTCAAGCTGTTTTATTATGGTGTGGATAGTAAGAGAAATGGGGTAGGTGTGGTCCTGAAGGAGGAGTTTGTGAGGAATGTCCTGGAGGTGAAGAGAGTGTCAGACAGGGTGATGAGTCTGAAGTTAGAGTTTGAAGGGGTGATGTTGAATGTTGTTAGTGGTTATGCCCCACAGGTAGGTTGTGAGTTAGAGGAGAAAGAGAGATTCTGGAGTGAATTAGATGAGGTGATGGAGAGTATTCCCACGGGTGAGAGAGTGGTGATAGGAGCGGATTTTAATGGACATGTTGGCGAGGGGAACACAGGTGATGAGGAGGTGATGGGCAAGTTTGGAGTTAAGGAAAGGAACCTTGAAGGACAGATGGTAGTGGACTTTGCTAAGAGGATGGATATGGGTGTGGTTAACACTTATTTTCAGAAGAGGGAGGAGCATAGAGTGACTTACAAGAGTGGAGGTAGGAGAACACAGGTAGACTACATTCTAAGTAGAAGAGGCAATCTGAAAGAGATTAGTGACTGTAAAGTGGTAGTGGGAGAGAGTGTAGCCAGACAGCATAGGATGGTGCTGTGTAGGATGACTTTGATGGTCTGTAAGACGAAGAGGTCAAAGATAGAGAAGAAAACCAAGTGGTGGAAGCTGAAAAAGGAGGAATGGTGTGAGGAATTTAGACAGAAGTTGAGGCAGGCTCTGGGTGGTCAGGTAGTGCTGCCAGATGACTGGGGAACTACAGCAGAAGTGATCAGGGAGACAGGGAGAAAGGTGCTGGGTGTGTCATCTGGAAGGAGGAAAGAAGATAAGGAGACTTGGTGGTGGAATGAGGAAGTTCAGGATAGTATCCAGAGGAAGAGGTTAGCCAAGAAGAAGTGGGACATGGACAGGACTGAAGAGAATAGACAGGAATACAAGGAGTTACAGCGCAGAGTGAAGAGGGAGGTGTCTAAGGCCAAGCAGAAGGCATATGAAGAGTTGTACACTAGGTTAGACACTAGAGAAGGACAGAAGGACTTGTACAGGTTAGCTAGGCAGAGGGATCGAGATGGGAAGGATGTGCAGCAAGTTAGAGTTATTAAGGATAGAGATGGAAGGGTGCTCACAAGTGAGGAGAGTGTACAGAGGAGATGGAAGGAATACTTTGAGGAGCTGATGAATGAGGAAAATGAGAGGGAAAAAAGAGTAGAAGGGGTGAACTCTGTGGAACAGAAAGTAGATAAGATTAGAAAGGATGAAGTCAGGAAGGCTTTGAAGAGGATGAAAAGTGGGAAGGCAGTTGGTCCTGATGACATTCCGGTGGAGGTCTGGAAGTGTCTGGGAGAGGCAGCAGTGGAATTTTTAGCTAATTTGTTCAACAGGGTTTTAGAGAGTGAGAGGATGCCTGAGGAATGGAGAAGAAGTGTGTTAGTGCCGATCTTTAAGAATAAGGGTGATGTGCGGAGTTGCAGTAACTATAGGGGGATAAAGTTGATGAGCCATACAATGAAGGTATGGGAAAGAGTAGTGGAAGCTAGGTTAAGGAAGGTAGTGGAAATTTGTGAGCAGCAGTATGGCTTCATGCCCAGAAAGAGCACAACAGATGCAATTTTTGCTCTGAGGATTTTGATGGAGAAGTATAGGGATGGTCAGAAGGAGTTGCACTATGTGTTTGTGGACTTGGAGAAAGCGTATGACAGGGTGCCAAGAGAAGAGCTGTGGTACTGTATGAGGAAGTCAGGAGTAGCAGAGAAGTATGGCAGAGTGGTGCAGGACATGTATGAGAGGAGCAGGACAGTGGTGAGGTGTGCTGTAGGTCAGACAGAGGAGTTCAATGTGGAGGTGGGACTGCATCAGGGATCGGCTCTGAGCCCCTTCCTGTTTGCTATAGTGATGGACCAGTTGTCAGAGGAGGTCAGACAGGAGTCTCCTTGGACAATGATGTTTGCAGATGACATTGTGATCTGTAGTGAGAGCAGGGAGCAGGTGGAGGAAAACCTGGAGAGGTGGAGGTTTTCGCTGGAGAGAAGAGGAATGAAGGTCAGTCGTAGTAAGACTGAGTACATGTGTGTGAATGAAAGGGAGGGAAGTGGAACAGTAAGGTTACAGGGTGAAGAGGTGAAGAAGGTACAGGAGTTTAAGTACTTGGGGTCAACAGTCCAGAGTAATGGAGAGTGTGGGAAAGAGGTAAAGAAGCGAGTGCAGGCAGGTTGGAATGGGTGGAGAAAGGTGTCGGGAGTTCTGTGTGATCAGAAAATATCAGCGAGAATCAAGGGGAAGGTGTACAGGACAGTGGTGAGACCGGCCATGCTGTATGGTTTAGAGACAGTGTCACTGAGGAAGAGACAGGAGTCAGAGCTCGAGGTAGCAGAGCTGAAGATGTTGAGGTTCTCTTTGGGAGTGACAAGATTGGACAGGATTAGGAATGAGTACATCAGAGGGACAGCTCATGTTGGACGTTTGGGGGACAAAGTTAGGGAGGCCAGATTAAGATGGTTTGGACATGTTCAGAGGAGGGACAGTGAGTATATTGGTAGGAGAATGTTGGACATGGGGCTGCCAGGCAGGAGGCAAAGAGGAAGGCCAAAGAGGAGGTATATGGATGGAATAAATGAGGATATGAAGCTAGTGGGTGCAAGTGTTGAGGATGCAGAAGATAGGGATAGGTGGAGAGAGATGATTCGCTGTGGCGACCCCTGAAGGGAAAAGCCGAAAGAAGAAGAAGAAGAAGATGTTATTTGGGGTATGTAGCATTCTCAGCAGAGTTATCAATCTTTTAGCTAAAGCTATCTTATACCTAACCTTTTAATTACTCTATTACTCTCTATCAGCATCTTTGTGTATGTAGCTTGATAGATATAGATACGTTTTCATGGTTATATTTAGACCTTGAGGTTTCTGCCAAGCTGTATTTTTTTGTCTCATTAACACCAAGAAACAAAATATAGGAGCCAGTGAAGAAAAACAATGTTTTACACTAACTCACTAATTAATTATACTGACTTTAAATGATGAGAGCAGTTTACACAAGAGAGCAAGCTTACACAATCATTATTTGCATTTCAAGCTACTATATAAGGTAAACTATGGCAGGAGAAGACTAGTAATAAATATATAGATTATATATTATATAGATATACAATACAATATAGACATTCACAAAGTGGCTTATAAATAAGCAGAATAATCTATCAGTGCCAAAAGTTATTCTCTTTTACATTCACAAACAAGTCCCTCACATGGGCTAATATTTACTGCACCACAATGCTAAAACAAATGACCTCAGTACATTACATCAGCCTTCTTCATAGTATACTGTTTAATCTGTCACCTGAGAGACCAGAAATGTTCATATATATATATATATATATATATATATATATATATATATATATATATGTTACGCTCATATGGGGATCATATAAATTGACGACAGTTAATTTCATGATATTACAATGGAGCGTTAAGTGCAGAACACAAACCGCTGGCTTTTTCATCATGGAAAATGTTACATATGCTTTTTTATTGATGCAGGGAAAAAAACCTACAAGGGACCTCCAAGAAAACCAGTACAGTTTTAATTCACAGACTGGGAAGACTGTGGAGTCAAAGAGACCAGCTGCTGTTCAGTGGATCAATAGCTGTACAGGATTAGGTCAGCTTTCTCTCTAATGATGCATGTTTACGTAATTTTTGCCAGCTTATGAAAAATGGGCAGGGAAATGTTGCTCTTAATTGATGGAGGATGCTGCAACGCTCCAGCAACTCCTGCTGTTGCCGGGGTTTCGAGCGACTCTGGCAGATGATCTGAACGGGGCGTCCCGTTATGACAGAAAAATAATAAATCACAAACTGACGGCACAGCAAGCGCTCTACTTCCAATCTGTCTCACACAGGAGACACGTACTGTTTCACTGACACATTAAAGGAGATGTAATTCTGTTTTTTTCCTTCACTATAATAAATTCTTACTGCTGGCTTTTTATGAAATGAAAGGAACGTGGCTCTGAAGCTCACAATGTGCTGCACCATTCAGCCTAAACAAACATGTATTCAGAATGGCCTTGGTGCAGATTCGCCTGGCTGATTCGTCTATTCACCGGCACCCATCTCTTTTGTGCGCTCTCATATTTGGGTTTGGCTTTGACATCCCGGATTTCTCTGTTTACTAGGCGGAGATTGCCGCTTCTTATTAATTGGTCTTATTTCCAGGGAGCTGGTGATGGATAAAATGCAAAAGGAAGAGGTCAGAAAGGAAGCACACACATGTACAAAAGACTAATAGGACAGGCAGGAGGGAATGGTAGGGGGTGTTGTTAGTTGGGTGGAAAGGAGTGAACGAGTGCAATAAAGGTACAGAGAAAAAGATTGGACTGTGGAATGTCACAGGGACAAATGCGCCTGCTGCCTTCTTCCTCCGTCTCCTCCTCCTCCTCTTTTGATCCAGCCAGCAGGCATAAAACCTATTAGTGCACCTAAGCCTGGCATCTCCTCATATTGTTACTGAGGACTGATGCAATCGCAGTGCAATCCTATGTTACTCTCTGGCTCTTCTACTCTCTCTCTCTCTCTCTCTTTCTCTCTCTCTCTCTCTCTCTCTCTCTCTCTCCCTCTCTCTCTCTCTCTATCTCTCTCTCTCATTCGCTCTCTTTTTTTCACCTTTATCTAAAGTTCACCTTTCTCCATAACTAGTACTTCTTCGATAGGTGTCCAAAATTCAATTGTAAATTGAACAAGAGCAATTTTGCAAGATTTCATTGGATTTCAGATAAAATCCAATGCATGGATATATATATATATATATAAAATATATATATATATATATATATATATATATATATATATATATATATATATATATATATATATATAACTTTTTAAAATATTGTGTTTATGTATTTTTATTTCATTGTTTTTTTTACTTTAAAATTCCATTTTTAATTCTAGTTTCATTTTGACTCTGTTTTTATTAAATGGACAGTCATATTTTTTAAATAAATAAATAAATAAATAAATAAATAAATAAAAGATTTTACTGCCTGCCGTACTGTGTATGATTGTGTATGCGAGTAATTTTTCATTTGAATTCATACCCTTCATTCTAATCTTAACAGATATAACATGTCATAGCAATAACTATAAATTGTACTTAATAATAATAATAATAATAATAATAATAATAATAATAATAATAATAATAATAATAATAATAATAAAATTAAATGTAATATAAAATTCAAACCAAACATACACTAATGTGCCTTATTTATGTGACTGAATTGTACTATGATTACTGAATGACAGAGTGATGATATACTCAGATATACAATAAAGTGTAATCAGATTTGGCAAATTCCAAAAGTCCAAAAGTTATTTGAATATTTACATTTAAACAGTGAAATTTGTGTGTATTCAGAGTTGAGTTATACACTCTGCTAAGATAATTTTTTTGACTCCTAAGACTCCTTATTTAGATGCAAATTACCTGAGTATAGGTTCCACATCCATGGTTGCCATATTTGTCCAAAACTGGGTTTTTCACTTCCTGCCTTCAACCTCTTGCCTTCAAAAAGTAAATAAATAAAATCAGGAATAGAAAATGCAGATGAAAAAAGGCATAATCACTGTAATATCTAAAAATATGAAGAACCAAAATTAAATAAAAAATATATTTATATACTACTACACTGATATATGACTTACAAGATAGCAAGGATTAAAATAAACTTCACCTGGAATCTAATAAATGATAAATACACCGATCAGGCATTTCATTATGAGCACTGACAGGTGAACAACACAGGTGATAGGTGACAAGTGAACATTTTGTCCTCAAAGTTGATGTGTTAGAAGCAGGAAAAATGGGCAAGTGTAAGGATTTGAGTGAGTTTGACAAGGACCAAATTGTGATGGCTAGACCACTGGATCAGAGCATCTCCAAAACTGCAGCTCTTGTGGGGTGCTCCCGGTCTGCAGTGGTCAGTATCTATCAAAAGTGGTCCAAGTAAGGAACAGTGGTGAACCGGCAACAGGGTCATAGGTGGCCAAGGCTCATTAATGCATGTAGGGAGTGAAGGTTGGCCCGTGTGAGCCGATCCAACAGACGAGCTACTGTTGCTCAAATTACTGAGGAAGTTACTGCTGGTTCTGATAGAAAGGTGTCAGAATACACAATGTATGATGGGTCAGGGCTGTTTTGGCAGCAAAAGAGGGACAATATTAGGCAGGTGGTCATAATGTTATGCCTGGTCAGTGTATATTCCTGTATGATTAGACCTAGCTCCAATTATCACATTCATCCCTTCAGAGTTGGTTTAAATTAAGTATATGACTTCCACGCTCATTATTTAGCACCTTAGAAAATAGCACTTTATCCAGCACATACTATTATTTTTGCATATTGTGCACCAACGGTTATTGTGGCTCTGCTATGTGACAAAGTAGCACTAGACTTAATACTGCTCTACATTTGAGCTGAAACGAGTCCAAATTCAGACTCACACATAACTCTCTCTCTCTCTCTCTCTCTCTCTCTCTCTCTCTCTCTCTCTCTCTCTCTCTCTCACTCTCTCTCTCTCTCTCTTTCTCTCTCTCTCTCTCTCTCTCCCTCTCTCTCTCTCTTCTCTCTCTCTCTGTCTCTCTCTGCCTCTCTCTCACTCTCTCTCTCTCTCTCTCTTCTCTCTCTCTCTCTCTGCCTCTCTCACTCTCTCTCTCTCTCTTTCTCTCTCTCTCTCTTTCTCTCTCTCTGCCTCTCTCTCACTCTCTCTCTCTCTTTCTCTCTCTCTCTCTCCTGCCTCTCTCTCTCTCTCTCTCTCTCTCTTTCTCTCTCTCTCTCTCGCTTTCTCTCTCTCTCTCTCATTTTTTCACCTTTATCTAGAGTTCATCTTTCTCCAAAACTCGTATTCTTTGGATAGGTGCCCAAAATTCGAGCTGAAATTGTAAATCAAACAAGATTTGCAAGATTTCATTGGATAAAATCCAATGCATGACAGTAATATATTTTGAGTCCAAACTCAGACTCACACTTAACTGCACAACACATACACAAGTCTCACACTGCTTCTGAATAGCAGTTAAGTCTGTAGGTCAATTTCGGTAATAAAGACTCAGATCTAAATACAGCACACAGGGCTTATATCTGAGAGTGTTAAGCTCAGCAGTACCGAGTGCCAGCTCATGAAAACTGATTCACTATCACACTGTTATGGGAAATAAAACACTTATCTCCTGCTTGGCTAAGGTTATTGGAGTAAATACTTCTTCCTTTTTAGTGGTCGGAAAGTGCATTGCCACATTACACAAAATTGTAAATAAATTCCCCAGAAATCCTCATGACTCCCATAAACACCCATATTCTGCATACATGCTGTACATGTGCAAACCAGATGAAGGACCAGTAATAAATTTTAGTATAACAGGCTTTTACACCAGTGCCCACTTCTAAGAACCTAACACTGGATTTATGTAGGATAATACCTTGTACAGAACAGACCTGAAGACTTTTAGCTTAATGTAGGCCACATTTAGTAGTGGTTATAATTAAGTAACTATTAAAAGACAAAGCAAATACATAAAATACAGAGTAAAGGGTAAAGCGCTTTCTTGTCAAAAGATGGGTTTGGATGCAAAAGCAGGGTGTTTTAAAAGCAGGTGGGCAGTGGTGGCTCAAGTGGTTAAGGCTCTGGGTTGTTGATCGGAGGATTGGGGTTCAAGCCCCAGCACCCCCAAGCTCCACTGTTGGGCAATTGAGCAAGGCCCTTAACCCTCTCTGCTCCAGGGGCGCTGTATCATAGCTGCCCCTGTACTCTGACCCCAACTTTCTCAGCTGGGATATGCGAAGAAAAGAATTCCACCGTGCTGTAATGTATGTGTGGCGATAATAAAGGCTTCATGCCCCCACTTCTTCTTTTAATAACAAATAGAAGTCACAGGGCAAAATCAACAGAGCAGTCACTAAAATGGAAACGGGCAAAAGTATTGGGACAGCCACGGAACTCGGGACAGCCAACGGTTTTGGAGCACTAATGAAAGCAGGAACATGCAAAAGTATTGGAACATACAAACCAGGCTAAGCAGATCATCCGAATCAGTATGAAAAAAAAAAAAAAAAAAAACCCTAGTCAAGTAGGCACAATAGGAAATTTTTAGGAACATCAAAGGTTCAAAATCGGAATAACAAGCCGGAGTAAAACAAAAATTAATAGGGGGAAAAACCACAACAAAACACAAACAGCTGAGTATCGTCACTGACCTTTGGACTGAACATATACCTCGCAATGAGGAACTCAAACCAAAGGGCTTAAAAAGGGTGAAAAACAAACATGCATAATTAAAAGACTGGCGATTGTGAGCGTTGTAGTGCAGCTGGTTGCTGGGAGTGGTTGTTGTGAAATGTTGGCTGTGACATTATTTGATGTGACTTTTCTGTGACTGGAATCTCAAAGCTATAACTTTACCTCTGACTGTTATAAAGCACTGACACTGGAGACTCTTTCTATAAATGTTCAATAAACATGCATAAGTTGTTACTATAGAAAATAAAACGCCCAAAGTCATCTTCTGACCAATCAAAATTAAGAATTCAACACCACTGTGGTATAACCAAAAAATGGATGTATAAAAAAAGATGCCTCTGCTAGTTGTATGTGAATTTTAGTGCATGTTGTAACAAGTATATGACACAGACAGATTAAGGCATGCACAATAAAAATCACTAATAAAAAATTACTCCAATGAAACAGACAATGGAAAAGATGCCTCTTATGCTTCACTCACATACAGTAATTTTATCACTGCAAGTTTTCAGCTACTGTACAATAAAGTCACCAGTAGGTGTTCCTACTGCTGGTTGCCGTGGTAATAATATTTATCAGTGGGTGCATTTCAAATCAGAATTATTGGAAATTTAGTATATAAAATTCAGCAGCGTATATTTGCATCATATGGTACGATATTAAGGATAGTCACTTCCCCGATTCACTCCATATTCGGATAAAGTTCAACTTTTCACACATCGCTGGACACGCCCCCATCTACTCCCTAACAGCTGCTGTCACTCACATCACTGGAAGTCATACTGAATGATTTCCCATTGCTTTATGGCTTATTGTATGTGTGAACGTAGCATTAGACTGTCAGATAAGGAATAAATAATTCACTCAATAGTTTGTAGTCAGTGACTTATCAGGACAAATCAAAACAAATGCTATGTAAGTAAAACTTTCAGCATAGGCTAGATGTTTCTGAGTAATTTTATGAGTAGAAATAAAATGGAGTGCACACAATAACTACACATTACCAACCACACCACTTATAATTGCACGTGATAAAAATACTGTTGCTATTTTTTTTTTTAAATTAAGGCATTGTGATGCTGTTACTGCTGTTGTGTAATGACTAATGTAATTATAATTCAAGCATTATTGCCTCGCCAAAATGACCTTTAAAGCATTCATGAAAATAGAGGACATTAAAGCACATTAAACTGAAAAGTGAACGCAGATTTTTTCCATCACCTTGATTTCCTTGATTAGACTTCCAGTGACGGCCCGAGATGGAGACAAATATGCTTTGTAAGAAAAACAATAAACAGCGAGTGAAAGGAGAAGAAATGGGATAATAAAGTGTTATATTTGCCTCAATATGGTGTGCACTTACACAGGGACCATCTCTCAAAAACGCCTGATGAAAAAGTGGCCCGACTGACCGCTTTATGAGCGCAATATTTCATGGCAGCAATTACAGTCAGAGCCACCTCTGGTTTTTAGGGCCTGGATCAGCGTCTCTAGCCTGCTTATGTCTGCATGTCCATTGCACTTATGTCCTCTGATGCTTTTTAGACCGCATGTTTGCCATCATTCACTTGCTTTTTTTTTTGGTCTTGTGATTCCTTGTCCAGTCAGCACTCCATGTCCTTTTGTTCTATTGTCTGTTGCTTTTCACTTCGTCGTCCACTCATCCCTTTTCTACTGTTCCCGGCTCGATAGCTTTCATCATAGAAGAATACCTCCTCCAAACTAAAGATTCAGACATCAGAAAAAAGAGCTTTTCTATCCTCACATGTAGGACATTTATAGGAACTAACGATACAAAATGCTGTAAGCACAGACATCCTGTATGAAAAAATTACAACTAATACACAACATTACAACAGGTGCATACAAACATTTATATTATAACGCTGCAGTGTTCTTGATTCTGATTGGTCAGAAGGTATTGATTTGTTTTTCTATACCAGACCTTAGCTTCCTGATGTTAAGATGTTAAGCGGTTTCTTTTATTTCCTGCTTTTTTTTTTTTAAATAATAATAATCATTTTTTTAAAAAATGAAACAAACAAAAATAAAAACAAAAAATGTTGTCCTTGTTCATGTGGGTGTGTACCACAAGGTAACAAGTCACATGAGTCAATTTACAGAAGATTGAAGAAGAATGAAATCAATCAATGCTTTTAATTTAGAATTTATTTATGTTGTTACTGTTATTTAGAAGTTACTAATGTTTCATGAGATAAGGTTCATGTGGTAGGTAGCCTTTCGGTGTTAACTTGCAAACTGTTATCCGTCCATTTTCTGTAGTGCTTGGAGAACCTGGAATCTATCCCAAGGATCACAAAGGCACAATCACAGAGATTCACACACTATTTATGATTTAGAGATGGCAATCTGCCTACAACGCATGTTTTGGACTGGGGAGGAAACCGGAGTACCATGAGGAAAACCCTGAACCTCAGCAAAAATATGCACACCTGGAGGAGGTAACAATAAAACCCCCAACCTCAGAGGTGTAAGGATACACGTGCCCCCTTCACACTTCTTATATCTTTAATTATGTTTATATGCTGTATATGGTCAAGATTTTGACAATTCTGAACCTAAAGAGAACTAATTTATCAGTCCCATCAAAAAATAAAAATCTTCTTCTTCTTCTTCTTCTTCTTCTTCTTCTTCTTCTTCTTCTTCTTCTTCCGGCTTTTCCCTTCAGGGGTCGCCACAGCGAATCATCTCTCTCCACCTATCCCTATCTTCTGCATCCTCAACACTTGCACCCACTAGCTTCATATCCTCATTAATTCCATCCATATACCTCCTCTTTGGCCTTCCTCTTTGCCTCCTGCCTGGCAGCTCCATGTCCAACATTCTCCTACCAATATACTCACTCTCCCTCCTCTGAACATGTCCAAACCATCTTAATCTGGCCTCCCTAACTTTGTCCCCCAAATGTCCAACATGAGCTGTCCCTCTGATGTACTCGTTCCTAATCCTGTCCAATCTTGTCACTCCCAAAGAGAACCTCAACATCTTCAGCTCTGTTACCTCTAGCTCTGACTCCTGTCTCTTCCTCAGTGACACTGTCTCTAAACCATACAGCATGGCCGGTCTCACCACTGTCCTGTACACCTTCCCCTTGATTCTCGCTGATATTTTCCTATCACACAGAACTCCCGACACCTTTCTCCACCCATTCCAACCTGACTGCACTCGCTTCTTTACCTCTTTCCCACACTCTCCATTACTCTGGTCTGTTGACCCCAAGTACTTAAACTCCTGTACCTTCTTCACCTCTTCACCCTGTAACCTTAAAAAATAAATAAATAAATAAATAAATAAATAAATAAATAAATAAATAAATAAATAAATAACAGCAGTGAATGTTGTTTGCTGTTTGTTCTTCTTGAGCACCTTGTTCACCACAGACGCCGCCGCTTTTAGCGACTCTGTGCTCAGCATCACCTGGTTATGATTGGCTCTCATCAGTCAGGCAATGGGTGTTTTTTTTGCAGCCCCCAATTCTTTCACTATGGTGAAAGTTGTCAGGATGTCAACGCCTGTCTTGATCATTACAATCAAAGGGGACCTCGTTATTTTTTCAATATGCCTCGGGGTGATAGTGAGGGATAAGAGAACTGTCAGGCAACAGAAGGTAGGAAAGGACACAAAAAGTATGATTATGGATAGGAATGTGGAGCTGATCTGGGAATTTTGGGATTGGAGCAATGGACAAAACAAACAAACAAACAAACAAAACACAACAGTCCACATCACCACCTCATCTAATCAGTTTCATACAGTGAAAATAAAGAAATAAAGACATCTTGAATAAATGAAATGAGACGGATCCCAAAGTAGGATGCAATCAGGTACAATTCGGACCTCTCTAAAAAAAATAAAAATCCAATATTAATCTGATTTATATTATCCTATTATTCCATATAAGGATAATGATTTAAAAAAACATTTCCATGATTTCCTTTATGTATGATCAGCTTTGTGTTCAATGCCCTCTGTATATTTCTTTAGTTGTTTGACAGTTCTTCTCTTTCCCCTCTTCACCACCTCAAGGCATAAAGTTAGAAGAAGGAGGCTCTCTTTGATAAGAGATGATCAAGCCTGTGTTGTCATTCTGACAGGTTTCAGGATTGTGAGAGCTTCGGGACAAAGCGGTGGTGCAGCAACAAGGGAAGGCATTTTACTTTGGAAAAGGTGAAGTTGAAGAAGGTGAAGCAGCTATGTGATGTAGAAAGTGACAACTCCAATTTCATGTATAAAATGCTTTACCAAATGATTCATGTGTTTATTGTTAAAAATAAATGATTAAATCAAACAATTGGATCTGATTATAGGTTCCAGTTAAAGTAGCCTTTGTTTGTCATATGTACCTTACAGCACAGTGAAATTGTTTCTTCACATATCCCATACTTAGAGGGTTGGGGTCAGAGCATAGTGTTAGCCATGATGCAGCGCCCCTGGAGCGGGAGGGTGTTGGGAGCCTTGCTCAAGGGCCCAAAAGTGTCAATATAGCAGTGCTGCGGCTTGAACCCCGATCTTCCAATCAAAAACCCAGAGCCTTAACCACTTGAGCTACCACTGCCGGGATGTTGTGCAAGCCATAGTATTAAATGAATCAAATTTGCAGCTCGTTTTTAACTATTGGATTTAAATTCATCATCTATCATCAACCATGCTCAGTCAGAAAATGGCTATATATATCACACAGTTGAATAACTTTACAGATATCATGCTGAGGCTTTGCTTCTTGTACTGGGTTTTATGCTTAACCCTTTTAACCAGTACACCGATGTTCTGTTCAGCCATTAGAATGGAAATCGACTTATGGGATGTTTTCAATCAGTATAAACAAATTAATGATTTTCTGACCACAAGTTTGATATGAAATGAGTCTACTTTCATTTAAGCTTCATATTAATCACCATTGTAGAGTTTAACATGATGAACACATTCAGTGCTGAACATGGACACAACAAAACAGGTGTAAATTCATTCATTGTCTACCGCTTATCCGAACTATTCTCGGGTCACAGGGAGCCTGATCTCAGGCGTCATCGGGCATCAAGGCAGGATACACCCTGGACGGAGTGCCAACCCATCACAGGGCACACACACATTCTCATTCAATCACACACTATGGCAAACGTGCTAACCACTAAGCCACCGTGCCCCCCCGGTGTAAATAAATTTTTTAGTAAAAAGAGGGATTTTTTTATTTTATCAGGTTGTTGTAGTGTGATGCTATAGTTTCTCCTCTTGATATTTTTTTGGAGACAACACTTTGCTTTGGACATTTCATCGCTTTCATTTGTCATTTTGACACATGGTATCACATTGTAATCGATTTTTTTTTCTTTTTATAATTTCAAGTATGAGTAAATGAGCACAGTATTAAATGAATCCCTATGTATTAGTCTTATCATTAACACATGACAACGCTCACTCAGCTGTCTCCTGAGTCTCTGGTGTTATGTGCATCGATGATACGTTTCCTTTAATGGAGACCTTATAAAATTGGGTGTGGATATCTGGAATATGGAGCGAGCCACTGAAATAGTCATAACCGAGCTGCAAAACTAAATAGCAGACATTGTTTGCATCATCAATTCCACTCTTAAAAGTGACACGCTGGTTTAACTGGTTTGTCATACAACTTACCATCGAGAATTCCAATTATAGGTAAAAACATTTCATAGAAATGAGGCGAGTAATAAACGAGGTGGTACTTTTATAGTGGCTACAAAAACAGAGAAATATGTTAACTTTGGATGACCCAGCGGGCTGAAAGAGAAACAAGGCCATAAAATGTGGTTTTGTGGAAATCTGTAAAAGGGTGAATATAGAGGCCTGGAGATGATGATGATCATGATGATGATGATGGTAGAAAGGAGTGACTTCACTGCTCTAATTAAATCCAAACACATAAAACGTGTTCTCAGTAACACCTGTGTTTTTATAGACACATATTGAAAAGATGCTCATATACACACACACACACACACACACACACACACACACACACACACACACACACACACACACACATTCTTAGCGTATTCTCATCTTTATTTGGATTATCACTTTGAAATTAATATCTGATAATGAGAACATGTCAAAACTAACAGAGAAACAATGTGAGGGTTTGACTCAATTATCAATACAACACATAAATAAATAAATAAATAAATAAATAAATAAATAAATAAATAAATAAATAAATAGATTGATAGATAGATAGATAAATAAATAAATAAATAAATAAATAAATAAATGCCTGTGTAATTGTTATTCTAGACCTAGTATAATAATAATAATGGTAATAATAATAATAATATCATTCATTCATTGTCTACCGCTTATCCGATCTATACTCAGGTCACGGGGAGCCTGTGCTTATCTCAGGCGTCATCGGGCATCAAGGCAGGATACACCCTGGACGGAGTGCCAACCCATCGCAGGGCACACACACACTCTCATTCACACACTATAGACAATTTAGAGATACCAATCAACCTACCACGCATGTCTTTGGACTGGGGGAGGAAACCGAAGCAACCGGAGGAAACCGAGGCACGGGGAGAACATGCAAACTCCGCACACACATGGCGGAGGCGGGAATCGAACCCCCAACTCTGGAGGTGTGAGGCAAACGTGCTAACCACTAAGCCACCGTGCCCCCCTCATATGTTTTACGCCGGATGCCCTTCCTGATGCAACCCTCCCATTTTTCCGGGCTTGGGGCCGGCACTGCATCCAGTGGCTGGGGTTTGGGCATAGGCTGGGGTTTGGGCATAGGCTGGGACTCAAACCCGGGCCTTCCGCATGATAGACGAGAAACCTACCACTGAGCCACCAATGCCCATAATAATAATAATAATAATAATAATAATAATAATAATAATAATAATAATAATAATAATAATAATAATAATAATAATAATAATAATAATAATAATAATAATAATAGGATGCAAATTAATTAAGTAATTAATTAATTAGACCTGCAGTATATTATTATTATTATTATTAATAATAATAATAATAATAATAATAATAATAATAATAATAATAATAGGATAGTAGTAGGATGCCACAGTGTGTAGCACTGGCAAAACTCCTGGCTCCATGCTTCAATCCTGTCCATGTGGTTTCACTACATTTTATATATTTAGTGGCTTGTGGTCTCACTACAGTGTATAGATTTTATCCCACAGACATGCCATACCAGACTGTATATAGAATAATTGAGATGACACTTTTGAATCTCAGTTCTGTTAAGTCAGCGTTTAGAAAAAGGAAATTAATCTTCATACATATATATCCACTTGAATAGAGTCTGTCATGCTCCAAAAGGATTCACAGACTCAGGAGGAAGAGATTCAGTGATTTTACCACTAAACAATAGATGAGAAAATCCTAGTCATGACCAAAACTGACTCAATCACTGAGCCACTGAATGCTCGAGGAGAGAATCTCACTTATGACCAAGACATGAATAATAGACTATGGTGACTAAGAAAAGGTTCAAAGACTGAAACACTGACCCACTAAACGCTAGAGGAGAGATTTACTGATATAACCGCTGATCTGCTGCTTGACAGAAAAGTGGACATGAGGGAAAAGATTCACTGTTCCACTGAAGCCAATCACACTCGGTAGAAAGAGATCGGCTTGTTTAACCACTGCACTGGTCATGATTGAAAGGATTAGCTGTCTCAAATATTGATCTACTGAAAGAAAAAAAAAAGCGCATCTCAGTCAACACCAAAAGTATTCAGACTCAGACGCTGATCCATTTGCACACTAGAGGAGAAGATGTCACTCACAACTCTGAGATTACTGAGTGATGAGTGAATCATGACTGAAAGAAATAGCTCAAGGGACATGACATCATTCACAGGACATCTGATTGAGACTCATAACTAGAAAATTCACTGCTGATAGTGTTGCCATTTAGACATTTGGGATTGTTCTAGTAAGTCCAGAAGGATAATGGTTCATTTAAAAATAATTATAACAATAATAATCAGGTATAGGCCACACCCACTTTTGTTTAACTCTTTTACCAGAGGCTGAAAAATGGACTTTTTGCCTATTTTTGGTTGTGATTATGTTCAGCATTGAATGTCTTTGTCACATCACACTCCACACTGGTTATTAATGGCTTATATAAAAGTAGACACTCACTACTTTGTAGTGTTTCTGTTAGTATTTCTGTTTCCTAGCCTACTAGAGGCAATATATTCATAGATATATGTTCCTATTTTTAAAGTAAATGTTGATATCAAACCCATTTCTGATCTCTGAGATGCCCCAAGTTCTTGTTCATAATCATCTAAAATTTGAAGGAGTTTATCTTCAACCACTAAAATTCTGTGTAAAGTTATCCAACAGAGGGAAAAACACACATCTCACACTGAAAGCCAACAGAGTCCTGACTCATTTTATATCAAACTCACAGCCAGAAAATCATTCATTTCTTTACACTGATTGAAAATGTCCCATAAGTCCATTTCCGTTCCACCTGTTAAAACTAAATGCAGACATAGATACAGATACATATATCTGGAGCACTATACAAACAGAGATACAGATTGTGGCATTGTGTAACACCACTAATGCAGCTTGAAGCAGCTTGAAGCTTTAGGTCTCTCCTGTCTACTGAAAATAACTTTTCAATACATTTTTCCTGCTGTTTACTTACCCCCAACGATTCTTTTTAAAAGAAAAAAAAATGTCTCAGCTATACAACTCTCACAAGACTGTAGTTATATCTTGGCTCCCTGGACTACTAAAATAAAAGGCTTTGAATCCATTCTCCAAAAACTGCTACATTCTCAACCCCGGCTATTAGACTGAAAGCTTTTAAGAGCATAAAGTCATGCTGTGTTTCAGGGTAAAAGTAAGAAAATAAGTAAAAGGAAAAAAGAAAGAAAGAAAGAATACGCCAGGAACGCATGTAATGTCTTTTGAAACACAGTCTAGTGATGTTTTTGGAAATGTTACCATTGCGTAGTCGGAAGGCAAGATTAAAATCTGTGAGCTAATATGAGTTAAATAAGTATTCAGCAGGCTGCTAAATATAAACAGGCACCGATGAGTAGTGTTGCAATATTGGGGTGTAATAATGCTTCACGGGGAAATAGATTCGCTTCCATTTCATCGCAGATTGCTTTTTATCTTCATAATCCTCTCACGGTCTAATCACAGCACCAATCAAGATGCACACTTTGCTCTCAGCATGAGGTACGCAATACAGTCACGCATAAGCAGCGTATATAGTTAATGTATCTTTTGTTTTTGAAGTGTTTGTCTTTTTTTTCTTCGTTTCTGGTAGATGAAGGCAGTAATACGATCGCCGGACTCGTGTAGCTGACAGATTCGGCTACCCGCCGTTTCTCTCACACCACATTTATCTTATCATGTCTCACCTTGTCTCCCAGCCTGCTGTTTTCTGCCACTCGGCACCACTGGGATTTGGGTGAGAGTTGTCATTTTACTCAAAACAGCTCTCGAATGGATCACAGCATATGGCTTTAAGTTCCAGGCTGCTTAAATATGCATGTGTTTATTAGGATACGTTAATTGTGGGTGTTTTTTTTCTCCTTTTCGGACCGAACAGCAAATTTCATCCATACTAACAGTTTACTAATCACCAGAGTCTAATCTCGAGCATTTATACACATGTTTATACTTTAAAAATGGAACAAATATCTCTTTGTATCTGTACGTCTCTCATTATGAGAACCTGGTTACAATCTGTGCATTGGTGTTCAGCACAGAATGTACACAAATTGACCCATTACAAAAATAAACAACACCAAGCATCAGATTAGTGAGAAACAAAGTCCCAGTAGGAGACTTGGAAACTCCAACATTCTGTTTTCAGCATCCATGTTTTCCATCAGGAAATGGAAACAGATGATAAACATGGAATTTTCTCCTGTTTGGCTGTGTTTGGCTGTGTTTATGTTCAGCATTGAATGTTTTTGTCATGTCACACAGACAATGGTGCTTAATATGAAGCTCATATGAAAGTAAATACTCTGGGCTTTAAGAATTTGTAGTGTTTTTTTTTAAGATTTCTGTTTTTCTCTAGCCTACTAGGGGCAATACATTCATAGAAAAGTTCTGAAAAAATCTCTTTACACAGATGTCTCTATCTTCAAAGTAAATGTTGATATTAAACCCATTTCTGCTCTCTGAGATGTTCCAAGTGCTTGTTCATCTAAAATTTGAAGTAATTTCAGCTACTAAAATTCCGTGTAAGGTTATCCAACAAAAGGGAAAAACACGTCTCACACTGAAAGCCAACTTTCATGTCAGACAAAAAAATTCTGATTAAAAACGTCAGATAAGATGATTTTGAATGCCAGTATACTAGTAAAAATGTTTCAGTAAGAAATAAAACACTGTGCTGTTATAGGAAAGTAACCAATAACAGGGTGGAGTGATGCTATTAATATTAGCCTAAAGTTCATTATTGTTCAATAATCCTAGCACATCCTAGAGTGTTTTTATTACTCTTATATTACAGCAATTTCCTAACATTAACAAACTGCTTAATTATTTAAGATATGAATGACATGTCATACTTTTTATTCATTTGAAGTTACTTAGTGTTAACGGGTGGAGGCCCTGTGTTGGGTCACTAGGGGGGGTTTTCCGCCAGGGGGTTGTGTCATGCCTGTGTTTATGTTTACGTCTATGTCATGTGTTTTGTTTTAGCCCCGTCTTCTCCTATTGTTCTCTAATTGATGTTCACCTGTTCCCAATGTTAGTCCTGATTATGTTTTGTATTTATAGCGGCCTTTTGCCAGGGTTCGGGGCTGGTCGTCGTCTTTGTGTAGCGTCTACGTGTGGTGTCGGTCTCGTGTTCGTGTTTGTTTGTTTTACGTTAAATAAACCCCTGTCTTTTGTCTATCTCCACGCTGGGTCTGTTTCCTTCATGCCATGGACACCGAAAACGTGACACTTAGCTTTGACTGTTCCAAAGTGCTGACACTGGAGACTCCTTCCAAAAATGCAAAATAATCCCCTTACAGAAAACCCCATGAAGAATCACACCTATTTATATGGAGCATCCTTAATGCTAAGAACTGTGTATATTGAAATACACTATGAAATAATACTGTATAATTAGTGCAGTAGTGCACAGTTTTGTATAGAAAATTAATGGACAGCAATCAAATTTAAGCATTAATCAGTGCTGTGGTACAAGAGTGAGTCCTGTTATAATATAATGAAGTAAGCTAACATATACAGTAATAACATTTGTTTAAATATTGACTAAATACAACTAAATTATTGTAAAGTTTATTCAGTCCTTGATTTTATCATGTAAATAGGCCATAATGGATTTAATTTAATTTATTGAACACTAGTTAATGCACGTGTAGTTTATTTATTTGGCTTATTAAAAATATCTAATTATAGCAGTGATACTAAGTTAATGTTACTCATGGTCTATTAATGATGAAGTAAAGTACATTTCTTACATGTTTTCCAGGTAAAAACAAAAATCTTGCCCAGAGCACTGAAGCTAGTTTCCAATTCAGATTTAGAGTTCAGCCAAACAATTATGCCTCATACTCATGTTGTATGCAACAAGACACATATTTATCAAAACGCAGTGCATAAAAATAATGCCAGCTTCCTGTTTCTCCAGAATACTAAACAACAGAAATGAGAGTTCCAGTGGTGACATGACCATCACACATTTTTGCATGTTTTATCATTCGAATTGAAGTGAATCGCTAATTAATATCCATTGGCGCACCCAAAAAGAAGTCATGTCTAAAAGCTTTAAAAAAAACACAAAGGTACAAAATGAAGGAAGTGAAGCATATGAATCAGTATGAAGTCTCTGCCAAAGCCTCTTCAAATCCACATCCATTAGGCACCCTGAAAGAGCTGTATGAGGGTTTTGTCTGGGGAAAAGGGGAGCCCACAGCACGAAGCTTGCAGGCTGAGGCACACGGCCACTCCATATGCACACACATCCGAATGAAAGCTTCGATTTGAGCCACTTACAAATCAAATACTAAGAGCCTACTCTACAGCAAGGCCAGTGAAGCTCTGTGAATCCAAATTGCTTTAAGAGGAAGGCAGCATCTGGTCTATTGAAATCAACTTAATGTGCGTTTGCCAAAAGGGACCGTCTGGCAAAATAGTCTCTTTTTTTTTTTTTTGGGCAAGGACCCCCATGCTCCCTCCCAGTTCCTACTCCTCTCTTTCAAAGCTTTGATAGAATCATAGATAAAAACAAAACTAGATAGCAGAAGATGACTCTTTTATGTTGAGCTGGTAAAAGATGGAGGAAGAGGGGAGCACCAGGGAAAAATAATGAATTATTTACTAAGCAAAATCTTTGCAGTTAAAGAGCATCAGGATCATGGATGTGATTGAGTCTGAGCGAGCAGAGCTGTCCTTGTTTAATGTTAGCAGTGACAACCATTAAGCTTGGTTAGTGTCAGATTTAAGCATTATGGTCTAATTAGGTCAAACTGAACCGTTTTGATTTTAAACATTATTAAACATCATTTTTCTATCATACTTTTAAATATTTATCAAACATTCTTGAGACTCGCAAACCTTTACATTTTTGGAAGCTTAATTTGGGTCGTAATCTGTATATAGTTTATCAGTGGGATGTACTGAAAATAATGAAAGTAATCACATCAACGGGACATCGAGTGATATTTAGTAAACAGAACATTACACACTGAGTTTGAGGAATCTTTTACTTTCTCACTGAGACACAAGATCAATCCCTGCTGCAGAAGCACAAACACACTCAGAATATGTGATGAACAATCACACCCACTGCAAAAATAACAAAAATATTATAAAACTTTGGGGTTTTTACTAAACAAATAAACAAACAAACAGAAAAAAAACAAAAAAAAACACTAATAAACAGATAAATCAACCAATCAATCAATTATTCAATCTGTACTTCATAGCCTGGTTTTAGACTGTTTAGAAGTATTAGAAATGCATTTTTTTTTTTTAATTTTTGAAGCAAAGAAAACTGGATGTTGATTTAGATCCTCAATTAGCAAGCAAGAGTCAATGAGGCAAAAGAAAACTTCCTGAAACATCATCAGGAAAAAATCTTAAAGGAAAATGAGAGGCTAAGAAATTTTTTTTTGGCTTCCACCCTGTACTGACAGAATCAGGCCAGAACCATTGGTACAATCAGCACTCGTTCCCAAAGAGATATTGCCTCACTTCCTGTTTTCAGAGCCATCCCAAGTTGAATAAACCTGAAGCTTTTTTGCAGGCAGTAGGTCAAGTTTGGTGACAGTACATAAAGGCTTTGCTATGAATTGGCTGTCTGGTGACTTCAGTGTTGTATTTGTGTAAACATTATGGAGGTGAAATTTGATTGGATGAACAGCAAAATTACTGTGTAAGTAGCTGAGACTGGCCTTTAGCACTAGCTGCGTCTCAAATTACATCCTACACACTATGTGCTTACACTATGTGCTACATACTACACTACGTTTCTAGTGTATGAATTTTAGAAAAGTTGTATCATCCCAAATGGAACACTAACTGCGCAGGTAATGCGATGCTGCTAGCTTCAGTAGAATATGGTGAATTTATAAAATGTTGAAAAATAAATCACATGATGTGGCCTAAATAAAACAACATTTGTAAGGTGTCTTGTCCATCTGAGTGCTCTCTTGAAAACTACACAATAGCACACATACCTACTATCAACACACACACACACACACCTCAGCAGTGAGTCGTGCTGACCTCTGAGGCAGAGCAGAGCTCAGCTTGATGCCAGTTTCTCTTGGCTCTTTCTTGGTGGACTGTGTCCAGCCGGGCTTTCCAACACAAACTGTGTATGTGTGTGTGTTTGGCTTGGCGAGCTGTGACAGGAGCACCGCACTCTCCCAGGGGCTGATAGAGAACATAGTCATTCAAAGGTGTCAGGAGACAAACTGCACCAGCCCACCTTGTAAGTGTGTTCTGTGGGGCAGGCTGTGATTCTAAAGCACCGAGCTCCTCCGCGGATCTACACAAATTTCTCGATAAAAGTTTCTGTACTTTGAAGCAGGCTAACCAAAATACCTGTAGTTAAGTCAAGATCTATAATAATCATTAAAATCCTTTTTTAAATTTGCATTAATGTGTGAATCAATTTAAAATATCCCTCTTTTTATTATAGGTTATGATAGGTTATTATAGGTTACGCTGTTACATGAACTAGTTATGAAATATCTGGAATACTCCACAAGTCACAAGAACAGGAAGTTGCATCATCCAAATTTATGCAAAGAAAAAAAGTTCTCTCATTCTGACCTCTTTATTTTCCTTTTAAATGTCTGACCCTAGCACCCATCAGTAAATAAACTCCAAAATCATGAATACAATTGCTGAAACTATATTCTAATATTTATAAAGCAATATCAAATAACTTATATGTATGAATTGGTTTCATGTATTTGCACATACACAATATGGCCTAAATTATGTCTATACCTGATCATCACACCCTTCTGTGAAGGCTTTCCACTAGATGTTGGAGTGTGTTTGTGGGGATTTGTAATCATTCCGCTACAAGAGTATTAGTGAGATCAGACACTGATGTTGTAAGGGTGAGGAGGTCTGGGGTTCAGTCGGTGATCCAGTTCATCCTAAAGGTGTTCAGTGGGGTTGAGTCAGAGTCAGGGCTCGGTGAAGGACACTTCTACTCCAACTTTAACCTCCACACCGTGTCTTCATGGAGCTTTGCTTCGTCATGTCAAATGTTCCTGGGAAATTTTAATGCTACATTCAACCAGCTTGGGGAAGAACTCAGGTTTTCACAAATCCCAAGCCATATAGTGTATCATGAACAAAGATTACATATGATAAACCTTTCCACTAAACATATCTATTGTAGCTGCAGCACTTTATTTTTTTCTGATTTATCATCCAACTTGTTAATTCACTACATTTCTAATCACAATCCCAGCCTACATAAATGCACAATAAACAACACTCAGGAGCTCCTGCTAGGACTTACACAACTCCATCTGACTGTAGAAAGGACATTATTCAAAATCACAGTCTCCAGTGTTTATAATAATTTATAATCACACTCTCTGGTGCCACCCAAATGAGGATGAAGTTCCTTTTGAGTCTGGTTCCTCTGAAGGTTCCTTCCTCTTCCATCTAAGGGAGTTTTTCCTTGCCACAGTCGCCTCATTAGGGCTTAGGGATTAATACAAATACATTTAAATACAAGTCTAATATTAATTTTGAACTTTTGTACTATATTTCTTATGTTCTGTAAAGCTGCTTTGAGACAATGCCCATTGTTAAAAGTGCTATACAAATAAAATTGAATTGAATTGAATGTAATACTCTTATTGTTTTCTTCAAAACACCTCAATCTTAGCTATTTAGCTTGCAAATATACATATATATGCATATATTTATGTGAATTGGAAAAGAATCAAATTGCCAGGTCTCCAATCAACAGACCCATTGCAGCAAGCCAAATGTTAATTCAGTAGGAAAACCACAGACCTGGCAACTCTGTCTAACTGACTCAACTAATTTAACTTAAACTCCTCCCTTTTGGACTCGGGGACCCCCATCACTCATCGTAATCAATATATGGCAACTGAAACAAACATGCACTTCTTTTATTATTTGTTTTTGTTTTTTTTTATTTATTTATTTATTTTGTTTTTTTCATAAGCCTGCAATCTGTGTAGCTAATTCCCAGGTGCATATACACAGTCTGTTAAAATAAATAGCTTTCTAGATGTAGGGGATCCGATCCGATCTCTTTCTCATCTTATCCTTCGTATCAAAACCCAATTCGTACATAACCAATAAAATACCACCGTATCAGATAACCGTAATGCACACAGTGTGCAGCACAATAGCAAGAAAACAACATTAACATTGACATACACCAATCTCAGCGAGCAGGACCCCCAGCGATGCTTTAAACTACCTCAGAGTTAGCAGGTCCCTGCTAAGATTCCGAATGAAAAGCTAGTACTAAGAGATTAAAGCAGAAATTTGTTCCAGAGGAAAAATGCATTAAGAAGACATTCTGGCTTGGAATCTTAACACACTGCAAGCTGCCTTGGCACACACACAGCACCGGTGCGTGTGTGGAATAGGGGAGTGTAGGAGCGCTTCTGACCTCGTGGCTTGGGTGTAATATCCCCAGTGTGTGTTCCCCCCAGGAGACGGAGAATAGATTAGACCGAGCAGCTCGGCAGCAGGCCTCTAATCGCTCGGCATTAGCATAACAAAAGCCTGGCCAACACAGCCCATTACAGACAGGCTTTATCACAATTATCGCATCCATCCTGGCTGCTCTGGCTGATGGGCAGAGGGAGGGAGAGAGCGAGAGAGAAAGAAAGAAAGGGAGACAGAGGACAATATGAGGCGCCTATGTCGAGATGTGTATGTGAGAGTCTTCGTTATCTTTACGTGTGTAAAGTTTGTGTGCACCAAATGTGAGTCCTTTCACAGTAAATTACATGCTGTAGTCCTCATCATGGAGTCTAATCCTCCTACTTCTGTTAGCTGTGATGAAACATGCACAACAGCCATGAAACGACCAACACACACACACACACACACACACACACACACACACACACACAGAGTCATCATCATACCCCCTCAGATCACAGCCTGAGCCGACATACTGACAGGACAACATTAATTATTCTCACTGAAATAACAGTAAGCGCTGCTCAGGGATGCAGATAATATGATGATCCAGAAGTATGATAATTACAATTAATAATGAATACCATGACAGATTAAATAGCACATTCTTATCAACCTAATGAGAACATACATCATATACGTCAGATTTTGGGTCAAAGGAAAGAAGCTTTCAAAACAGAAGAAAAATGAATATAGTGTTAAGGACATTCCACAAAGACTGTAAGTTTATATTATTAGACTTTAGATTGAAGAGCATGTATTCTCTAAAGCTGCATTATTTTATCTTAATAAATTCATGACAGAGTTGTTCTACAACTTTTAACGCATTTGTATATGGATAAAAAGTATGACACAGTATTTTTAATAAATATCAAAATTGTAAATCTTGACAAATTCCTGTGAGGTAAATAAGACCAGGATGTGTTTCCAGCTGCATCACACCACCACCTCATCGTTGATTACTTTGCAATAACAGCATGTCATGTTTTATTTCTCACTTCATATAAAATTGGACCACATTTTTAACTAGTTTTTTCACCATCAAGTTATACAGAGAGTTCAAATCAAGTCGCAACACTAAATAATGTTTGTTTGTCGAGTGTGAGAAAGCTGCATGACGGATTTGCAGGGTTTTTTTTTTATTATTTTATTTATTTCAAAACCCACAAAGTTGAAGCTGACCCATATGACCTCCATATAGCCACGACTGGCTGATAAAGCATCTGCCTAATTTCTGGCGACTTTGTGATAACTGCAACGATGTGAAACCCTGCCTCAGATCCTCCGGCCTACTCGCTAACGTGTGTATTTATGATTGCTTCTTAGCAGCCGTGCATCCGATGGTAATGAAGTCCTTTGTGCCTTATGATTGCTCCATCCATCAAAAACACACAGCACTGATTGCTGCTTGTGGCCCGTTTGAGGTGTAAGAGGCAACTAAGTAACACACACACACACACACACACACACACACACACACACACCAACTAGGCCTAATCACACAGTTAGCTGTGAGAGATGCCTATTAAACACTGAAGGGGAAAACTGGTGACCAAGGTTAAGTTTTACTGCAAAAATCGCATGCTGAAATGTTACAGTAGGCCACGGAGACTGCAACCAGAGCATCACACAGCGGAGCTCGGTGTCTAGATTGATTAAAAAAGCCTACTTAAGCACTCATTCAAGCATTCTGGAATTTGATGATAATGCCTTTATCATCATCAACATGGCATTTACACTGCAATCTACAAATCTTCCTAAGTGAACCGGCTCCATGGAGATCATAGTAAAGAAAAATGTCTTTCATCCCAATGACTAGTAACAAAACTCTGTGAGGTTGATGATTAAACACCACATTAAATCCAATGTCAGTCTTCCACTATTGAGGTCACCAGATGTCATATTTGCTTAATGGTTGGAAAAAGAAGAGTCCATTCACACTCACGCTGGAAAAAAAAAACCTCATTACTCTGATGATTCGGAGACATAAATCTGTTCTGAGGGCTAGGACACGGCTCCAGGTTGGGGTTGAAGAGAAAAGGTTGTGCTCTACAGCCATGTTTTACTAATTTAAAGCAGAATATATAGAAAATCTTATAAAGTAATCATTAAATCACAGTGGAGTGTAAATGGGTAAGCACGTCTGAGCCTTCTTCATTCATTCATTGCTTGCCGCTTATCCAAACTACACTCAGGTCACGGGGAGCCTGTGCCTATCTCAGGCATCATTGGGCATCAAGGCAGGATACACCCTGGACAGAGTGCCAACCCATCGCAGGGCACACACACATTACGGACAATTTAGAGACACCAATCAACCTACCATGCATGTCTTTGGACTGGGGGAGGAAACCGGAGTACCCAGAAGAAACCCCCAAGGCACGGGGAGAACATGCAAACTCCACACACACGGCGGAGGCGGGAATCGAACCCCCAACCCTGGAGGTGTGAGGCAAACGTGCTAACCACTAAGCCACCGTGCCCCCTCTACTTCATTCAAAGGAAAACATAAATTAATAATAAAGCTACAACTTTAATATATATACCATCTTATTTTCTGTTATAATATATTATTACTTACATTTGTGGAAATAATAAATAGAACAAATAGATAGTAGAAATAGAGAATACAGTATTCAGGGCTGATTTCTTTCTAGCCCAGTCTATAGGAATGACTGGAAATACAGTAGTGGGTGTATTAATCATGACTAGTGAATTATTTTCTTGAACAATGACAGTTTTATGTATTCTGAACAAAATAGCTGGTTAATAATGCCATTCTGTTTACTGTGCTTGCTATTCAAAGCCATGGCATGATTACAGTCTTGACTTTAAACCACAGTATTATGATGAAGGTTCAATCTCTATGTATTTAACCATTCAAAACAGTCTTAACCCACTGAACCTGTTTGTTTATTTATTTATTTATTTATTTATTTATTTATTTGTTTGTTTGTTTGTTTGTTTGTTTGTTTTATTTAATAATTTATTCTCTTTCTCCCTCTCTGTCACTCTCTCGCTCCTTTTTTTTTTTTTTTTTTTTTTTTTTTTTTTTTTTTTTTACATATTTTCTATTGACAACAAAGGCTGCAAACTGGCAAAATGATATTAAAATGAAAAGAAATAAAAAAAGAATTTACCTTTTGTGTTTCCCATGATTGTCAGCGATGATTCAGCGATGCGACTTCAGCTTAACATGTGACTTCCAAATAGTTCATGTTCATAGCTTGTATTCAGGGTTCAGAAAATATTGTACATTTTTCGTAATGGTTTTGCATAACTGTCTTTTAAAGGTCTTTTTTCTTTTCTATATATGTAACAGTGCTTATGGTAAAGCTCAGTGCTGTTAGATTAATTCATAATGGTTTTATAATGTACCTCAAAGTGACTGCTGGCTAGTACATTCATTTTATCCTTCACTGTTAAATACCATGACGAGCCATGACTGTGATCAATCATATCTATCATATCATATCATATCATATCTGCACACAGCTCTGAGAAATTTCTCATTTGTCGTGCATGTACATGTTAACATTTCCATAGTTTAGACTATATAGATTATAATTATTCCCCATACACATCTTCAAAAAATCTGTCATAGTTTTCTGAACATCATAGTGTCATTTTGACTTTAAAATCTTTCATTCACATAAATGTAACCACATTTTAATTATTTAAATATATCTTATCTGAAGCTAGATAGCTAACTAACTGGTTCAGGTGTGTTTGCTGCAATTAAAGCATTCTTCTCCATTTAAAATGTCAACTTCAGAGCTACTGTATTCAGTCATCGGTGTGTTTCAGGGTTTTTACTATAGTGTAAATATTGTAAACAGGAGCAAGTACATACTGTGCAAGTCATGTAGCAGTCAAAACTGTAACACACACACTCAATTTCATAATTTATTCATAGATTCCTTTCCATCACGCTTCATCACAACTTATTTAATGATTTATATACAAGATCTAAATGCTTCCTGTCTGCTTCCTTTTTTCCAGACTGAGCTCCTTCCTATCCACACTAGTGCCTTGTTCCTACCTCTTCCTTTTAATTAATGTTGTTTGTCTTTGTGTTTTTCTTTACAAAGCCTTCTATGTAACTTATTAAAGCCTGTAAGTTTTGACCTAGCGAGGGGATATCAGCTATGTTAATTGTTTCTGTACTTACTGATCCCTCAATAAACAACTTTACATCCATCTGCTTCTGTCTCATGCTGATTTACACTTAACCCTTAAGTGCTCATCTATGTGCTTGGGATGTAGACTACTTCAGTTGTTAGTTACTGTATAAGTAAAAACATCTTTTATTTAAATTAATACAGGTAATTACTGAAGGCTTAAAATGACTGGCTCAAGTGACATTCATTATTATCACTGAAACTCGCTCTGTTAAATGATTCCACCATTAAGGTGCCATTTAGCCCTTCTAACTTAATTGCAAGTGTTTATTTATTTATTTATTTATTTATTTATTTATTTATTTATGTTTGGTTTAATTTGTTTTGTTTGTTTGTTTGTTTTGTTAGTTTTACAATTTTTATAATTAACTTTTTTATTATTAGAAAACACAGTATTTAACCATATTCAAAACAGTCTTAGCTCATCTTAGACTACTTTTATTATTATTATTTTTCTTTTAAACATGTTTTCCATTAACAGCAATAGCTACATAATGGGACAAGCATATAAAAATGTAAACACAGGAAATTCAGAAAATCTTGAGGAAACTCAGATGATGCAATATTCCAAATATGTCATATTTTACCATCAAAACCCATTTTGGCATGTACAGTAAGTTGACATTATTTCTAGACCTACTTGTAATTCAACTGACCAGTCAAGCAGCCTAATATGACCACAATCATAAATATCCACTTTGATAATAAAAATAAATAAATAATAAACAAAAAATCATGTCCACTTTACACTGTGAAAACCACTGTAGAACACAAGCACTTACCTTTAAGCCCAAAACAAAAATTAGGGGATAGAGAATATGGACTGAAAACTAAAACTAAATAAAATAAAATTAAATTAAAAAAAAATAATAATAAAATAAAATTAAATTAAATAAAATTAAATTAAATAAAATTAAATAAAATTAAATAAAATTAAATAAAATAAAATAAAATAAAATGTACATTTTTCATCATATAATGCATGAGTTATTGAATATTTTTCAAGCATGAGCTGGTAAATGGATTTTTTCCTTTATCTAAAATATTTTTTACTTTATTTTTGAAGTATTATAATGATGATGATTACTGTTCTATGATTGTATATTATTAAGGTGAAGTGTAGATGCAGGGGGCTTAGACAAGCAAAAGTCTGTGCTGTAGAAAATCCATTAATGTTCAAAGCTTATGATTTGAAACTTTTTTTTTTTTTTTTTTTTTTTTTTTTTTTTGTAAAATGACATTTCCACTTATTTCACATATATTTGTAAATGTAATACCAGCAGGACAGAAGTAGGACCCCAATTGTGGTAATGTCTGCTTGATTACTCACTCAAATGGAGGGTTGTATATTTATATTTATATTTATTTTAATTCATTGAGGATTAGGCATGCGTTTATCCAGTTCCGAGAAACTGAGTGCAAAATGAAATATCAGCCACACATTGTGTTATGTGAGTTAAAGCATTATGCAAAGCAACACTTCAGGTACATCATGCTTTTACTGAGATAAAAAGCCAACCTTTAGTACATGCATGCATTCTTCCCACACACACACCCACACACACACTGTCAAGTCCCCGAACCCATGAGAACGCAATTTATCCACAAAGAATGTCAACATCAGAGTCATCCATGTGGCAGGTGGACAGAACAGACTCAGACACAACACTCCGTCAGCACACACCAAACACTCAGTCAGCAGAACAAACTGTCTGATGCATAACACTTCAATTGTGAATAAAAAACAAACCGTCTCACCCAATGAGCTTTCTGGACAAATAAAGACACTGCATTGTACCATGTTTAATATCACACTGTGAAGTTGGACTTGTCTTTAGGTAACTTTGTGTTGTAAGGGTTGAGTTCAGGTCAGACACCAGCTTTTTGGAGTTTAGAGCATGCAAGTTTTTTGGTAGCCATTTATTAAAATGGGGAGATTGCGAGGGATGTGGTAGATTAGTGGTTAAGGCATTGGAATGATTGGAAGGTTGTGAGTTTGAATCCCAGGTCCACCAAGCTGCCACTGCTGGGCCCCTAAGCAAGGCCCTTAACACATTGCTCAGTTGTATAAAATGAGGTCAATTGTAAGTCGCTCTGGATAAGGGTGTCTGCCAAATACCAGAAATGTAATGCAAATGTGAACGTTACACATTCTCAGCATTGCACAAATCATAGAATCAATGAATCGATTCTGGATCATTTTTGAAAACTCTGTTTTGAGAGTGATTAGTTTGGTGAAAACATTTATACAGAAGTTTCTTGTATTCAGAGTTGGGTTTAGCAGGTAGTTGATTTTCCATGTGATCCATTCAGGTCCATTCTGCTTTAAATGTACAATATATTCCATCTCATATATACCTATACTGTGAATCCATCAAGCTTTCATGCATTTTCCACCATCGGAATCCATTAAAACACATATATGTTTATAAGTTGACATTATTTCTAGGTCTATTTGTTTGTGAGTTACTGAAATTTGGATTTTTACCAGTAAACCGGCATTTCGTTACAACAATTACAATTACAATTACAACAATTCTGCAAAGAGGTGGGCCAAAATTCCTCCACAGCGCTGTAACAGACTCATTGCAAGTTATGGAAAATGCTTGATTGCAGTTGTCGCTGCTAAGGGTGGACCAACCAGTTATTAGGCTTAGGGGACAAATACTTTTTCACACAGGGCCATGTAGTTTTGGATTTTGTTTTCCCTTAATAATAAAAACCTTCATTTAAAAACTGCATGATGTGTTTACTTGTGTTATCTTTGACTAATATTTTTAAAAGTGTTTGATTATCTGAAACATTAAAGTGTGACAAATGCAAAAAAATAAGAAATCAGGAAGGGGGCCAACACTTTTTCACACCACTGTATATATATATATATCTGAAGTCTGAAACAAAGATAAGTCTGAAACAAGAATTTGGGATAGAAGATATGGACTGAAGAAAAAGATTTTCGTCTTTTCTCTTCTGTTGGTAAATGTAGTAAGATGTGCCAAATTAGTAGCACATTTGTAAGAATCTGAGATGTTGATTATGAAGCATCTCTTTCATTTATATACATTTAGCCGATTTATCTTAAACAAGGTGCTTGAACAAGTCCAGGGTTTCTAGTATTATTAAATCTAATGAAGCAGACAAACCAGAGGCATAAGCAATACTCAGAAACATGCAGCAAGCAAACGGCCAGGAAATTAGCAAACGGAATAAACTAGACAAGACTAAATCAGTATAAAGGAAGCAGGAAACAGGGTAGGGTCAAAACGCTAATCAAGACAAGCAAATAACGAGGGCTTGGACTCGTTACAGGCACGACGTTGGAGCAAGACTTCACAAAACACCTTGGAGAGTCTAGGTTATTTAAACACAGTGGTGTGACTGTGAACAGGTGAGTGTTGTTAATATTTAGTATTTAGAGATTTAGTGAGTTTTGGGGGCTGAAGATCATTTGCAAGAGATGATGGAAAAATGAGATGATGGAATTTGTAGTGTGCGAATGTGACACCTGCAGTGACATGAATACATATTTAATTTGTGTGTATAAAAATCCTTCATTTTCCTGACATATAAGCTTCTTAACTATATTAAAATTGCACTTCATAGCGGTTTGATCATGCAAATGACCTATATTTATATATAAACGCTTCATTTATGTGCTGTTAGAAAGAACTAATAACTTTTATCATTAGGGTAAAAAAAAAAAAAAGTTAATATGCCTGTGGAGCATGTTATGTTCATAATATCTCCTGATAAATGTAATGGCACTATTACATCCTCTGTCAATCTCTGAATTAATTACAGAGGCGTCACTGCGTTCCACTTATAAAACAGTGATGGAAATGAATTTAAGTGGTTATTTAAAGCAATATTAAGTACTGTGCAATTATTGAGCTGCTACATTTTTAATCAGTGTGGTGTGCTCGATTCCAGATTCTGGTTCACAATAACAGCCTCTGGCAGACGGTGTAAATGGTATGCCGACTATACACCCAGAGGTGATGGAGATACTGTATAGTGAGCTCTGTGTGCGTATTAAGCCCTTAATCATTAAGCAAAATTGGACTAGTGTAGATTAGTATGATTCCCACTGTGACACAAATAGGCACACACGTTTAGAAGAGTGTGTAAGGGTAATATGTTGTAATATGAAGTGACTCTTTTCACACTGACCCTCTGAGCAGGTGGAAGTGAAGGTGTAAAGGTAGTGATGTCAGTGCATTAGATCAGAGCAGGGTGTGAAAATGAAGATCTGTGTTAATTAAGGTAGAAAACACTTCAGGGCATGCTGTTATAAGAAAATAATCAACGACCGGGCGGAGCGATGCGGCCTGTTACGGGCTCAAAGTTGATTATTTTCATATCGTAGCATGCCCTGAAGTGATTTATCGCTTTTATGCCATAGCAATTACATTGCTGGCAATTTTTAATTTGGAGAACAACAACTTTTCACCCATTGCACTTGCTATCACTTACGTTATATTAACTACAAAAAGTTGGCTTTTTTCTTCCAGTCACTCATTTTTTTCCCCTCATTTTTCTTGAAGTCAAAAACACATACAGAGATGTTACTGAGAAATCTGAAAGAGCTATTGTGCCTTATAAATGTACTGTTATAAAGCAGCTTCACTGAAGACTTCTTTCCTTACAGAAAACCTCATCATAGCAATGATTCAGTGTTTTTCTTTGTCAAATGTCAACCCATTTTTAGAAATAATTTTATTATCAGAATTTTTACCATATCAGTGCAATACATTTGTCACATCTGAGAGGTGTCATGGAGTCACCTCAGCCTACAAACATAACTCACTGCCCTGGACTCACATTTCCAGCAACAACCTGCATTTCCTCATTCCCACT
This sequence comes from Hemibagrus guttatus, assembly GCA_033459395.1. Taxonomy (NCBI): domain Eukaryota; kingdom Metazoa; phylum Chordata; class Actinopteri; order Siluriformes; family Bagridae; genus Hemibagrus; species Hemibagrus guttatus. Next base: position 2,167,736 of record JAUCMX010000028.1, read on the forward strand.
CACCAATCTCTGATTGTGTTTGCTTAATAAGTTCAGTTTAGCACAGTTTAAAAGCATTTTTGTTTCATTCTTTGAGCAGTATATGTTCAGTTCTCTAGTGCCTGTGATGTTATGAAGCTTGCATTTGATCTGGATCATCTGACTCTTTTATTTCCTGTTTTTGACCCTGCTTTTTGCCGAGCCCAGTCTGACCTGATTTTACATCAACCGGCCTGTGGCTGTTTGACATTGTGTACTATTTTATTTTATTTATTGGAATTGTTCTTATTTTTCTGAGCTGTTCCTAATAATGAGACCTGCGTTTGCATCTACTCTCATCTGCATTCAAGCTTCTTTACCATTTGTTTTCCTTTCCCTATGATATCTCCCTGTATATTGTACTTTGTTATTAGATTCACGAGTGTTTTTTTTTCTCTAGTTTAATGTGTCTACACCTATGCCCTGTATGTGTGTGTGTGTGTGTGTGTGTGTGTGTGTGTGTGTGTGTTTTGTATGTTCTGTTACATGAACAATTTACATCTTGGCACACTGTGTAAATGATAAATAAACTTGACCTGACTTTACTAGATAACGTGGAGCATCCACTGTGCATGAGGCGTTACTATAGAAACAATAACGTATTAGCACCAGTGCATTATATAAGATGCAAACCTGTGATTTGAATTACAGCTGTGAGAGCTGCTGCTTCGCTAGACTGTTAATTAACACCTATAAGATTAAATGTGTTGAAAGGGGAGGGGTGGGTGGGTGTTTGGGCGGGGGTTGGGGGTGGGGCTTAAACTTTAGTTTGACCCTATTCACACATTATGATAGCTAGCTAATAAATGATAATAATTATTCTAAATGTTAATAAGTATAATAAGGTTAATCAAGCTACTAATTATTATTATTTAAAAAAAAAAAAACGTATCCACATGGATACATAAAGTAAAATAACAGAGCAATATCAGAGCAGGGATAAAAGTCGTTGTGAACAGTGGCCCGCCTTCAGGCAGCTGTGCGCCAGAGACAGTGTCTAGTTCGGTTACACACTGACGCTATGATCGTGCAGGCAGGAGCACCAGGACAGTGTTGGCACGGTGTTTACAGAGCCCAAGGCACTAATCCAGGGTTCTGCTTTAAAGGTTTGTGACAGCGCTGGCCCACATAGCGGATCTGAGACCACTGCTCCGAGGGTGGCATCAGCATGGGAAGGGAAATCACACCCTAAAGCCTGCTAGATTGTCACAGAGAGGGTCGGGTCTCTCCAACATTCATCTCTTTGCATTTCCAACTGGGAAAAGGAATCTAAACAGAAAGCAGACGCATTATTTAGCAAATAGACCTCAAATTAAGTTTTTTAGTGGCCCTTACGGATGATCAAAATCACAACGTGTATTTCTCATCTCTGAGATTTTTATTTATTTATTTATTTAGTTATTTATTTAGTTATTTATTTATTTATTTATTTATGAAGAAAAAAAAATTTAACTTTTTTTTTTTTTTTTACTTACTTATTTATCGTCTAGACCATTTATTGTCTCTTAAGAACAGTCCACATTTTCTATCCCCAAATTTTTGTTTTGGGCTTAAAGGTAAGTGCTTGTGGTCTGAACTGATTCTCAAAGTGCCAAGTGGACTAGATTTTTTTAAATATTTCCTGAATTTTCTGTGTTTACATTTTTATATCCTTGCGCTATAGAAAATGTGATAGAAAATGCTAACTAATCAAGTGGATTGTTTTTTGCTGTTGCTGCTATGAAATGTAATTGATAAAAGCAATTGATAAAAAGAGGTAAAGGATTATGAAGGTACTGACAAGCTTAATAAGTTACCTGTACACATGCACATTCATGCAATTATCAAATCAGCCAGTCACATGGCAGCAGGACATATAACTGTACAGATATAAGTGAAGAGCTTCAGTTAATGATAACTTCAAAAATCAATATAAAGAGAAATTTAATGGCTAGAATGATAACCCTAAAGAATCACTCTGTACATCTGAGGTGAGCAGAAAAGCATCTCACACTGTATGTTGAGCTGGATGAGCTACACAGCAGAAGATTCGGACAACAAATATGAACCTACAGAGGGCACAGACAGCTAAACAATGTCCTCTTTTCCAACCTTCAACTGCCCAGAATATTAATGTTCACTTGCCATTTTGTCTCTTGCTAATGCAGAGTGTAATCTAGCAAGATTGACACAGTATTCCAGCACAGAAAGGTCAAAGGGCAAAAGAGACATCCTAATGTCTCTGAGCCACAGCATTCCTCATAGTTCACAGCAATGATAAGAAAGCTACACATAGCTTCAGGGTACTTTATCAGAAAAATGACCCAAAGCATTTTTTAAAAAATGAGATGAGGTTGGGGGAGGACGAGGCTGAGATCACCACCACAGAGGAAATGGATGATGAAGGTTAGTGGTAGGAATCAGAGGGAAAGATCCCAGGCAAGGTACTGATGAGGAGGCGGCTCAGGAAGTATTGATGAAAGGATTTACCAGCTCGCTACCTCATGAGACTCGGCAGCCAATCCCAGAATCCTCCGAGAGTTGAAACGGCTTGACGCTCATTCTGCTTGTGATTAAACTGCTCTTATCATCTACCTAATTCTCAGCCAAATCAGAAATGTGAGAGGTTTCTGTTACTTACTACATGACGATGACTAATCTGATAGAGAAGCTTAGGATGTGCATATATTCTCTTTTCACTTACCTTAATCTGTTGGCCTTTTCATCCATGATATACTAAAAGGTAACAGCTCGATTCCATCACTGCAGCTTTCTCCTTTGTAATTGTGTTTTCTTAAACCAGGTCATCTGAAATCATGTATTAAGAAGCTTATGTCGGTTCCTTAAAAAAAAAAAAATCAACCACTCAATTCTTTCTCTTTATTGAATGGAAACGTAGATGGATGAATAAAAGAAAGAAATGGATCTGGGTAATGGCCTTCGCCAGCAGATGGGCTCATTTGTGGACTCGATTGGTGCTAGACTCGGGGCACGCTAGCATTCGATTTGGCCCGGTTCACTCCTGCTCTGGGTTGAATTAGATTCCAGGTCGGCTGGGTGAGCTCTGCGGTCCAGCTGCTCACGCTTCTGCAGTCCAAATCAGGATTAGACTCAGTCAATATCAAATGTCTTTACCATACAGCCTCAAAGTGATAAAACCTGGCGCCGGAGGCCATTTATTTCCTCTATTTATATTTATTATCTCTGACCTCTTCTATCTTTTGATTTGGTAGTGAAATTTATTTTAAATTATCTACTCGATCTTATCTTCACCTCGACTTATTAGCAATATAAACATTATTTATGAAAATAAACATACACAAGCCAGACACATGCCTGGAGATCATTCTGTTGGCAGGTGTCTTTGTGTGTGTGTGTGTGTGTGTGTGTGTGTGTGCACATGCACAGGTGTGAGCTTAAATATAAAAAAAAAAGATTTTGTACGTTTATAACACTTACTCCATTTTGTTACTCATGGGTCAAAACATAATCATTAATAGAAATAAAAAATGACTTCTAAATTATTTTTCATGCTGGAGAGGAAATCTGAGCAGGTGCATGATTTTTATGTTGTCAGAATGTTTTTTGGAGGTTAGGGAATAAACGTTTTCATGTTCTGTTAAGTTTAATGTTTACAGAAAGCTTTTATATGATGCTTTCTATAATATTTCCATAGTGTTAGTGGGAATGTTGTGATAATGGTCTGATAACAATGTGAAGTAAAGTGTTAACAGTACCGATTTTTATTATTATTATTATTATTATTATTATTATTATTATTATTTTTTTTTTTTGAATACTATTCTGGATTAGGAATTAATTAATAATGCTTTCTATGAATCCTACACCCATAAATAATAATAATTGTGCTTATAATTCTTGTAATAACAGTTATTTTCAACTATAATAAAGCCTTATTAATATCTAATAATTTTCCTTAATAAATACTGTTACTATTCAGTGTAATGCAATACACTGATCAGGCATAACATTATGAGTAGTGACAGGTGAAGTGAATAAGACTGATTATCTCCTCATCATGGCACCTGTTAGTGGGTGGGATATATTTGGCAGCAAGTGAACATTTTGTCCTCAAAGTTGATGTGTTAAAAGCAGGAAAAATGGGTAACCGTAAGGATTTGAGAGAGTTTGACATGTACCAAATTGTGATGGCTAGACCACTGGATCAGAGCATCTCCAAAAGTGGTCCAAGGAAGGAACAGTGGTGAACCAGCGACAGGGTCATGGGCAGCCAAGGCTCATTGATGCACGTGGGGAGTGAAGGTTGGCCCGTGTGATCCGATCCAGCAGACGAGCTACTGTTGCTCAAATTGCTGAAGAAGTTAATGCTGGTTCTGATAGAAAGGTGTCAGAATACACAGTGTATCACAGTTTGTTTCAGGTCATCATTGAGTGTTTCCTGAAATAACTAGGACACACATATAAAACTGGAGACAACTTCCTGTCTATCCAAGGTTAAATAGGTGTTACATGTGTGTGTGTGTGCGTGCGTGTGTGTGTGTGTGTGTGTGTGTGTGTGTGTGTGTGTGAGAGAGAGAGAGAGAGAGAGAGAGAGAGAGAGAGAGAGAGAGTGTGTGTGTGTGTGTGTGAGAGAGAGAGAGAGAGAGAGAGAGAGAGAGAGAGTGTGTGTGTGTGTGTAGTTGTCACTGTTTTGTAATATACCCTTAACATTATCTCAATTTTTACATTAACAATTATTATTTTTTTACATTAACTATTATATTAATCTAAATGTTGTCAACTTTCAAATGTGTCTCTGCATGTAAAACTCTGAGGAAACCTCAGAGCTAGTAAATGAGTCGCAGTATCTTTAATGCAATGTCACTTCTGACACAAGATCCTCAGCCTCAGCTACATCACTCAAGTTCTCTAAGGTTCATGAATAATGTGCTATGACGATTAAATGATTTTATTTACTACATATTATTAAACCTTAATCAGTCGTTATTTATAAATAACTTCCAAAGTATCATAAGCACAGTTATACAAATTTATGAATATGATTTTCATAGGGTTTTTTTTTTGTTGGTGGAAAATAAATGATCATAATTGCAAGACATGGTTCACTAAGGTTCAGGTCAAAACGTACGGAAATCTAGAGAAGTTTGAAATGCTACTTGTGCTGTAACATGGTGTGTATCTGTAGAGCTGGCAGATTGCTAGCAGAGATGCTGCGTGTCTGTCAGGTCTCCGGTCCTCCCGTCGTCTTTCCAGACGCCGTGTCCTCACACTCATGAGCATGAGTCATCTCTTGGCACACTCACGCCAGACGAGGCTGGCAGGGAAGAGGCCGTCTGTGCCCTAGAAGTGTGCCACGGCGTCTGGACCTTTCTTCCACCAAGCGAAGCCACTTTTACTCCTCCTCCTAAGACAAAAGACAGAAGACAGGGGAAATAACTCAGAAATAAAAAAGAAGACTTTGCCGCACACCTTCGACACACGTGTGTCTGATCTTGAACAGTATAGAGATATATGAGCATGAGCATGGGAATGATTGAAGAGTGAGGAGCAGGCAAGACTGAGACATGATGAGGGCTTTTAGATGTGAGGCAGTGGAGAGGAAAAGCACATCTCCACCGTGGGGAAATGATATTTTCAGATGTAGAGCGAAACCAGAGGATACAGCCAGGTCATATGGAGGCCAGTGAGGAAGAAAAATGCTTGAGTTCACAGCAAGTTAAATAACTGCCCTGTCTGAGTCTTTGGGAAAGGTTCAGAGTCTTAGATTTAAAAGTGATATACTGTATATAAGACTTATTATTTATTTATTTAGTTAGTTTTTAAATAATTGCTCTAGAAGAAAACATTTAAAACTATGACAAATGTTTTATAGCAAATAAAAAAGTACTATCAGCCGATTCAGACTTTTGGAGCCTTCTGCATAGGCTTTATACATAGATGAAGTAAAAGATGAGACTTTTCACACTTCATGGACAAAAGATTTAAAAATTCTAGTCTAGAAAAGTGCCTTTACTTTTATAAAAGCAATACACTGCAATTACATCCTAGATTAATGAACAGCACAGTATCATATTAAGGAATAACATCTAAGAAGTAAGATGGAAAAGGAATCCTGGGGAAGTTTAAAGTTTTACCAGCCTGATCTTTACTCCACATCCACAAATCTGGCAACCGTCCAATCCAAACGTCTTCCTTCTCATCCGAAAGCAACCGAATTCTGTACTGTTAGTGATCTATTAATCCCAGTCGTATGTTTCGAGAAAAGGTCAGCAGCATGCAGCGCCATGCTAAACAGTAAAAATACAGAGTAGACAGATAAATTTACTTTGAGTTCAATCAGTTCAAGCATGAGAATATTTTGAACTCCAACCTCGTGTATTTCGGGCCCTAACACACAAAGCTAAGAATCTGAAAGACTAACAGACCATGATTGAATAGAATCTCTGATAAAGAGACTAATGTGTCGTCTGATAATGTGTGTGTATGTGTGTTTCATGTGCTAAGAAAGCCATCATGAGTATCTCAAATCTTCTAAGAGAGTAACAGTGAAAATGGTCACACATGCATTATGATGCGCTGAAAAAACGAAAAAAAAAAGAAAAATACGGGTAGAATTTTTAAGGGCAAACTATCTGTTTTAGTCACATATGTAAAAGGAAAAATAGGTAAGTTTTATGTGTTATGATGCATTAAATAGAAATACAGTATATACATTTATTAACCTTATTCTTTGTTGAAGCAAACACTGGACCATGTACATTTTACATCCATGACTTTTTATTTATTTATTAATTTATTTATTTTTTGGACATACGATGAAACATGGTGAAAAACTCTCAGGGATGCTAAAACACAAGTTTAGGAAACATAAATTATAATGTATAATATTTTAAATGGATGAATGAATGAATGCATGAATAAATGAACAAATAAATAAATAAATAAATAAATAAATAAATAAATAAATAACTGAATTAATTAATTAATTAATTAAAAGCTATACCCTGAATGAGCAGTTCATTAAGACAATCAATTAATCAAATAAACAGATATGTCATTTAGCTCATTTGACAGGTTAAATACTCAACACAGCCTGCGTGTAAGTCAGCTAAACTGTTATTCTGCAGGTGTGATCAAATTCACACATGTTTTAGTCATCAGGGCCTGAGAAGTATCAAAAGGTGACAAGCCACTGTACACCAGTGTAGTGTTTTATTCCTCTTATACTACACCAATTACAGTGTTTGATTTATTAGCAAATGATGTCATACTTATGTGGAAAAAAATCAGTCAGTAGTTATATTTAATGGTGAGGGACATCTGTTTATTTAATCTCTTATGTTATAGCAGCCATAAACCAGACTCTCTCCAGACTCCATCTTTATCCAGTTGTAATAAATAAATAAATAAGTCTCAGCAAAACAAAAAAAAAACAACAACACAGTATCGAGTATAATCTTAAACAGCATGCATATTTAATTAGTTTATTATTAGGATTAGATCATGTGCGGCATCTGCCACACAAGTTCCTGTGAACGTGTTGTTACTATAGAAAGATTAATACAAAACTTTGATTCGAATTACAGCTAGAACGTCTGCTGTCTGAGAAAATGAATCAACACCTTCTGACCAATCAGATTTGAGAATTCCAGAGTGCTTCATGAGTGCTGTGCTGTAATGACCGATTAGGCTCTATATCTATATAAACTCGTTTATTTTTAGAATGCTATTTGTGTTGCTTTCACATAGATGATACATGACATTCTCTCTTAAGTGCCAGAGTGTATTCCTGCCTCACACTGGTACTCTGCGTTCCCGGGATTGGCTTCGGATCCACCGCGACTCGGTCCGGGATAATGTGATTATTTTGAAGGAATGAAAATGAATACTGAAGATCCATCAGTAGAATTTCCTCAATTGAAATCGTTCCTGGGTCAGTGAGAGATTTATAGCTGAACAGAACAACCAGCAAAGTGAGGAAGAGGAGGAGGAGGAGGAGGAGTATGTGAAAAGCTTAAAAAAAGCCCATCAGCTTACCCAAATGTGTCCTATCAGTGTGTGTGTTTAAAACAGTAAATAGGGCCGAGCAAGAGGAACGTTAGGAAAGCGCCTCCGATTCTAATGAATAACAAACACACTCCATTTACACGATCTACATTTGCTAAAAGCGGAAAAGGGAGAAAATGATTATGAGCAAACAGTAAGACTGTTTAGTGATGCTATCAGTTTCTGCTTTCTGTTGCCAAAGCATTATCAGCTATTAGCCTGAAAAGTTTTCGACAAAATTAATACTTAACGCAAATAAAGCAGCGTCATGAACTGGCAGAGAAGGAGGGCTTGTTTGTTTAGTCACTTTCAGCCGGGTGCTGCTCTAAAGATAACTAATCATTCAGCCGCTTAATTCAGGGAGGAGGGAGGCCCAAACTGTACGAGTACCAAATCCTATTAAATTAGAGCCGTCTCTCAAGCACACACACACACACACACAGATTCAGTCTGCCCTGAGGTAAGGGAGTAATCCAAGCCAAGCTCACAGACGGATGAAAAAGGAAATGGAACACAATATAAAGAAGCTCGGCTCGTGTGTGGTGCTGTTCGATAAGAGGGCACATTCGCCCTCTCCTCCCTTTCATCCCTCTGCAAAGGCCGTCATCTCAGCACACGGTGAAAACATTTCTTCCCTCACCTGCACACAAGCCGAATCAAACCAGACCTGCTTCTTCATAAGTCTAAATGCATCTGCAAGAACCAAGGACTGCTTTTATTACAGCGTCTTCGGATGGAAGATTAAATCCGAGTCTGTGGAATTCTGTCACTCTTCATTAACACCAGTCAAAAATACACTGTTCTTAATGACTGAAAGCAGCAAGGACATTAACACTAAAGGATTATGGTAATTGCTATTTGAGTTAGAATGAAATATAAGTCTTTAGAGACAAAACCAATTAAGAGTGTGTATGTGTTACTATTTAACTGGAAATAATCAAGGGAATGATGAACATATATACGTTATATATTTAGATAGATTTCAGCTTCATACAATGATTTATCTAATAGAATTTTCTCATTTAAATCATGCATTCTGCCGGATATAACTTTAGGAAAGCTAAATGGAATGTAATTAGAATGAAGTAAACGCATTTCTTTCATTTTTTTCCTTTTTTCTTTCTTTCATTTTTTCATGAAAACAAGTTCTCAGTGGTGTACACACTTTTTCTGCACTGAGCTCATCGCTTGGACATCACGAACATGCATCTTCCAACACAAACCATTCTGTCTGTCATAGTTACACTGTCACCTTGTTTGTGTTTGTGGAGATTCATTAGCTTCAATTAGATTTATTTGCTTTAAAACAAGATGTTTGTTGCAATCGACTATTTAAACGTAACAAACATCACCACAACCTTTATATGAGTAAAGTTTTGTTTTGTCTTTTCTTGGTATTTTGTTGTAAAACGTGAAAAATAAAATCAGTGGCTACAGCATCATTTATTTATAGTACAACAACAATAATTCTGTTTGTTTTGTTTTGTTTGTTTGTTTGTTTGTTTCCCGTCACATTTGTGGTTATTTTGGCCTGATAGTAGCTGTATAATTTGTTTGGTTGGTTTTGTTAGTTTGTTTAAAAAAGAGCAGAAATATAAAAGATTTGACATAATCCTTTTTATTATTTTTTTTTAGTTTGTTTTGGCCTGAAAGTAGCAATATAATTTGTTTGTTTTTTTGTTTGTTTTCAAAAATAGTAGAAATATAAATGATAATACCTTTGGCAGAATCTTGTTTGTTTGTTTGTTTGCTTGCTTGCTTGTATGTTTGTTTGTTTGTTTGTTTGTATCACACTTATGGTTGTTTTGGCCTGAAAGTAGATATATATATATATATATATATATAAAAAATACATTTAATAACTATTGGATATTTTTTTCTTCTAAAAGTAGTGTTTTCATGTTAGTGTTGAAACTGTTGCTGGACTACATTACCCATCAGCCACTGCACTCACATGACCTCACTGATCACACAACTGCTCCTGACTGCAGCTAATGAGCACTCTAATGAGCACTCTAATGAGCAACTAATGTTGTGTTATCTGCTATCTGTGTGTGTTACTCGCCTTAATGCCATATTTTAACTTTTACATTTATAGCTAATGTTTAATGTTTAATGTTTACATTTATAGTTTTTGTATTTCTATTTCTATTTCTATTTTTGTTTCATGTCAATAAATCACTTACACATCACTTACACCTCCACCCAACTCCCAAATCCCTGAGACATATTGTTTTAAAACATTTTTTTAATGCACATAAATTGGAACAATTTGTTTAATGATGCGCAACAATAATATATTTCATTAATGTTTGTGTTAAGAGGAGCATCAAGGTGAAAGCATAACATTTATTTATTTATTTATTTATTTGTTTGTTTGTTTGTTTGTTTTTTATTTGTTTGTTTTTTGTTTGTTTATTTTTTTTTTTATAAAATTCAAATAGAATTTTAAAATAGATTTTAAAACACTGTATTGCTATAAAATCAAAACAATTGGGTTGGTTAAGTAAATTTCCAAGTAGTTCAATGTTACTCTCGTCAGATTGAGACACACCTTCTTTCCGCCCTCAGAGAGTCGTGTGTGTTATATGAAGTGTTTTTGGGGTTCTTTTATGTTTTTTTATGGGGTGTGGGAGGCAGACATGTTGATAAATTCCCTCCCCAGCTGCTGCTCCTGATGCTGAGGGGACTCGGGCTACATGTGACCGACATCTGGGGTGACATCGTGTAAATGTGACCGCTGCGCTCAATCTGTGAGTGAGAGGCCACATTGACACACACATATGCCGCCATATGGCCCAAGGCTTGATGTTCTCAGTCATTATCAGAAAAAGAGGTGAGGGTAGAGGGGGGAATAGCTGGTCACTGAAGAGATGGATGGTTATGGTTGCATAGATGACTGTTCAGCTTCTAAAAAATTAAGAGTTGCAATGATGGAGCTGTATGTTTGTGGATGTTGAGGCTGGCTTAGTATTATTATTATTATTATTATTATTATTATTATTATTATTATTATTATTATTATTATTATTATTATTCAATTCAAATAAATTTTATTTGCATAAAACTTTTAACAATAAACATTGACACATTGATATGCTATTGATATCTGGATATATAGATCCCTAATGTGCATGTTAAAGGATATTCAATGTGAGTATACTGTGATTAATGCTCATGTGCTTCATGTGCTATCAGAATGATAACTACAAGTATGTTGTGTTCGCATGTTTTGTTGTCGGAAAGAACTTAACACATTGGCGATGCCTGCTTCATTCATGCATTTTTTCTTCTTTGACTTTTATTTTGAAACCATAACTCATGACTTAACTAGCTTGCTACCTAATGGAATATAAGCTAGATGTATGATGTAGAAATGTACAACATGCATAGGTGCTGATGAAAAACAAAACAAAAACAAAAGCCTGTCATTCATATAACATGCAGGTTTAGGAATCCTGGCATTTTGAAAACTTTATAAAAATTATCTCAGTTTCCCAGTCGACTTCAGGGGTCATTCATGCGCAACCTCCCAGTGGGAAACCTCTCGTATATTTATGATAATTCCAATAGCATGTGAAGGCAGTATTAGTGTCCTGAGATGAGCACAAAACAGCAGCACTTCTTAGGAAAACATCTACAGCATCCAGCTTTTATTTTCTTTCTTTTTTTTTTTTTTGGTGTTATTTTTTGGAAATGCAAATCCTCCAGGATCATCTAGAACAGTAGTTAAAAGTCAAGTATTATAAGCAAAGGCTAGTGGATTTGTTGTAGAAAATTTATTACACAGACAAGAAGAAATGATGAAGCTAAAACTAGCAATGAGTTAAACAAAACAAAACTAAAAAAAATAGATGATTACAGGTTATAAGTTATAAGTTGGTTTTGGGTTAAATCATTTGTTTTAATTTACTGAGATTAGCTAATAAGATGGCAGCAGTCCAGTAAAGAATCAGGATCTGTTTAATAGCCTGTAATTTACATAGATGTATTTGATTCGGTCTCAGTCTTGTGCAAAGCAAAACAATCATACAAACAAACAAACAAAAACCACTAACAGGGGAAGCTTACAGGGAAACAACAGGGAAGCAACAGGGAAGCGTGTGACCGATGATCCTCTCAGCAGAATGAATGACGCATAGTCTGGACTTGGAAAGGGCAGAGACAGATGGGAACCAGATGGAGATGGAGGTGATGAGGATGCTCTCTGTGGTGGCTGAGTAAAAGTTGACCAGTGCTGACTTTGAGAACAGCCTTTGTGTGGCTTTCCTGACACTGGCATAAGATCATGCAGATAAAGGTCAGTGGACAGGTCAGTGTAAGAGTTCCAGTTCAAATCCACCTCAGTCAGCAGAATGGGAGAGCAAACCATTTGATCTCAGTAGCTTTGACTGTGACATGGTTGTTGGGTTGGGTTGAGTATTCTTTTTAGAAATTGCTGGTTTTTACACACAACAATCTCTCTCGAGTTGCGAAAAAAAAAACAAAAAAAACCCAAACAAACTCCAGTGTACACAGCAGTTCTGTGGCTTTGATGGGAATGGTGTAAGGAGAGCGACACTTTGTCTAGCATTTGTTGTGTATAATATTTATTTATTTATTTATTTATTTATTTATTTATTTATTTATTTATGCACTTTATTTATGCACTTTATTTATTTATTTGCTTATTTATTTGTTTATTTATTTACTTATTTATTTATTTATTTATTTATTGTACTTACTTCTATCTCTTTTTCTCAAGCCCATACATCTAAACTCTGAAGATTTTAAAAGATTTTTATTAATAAAAATGTATTTATTTAAAAAAATATTTATTTTTTAAAATATTTAAAAAATATTAATATAAAAATGTCTTTCTTTCTTTCTTTCTTTCTTTCTTTCTTTCTTTCTTTCTTTCTTTCTTTCTTTCTTTCTTTCTTTCTTTCTCTTATTTCTATCTTTTACTGTCAAACCCTAAAATGTAAAAAAAAATGTTATTTTTTTATTTAAAAAATTTTTTATTTATATATTTATATAAAAAAATTATTTATTTATTTATTTATTTATTTATTTATTTATTTATTTATGTATTTATGTATTTATTTATTTAATTATTTATTTATTTATTTATTCATAAAATTCAAAAGCATTCTAGTATCACTGTATTTCTATGAAATCCTAATAATTAGGCCAGGTAAATGAACTGCAATTTACTTTTACTGTTGTCAGATTCACACAACATCTTTCTGCCCTCAGAGATCTGTACGTGTTATATGAAGCATTTAGTGTCAGGAGAATGGCAGATTGGATCTCGCTGACTAAAGTAAATAACCTCTCTTTACAGCCGTGTTGAGCAGAAAAGCATCTCAGAATGCACGTGGATGATCTACAACAACAGAAGACCACAGCTGAGGCTACAATAGACTGTTGAGGACTGAAAAAAACAGGCGATGTTTAATTATAATTGACCATTCAATTATCTTGACTAATTTTCATAACATCAGAGAAGACAGAAGGTCCAGAATATGTTTTCATTTCCATAGTAACAACTTTTACCGAAGCCTGTATGCTAGACACTGTTATAGATCTTCTTGGAAATGATTCTGTTTTTGTGTTCAGTTTACAGTCTATAGTGCTACAGAGACCAGCTTTTTCTGATCACAATACTATACCACAATGATAGTTTCAAACGAGACAAGGCACAACACCAGCGCATGCTCGCAGGTCATCAGGGTTGAAGTTCAACAGGAACACAGACGATGCTGAGAAGGAAAGACACACGCTGTTCGCTTTCAAGTCGGACGAGTTTTTCTCGTCTCCCTCCTGGAGCACAGTCTTCCTGCTCGAGTTTTTTTTCCCCTCCGTTGCTCTCCCTCTATTGAAATGCGGACATTGATTTATAGGAGGGTTTGCTGTTGAAGTTCATTGGCAGATAGGCTACTAATGAGGAGAGCAGCACCCGGAGTGCCATGAGAGCTTTGTATGGATCTACGGGATGAAATCATATTCAGGTGTCAATCTTGCACTGTATTAATAAATCCCGTTGGAGAAGAAAGGTTATTGTTATAGAGCTGCTACCGTAGCCACCCGCCATTTCTCTCACTGCGTTTTTTTTTCTCTTTCTCTCTCTTTCTGCCTCGTGCTCACTCTCCCTTTCTCTCCTGAGGACAAGGGAAGCAATCAGAGGCCTGTTATTAAAGCTGGGGGCTAAAGTGAAGGAGTGGGGCTCTAGCACCTCTATAGTAATTTCTCTCATTACAGCCAGCACACAAATACAGTGAGAGAGCAGCACAGTGGGTCTGGGGGGGAAGCAGAAGAAGAAAAAAAAAAGGCTGGAGGATGTTTCTGTGCCAAAGAGCTGCAGTATGAATGCCTGAGGTGCACATGGCATACGTCTGAAACGGAAGAAAAATTGCTTAAGTGCTCAGAAAGACACATGACCTTCAACATGTCCTAGATTTTCAGATTGTACAATATGACAATTCAGTCTTCTAAAATACTACTTTATATGGCCTTCACTTTGGAGGAAATTCTCAAAAAAAAAGAAGTGAGAATTCCAATCATTTTTCATTTATCCATATGAAATATCAAAATTCACAAAAAGGTATGTCAGGTATATCTAAGTGATACATCAGAGACCCCAGAAAGTAGTTTTTAAGTATTCTGTTTGGTATTTGGAGGGCAAGCAATAAATTATTAATCTATGAACACTAACTTTTTTATAAGAAACGACCTATATTACATTCTCAATATTCTAGATGTTTCCTATCAACTCTATAGTTTATTATGCATTAAAGCTGCATTTATTCCTCAAACTGAAATCTCAGATTGGTCAGAAGGTGTAAAATTCCAGCTGTAAGGCAAATCCCCGGTTTATATTCATGCACTCACTTTAATACATTATTGCTTCTGTAATAACACAGTGGATGCTCGATATGAACAGATTTATAAATGTGTGTAAGTGTTGATACAAGGTTTGGTATATGTTCTTGAATTTCCCCCTAAAGGGGATTAATAACGGCACATCACATCTTATCTCTTCTCTTCTTGCATGTGATGTTTTCTTGTTTTTTTTGGATCTTCCATAAACTTATACAAAAGATATAATAACTACAAAAGATATATATACAGTATATAACATTATGACCACCTGCCTAATATTGTGTTGGTCCCCCTTTTGCTACAGCCCTGACCCGTCATGCACTGTGTATTCTGACACCTTTCTATCAGAACCAGCATTAACTTCTTCAGCAATTTGAGCAACAGTAGCTCGTCTGCTGGATCGGATCACACGGGCCAGCCTTCACTCCCCACGTGCATCAATGAGCCTTGGCCGCCCATGACCCTGTCGCCGGTTCACCACTGTTCCTTCCTTGGACAACTTTTGACAGATACTGACCACTGCAGACCGGGAACACCCCACAAGAGCTGCAGTTTTGGAGATGCTCTGATCCAGTGGTCTAGCCATCACAATTTGGTCCTTGTCAAACTCGCTCAAATCCTTACACTTGCCCATTTTTCCTGCTTCTAACACATCAACTTTGAGGACAAAATGTTCACTTGCTGCCTAATATATCCCACCCACTAACAGGTGCCATGATGAGGAGATAATCAGTGTTATTCACTTCACCTCTCAGTGCTCATAATGTCATAATGTCAGTGTGTGTGTATATACACATACATATATATATATATATATAGCTTTGCTGAGGATGAATGGATTTTGTAGCTGTACACATGAACACATAATATATGTGTTTATATGCCTTTATAAAGTGTCACACATAACTTGACATTATACATACTATGTGTTATAACACAAACAATAACTACACTTATGAGCCATTATACATGCTTATATTAAGCATTATAACGTTTATGTGTGCCTTAACATCAGCTGTACATCATTCTGGATTTTTTCCTCATATGATCTGTAAAACATGAACTTGTACAATGCTAGCCTGACATTCAAATGATTTTGTCTACAAGAAATATTATTGCTAATTCTGTACCTGTTAAAACCGTCTGAACATCAAATTCATTCATTAATTCTGTTCGATATGAGTGTATTATTCTGAGAGTACATCATTTTTTCCCCAAAGAATTGAGCTCATCTGTAAAAGAAAATAAACACTCACGATGTCAAGAGTTCTCACAATGGCCCATCACATTTTGAGTCAAAATGGCCGCTGTTAGCCAAGAGGACTTCTTCAAAGGGACTTTCTAAGTTTTAAGTTATACTGAGACTTAAAAGCACCTAAAATAAAATAAATGGCTCCCTAGACAGTGGAGTAAAATGTAATGCTGTCACACCAAGTTTGAGGACTTCAAAAAGTCTAGGGTCAATCATCCAGGTTCATATAGACCACTAACACAAAGAGTGACAGCAAAGAGAGAGAGAGAGAGAGAGAGAGAGAGAGAGAGAGAGAGAGAGAGAGAGAGAGAGAGAGAGAGAGAGAGTGTGTGTGTGTGTGTGTGTGTGTATATACATGTACTGTGTAAAATCATCCATTTGGGTTATGTGTTATTTCATATAGTAGCACTGACCATTAAGCGAGTGGTGGAAGCTTCTGGAATCAGAGTGTGTGCCTCTTAACGAGGTCTTTTCTTTTTCAATCATTACACTGCTCATATTCTCTTAATGGGTGCCCAACACTTCTCTGATTTGAACACAGCCTAATGCAGAGCCTCCTAACCATGGCAACGGCTCAACGGTGGCCGTGGTAACTGTCACCGCTGACACGGAAATGGGAACGAAACACAACAAAGGCAATTATCCCTGTTTAAGAGCAAGTCTCGATAATTGCCTAGAGATGTAAGGAGGAAAGAGAAAGGGGACGAGACATCATTTAGAGGAAAGTCAGGAAAGAGATAGAGGCGAGAGAGAACGACACGGATGAGCGGATGGAGTTATGTCGCTGATGTGTGGTATTAAATTATTGGTGGCTGCTTTAGCTTAGCCCCAACACGGACAGCTAACAGTCTGACCTCGTGTTCTCATATCACGAGATGACAAGGGTGCGTGTGCTCCGGGCTGCAGGTCCTGCACCACTCAGCATACTGAAAAGGTTAGAGCTGTCACACAGGCTCACACTCCTCATACACATACTCACACACACACAGTCATGAGGTACAATTTTATCCTGAATGTTTCATGCTAAAATATTCACACACAAGCTAATCACTGTGTGTGAATATTCTAAATATGAGCAACAATTTGACACTAGACATGGAAACCAATACCACTATTTTTATCAGTTTAGCATTAAACCTGAGGTGGGCGTGGCCTAAACCAGAAGCCACCAGAATAACTAGAAAACACCGGGGGGAAAAACACATGTAGAGATGCCAGCACTGTAACCATGATCTGTGAATACTGGCTCTGACAGCTGCTTGAACCTAGCTAGTGATGAACACGGGATTTTTCTAGTTTTTTTAATATCTTGTTGATTCATTTGTGTGCAATATGTTATAACAATTTGAATTGTTTTTGTTTCCCTAAATATGAATAGAGCTGCAGCTTAGTTTAATGCATGTGATTATTATGTCCTTGATCAGGCAGTTACTAAGGATGAATGAATGAATGAATGAATGAATGAATGAATGAATGAATGAATGAATGAATGAATTCTGGCCTTTGTTTGTCCTAGGGTTTTTTGTTGCATCCTGGATCCCAGTACTGATGCTTTTAGACTCAACAAAATGCCCTGTGAACATTCCAAAAAATGTGCCTCCTACATAAATATTTATATTTGTATTTGTATCTGTTTAGATATTCATATTCAGTTACACCACTAGATGATGTCACCAGAAAGCGTCAGTCAAACACAGTCATGGAGAGAGAGTGAGTCATGAAGACACCAGAAACATCTACCTCCATCTTCTCTTCTATCTTTTTCTTTTCTATATCAATATGCAGGTTTTATTTTTTCACTTATTTCAACCATTGCTCAGCTGCGTATTGTACTTTCTGTTTTTTCCCCCATTACACTGAAACAGATGGATGGGAACTCCATTATACATACAGTCCTATCCAACAAAAACACACATCTATTACCATACACTACGTGTCTATGTCATTTCAATATAGACCTATGCATTTAGGCCATATCACTACATTATTATGAGTCTATGCCACATAACTATACTCCTATGTATCTGTGCTGAAGTCTGCTATACCACAATATGTCTATGATAGTCTACTATACTACTATACTGTTATGTGATTATACTTCAAATTATGTAACTGTACTCGCATGTGTCAATGCCTTGCCGTTAGAGTCCTAGATTTATATACCATGCCACTATACTCCCATGTGGATATGCCATGCCACTATACTCCCATGTGCCTTTGTCATGCCACTATACTCCTATGCGTCTATTTCATGCCACTATACTCCTATGCATCTATGCCATGTCACTATACTCCTATGTGTCTATATCATGCCACTATACTCCCAAGTGTCTATGTCATGCCACTATGGTCCTATGTGTCTATGTCATGCCACTATACTCCCAAGTGTCTATGTCATGCCACTATGGTCCTATGTGTCTATGTCATGCCATTATACTCCCATGTGTCTATGCCATGCCACTATACTCCCTTGTGTCTATGTCGTGCCACTATCCTCCTGTGTCTATGCCATGCCACTATACTCCCATGTGCCCATGCCATGCCACTATACTCCCATGTGTCTTTGTCATGCCACTATACTCTTATGTGTCTATGCCATGCCACTATACTCCCATGTGTCTATGTCATGCCACTATACTCCCATGTGTCTTTGTCATGCCACTATACTCTTATGTGTCTATGCCATGCCACTATACTCCCATGTGCCCATGCCATGCCACTATACTCCCATGTGTCTTTGTCATGCCACTATACTCTTATGTGTCTATGTCATGCCACTATACTGCCATGTGTCTATGCCATGCCACTATACTGCCATGTGTCTATGCCATGCCACTATACTCCCATGTGTCTATGTCATGCCACTATATTGCCATGTGTCTGTCATGCCACTATTCTCCTATGTGTCTATGTTATGCCACTATACTCCCATGTGCCCATACCATGCCACTATACTCCCATGTGTCTATGCCATGTCACTATACTCGCATGTGTCTATGTCATGCCACTATACTCCCATGTGTCTATGCCATGTTACTATACTGCCATGTGTCTGTCATGCCACTATACTGCCATGTGTCTATGCTATGCCACTATACTCCCATGTGTCTATGTCATGCCACTATACTGCCTACACTATAATGCCCTGTGAACATTCCAAAAAATGTGCCTCCTACATAAATATTTATATTTGTATTTGTATCTGTTTAGATATTCATATTCAGTTACACCACTAGATGATGTCACCAGAAAGCGTCAGTCAAACACAGTCATGGAGAGAGAGTGAGTCATGAAGACACCAGAAACATCTACCTCCATCTTCTCTTCTATCTTCTTCTTTTCTATGTCAATATGCAGGTTTTATTTTTTCACTTATTTCAACCATTGTTCAGCTGCGTATTGTACTTTCTGTTTTTTCCCCCATTACACTGAAACAGATGGATGGGAACTCCATTATACATACAGTCCTATCCAACTAAAACACACATCTACATGGCAGAAGGAGGAGTGGATTTTTTTTTAAATGTAGGTGGGAGAAATAATCATGGCTAAATCCAATTTTTATAAACACACACTCGGTTTATCTAGCACAGAGAGGGGCAGAAACAAAGGAAGTGTGTTCAGACAGAGTCTGGGTGTCTGTGTCTGCCCTGCACACCCACGCAGGCAGCCCAAAAAACTTGGCAACGGCGCGCTTTTTTTAGAGCACATTCTTCATTTCCTTGACATACAGAACGTTAAAGTTATTTTCACCCTGCTGTTGTTTGTGGAATTTGATTGGTCAGAATGTTGCTAAGCCAAAATTTCTGCTCGTTCCAGCAACAGCCAAGCGCCGGCCCCCTGCTGAGAGGAGGGGGGGACCGAAGGGCCTGATTGGCTCCTTCGCTTTTCCATAGTGCTCCCCTCATCCAGTGCGCTAATTTATTCCGAGTGTGTCACACTCCTGTCTGAAGTGTGCGTCTTGCGCTGCCTCACGGCTGTGGCATCTGTCTCACTCTAACAGTAAGGAAAGGTGGCAAAGCAAGGTGTGTGTGTGTTCTGACAGTGAATGTGCGAGCCAATAAATGAAGTATGTACAGGAGGGGTGTGTGTATGTGTGTGTGTGTGTGTGTGTGTGTGTGTGTGTGTGTGTGTGTGTGTGTGTGTGTGTTTGTTTGTGTGTGTGTGTTTGTCTGGCAAACAGATGCACGTCTCAGTTTGAGGGGGGACAGGGGGGATCAAGGGCACACACGATGCCATGGAATGAACATGAATCTCTGTCAAACTTATTCACAACCCGAATTAAAAAGAGGACATTCAATTCATGATTTAAGCTGCTCAAGCCGATTAATTAAAACAACAACAACAAAAAAAAGAAAGCAAGAAAAAAATGTCAAAGCCATGCAGAGCAGAGACAGAAAAACACAAAACTGGCATGGTGCCAGACGCCACATGTCTCCACTCAGTGAGAACGCAGTCGACGGGACAAATTTATTCCATTAGAATAATTTAATAAATTGATTATTTATTCATTAAACAGCACAATTGACCAGGAGCAACAATCAGTTATGCAATATACTGTATGTAATATTTACCACACTATAGTATTGAGAAACCTGCATCATATCTGAAGGCAGCACTGTATGCATTTTTTTTGTCAGAAATTATTTAATTAGTAGTCACATCATGCCATTTATGGCCAAGTTAGTGAATCGTTATGCAAATGAAGTGATTTTAGAGCAATATCATGATAAAGACTTCTGAAATGAAATTGAATATTGGAATATCAGTATTTGGCACTGATTGCATTGGACAACAAGTCATTAGCTCTTATTTTCCACTTTTGACTAGAAATGAATGGGATCTGTAAAGATGAATAAGCTCTGAATTTATTTCTCAGCATGTCTTTCATCTGCAGGCAGTTTACTGTTATCCATGAGCTGAATAACCTGCATAGTGATGTCACTACTCTTACGTCTTAAGAACAATTTTTTGAGCAATTTAAAAGTTACTATACTTATGATATCAATGGCATTACACTATTTTATATCATACAGCTCTTATTAGGTTTATTCTTTCGCTATACTACTAGGAGACTTCTTGAATTAAGTGGCACTATACCATTGCCACTGTGCTTGAGCCTTCCTTGTCACTATAGTGCTGCTGTGTGATACTGTACTATTATGTTACCCTAATTAAGTCCATTACTATGTGCCTACATTTGTCCTGTCAATATATGTGTCCTATGTCAATATATGTGTATGAGACGATTATGTACTTGTATCTTTACTGACGAAATGTAATTCGTTATGCCATATATTCCTGTGCTTTTATGTCTTGCTCTACACTCTTGCACCATACACTACATGTCTATGTCATTTCAATATAGACCTATGCATTTAGGCCATATCACTACATTATTATGAGTCTATGCCACATAACTATACTCCTATGTATCTGTGCTGAAGTCTGCTATACCACAATATGTCTATGATAGTCTACTATACTACTATACTGTTATGTGATTATACTTCAAATTATGTAACTGTACTCGCATGTGTCAATGCCTTGCCGTTAGAGTCCTAGATTTATATACCATGCCACTATACTCCCATGTGGATATGCCATGCCACTATACTCCCATGTGCCTTTGTCATGCCACTATACTCCTATGTGTCCATACCATGCCACTATACTCCTATGCATCTATGCCATGCCACTATACTCGCATGTGTCTTTGTCATGCCACTATACTCCCATGTGCCCATGCCATGCCACTATACTGCCATGTGTCTGTCATGCCAATATGCTCCCATGTGCCCATACATGCCACTATACTCCCATGTGTCTGTCATGCCAATATACTCCCATGTGTCCATGCCATGCCACTATACTCCCATGTGTCCATGCCATGCCACTATACTCCCATGTGCCCATGTCATGCCACTATACTCCCATGTGTCTTTGCCATGCCACTTTACTCTTATGTGTCTATGCCATGCTACTATGCTCCCATGTGTCTATGTCATGCCACTATACTCCCATGTGTCTATGTCATGCCACTATACTCTTATGTGTCTATGTCATGCCACTATACTCTTATGTGTCTATGTCATGCCACTATACTGCCATGTGTCTATGTCATGCCACTATACTGCCATTTGTCTATGCCATGCCACTATACTCCCATGTGTCTATGTCATGCCACTATACTGCCATGTGTCTGTCATGCCACTATCCTCCTGTGTTTATGTCATGCCACTATACTGCCATGTGTCTATGTCATGTCACTATACTGCCATTTGTCTATGCATGCCACTATACTCCCATGTGTCTATGTCATGCCACTATACTGCCATGTGTCTGTCATGCCACTATCCTCCTGTGTCTATGTCATGCCACTATACTCCCATGTGTCTTTGTCATGCCACTATACTCCCAAGTGTCTATGCCATGCACTATACTCCCATGTATCTATGTCATGCCACTATACTCCTATGTGTCTGTGTCATGCCACTATACTCCCATGTGTCTATGCCATGCCACTATACTCCCTGTGTCTATGTCATGCCACTATACTCCATGTGTCTATGCCATGCCACTATACTCCCATGTGTCTATGCCATGCCACTATACTCCCATGTGTCTTTGTCATGCCACTATACTCCCATGTGTCTATGTCATGCCACTATACTCCTATGTGTCTATGTCATGCCACTATACTCCATGTGTCATGCATGCACTATACTCCCATGTGTCTATGTAATGCCACTATACTCCCATGTGTCTATGTCATGCCACTATACTCCCATGTGTCTGTCATGTCACTATACTTCTGTGTCTATGTCATGCCACTATACTCCCATGTGTTCATGCTATGCCACAATCCTCCCATGTGTCTATGTCATGCCACTATACTCCCATGTGTCTATGTCATGCCACTATACTCCTATGCGTCTCTGTCTATGCCGCTATACACCTATTAGTCTATGTCATGCCACTATACTCCCATGTGTCTATGCCATTTCACTATACTCCTATACATGTATATTATGCTACTATACTCTCATGTGCATATGCTTATGCCACTATACTCCCATGTGTCTATGCCACTATACTCCAATGTTTATATGCCATGCCACTATAATTCCATGTGTCTATGTCATGCCATTACACTTCTATGTGTCTATGCCATGTCACTATACTCCCATGTGTCTATGGCATGCCATCATACCGCTAAGTGTAATACTATACTCCCATGTGTCGATGCCATGCCATTATACATCTGTTTCTATGCCATGCCACTATACCTCAGTGTCTATGTCATGCCACTCTACATCTATGAGTTTATGTCATGTCACTATACTCCCATGTGTCTATGCCATGTCACAATACACCCACGAGTTTATGTCAGGTCACTACACTAGTCCACTAGTCCACAGAAGTCTGCTATATTAGCATAGTACAATGATTCTTTAGTCTGCTATGTCACTAATTTATTACTGTAATTATGTATGTTAAGTCATTATGCTACTATGTGCCTGTTCCATTACTATAATACTAAAATCTCTATACTGTATAATTAAATTAGATTGTAACTATCTAGGCTATGCTGCTGTATGCCATACAGTACCAAAATCCTATAACACTCTGGACAGCAATAGACTTGTGGATAGATTTTACCCTCATATGCCATACTACAACCAGTGAGTCCATACTTATGCAATATTTAGTGAATATTGAATCTTAGTGGAAGTTTTTATTCTTCCATGGGAGTACCTGAGGCCAGAGGTTATTAAGTACACATTGTTTGGCTAAACTTGGTAAGCTTGGTGCATTAATGCACAGCAAGGGGTAAGCCCATCATCCTAAATACTGAACTCATTCAACCTTGTTCAACTTGTATAATAGATCATATAATTGATCCACTTCAAATGGGTAAAGCACCACAAGTCTTAAGTGTGTACCTACTTCTCTATACTCGCTCACTGGGAGGATATCGATTACTTTTACCCTCTACAGAGAGCAGAATACACTTTGATTTCAGAGATATATTTACTGACTCAAATAGTTAAGCGTACTGGGATGCACTTGCATGGATGTATACTGTAATAAGGAAACTTTTACCATGAAGCTACACTGATAGATTTGTTGATAGAACACAATTGTAATGACTTGCAGCTTCAGTTTATGAGACTGACTGGTGGTGGAAATATTTTATTAATGAAAGAGGTTTGAGGAAAAAGGTCTGAGCTGACTGTCTATGATAATTCAAATAATCTCTCTTTACAAACGCGCTGAACAAAAAAGCATCTCCGAATGCATGATGAACCTCAAGCTGGATGGGCTACAACCTCAGAAGACCTCACCGGGTTTCACTCCTTTCAGCCAAAACCAGGAACCCGAGGCTACAGTGGGCACAGGCTGGAAGATTGGAATGAAAAATGATAAATGATAAGGTCAGAATTTGGCATCAACAGGATGAATCCATAGAGCTTTGAATTGACAGCTCAGGCTTGTGCTGGTGGAGGTGTTGTTGGTATATGGAATGTTTTCCTAGCAAACATTAGACCCTTAACACCAATCAAGCATTGTTTGAATTCCACAAGCTATCTGACCGTTGCTGAACGAGTGCAATCCTTTCTTTATGCCTTCAAGCTACCCCTCTAATAATGTATAGCTCCAGCATGCTAAGTCACAAAGCACAAGTCATCTCAAACTGGTTCCCTGAACATGACAATGAGTTTGTTGTACTCCTGTGGCCTCCCCAGTCACCGATCCAATAGGACACCTTTGGCATGCGGAAGAACGAGAGATTCGCAGCATGAAAGTGCAGATGACAAATCTGCAGCATGTATGTGATGCAATTATATCGACATGGTCCAGAATCTCAAAGGAATGTTTATATGAATCCTTGCGGTCTCATTTCTAGAATACCAGATGAGTTTATTCTAATTATTTTTTAAATGTTTCATTTCTTTCTACTAAGATACATCTCAATTGATTGCAAACATTAAAAATCTGACTTAGTAATCTATATTTTTTAAACAGATTATTATTACTATTATTTATTTATTTATTTATTTTTTTTACATGCCTGATTTCAAAAGGCTGGTCTATGAACGGCTGAAAAAATTTCTGTCTCTGTGCAAAATAAATAAATAAATAAATCTGGCATCTCGCAGACGTTAAGCACACGTGAGTAATTTTAATCTGAATGGACCGCCCAGAAATTCAAGTTAAGCACCTGTGTAAGCTGACTCTGAGTATGGAGATCTCCCAGTATAAATATTCACATAGGTTTTGAACTTAAGTCGGCAACTCTGAACACGGTCCTCGCATTATGAGTGTTTTGGTGTGTGTGTGTGTACCTGTACATGTGTTTGATGTCAGTTTGGCTCTGACAATTTCAGTATTTTTACTCTAAGCAGATTTGTCTCTTTTTTTCAGTAGGAATAATGCATATTAAGGAAGCAGTTTTGTGTTTCTGGTTTTGGCAGACGCCCTTCTCAGGCAGTTAATTGCACTTGGCAGACAGACGGGAGCGAGTGTGTAGTGAGGAGCTGCTGCCACTGTTTTTCTTTTGAATCTGGCCCACTAAAAAGCACAAAGTACTCTGAAATAGTTTACTTTTTAAGCACGGACACACTTACTGTATACTTACGATACTTATTATTTATGCTGGGGGAGGGGGGTAAATCATAATAAATAATAAATAATCAATAAATCAGTTATTGACATTTATTAATGGTTTATATGTTGATTTCACATATTTATTATATCATTGATTGTAATTGTGTGAGTTGTGTTATATGTAAATGGGAAATGAAATTTTTAATATTTATTTAAAAATTGCTTATTTGTAGGACATTTTCAGGGCCTGTATGTCTCATTGTGTGTCTCTGTCTTTTGTGTGTGTGTGTGTGTGTGTGTGTGTGTGTGTGTGTGTGTGTGTGTGTGTGTGTGTGTGTGTGTGATTGATTCAGAATATAAATCAGTGTGTTTGCACCCTGCGACTCCACCACTGACAGAGATTAAACGAGCCAATCAGCAGCCAGCGATGTCTTTGTTCACCTCCCGTTATCTCTGGGGGCTGCCGTCATCCAAGGAAATACAGCCCTGCTGTGATGGATGTGCATGCCACACACACACACACACACACACACACACTTTATATATTTCCTTTTTTTAGTGTTTATTTTATCAGTTATTCGAATATTGTATTAACAAAGAGCTGGCAAATCTCTAGCCACAGCCATGTTTTGTTAGACTGCTAATTAAAATAAAGCAAACACAATAACTGCTGCTTAATGACTGTGCCACTATATGGACATAGAGAGAGTCTTTTGCATTGTAACATGTTTAAATATCCAATTAATTACAATTTGTCAGCAGGTAATCAAGTAGGGGACAAAGACAATAACATGGAATTGTTATGAGGTCAGATAAGGAGCCGATTCCTTCAGCGTGTGCGTCCTGGATACACTGCCTCCTCATAAACGACTTCAATAATGCAATCATGGAAAATGCTAACAGAGGATAAGCATTCTGAGAATGGGGCTTTGTCAAGGTTAATGAGCATTCAAGCACAGGCATTTGTTTATTCATCTAATTTGTTTTCTCATATCTGATCTGCAGACAGAAAAGCATTAAAGCATAAGAAATCCATAGCTCCTATTAGACACCTTTGACATTTCTCTTAGTCTAGTTCACTAGCTCGAGTGTAGAAGTGTGCATTGCTTCCTTCTGCTCCATGGTGAGCTCATCCTAAACGCACGTTTTCACTCAGCTGTCAGTGAATCATTAGCATTGTTAATATGTAACTCTAGATACCTTTAAATTACTTTCATCCCACGCGATGTTCCAACCTCAGCATCAATAATTAATAGCCAGAGATTAAATATCTACAGCATAATTAAAGAAAATGGGTAATTATTTATGTTACGCTTCATTAATCACCTTTTCTTTATGTCCATTAGCTTGCTTACTATTATTACCTCTGCATTCGGTTTGTAGTACTGCTGTAAAAAAAAAAAAGGGATCTTATTTCTATTTTTCTCTCGCATTAGTGATTAAACCAGTTCAATAAAACCCAGGCCAGTTGATTTTGTGAGTTCGGATTGTGTCATATTCGGCTCCATTATTCCTCGCAACGTTCCCCATGCGACTGAGGAGAACGGATCGTCTTTGACAGAGTTATTGAGAATATGGAAATAACTCTTCCGTAATGAGCAGATGTGAGCTTGGCAGCAGGGGAATCCCCCCCTCTCTCGTTCCCCCTCTTTCCCCCTCTCTCACTCTCTCTGTCTCGCTCTCTCACTCTCTCTGTCTGTCTGTCTATCTGTCTGTCTCTCTGTCTGTCTGTCTGTCTGTCTGTCTGCCTTTCTGTTTGTCAAGTCATTGCATCTTATAAGATCCACAATGCCTGTAGGTCAGCGTCTGTCTGCTCAGGGCCCAGGTACAGTGTGTTGTAGAGGTAGGTGTGTGTGTGTGTGTGTGTGTGTGTGTGTGTGTGCGTGTGTATGTGTGTGTGCGTGTGTGTGCGCGTGTGTGTGTGTACAAGAGATTCAGTTTCTGACCTGGGTCATTTTAATGCAGTTAAATACAGAAGTTTCTTTTCTTTCTTTCTTTTTCTTCCTTTCTTTCTTTCTTTCTTTCTTTCTTTCTTTCTTTCTTTCTTTCTTTCTTTCTTTCTTTCTTTCTTTTTTTTCCTAAAATATTCTTATATCCATATGAATTATTTGTTCGTTGGTACCTATTCATTGTAAGAATTTTTTATAAAGTCCTCATGAACTTTAATAAATAAATATTCAATTAATAAATTTTTAAATGTAACACAAAATTCCAAAAATAAATAAATAAATAAATAAATAAATAAATAAATAAATAAATAAATTCTTCTTTAGCTTTGACTGAAGTATTTTACAGTTTGCAGTATTGATTCATCTTTGGTTATCCATTTCTGACTCTGATCTGACTCGTGGTTCATGTCTGTAACAGGCAACAGTTACTTAGTATGTTCGAGGAGATGTTACTTTAAAGGCAGGGGGTGTTGCCCTGTGCCATATGGGTACAAATGAAACCACATCCATCACATTCATGACATTCTCTTTTTCTCATTCACTTACTCTCTCATACACACTTTCTTTCTTTCTTTCTTTCTTTCTTTCTTTCTTTCTTTCTTTCTTTCTTTCTTTCTTTCTTCTAAAGCATTTGAGCATAAAAACTAATAATAAAGTTTCGATAAAACAGTAAATGTTGATAAAACCCTAACTCTGATCCAAATTCAAATCACAGGTTTACATTCATTATCTCATTCAACAGCATATTTTTAATAAAGTAAAACATATAATCAATAAGGTTTTCTATAAGGAAACATATATTTTCCAGTTGACTTGATTTCCACAAAGGAGTGGACTACAGGACAGCGGACAAGCTGAGATTTTTTTATTGTCTTATTTTTATTTTATTTCATTTCATTTCATTTTAATTTATTTTATTTGATTTGATTTGATTTGATTTCATTTTATTTATTTTTATTTGATATATTTTAAGATTTTTTTGGAGGGGGGGGGTGGATTATTAAATTCACCAGAGAGGCTGATAGCCTGAAGAAATTTGTGAGCAGACTTTAACATTAAATGTAATTACATACAGCCAAAGAAAAAAGGTATGTGTTATTAATCACTGGCACATGGAGACGTGTTGTAACAGTAAGTCAGCTTTGCATGGGCTCACATCACACCACCCCATCATACATCATTTTTCATCCAACAGCATGCTCCAGAGTGTGTTTACATGCATAAACACGTCAAGATACTGCCAGTTAAAGACAACATTACACACCATCATTAAATGACACAAGTGTGTCTCTTGGTAGGATGTGTGTTCTGTGATAAAACATGATCATACATGGGATTTAAACAGAAGCGCTGCATTAATAATAAGGCCTTCTTTATTTACAATGATGAGATTGAAAGTCTGATTTGACAAAAAATTGGCAATCTCACACTGCTTGCTAACATTTCTGGCTCATTTTCTGGCTCAGTTTTTTGTGCTAAAATTCACCCAAAAAAACAACAAGGCTAATCTGGAGCATTCACCGAATAGTAAAGACAAAGTAAGACAGTATCAATATCTTCACAATAAGACTGTGAGGTATTAAATCTTGTTACTAGATCCTAATAGCTCTATTTTTCTACAGTGGTGTTTGTGGCAGTGTTTGTAGTTTGGTGGAAAGCAGCTTTTAAATCGAGCCATGTGCAAAACTTATTGATGTGATCTCTAGAACACTATGCAGACTGCCACTGACCCCAGGCTAAACCACGCAAATCTATTATGCGCAAATTCCGGAAAGTAACAGTTAATGATTTCTGGTATCGAATGCTTTCAGGTTGGTCATTTCTTTTTCTGCCATGTGGGAATTTTTAAAACTATAAAGATGTTTCTTTTCGCTTGTGTGATGAAAATGGCACTCAGCAGAGAGAACCTGTCTCTCAGAAATACACCTTTTCTCATCCTTTTCTTCCTGAGAGGTTTAATGCATCTGTTCTATTAATTCAATTCCAGTCAATTTTACATGTATAGCACTTGTAATAATAGACATTCTCTCAAAGCCGTGCGGATGAAGATTTAGGTCCCTAATGAGCAAGCCAGAGGGGACAGTAGCAAATAGCTCCAGGAGACTCTCAGCTATAGATCCAAATTAAATTGGAAGATATTTGGCCTGTGATTATCAACTGGCCAATTTTTCTTTCCCCGAATTGATTAGTGATGCAAAGTACACTTAAGAGCACATCATGCAGCTGAGTAGATTGAGTATAAAAAGTTAGCAGAACTAGCAAAGACTTGTTTGTCTCACACCTCCAGACTTTGTATGTTCTCCTAGTGCTTCGGAGGTTTCCTCCAGGTTCTCCTGTTCCCTCCCCACAGTCCAAAAAGGTGCATTGGAGGCTAATTGGCATCTCTAATTTGAACGCAGTGTGTGTGTGTGTGTGTGTGTGTGTGTGTGTGTGTGTGTGTGTGTGTGTGTGTGCCATGTGATAGATAGGTACCCTGTCCAGTATGTTCCCCACCTTGTACCCCGAGTCCGCTGGGATACCCGTCAGGTTCCCTGAGAGCCTGTGTAGGATCAGTACTACAGAAAATGAATGGATGGAACTGGTGAAGGCATATCACAGCTCCATCACTGAGTGTTTGATGATATCTAAGTAGTTCGACAGTGTAGTACTGTGATATTCCCCTGTGTTTAAAATCCTTCGCTCTCCTTCGAGCAAGTTCACCTCATCTGAGATGTCAGTAAACTCAGTATCCGATTCACACTCGGTCGATTGAACATCATGCTTCTCTGCTTCGTAAAGAGACGTTAGCGCCTTGTGTTTTAAACTCCAGTGAGTTGTCACCCCCCTGGAGCTCACACTGCTCTTCTGTGGGTGTCGGATCAGCGGGTTCACTTGCCCAAGTTGCGCTCGCACCCTCTGCACTGTCATCCGAGCTAGTCTAATCTGCATGAGAGGTGATATGCAGCAGTGTTTACATGCAGTATGATTTCATATACAGCAGTGTACATATTGTATACACCACAGATTCCCTCAGATTTATATTCTGCCCCTGAGCTGCATTATCAATCCCTGTGTTCAGTCTCTTTACACAGTGAGCAAACCAGTCCAGTCTGGTGCAGTCTGCTAGAAGCAGCACATCGGTGCTTATATTGTTATGTAAATAATTTAGTTTTTACTCAGGTTTACCTGTTTGGACCTTTCAGACTGACTGGAATCATTTTGATCAGACTGGAATCATTTTGATCAGATACTACAACACAATTACAGTTTTTTTCTTGCTGCACAACGTATCACAAGGAATATAAAGGAACACAGAGAAATCGATTCTCGTTTCATGATTACACAACACTGGGTTCTTCCTATTTGTATATTTGTGGAATCAATAACAATGATCACTTTAAATAATGGCTTGTCTTGTGCTTTCAGATCGGTCAGAAGTAATGATGGACATCAACACTTGGCTGATCTTTAAGATTGAGGACTAAAGTTAACAATAACAAAACAATTACAGCTAGTTTTTGGTCATTTTGGCTTATTGAGTAGCTGACCAGGTGATCGTAGATTTCTTGGTGAACAGTCCTAATATGTATTCCTCATGTGATCTTCAAAAGTTACAGAACTTAAACAAAAGTATTTGAATTTTCGGGTTCACTCGGAGGAGACTGCCGCCACTGCCTCCAGGGCTGAATTCAGGGAAGAGATGGTAAAGAACCACGCAGAGACAGTGACTAAATAGCAAAACACCTCGAAATGTACTGAGATGAACAGGGAGTATTTATACAGAAGAAAGGTATAAAATGGTGTCATAAACTCAGCCAAGGGCCGCAGTCAGCCCAGGACAGATCGTGCGGAGATATATTCAGCATATATCACTGCCTCAAGATTTAATCTTCTGTGCATTCCGACATGCTTTTCAGCTGACCACAGATGTAAAGAGTGGTTATTCTCTGTAACTACCACAGCCGTCCTGTCAGCTCAACCCAGTCATGACCTTCTATTCATTTCCACACACAAATCTGTTGCTCCATGAATGTCTTGTTGGTGTTATTGTTTTGTTTTTTTCTTCACTCTGTATGAAAGTATGTCTTTTTTCATATTCTTTTCTCCATCTCCACCTGGAAGATTTAAATGCTGACCTTGTCTGTGATGTTCTTCAACAATGAACACTCCATTAATTCAGTATACAGAAGGTTATTCCATATAAAAACCAGGCTAAAAGGACTTGAGCTAGCGAACGCTTTACTTTTCAAGGAAAGTTTATTTGATTTCATTACGCTGTACATTAGTCACAACACACATCCTCACTATTTGCAGGAAGGAAAAAAAAAAAGTACAACATAATTATAAGTGCACTAAAAGCTCTACTAGCAAGGCTTCTATAAATTACTAAGTAATTACCACAGCTGTGCGCTTTGACCACATTGTATTCCATTAGAGACGTTCATTTACAGATCAGCTTGACCAAGCAATTATATTCTTGTCCATTTATTTATTTATTTATTTATTTTTATTTTTATTTATTTTTTTATTTTTTTATTTAATTTTTTTATTTCAGTTTTGCCGTCTTGCAGGGTACTGAGTTCAGTCCTGGGCTCCGTAAGGTGGTTCTTGTCCATTCCCTTTATTCATATATTTGTTTATTTACGTTTTGCCGTGTGTGTGTGTGTGTGTGTGTGTGTGTGTGTGTGTGTGTGTGTGTGTGTGTGTGTGTGTGTATGATGCCTTGTGACGGACCAGCATCCCATCCAGGATGTATTCCCATCTCACCTTTAGCATTCCAAGGATAGTCTCCAGTTCCACCGTGACCCTGACCGGGATAAAGTGCTTAGTGGAAATTACTGAATGAATGAATGAATGAATGAATGAATGAATGAATGAATGAATGGAGTGAGTGAGTAGTGCCTTAGAGAAGTCTATCACAAACAGGAAGGCAGGAAGCCAAAAATAAAAAAAATGACATTTTTTGTTTTGTTTTTTTCATAGAGAGAGAGAGGGAGAGAGAGAGAGAGAGAGAGAGAGAGAGAGAGAGAGAGAGAGAGAGAGAGAGAGGGAGAGAGAGAGAGAGAGATGCAAATGGGGTGAGCTAATGTGTGAGCATATGTTTCTCTGTCATTAGCTTTTCCATTATCACTTATGAGAGCTGCGACTGATTTCATTGCTTACAGGCAAGCGTCACTCTAATTGTAATTTAAGAGTGCACACGTGGGTGCTGTGGATGAAGTAAACAGGTTGTGTCATAAAAGATATTTTATTAAGGAGAGAGAGAGAGCACAAAACTTAAGGCTTAAGACCTCTGTTTTCATGAATACAGCACAAAAATAATTCATACAATCACTCACTTATCATACTTACACAGTGAGCAAAGTTATGCATATTTCTTTCTAGCTGGGTTTTGATGTTTGATGCATCACATCATGATCATTATGTGACTCTGATGTAGCAGTGCACACTGATCTTCAAAGTCAAAGTTGGCATGACTTTGCCCCGGGTGTTAGACCAATTAGACATCAATATTAACAAAAACCTTATCATAAAAGATATTTTCTTTATTTACTCTTTTATACACATACTATACATAATGGCTCTTAGGGAATAGGCCTATTTAAATGGTTATGTAGTGCTAATGAAGGTATGGATGCTTATGAAGCACTATATAATAGTACATCTATATAATCATATAAAGAATATTTTAAATAAAGTGTTCCTTCTGTTTGCTCTTCTTGCTATATTAGCTCCCCTACAGAGTTTTTAGACAGTTTGTATTATTTTTCTGTGACCTAGTGAACCAGTATCAGAATGTACTTATTTATAGAGACTTCAAAACTCTTCTGTATGTCACTCTGGATAAGTTCATCAGCCAGATGCCATAAATAAAGCCATTCAGCAAATTAAATTAAATTAAAAATGAAAATAAACCAACAAAATGAATATTATTATTATTATTATTATTATTATAGATTGATTAAATTTGATTAATAATAATAATAACAATAATAATAATAACAATAATAATAACAATAATAATAATAATAATAATAATAATAATAATAATAATAATAATAATAACAATAATAATAATATAATAATAATAATAATAATAATAATAATAATAATAATAATAATAATAATATTCATTTTGTTAATAATAAAAATAATAATAATACATTATTGTTGTTTTACCACAATAGAAATATATACAGCTAAAATTCTGTCAGCATTTTATTGCATTGTTTGAACTACAAGAAACATGTTTAGTTAAAAGTAGTATTGTTTAATTCCAGGACCATTTTAGGGTCACCTTTTTATCAAAAATGATACAGAAAAATGCCCCATTTTTTACACAATTGCCCCATAATTTTACACAAACTATCCAGGAATACATCATGTAAAAATGGACAGAATGCTCAGGTGAAAGTGAAACATATCTACATATATATAGTGTTCAGCATGCCTCTGTGATCACTGATCATTTTCAGCACATCATTTAAATTATCCATGTGCTTAAACACTGTCTGTTAATGACTATCACCTGAGGCTGACTCATTTAATTCAATCATCTTGCTATTGTTTAATATGTGTTATGTATAACAGGTATTATGTGAAGCGCTTCCCTTGTAGTCTATAATAACCAGCATTTTATCGATGGTGATCAGTAAAAAACAATGTAATCATAATGTATACAGCAGCACTGATAGCTCAGGGGGTGTTGCTTAATTTCCTACAGCAGCTTGACAGTAGCTTTGGCTGTAATTACACCTCACATTACTGTGTTGGTCCAAAAACGGTATCATTTCTGTAGTAATGGAAGGAGTCTCCAGCGTCAGAGTTTTGTAAACAAGTTGAAACTTAAAATTTTGAGTCTTCAAGATGGATAAGTTTGAGCTTTGTGGCTTCAGCTTCATTTTTTCTCTTTCCAATAAAGAAGGGGGAAAAAACAAGGCCGGTGATGGAACAATTTTTTTCCTTTGTTTAGGAATTATAAATGAGAAATTGCAAATTGCTGTGGTATAATACAGACAAAAGACTGTGTTATGTGCTATAATAGAAAAATAAATCCTTTATTTAATTAGAATAAAAAACAAATAATTAATTTATAATAACTTCTGTGCAGGGGGCACAGTTGCTTGTTGGTTAGCACGTTTGCTTCACACCTCCAGGGTTGGGGGTTCAATTCCCATCTCGGCCATGTGTGTGTGGAGTTTGCATGTTCTCCCTGTGCCTCGGGGGTTTCCTCCGGGTACTCCGGTTTCCTCCCCCTGTCCAAAGACATGCATTGTAGGTTGATTGGCATCTCTAAAATGTCTGTAGTGTGTGATTGTGTGAGTGAATGAGAGTGTGTGTGTGTCCTGTGATGGGTTGGCTCGCCGTCCAGGGTGTATCCTGCCTTGATGACCGATGACGCCTGAGATAGGCACAGGCTCCCCGTGACCCGAGAATAGATCGGATAAGTGGTACAGACAATGGAAAACTTCTGTGCATTAAAAGCTACTCAGCCTTGTGTGAATCTACATCACAACACCATGTTGTTGATTATTTTCCTATAAGAGGGCATCATGTTGTGTTTTATGTGTTACTTCATAAATTATGAATTTAAAGTAGTTCTAAGTAGCTTTGCACTCTAACCACCAATTGATTCTTTTTTCTTCTTCTTCTTCTTCTTCTTCTTCTTCTTCTTCTTCTTCTTCATCTCTTTTTCTCTCTCTCTCTCTCTCTCTCTCTCTCATTTGTGAATAAAAGACTTGGCTGAAAGGAGCGACACAGAGCAGTCCACAAATCGCCAGTCGTCTCTCTCCAGCAGGAAATCAGGTGTAAGGTAAATAGAAAGCTCGCTTCCTGGGGGATTTCTGCAAAGCTCCTGGTCAATATTCACTGTCTGAGCTGCAAGCATGCAATGCAAGGCTACACATTCAAATCCGTCCAGCAGATGCAACACCTAACAAGCATGGTACACTATGCAAACACACACACACTCTACATACAGTACATACAGATATTTTAGAATGCAGGCCTCATTCATAAACTCATTGCACCTGATGTAATTAGTATGAAATTTCTTTCTTTCTTTTTTTTTTACAGAAACCTTGAGTGTCTTGAGGAACTATTAAAGTCAAACTTATTGTAGATTAGGTTATGAAATATATGAGTTTTATTTTTTAACACATGCTGGCCTGCTAGCTATTGTCCTACTGGGGCCTTATTAAAGCAGCACTGAGGAAGGAACCGTACTCGAGTGAAACATTTGCATGGATGGAAGGGGAGTGGGAGGAAGGTGTGTGTGTGTATGTGTGCGTGTGTGTGTTTGTGCGTGTGTGTGTGTGTGTGTGTGTGTGTGTGTGTGTATGTGTGTGTAATTGGAAGTGTAAGGGGGGTATGAGAGGGGAAATAGAGAGAGAGAGAGAGAGAGAGAGAGAGAGAGAGAGAGAGAGAGAGAGAGAAGGGAGTCATGGGGAGGTATACTTGTGCAAGCATGTGCAAGTGTGTGTGTGTGTGTGTGTGTGTGTGTGTGTGTGTGTGTGTGTGTGTGCCATTAATGCCCTCCGGAGGCAATGCCAGACTGAGTCCTGCCTGATTGGGAATCTCAGAGACAAAGAGCCCCAAGCGTGAGAGGCCCCAGCCTGTAGTTAAGCCCCCAGCAAGGAGCCTCCATTTCTGCGTACACGGCCCTCATTTAGTCTCCCTCCCTCTGTCCTTCTGTCCATCCCTCTACCCCTCCAAGCCTTCCTTCTCTAGATGAATTTGATTCCCTGATTGGAGAGAGGGCACTTTTACCTCCGCTGTGCCCTGTCATTTGCATACTCATTTGCATAACACATTGCTAATTTCCATTTCTTGCTCTGCCATTATTTCGACGCTGTGCTCTTACTCACGTGGCCATCATAACGTCCTCACAGTCAATCTGCTTCACTCACTTCATCACATTTGCAATACATTTGTGGTTTTTAAATTCAGACTCACGGAAACACCATGAAGGCAATATGTATATTAACATATGAATAAGGAATGCAACACTTGATCACAAAATGATCAATGAGCATGGATTTAGAGTTATTTT
The DNA here is from genome assembly GCA_033459395.1 of Hemibagrus guttatus. Lineage (NCBI taxonomy): Eukaryota > Metazoa > Chordata > Actinopteri > Siluriformes > Bagridae > Hemibagrus > Hemibagrus guttatus. The sequence goes on from JAUCMX010000028.1 coordinate 2,204,469, forward strand.
CCATTAAAAGCATCCCCTGAAGAATTTTATTCCTCTTGTATCACAGCAATTTGCAGAAAGAACGCATTATAGCTTTTTATACATTTATATTTACATTTAATGGTATGAAATGTCCACAAAACAAGTTAGATCCTTTTATCACTTATATTATAGCAGCTATAATCAGTCAAGTGTTGAAAACCTTCGTGCATGTTGTGCAGCTCTGGCACTGGAGACCACAAAGGCTTAATGAATGCCTCTTTACAGACTTCACATACATTTTTTCTGTGTCAAATAACTATTCTTTTTTTTTTAAGATTATGTAAACAACCCTCCCTAGAAGTCTCTATAATTGAGTTACTATAGAGATGATAACGAATATTGCATTAAATATAAACCTGTGAGTTGAATTTAAGAGCTGCTGTTATAATTTCAATTGGGACCAGGTGTTTTTCTTGATTTTTCTTTCCAGCACCCATTTGGAAAATATGACACTGTAAATCTGCATTTGTGTGTGTGTGTGTGTGTGTGTGTGTGTGTGCGCATGTGTTTTCACTATGATAAAGAGATCCATCAGTCTGCAGCAGCTGATATAGTTGTCTGGTGGGATTATAGACCGGGTACATAAGCCGGGCGTCCATCCACTGGTTATTATGCAAATTTTATATTCCTGCATAAGAAACATTGAATGGAAATAAAATCCTGTAAATCAAATATAGCTTGAAATATTATTTATAATATTTACTGCTGGATGAGGTGCAAATTTTGACATATGGATAAAGAAGAAATAAAAGGGTAATTGATTTGTTTGTTGGTTTGTTGTTTGTTTGTTTTAAATGATGCCAACGTAAATGTCCCTTTCAGTTTCACCTTGTCTGATGTTCTTTTAATCATTTTAATCACACTAGAGATGTAATGCATTGCCATTATCCATATCTGCATCTGTTTGGTTCTTCAAATATCTGTATCTGTATCATACACTATCACACTATCCGCATGTTCTTTTAATCCTAATTAGACATATTGTTATAACTATTTATGCAAAAGCAATACACTTAATGGCTATCTTATGAACTTTTAACTCTTATGTTGGATTGGAAGCAATGTTCGTAACACATTATATCACCAACACCTTTGCATACTTAAGTAAGAAAGCATAATACAAACTTTGGTGCTTGTTGTTGTTTTTTTCTTTAATAAATGTATTACTCTCGAGTGATTTTCATGAAATCTGACACCAAACTTTATGACACTACAAAGTCCACTACACATACTACTAAACTTTACATTTTTACAATATACATATATATAAACATACAGACATGAATACATACATACTACAGAACTACTACATACACTACTAAACTCTGCACCTTTAAAATACACATACATTCTACAGAACTACTACACAAACTAATAAACATTACAATATGCATAAACATGACAGAACTACTAATCACACCACTAAACATTACAAAATACATAAATACTACAAAACTACTACACACACAACAAAACTTTACAACTTTACAATATATATAAATACTACAAAACTACTACACACACAACAAAAGTTCACAACTTTACAATATATATAAATACTACAAAACTACTACACACACAACAAAAGTTCACAACTTTACAATATACATGAATACTACAAAAGTACTACACACACAACAAAAGTTCACAACTTTACAATATACATGAATACTACAAAACTACTATGCACACAAAAAAACTTCACAACTTTACAAAATACATGAATACTACAAAACTACTACACACAACTAAACTTTACAACTTTACAATATACAAGAATACTACAAAACTACTACACACACAACTAAACTTTACAACTTTACAATATACATGAATACTACAAAACTACTACACACACAACTAAACTTTACAACTTTACAATATACATGAATATTACAAAACTACTACACACACAACAAAAGTTCACAACTTTACAATATACATAAATACTACAAAACTACTACACACAACTAAACTTTACAACTTTACAATATAAATGAATACTTCAAAACTACTACACACAGAACTAAACTTTACAACTTTACAATATACATGAATATTACAAAACTACTACGCATACAACAAAACTTCACAACTTTACAAAATACATGAATACTACAAAACTACTACACACAACTAAACTTTACAACTTTACAATATACATGAATACTACAAAACTACTACACACACAACTAAACTTTACAACTTTACAATATACATGAATATTACAAAACTACTACACACACAACTAAACTTTACAACTTTACAATATACATGAATATTACAAAACTACTACACACACAACAAAAGTTCACAACTTTACAATATACATAAATACTACAAAACTACTACACACACAACAAAACTTTACAACTTTACAATATACATAAATACTACAAAACTACTACACACACAACAAAAGTTCACAACTTTGCAATATACATAAATACTACAAAACTACTACACACACAACAAAACTTTACAACTTTACAATATACATAAATACCACAAAACTACTACACACACAACAAAAGTTCACAACTTTACAATATACATGAATACTACAAAACTACTACACACACAACAAAAGTTCACAACTTTACAATATACATGAATACTACAAAACTACTATGCACACAACAAAACTTCACAACTTTACAAAATACATGAATACTACAAAACTACTACACACAACTAAACTTTACAACTTTACAATATACATGAATATTACAAAACTACTACACACACAACAAAAGTTCACAACTTTACAATATACATAAATACTACAAAACTACTACACACACAACAAAACTTTACAACTTTACAATATACATAAATACTACAAAACTACTACACACACAACAAAAGTTCACAACTTTGCAATATACATAAATACTACAAAACTACTACACACACAACAAAACTTTACAACTTTACAATATACATAAATACCACAAAACTACTACACACACAACAAAAGTTCACAACTTTACAATATACATGAATACTACAAAACTACTACACACACAACAAAAGTTCACAACTTTACAATATACATGAATACTACAAAACTACTATGCACACAACAAAACTTCACAACTTTACAAAATACATGAATACTACAAAACTACTATAGACACAACTAAACTTTACAACTTTACAATATACATGAATACCACAAAACTACTACACACACAACTAAACTTTACAACTTTACAATATACATGAATACTACAAAACTACTACACACACAACTAAACTTTACAACTCTACAATATACATAAATATTACAAAACTACTACACACACAACTAAACTTTACAACTTTACAATATACATGAATACTACAAAACTACTATAGACACAACTAAACTTTACAACTTTACAATATACATGAATACCACAAAACTACTACACACACAACTAAACTTTACAACTTTACAATATACACAAATACCACAAAACTACTACACACACAACTAAACTTTACAACTTTACAATATACATGAATATTACAAAACTACTACACACACAACTAAACTTTGCAACTTTACAATATACATGAATACCACAAAACTACTACACACACAACTAAACTTTACAACTTTACAATATACATGAAACTAAACTTTACAACACAATATACATGTACTACAACTACAACTAAACTACAACTTTACAACTACAATATACAACTAATACTACAAAATACTACAACTTACAACATAATAAACTCGTGTATTTGCATTTTTGCAATACACATGTATACTTTATACATATACACTTTACTCAACTGATTGGACTTTCATGTTTCCTTGAACACAACAACCAACTTGAACATTTGCACATTGCACAGGAACATAACACTTTGAACATTTCACAGGACTCATCACTTGGATCACTTTGAACATTTGCACATTTGCACACTGCTACAGCTCAACCTTTTTTACATTTTTACATTTTTCTAATTTTTTTTATATATTTTTTCATCTCTAATTTAATTGTAGATTTTTATATTTTATATTTTTATTTCATATTTATTCTCTTTTTGCCTTATTTCCTTCTTCCTTACTATTTCTTATTTCCTTTTTACTTCTTATTTCCTTTTCGAGGTTACAACAGTCATGTAAGCATTTCACTGCATATCATACTGTGTATGGTTGTGTATGTGACAAATTAAAATTTGAATTTGAATTTACTACAAAACTACTACACACACAGCTAAAATTTACAACTTTACAATATACATAAAGGCTAGAGAACTATTATACACACCTCTAAACTTTACACCTTTACAATATACATACATATAAACATACAGCCATGCATACATACATATCACAGAACTACTACATACACTACTAAACTTTTCGATATACATACGCACTACAGAACTACTACACACACAAATAAACGTTACCTCTTCACAATATACATGCATACTACAGAAGTACTACTGAACTTTACATATTCACAATATACACATTTACTACACAAAGTACTACACATACTACTAAACCATACAACTTTACAATATATACACATACATGCATACATAAAAAACTTTATGCATAATACTAAACTTTACAATATGCATTCAGTCATGCATACAAACAGACGGGCATACATATGTACATAAAGCAAAACCCTAACCCTAACCCAACCCTAACCCTAACCCTAACTTACAATACTTTAACTTTACAACATACAGTACATACAACATCCTTAAAAAGACCAATTTCCAGCATACAAATATTCATAACTTAATAAAATTATGAGTTAAAACAGGACATTCCATCGATTTAATAGGTTTTTAATCAGAAACATGACACTTAACTTAGGACTGACAAACAGAACTTTACAAATATCTCAAATCTTTCCAGCACATTACAGACCTTTACAATGTTATACACTTTTACAATATACTACAACACTTCAGAACAACTGTTGTAAACTCAGTACTTTAAATCTATATATAACTGCATAACAGTTTTGGGATAAACCTGTAAATAAATGTTTATTTAAAACATCTGACAAATACAACTTTATAACAACATGCTATTATAATACTGGGTCAGTTTAACAATAAATTCAGCTTGGGTTTGGTAATTATGTCTTATATACACCACTTATGAATTCCAATATCCTTTTATAAATGCATTATTAACTGTAATACCTATTCAAAGAAAAATAAGTGGTTATGATGCCTAGTAAATGTATTCTAATGTGTTATAAATGTTTTCACTACAAATGGCTTTCAAACATCAAGCATCTCTAATACATGTAGAACGAACAAAACAGCTTTTGTCGATGTTTGGATGAAAAGGTTCACATGTTGTAGAGCTTTAGAGGCTGTGAACTGTACATTATCTCACAGATTCATTTATATCCGTGGAATATTTTGTGATCTAAACAACGATTTCTCGAAAACAGCACGACGGCAAAGACGTGACAGCTATCAGAGGACGAATCATGCAAAACAGGTTACTTTCAGATGCCACTTTATTTCTTGCCTGTGTTCTCCTCATACCCCTGTCTCCTCCTCCTCCTCTTCCTCTTCTTTCTCTACAAACTCCATCTCCTTCTTTCCCTGTTATTAGCATAGAAAAATAGCAAAGGAGGCAATTCAAGAAAGAAAAAAAACACACACACATCTCTCTACCTGACTGAGCACACAGATGAGATGAGCTGTGCTTCCCTTGTGTATACAAACACGCCTCAGTGGCCACACTTTCGGTTCTCTACGAATCTTCCTTACATGGGACAGAGTGCTGATTCTAATGAAGGCGGGTGTTGTGTGTGTGTGTGTGTGTGTGTGTGTGTGTGTGTGTTAGTGTGTGGTTGATTCATATCCATTTTTCATTAGAGTTGACAGTGACAAGAAGCCGCGACGACATGCGTTTTCTCTCGCCTCTCGTTCCCTCCCTTCCTTGCCAGGTCCATCCATATTGCGGCGCATTAGAGCAAAAAGAGTCATTACAGTGTTGGAGAGTAAAATCGCTCGCTCCTTCCTACCACTTCTTAAACATTTCATTTTGCCTTGTCTCCATTCTGCGTCTTGTTTTGCTACTTGTGAACAGGATGATGATGAAAGCATTTCACTTGCGCTGGTACTCTTAATAAGGAATAGATGAGGGCAGATGAATGATAACCCAAAACTGAAAACAAAAGAAAATCTGTTGTGCTTTGTACAAAATTGCTTTGTATATCTGTTTTCAGGTCTGTTTTTATCAGTCGAAATAAAAGTGTTTGGTGCGAGGCTGCTAGAAACTTAGTTTATATTCAGTTTTGATGGCTTTTCAATGGTTCCAAGGACAGAGTGAAAACATACAATGTTACAGAAACTTGTGAGAGAACCATAATGAGCTAACCAAAGACAATGACAGGGATAAAAAGGGGAAAAAACTTCATTTTCGTTTCGAGATATGAGAGAGAGAGACTGACAAACTGCCCATCCTGTTGGGAGAAATGATAGAGAGCTGCAGTTTAGCAGGACAGTAAATAACTTTTGCAAGCATTTTTGTGTAGAATATTTCATTTATATTGCATTTAATTTCTTTTGCGGTCTCTGGCAAAAGAATTTCCTTCAGGATTAATAAAGTTCTATCTTATCTTATCTTATCTTATCTTATCTTATCTTATCTTATCTTATCTTATCTTATCTTATCTTATCTTGTCAAACAAACACACTTCCACGTACACACACAGCCCTGTTTGTCCTAAGATTCCAATACTAATGAAATTAATTTATATTCTATCAACTATATGTTCCTATGTTCCTGGAAACTCAGTGTTATAAATAATGTATTTGTTAATAAAAGTTTTTTTTCTCCATAAAGCCATAACGTTTTGGCAATACTGTACATGTATATGGTCATGCCAATAAAGCTTGCTGAGAGAGAGAGAAAGAGAGAGAGACTCAGAAGAGACTGAGTAACAGGGGATCGTGGGATTATACCTCATTAGAGTGTAAACAGTGTTAAGTATATTAAAGGATGTTCATTATATTGTGTATACTGTGAATGGGAGGAGAAGTGGACAGGCTTTATGATTACAGCAGCAGTTCTTAAATACAAATCTACAGTATCCTTCACTAGCTCTATGTTGGTCTACTGTGATGTATGATCCTAAACAAGCCTCAGTTCATCATGCTCCAGAATACAGTATCCAGGACTAGAACCAGATCCTGACTGACCATCAGCAGCACATTACCACTGGCTACTAATACAACTCAACACTGATTACAACATACAAAATACTGACCTGTAACAGTGCGGTATAAAATCATCACCTGTGTGAAACCAGTATCTATCATGGATCACATGGCAGCACCTTGTGATCTCTGTCAATATCTAGAATTAACTAATCCCAAGCCTTTTTTTTTCTTTTAATGAAGGCCAAAGATTCTGAGTTAAGCAGCAAGATATAATACCAGTTTGGGGAATCAGGAAAGGTTTCAGATAGAAGCCAGTAATGCAGGTTAGAAAGACTAAAAACAACCTTGAAACACATACACATACACACACACACACACACACACACACACACACACACACACACACACGCACACACACACACACACCCTACTATAAAGATTACTGTAAAGCTAATTAATAGCAGTGCCTATAGCAAAAAAGAACCGCATCATTACTAAAATAAAAGTGTGGCTGTTCGTTTGTTTGTTTGTTTCCTGTTTGTTTAGAAAAACAAGCCAGACAAAAGTGCACACAAAAACAAATGTGTCAGATATTGATCGCCTTCAGCTAACATTCAGCTTTCATAAACAAACAAACAGACACACAAACAAAAGTGTCAGATATTCCTGGCTCTGCGGGGACATTTGGCTGGTCCTCATGAGGGAAACCACTTTTAGCTTACCTGCAGTTTCCATAAACAAACAAACATGCACAAAACTGTCAGATCCTTGTGGGGAATAAGGCCACCCCCTTTTTTTCAAAAACAAACAAATAATTAAACAAACAAATAAATTTGTCCCAACAGAAAAGTGTGACATATTCCTATACTTTTGGTAAGAATTTGTCCCCAATAAGATATGTAAGCACACAAACACACACACACACACACACACACACACACACACACACACACACACACACACACACACACCACACACACACAGACAGAATAGAAAATGTGTTATAAAGTATGTCCTTCCTGGCACTGTAGATGGACCAGTGAGTGACCAGCTCATGGGGCATTAAGTCCCAGGTTCTCTCATACTATTAATGTAAAAACGCTGATGTCAAACAGGAGAGAACCGAGAGGCACGAAAAACCTAGAGCTTTTATTTACTATGTGCTGAATTCAACATATTGTCTAAAATACATCACATAAGCAGTCCATTATAGACACAAGGGGAGACATACACATGTTTTTTTCCTAGAATATGTATAAATGCATGTGCTGATGTACAAATAATGGGACAGTAAGAGAGAGAGAGAGAGAGAGAGAAGAGAGAGAGAGAGAGAGAGAGAGAGAGAGAGAGAGAGGGAGAGACCTTTCAACTCTCTAGGCTAAATCAGGCATCAATACAGCTCTCCTGGGTGAGCAGATGCATTATTTAAAACTGTGGTGCAAGGTGGAGGAGGGAGAATTGAGGATGTGGCTGTGTTTCAATTTCAGTCAACTATGCACTTAACGTTGCACTGAGAGGGCGTGGGTATGCGTAAATCAAATATACAGCATGCAGAAGTCTGCAAGCCTTTCCTACTCCTGGCCCTGCAACATGCTGGCTTTATGATTCTGTGTAGTCAAAAAGCACCATGAGGCATAATAAAGGCAGCATAGCTCCATCAAGACCACATTATGTGCGCACACACTCATAGACATGTTACTTTGAAGAACAAAACATCTGCATTCGAACATGACTCGCAGCACAAGAGACAGCAAACGGAGAAGATTTTCACGTCACACATCATTCCAGCTGCACTTAAAATAAACTCCTCGCCTTGATCCTTCAGCGTCTCCGTCCACTTTTACAACAACAAACCCGAGTACAGACAAATGAGGGCTATTAAATGCTCAGAACAGCAGCGTGCTTCAAAGTCTTTAGCAGTACCAGAAAAGCAGAGAGACACATAGAGGAAAAGAAACATAAAAGGTTCCTCGCAGTTACTGGCAAAGATTAAAGGGGATGATTTCTTGGCTGCATGCTAATGCCCGGGCTTCGGAATAGATATTAATTACGAGAGCGTCGAAAAAGAAACACGCTAGAAAAGAGCTAGAGCTTTGAAGCAAAGCTAATCCTCAAAAGCTTCTGATGGTATGATGTTGCGTAAGAATATTTTTTGACATAATGGGAACAAAATAAGTGGGGCTCTTTTCCCTGTAAATGTTGAGGGTTTTTGTTCACATAATAATGTTCAAGTGAAGACAAAGTGCTGCTCGTAAACATCTGAACAACTTATTTCATTGGAAATAAGGAGAAAGTTTTGTTGGGAAGAATTAACGCACACACACACACACACACACACATACACACACACACACACACACACACACAACCTCAACCATCACACAACTAATACACAACATTTACCACACTTGTGTGTGTGTGAGTGTGTGTGTGTGTGTGTGTGTGTTACAAGAACTTGTTTCACAGACAAAACCATAAATGTAACTGTAAATGGGTAAAAACGTATGCCATTACAAAAAATAATGCAAACAACGGCTTTGGGGTAGTAACTTTATATTGGTCCGCATCACATCTTCTCACCTTTAATTAGTTTCCTAATCCAGCTGACTCTGTTGTTTCATTCCTTATATACCTTTACTTTAAAAAATAACCCTTTTTATGTAGCATACTGTTGTGCTCCTGGAGAAATTACATTTCATTCCGTTGTCTATGCATCTATCCATTTTCTGTAATGATTATTCTACAAGAGGAGCCTGGAGTCTATCCCAGGGGACTCGGAGGACAAGGCAGGGTACAGCCTGGACATAGTGCCAACCTTTCACAGGGCACACACACAGATCACAGGAAACTGAGATGCCAATTAGTTCACAATGGATGTCTTTGGACTGGGGGAGGAACCTGGAGTACATAGAGGAAACCCCCAAAATACAGGTAGAAGATGCAAACTCCACACACACACGGTGGAGGTGGGAATCGAACCCTCAACCCCAAGGTATGAGGCTACTCCCAAGGTTCGAGTCTAACCATTAAGTTCCAATGTATACAAGATATATACAGAGAAAGAGGAATGACAAATAAAAACCCACTGGAATTGACTTGAAATTGTGTTATGACTTCATAAACAGCTAGCTACTGCTAACTACAGCAGAAATGAGCATCAAACTGAATATACAGTAACAAATATGGCTATAATATAAATATTATCAAGCCTATGAAATGTTAATGATGATTTTATGTCAGTTTAACATGTTAAGGTTCAGATTAAGTGCCTATGCATATATTTTATGTGAATACTCACGCTTATACTTTACATAGACACACAAGACAATAAAAGTAGAGCAAACACTCACACTTATGTACACACATAACACATAAACACACACGTCCATGTACATGTTTGATATCAGTGTACATTTGCTGTGCAGATGGTAATTGACACATACACCCCCCTCTTCCAACTGTTCTCCCATCCCGACCGTTCATTACTACATTATAAACCCTTTCGACCACAGCTTTCTGATTTTACTTCCCTGAGCCAGCTCAATCTGTCGATCAGAAAGAGATGAAAGTGCGATAAAGGAAGAGAACAGAGTGTCAGGCCACAGCGATTCAAAGTAAGTATTATGATTTGTAGAGCGAGCTGAGGCCAGTAGATCCGGCAACCCGATCTGTACCATATGACTCGTCTTGCTGTGTGTGAAGAAGAGCCAGAGCTTTATGGGACTATGCGTGTCGATCTGAATGGATCTTTCTTCCCTGAAGCTAATGATCCGGCAGGGCAGAGCCAAGTCTAAATGACCCCCTAAATGACTCTTCATTATCAGTGGGCCTGCATGTGGAGTCAGCGAGTATGATTTTATCGAGTGTATCGGTGTCCTCTAAACATTCTGAGCACCTCTCAGACGAACACACACGTCAATACAATGTCAAGAAGAAGTCCATGCTTTATACATTTATTAAGCACAAATCATAGTAAACAAAACAGACATGTACATTAAAGCTGGTAGAATAGCAATAACATTCTCTATCCAGCACATTAGGAAAGATTTATATGAAATGCTTAGGTCGATGTTTACATGGTTGCTTTTCTCACTACAAATCAATATTTATTATTCTACTTGTTCACATTCTGCCTCAAGTGACCTTATATCCTTTCATTTTCTTCACTTTTCAGTCACAGATTTATTTAGGAATCTAAAGACAAACCTGTGAAGCCTGAAACAATTTTCTATCACCAAAGGAACGAATGATTAAAGCTGTTATACCGTAACTGATAACAGAGACTGACCTATTTTTAATTTTTAAACAGTTAAAGGAATATACAAGGAGCATCACATTACTGTTAATGGAAAATAATAGACTATTAATAATAATATTATTTTCCTATAACTGCACATTCCTGATGGTTTTATTTATTATTTACGTATATAAGAAGTCAGTACAATTGTGTACAGTATGTATCAATAATACCTTATCACAAGAAAATAAGCTAGGAGCAGCAAATCTCAGGGCAAGTGGTGGCTCAAATGGTTAAAGGTCTGGGTTGTACTTTGGAAGGTCAAGGTTCAAGGCCAAGCTGCCACTCCTGAGAAAGACCTTGAATCATGGCTGACCCTCTTAACAAGCTGGGATATGTGAAGAACAGCATTTCACTTTAACGTATATGACACAAATGAAGGCTTCTTTCTTTCCTTTCAGAAATATGCTTGTTAATGATAAGTTAAGAAAAAAAAATCCTGGCACAATTCATATAATGTCCTTCTGCATGTTGTTACTACTGTACAGAAACAATAATGCATGGGAATGTAAGGTTTGTAATGCAATGTAGGGAAGTGGTTACAACTGATTGGAAGGTTGTGTGTTCAAATCCCACCACTGGAAAGCTGCTTCTCCTGAGCCCTTTAACCGCTCTGGATAACGGCATCTGTCAAATGTAAATGTAAATATGTTTCACTGAGCACTCTCGCTAATTAACCTGTGATTTGAATTACAGTTATAGCTACAGTCAGACCTGCTGTTAGAAAGTACATTAACACCTTCTAACAAGAACAATAATAATCTAGAATTAATCAGATAATTAATCAATAACTGTATGGTGTAAGAGTATTCTTCCATTGATACACGCATACAGTGGTTTGGTATTGATCAAGTTTTTAAATAAATTATTTCTATAATAGTCATTTTGTTGGTATAAAAACAAGGTTCAGTGGACTACCACCAGGAAGTGAATAAACACGATTGAAAAAATGAGAAATATCAAATATCAAAGGAATGAATTTGCTTCTTTAGGCTTGTCACAGCATGTTACATTTGCATCTCACATCTCACACAACTTCCATTCATCGAGTTCATCGGCCTATTGACAAGAGGAGGATGAGATGAGAGTCATTATAATCACGTTAGACTGGCCTTGTGTTTCCCAGAGATAGCCTCTGACCTATTGATTTCCATTCCCTTCCTATGATCATCCAGTCTCTGAGGGGAACACAGCACTTTAAGCACTTTTATACAAAGTAAATTACAGGTGCGGCCTAATCCAATTCCAGGGAGTTTCCAGGAAGAACAGAAAGAGCCATGTAAGCTGTGTAGAAATCCACTCAGATCGCTTTCCACGGGCTCTTAAATTTATTTAAAAGCATAATCTGCAATAATGCACCGCTTGTATCTACAGAGCAAAGAGGTTTTTTTAAATACAGTAATGATATTTATTACACCAGAACAGGGAACCAGAATAAATGTTTGTAAACCACCTCATATCACATTTAAGTGAGCTCTACAATCAAATTCCCATGTTCGATTGAATACAAAGCACTTTAATCAAATGCTACTGGATAGTTTTATACTGTAGGATTAAAAGGTTGCATTTTACATTGTTCTACTTAACAAGTGGGTTTCAGCTGCAAACGAGAACTCTTCATGGTTAGAAAGAACTATTTTGGGGTTCATCAAACCCTTTCCAGAAGCTTTCCACAGAAATCTTGCCTTAAACATTTAAAAGCAGTCATTCACAGCAACCTTGAAAAAGATGAGAGATTGTTGCCTGAGATGGGTTAGACAATTTAAAGATGCAAATCAGCCGACAGCGCATGTCTATGGACTGGGAGAGGAAACTGGAGTACCCAGAGGGAACCCCAGAAGCGCTGGGAAAACACGTAAACTCCACACACAGAGGGCAGTAACCAAAACCTCAACCCCAGAGTTGTGAGGAAAATGTACTGAACACTAAGCTATAGCACTAAGCTGCCATATCCCCCATCAACAGAAAGTGTGTTTGTAGTGGGAAGGGATTAGAATTCACTGAGATAATAATTTGATTCATGTTTTTTTTTTTTGTAAATCAGAAAGCCATTTTTTGTATAGTAAACATATAATAATAATAATAATAATAATAATAATAATAATAATAATAATAAAATTTTTTGTTTAATTTAGTAGGATCAGATCATTTATTTATTTATTTATTTTATCCACATCTTTTTTTTCTCCTACCTATTTTTTTCCAGCACTGTTTTGCCCACACTGCTCTGTTAACTGATCATAAAGAGTCTCTTCCAGGATACTGAGTACAGCACTTTCAAACTACTCACACGCCCACACAGGGTTCATTTTACACTGATGATTGGAGATTTGTATGCCTGCAAACATGCACACACACACACACACACACACACACACACACACACACACACACACACACACACACACAGTGTCTGCAGGATGTCCACAGTTTCCCAAAAGCACTAACAGGAATATAGGGAATATGCCGTAGCACGTAGCTCTGTGACATGGTGCTGACTGAATGAATGACAGCTGGTCAATTAGACAGATCTGCTGAAACAGCAAATTAGAGAACGCTTGGAAAATTGGAGCATTAAGTGGAGTTCAGGTAATTGGAACATTATGTGGGACTCTAATGATCAGTGATTAGATTAATTGTATGTCTACAAAATGGTAATACCCTTAGGATCTTTTTTTTTTTTTTTGCCATAATGCTTCCTTTCAGGGTGATTGCTAATACATGTTCCTGGTTCCTATATACATTACTATTTTGAATATTTTTTATTGCAGTTTAACCTTCAACCCTTGACTTGTATCAATTGCACTTTAATTAACCGATTTATGACCTGCATTTACTTTAGCCCTCATGTTTAGTTGGGTTGTTTTGTGATGGAGTTGTGTTACTGGTTATTTTACAGTCACATTTCTGCTCAGAAGGTCAGAAAATAGCCTTCAGTGTTTTGTGAGATAACATTCTGACTTGCATGTTTTCTTGGTAAAAAAATAAAATTATCTAAGCAAAGAAAGAAAGAAAGAAAGAAAGAAAGAAAGATAGATAGATAGATAGATAGATAGATAGATAGATAGATAGATAGATAGATAGAATAATAATAATAATAATAATAATAATAATAATAATAATAATAAACACTACAGTTTTGTAGCTCTAACTGACATTTACTACCAAGTTTTTATACGGACATTAAAGTTTTTAAATGTAGTCCATGGAAATGGAACCTGGCGCCTATTTTACTCACCAATATTCAAGTTTATTTATGAAATAAATAAATAAATAAATAAATAAATAAATAAATAAATAAATAAATAAATAATCTGTTTTGTTAGTCAAAACCAGATTTTTCTTAATTGTTTTCCAGAATTATCCGCAGCAACATCACACATGTTTTCTCAGACCACCACAGAAATACCTTTTGTTTTTATTATAATAATTTATAATAATTGAAATTATGCCTTGTATATAAATTTTTTACTCCTTTTCACTATATAGCTCTGCAGCTTAATCTGCAAAAGTTTCATACTTCGCAAGGAAACTAATAACAATTAAATTCAAAATTAAATGAATAACAGTTGTTACGTCAAACTGAAAGCAGTTATGTACATAACACATATTGTATTGAACTGACGTAAGGTTTTCAAAATGTAACCATCTCATTTTAATCCATATTAAATATAATAGAATAAATGTTTACCGAAATTACTTTTCTTTTTTTAGTTTTAACTTTTAGGTTGATTTGCATTTTTTTGTGCCGTTGTGTAACCTGATGTATTTGATCCTAATTGCTGAAGCTTGACACTGAACACACAGATAATTTATTTATTAAGTGAAAGTTTATGGCATCTTATTCAGACAGCGTAGCCAAAAATGGGAAAATGTGAGGAACTACAAGGGAAATAATAAATAAACAGAGGAGAAGGCAGTCAGTACAGGTTAACAACTTCAACCTGTCAGTTGAAAACACACACATTCCATATGTCCTATTAAGAGAGAACATGAGACAAGAGAGCAAGAGAGAGAGAGAGAGAGAGAGAGAGAGAGAGAGAGAGAGAGAGAGAGAGAGAGAGAGAGAGAGAGAGAGAGAGAGAGAGAGATTTATAGGCAGCAAGACTTCGAACAGAGACTTGCTAGAGAGCATAGGAAAGAAAGAGTGTGAAGCTACAAAATGAAAGACAGATGCCAAAATGGGTGCCAGTTTTTAACTTGGCCATGTCTTGGCCTATACCTTTCCCTAGAGAAGGGCCTCATTTTATAGAGGAAAGAGAGAGAACTGTTTCCCCCATCTGAGGCACCATATGTTCAGAGAAACAGTCAAATTTTCAAACAGATATCAAGCTTTTTTCTATGCATATCAATTAGGTTTAATTAAAGATGCACCCCTCCTCTCACACCCACACACCTCGTCTTCCAAGTCCCATAGCGGTGTGCAAATAAGAAGCATCTTTTTTTACACGCCAAGGTTTGAAGGATCTAATTGATATTCCCATATTATTCCCATATCCTGGACCATATAGGACTCGTTCGGTCAACAGATGGTGTGCGCTTTTTAACACCTCCGGATAAGCTCTCTGCAGCACCTCAACGACGGCATCAAGCACCACTATTTCCTAGCAGTAAGACTCAGACATTTCAAAACTGAATATATTATCGCCAAGGCAAATGTGATACTTTCCAAACCTGCTGCAATTTTCTGAATTATCTCCTGTTTTTCAAGCCACTTTTTTTCAGCTGTAGATCACACCTTCCACCTAAAAGACACTCTTCTTGCTAGCGTGCACCCGAAGACCTAAGCTATCATCATTCCTGTCATGAATGGTTAATTGCTAGAAGTTGGTAGAAAATGTTGTTTCCTTGAATAAGGGAAGTAAAAAAAAAAAGAGATGTGGTTTGGGTGGGGTGTTCACATTACTATGATTGAAGCAGGAAGTCTGATGGGGAAAATGGTGGCTACGTTGTAAAGGCTTTGGGATACGTCTTGGATAAATAAGAAATAAATTCAAATCTCACCATTGGGTTTTAGAGCAAGTTTGAGAAGCAGTTCCAGAAGAAGGTTATAGTGAAGGAGTGAAGGAGAAAACCATGACCACATCATGATGTCAGAAATGAGCAATGAAATCAAATGAGATGTGGTTGGTGGTGTGGTTTGGAGATTCAGTGACATAATGAAGATGAGCAGGTCTTTGCGCAAAGTGTTAGTAATAACCCTAGTGATGTGTGCATCTTGGAATGGGAATGTTTTCTGCTGGTACACGGTGAGGTGGTTTCTTAGAGTGGTATTTCACTGGTTAAGTAACCAGGTTGCAAATCACTGCGAGTCACTGATTGGTACTTGAGCTCAGCACTTAAACCCCCTAGTGCTTCATTAAATGATGTTTTGATATAAAATAAACACATCTGACAATAAATAATGTTCCTCCATGTTCTATACATCCTACTGCAAAACAACTAGTAACAGCATCAGCATGATCTTTGATTTAGCGCAATGCTGAATGCACAGATTTTGGCTGACAATCGGTTCCACCCTCCCTCATTTCCCTCATCCCATTTGCTCCCATTTTATTAACTATAAAGCTCCAACCAGTGCAGCAGACTCCAGGACCAGCTGTTCCTTGGATCTCAGACAATTCTGGACTTTTTAAACCCTTATTTTAAATCATACACTGTCAAGCTTAATCAGGCACAAAGAATGATATCTTTACTTCACCTTTATCTTTACTCTACTTTTATTTTTCTTCTATTACAGACCATTCTGTTCTTATCCATGATGTCTAGGTGACTGCAGCTAGGTGTGA